>CM033272.1:39754137-40390557 GCA_019343175.1 Oedothorax gibbosus | reverse complement strand
TTGACTGTGGTTCTAAAATACGACGCCCGTCGCCAATAGCCCTCTCGTGTAGCTCTAGTGGAGATAATTCAAACTAAACTAAACCAAAAAAGCCCCAAACATGGCGTGGAAGAAAAGTTTGGCGTCACCGTTCCGATGACGCAGAAAGGTTCGGAATTCTCCTAATTTTGATGCGTTGAATGCTTTCACGTATCACACTTGCCTGTAGCATTTGTAGTTTGGCTTAAAAGTGGGTGACGGACAGACGGACGGACATAGGCTTTATAAATGCTTTCACTTTTTACTGTATAAACGCGTTGTGAAAGTTTAAAATTACAGTGTGAAGTAATTTATATTTTAATTTGAATTTATTTTATTCTAAAAACTAATTTTGTATACCTGATGAAAAAAGGCTGAAATTGTACAGCAATTTTTGATTTCAAAACTTTGTATTATATCAGTGGAAAGGGTCAATTTCTCTTAAACCATTTCTCAAAAATAACAGGTACAAAATTACGAAACTATTTTCTTTTACATCACTCCGAGCAAGCGAAATTGAGACAGACATCCAAATCCACAAAATTGAAGGAAGGGGGGAAAAAACACTTTTCGACGCCGAAACGTCAACGGAAATATCCTTTAAAGTTGAGTCCGTCAAAAATCTGTAAAAACACGCTGAGTATTTATCTTTTTTTCGCCAGAGAAAATATAAACGTTTTTGATGTTTTGGACGAATTCCAAGCATTTTTTAAGAGAATCTGATAGTTATGGATCGGTGTTTGATACAATGGAATTTTTTTTTGTATGTGGAAACTCGAAGATGAAAGATTCATTTTTTGTTTCAATATGTAGTAACTTGTAACAATAATTTGAAAACTCCTACAACCAGCAAACAAAACTTATACAGTCCCTGGACAAATTATTATACGCACTGCAAGATTTCATGTAAAATATTAATTTCCGGGTGATATGGTACCGTTTTATTATTTTAAATTGATTTGTTTTTTATTTTTATATTATCCAATCAATTACTGATTTGACATAAATAAAAAAGCATTAATTTAGAAAAGCATAAGTTTATTAAGTTTTAAATAAAGTGAAATGAATGTTAGTAAAAGTCAATATTTAGTTGAGCCACCTTTAGCCGCTATCAAAGCTTTAATTCTGCGCGGCATGCTATCAATGCAAGACTGTACTGTCTCCTGCATTTGAGGAGGATGATTCCACACATAAATAATCTTATAATAAATAATTATTATAAATTAATCTTAATCATAATTAATCACAATTATCTAAAAATAAATACAAATATGTAGTCTACAACAATTCTTTTAAATAAAAATCAATAATATTGTTGTTTAAATATACCATTATTGCATAAAAACTCTTAAGAAACATAAAATTACTTTAAAAAATACAGTATGTCTAATAATTTGTCCAGGGACTGTATATGTATATTGAGGCGAGGTAACCGGTTTGTTGTAGATGAATAAATGTTGGAATGATCAGAAGGTTTTTTAAGACATTTAATCTAACTAACCACAGCACTAAACTACATAATACAAAATAACAAGGAAATCATGGCTCAGAACATCACAGGTCCTTTGGGCTTGAAAGTAGGAGCAAAAGTGATGTCTTGTTCGGTTCGAATCTCACTGGGAATGAATTTGTCCCGCCTTTATTATGCAGGGATTGGATAAAAGAATATATTAGAATTTATACTATTGGGTGAGAAATTTGAGTGACAGATCTTTAGTTTTAGTTCGTAATTTTACAGGATTCGGGTGCAAAGATAAGTACCGTGTGCAAAAGTTTTACTTCCCAAAATGGGGTGCCGAAACAAAGAAAGTTAATAGAAATTAAATTAAATAAGATTCACCACAATATCAAACAAGGCGGCATTTTTGAAAGATTCTGATAGTAATAGATGGATTTGATACAATAGAATTTTTTTTTTCTTATTCGTAGATATAGAACTTCAACTAGTAAAGATTTTTTGTTCATTGTATGTCTTGTGCAATTGAAATGAATATTTGAAATAATTGAAATAATTTGAAACCCCTACATCTAGTAAACAAAAAAAGTATATGCATATAAATTATAAGAACTTTCGAAAGAAATAGATTAGCCAACTTTCCTGTTACTTTAGTACTCAGATACTCAGTACTCAGCTCTGCTCTCAGCAACTTGTAACAACTTTTGAAAAGTTGTATCTTACAACCAGCAAGCACAATTTATAGAGCGTCGCAAGGGGAAACTTTGGCACAAGAAAAAAACCCTTGTGATTTTAGTTTTCACTAGCAAATTTATACCCGTACTTCGCACGGATTAAAAAAAAATATCAAATCGATCCAAATATGTAAACCATATAACCTGTTATAGGATCATAAACTTATGTTATTGTTCCCGCTCGTTATAAAGTATAAAATCCCGTTTCATTGCCTTAAAATTCCAAAATGAAAAATACGCTATAAAATGCACTCACAAATGTCATCACAATTCCCTCATAAATACATAAAACCTTTTAGCTCATTTGGCACGTTTTGGGAAATAATATAGTGAGAAAATAGATATTGCTACAAACACACCCATTATACAGCTCTAACACAATTACCTTCGAACAACCGACCAGCTTATAAATTATTTATAAAAGAAATTGCCCATTTGGCGAGTTTTAGTTAATAATTTGGCTAGTTTGGCAACGTACTTGGCGAAAAAAATAAAGACATAAAACACTAATATCAGCTCTATGCGATGCCTTTATACCATCATAGTAGTAATAGCTTACTATACATTATGTAATATGATAATGCAGTCACAGAATCAATGAAAAAATCATCAAATAAACCCACAATAAAATCCGGGAATGGAGACTGGCGGAATTACGTCACTTGAAACATGTAAATTATTTTTTAAATAATGAATTTAGTTTCTGAAGGTAATGGTAAAAGAATAAAATAAACATTTTCAATTTTATGTTTTCGTTAAAAGTTTTATTTAATTTTTTCAGCCGATGGCATCGGGAAAGTAAAAAAACAAGATCGGATTTGAGCCAAAGTGGTGTTAGTTTTTTCAGAAAATTCGAATTTTCTCTAAAAATAGAACATTTTGAAACCTGAAAGTTCAAAAATCATAATCTAAGTATGAACTACGCATTTGTGCCAAGTTACGAGTCAAACAAATGTCTAGTTATGAATCTGTAAAACACACATACATACAAAATTTCATTTTTATTATTGTAGATTGTTTTGACTCATTGGTCAAGACAGAGTAGCTACTAATTGAATAGGGCAATCACATTTTTAAAGAGTGTATGTAATTAGAAGATTTGAAAAGCTTATGATAAAGTTACACTTCAGAGCCCATTCGACGGTATATATCTAGGTTGCAATAAGTTTTGAAAGAATTAGAATAAACTACTTTCCTGTTACTTTAGTATTCCTGGATATTTTTATAAGATTATTACAGACAGGCGGACACCCAAAAATATAAAAGGTAGGTATCTGATGTTATACTTTTCCTAACAAAAACAAAAAAATCGGATGGTTGGAACGGAATGTAAAAAAGGTCGTTTAAAGTCAGATAAACAGACGGATGGACGAATTTTTTTTTAATTCTTGCTATATTTAAAGGTAAAAAAATTATAATGCAGAAACAATGGGAATGTTTCTTAAGACGTCACGCTCTCCGTACTGCCATTCCATTGGTTGTTTTGTATTCTTTCCGTACTACTTGAAACAAGCCCATTAAGGTTCGACTTTGATTCAATTAGAGCGTCACTAGAGCTACATACATAATAGCGAGGAAAACAAATCAAACCTTAAGGGGGGATGGCGCGCTGGACCGCGGGTCTCCAAACTCAAGTGCCTCAGTGTTAATCCAATGGCAAAAAAACTATTTTCTCTGCCACATTTCTCCGGCTGTATTGAATATTTTTACAAACGTTTTTTTTTTTAAATAATGTATATAATTTACAGGTCTCTATCTTCCCACTTTTTGAAAATGCTTCGAATATTTTGTGTAAAATTATTTATTGAAAATTAAAAAATATATTCGAACCCATTTCAAAAAGTGGGAAGGTCGGGACCTGTAAATCAGCTACATTTATAACATAAAAAATCCGCTTACAAACTAAACAAAACTATTAGGATGCAAAAAAAAACCTAATAGGTTTGTTACAGAATCGGTCACTCAAACCTCTTCCACACAACATTTGTGCTCCCAACAGGAAACAAACTATTTATACACCTCAGAACGAAATTCGCCAAACAGAGCCTTTAGCAAGTTGTAATTCTAGCTAGTTCCTGTAAGTCAGCTACATTTATCACATAAAAAATATGCTTGTAAAAATATACAATACAGCCGGAGAAATGTGGCAGAGAAAATATTTTTTTCGCCATAGGATGAACACTGAAGCACTTTGCTTTGGAGACCCCCCGGTCCAGCGCGCCCGTTTCCCCCCTAAACTGAAATTCTAATAATTTCTTCAAATCACGTTTCTTCTGTTTCAAGTTGAATATACTTTCGCGAAATACAAATTCATTCCTTTGAATTTTCAGGGATTTCGATTCATTTTATGCCAGAGTCTTAAAATAGAAAAAAAAGTGTGCTATGGCAAACCCATAAAGGTGCCTTTCATCAGTCGCGTGACATTGTAACAAGGTCACGTGATTCAGATCAGAGAAAATTTTCATATTTATATGCAGTCACAATTGATGCGATTTTATATATTTGAAAATGGGCGTAAGCTTATTTCAACAGTATAACATATTTATCTGACTTATAAGTAACGAACATTAAAAATTATTTTTTCTTTTAGTTGGAATTTACACAAACGATAGCGATACAGTGACAAACATAGCAACCTTTCTTGCGAAATTAGGGTTTTGGCGATATTCATATAGGATATCAATTCCAACGTGTTTTCACTATTCGATTAAAAACCATTTTATTTATGTCGTTCTTTTATGCTATTTTTTTTTGTTTCGATCACTTTTCGAATTCACAATGGAAAACGGCATAGAGTTAAGAAAAAGATGAAGATGCTTGGCGAGAAACAAAGTGAAGACTGTCAGAAAGTCGCCAAGCAAGAATTTTAAGCCCAAACAAACCACTCACTCAACGTTAGCTCAATGCAAAACGCCTAATTTTACCCTTAAAAAAGCGTTAATTAAGATTCAAAATATCATTGTTTGCGCAGTTGTAGATTGTAGCATGAGATCAAATTAAAATAAGGTGGTAGTAAATCCGCTCACAAGTAAGATGAATACTTATAATTTTTATTGGAGAGTCAGATATCGCCAAGTCCATGTAGTAAGCTTCCGAGGGCGGATAAACTGCAGTAGCCACAACAATTAATAGGATTTTTTTTGCTCTAAAATAATTAGTCTGTTTCCGCATTTTAGCTTCCACACTACGTTTATAACATAAAAGGGGAAGGTATTACAATCGTTCAGTCCGTCTGTATCTGTCACCACTTTACAGAAGACACAAGTCCCACGACAATGGTGTCATTTAAGCAAAAACTCAAGATCTAGGCACATTCAATTACGTCAAAATTAAATTAGAGTATTAAAATTTAAATAACTTAAAATTAATTACTTGAAATAACATGAAATTCATTTATTCGAAGTATTTTCATGTGCCTTTCGTTAAAACGTACAAAATTTATTTTTAAAATAAAATAAGACTTGAAGCCATATTTTATTATGAATTATAATCCAGTTAGATCATTGAATATTCCTAGAGTATTGATGCATTCAATATGAAAAAATTTTTAGAAATTCTAACTTGGCTAAAAATGCAAAGTTCGCTTTATTTTGAACATCAATTCACTATTATATATTTCGAACGTAAATTATTTAACAACGTACACGATTTTCGATAAGTATGTATGGAAATATGTGCGAACAAAGATTTATTAAAAAAAAGATTACATCATTATTCTTCTAATTAAAATAATTTAGCAAACGATAAGTAATAATTTCTCAGATTAATAATTATAAAATATTTGCGTAAATGTAATTACAACTAGCAAAGCTCTTTGGCGAATTTTTTCTAGTGTATAAATAGTTTTGTTTCCTGTTGAGCACAATTGTTGTGTGGAAGCGGGTTAAGTGACAGATTCTGTAACAAACCTACTTGTTTTCTTATAGGTTTGAGTCATTGAGTGCTTGCTACAATGACCAAGTCATAAGGCTACTTACTGCAGTTTACCTGCCCACGGCTGTAGCCATACAAACTCCACTTAAAAAAAATAGCGCCAAATACTTCGCCGATACCGTTTGTTTGGGCTTACTCCAAAGCGATCGAGTGCTTCACTTGGCAAACTAGTTTTAACATTAGTTTTTACCCGACAGCATATCCATCTTATTCTTAACTCTACGTGAAAAGGAAATCTGTTATTTAATATGCTTCTCGGGGAGACTACATAAAAAAAAACTTGATACCTTTCTTCAAAATAAAATCTCAGTCAAAAAGAATTCTAAAAAAAATGTATCCGTGGAATAAATTTCCGTTTTATGAGAGCCAGAAAAACGTTTTATTTAGCCTAAAATTGGAATTGAATGAGATTTGAAATAGATGGGCTTATTTTTGTTGAGGTGCTTTCAACAAGAAATCCGAATTGCTCTTAAAAAGTAGGGCGAAATAAGATAAAGTAGATTGTTTTTTGCTAGTTTTTAAAAGACACATTTCTTAAAAGAATTTCAAAATACTTTAGTGCGTTATTTCTGAAATAAAGCAATATTTTATTCCAATATAATCAATGTTCTATTTTGTGATTTTTTTAGTTTAAAATGTATACCTTATATTTTTTTTTAAATATTATAATAGTAAATTATTTTTTAAACTATAATTGTTATTTTTAAATTAAGATATTTAATTTTTAAAAATTTATTTTGAGTCGTATACCCAACATTAGTATAGCAAATATTGCTATACATCAGCTAGTAATACTTTATGATTTCTTTTTTTCTATTGGGGAGGCGCAAATCTCGCTAAACATAATCTTTAGCGACAACCGGAACAAAAAAAAATCACTGTTAAAGAACCACACTATGCACAATTAATAGTTATCATAGGAAATATTCCATTGGACGGCTTACAGTGGAGTATTTGATCCGAAATCCTGGCCAAAATTATCTTTCATGTTGATTTAGGTTTTAGTGACTGTGTTTTTTAGTTTTTACTTACTTAATATCAATAAAAACACTTAATTAGTTTAACATTTAAGGTTTTCGATAAATTATGGGCAGGCCTTCACGTGGCGGCTAGTGCTGTCTTAAATTAATGAAATAAAATACATTGTTTGAAGTTTAAAGTTTTGAACTTTACTAGCAAAAATTATTTGTTTTAAAGAGAATAAATAATTTTCATTTTCCCCCTTTTATAGACTCCGGCAGGACCGTCAAGGGGGCATGCGATCGGGGCTACCACCCCTGTATGTTGCCCATTTAACCATATTAAATTGGAACATGAATTTTGATAAATTAACGAAACATGAAAATATCGGATAGAACCTGCTTTAATAAGATAGTAAACAAAGTGAAACATTTATAACCTGCAAACATGACATGATAATATAAAAGTTTGTAAATTATAAATATATTTTTTTTAACACAAACTGTTTTCTATAACGATATGCATTTTTTGAACAAAATATATATAATTAAATGGTAACGAAATTTAGCAATAAATTATGTTAATATTCCAGATAAATGTTTTTATTATTAAAAAAAGTAAACGCTGGACTTGTAACTAAGGTGGTCCAAGACAAAAGAATATTTAGAAGAAAATGTCGGTATCTTCACATTAAATTCTAGTCACTTACCACCCTTTTTTGAAAAAACTCTTACTCAGTCCTACCTACAAGCTTCAAACCATGATGTTACCGTTTCTTTTATAAGATCAGATTTAAAATGCTTCCAGCGAACTTTTCAGTAAACATCTATCAGCATCTGAACATCACATTTGGAGCACTTTCTCTTCTAAAAACTGATTTTCATCAAGTGATGTTTGAGGAGAATCCTTAAACAGCTTATATTATTCAATTCTCCGGAATTCTGTTTCAATTCTGAAATCTTAACGAGTTTTATTAAGGCTATGCTTTCTATCGTAAGAATAATACAGAAAAGTCTATACTGATTAACGTTTCTAAGAGCTTGTTGTTAGATAAAAAAAAAAATACTAAGCTCATGTTCATGGAATCAGTAATATGTATCACCCTTTTCTGGCTTCACAAAATTTTCAGCGATCACCGAACCTTTTTTAAAACTGTTTTCCAGATGTTTTTCGACCCCCTTCCCTTGTTGTTTGTTTCCCCGCCCCCTTCACTCTTAAAACAAAAGAGTGAAATTCACTCCTATAGGAGAAGTGCATTTTCGGCACCGGAAAGGAGTGAAAATTAACTCAAACTGAGTTAAAACCACTCGTTTTAAGAGTGTAGGACGCAGATTGTTTTCTTTTATTTCTTTTACCCACTCCGAAAAAGAGTGAAATTCACTCCTATAGGAGAAATGCATTTTCGGCACGGAAAGGAGTGGAAATTAACTCAGACTGAGTTAAAACCGCTCGTTTGTTTTAAGAGTGTTAGTGTCTCGGAGAACATCGACCTCTTTATACGCTGTAATATAAACAAACCAACTTGCCTACTAGCAATACTATAATACACTGCTCAAAACGATTAGGGGAGCACTTTTCGTACTTTTGAAAACCCTTTCAGTTCCAACGTTTTATTTTTTATTCTACAAATCTAAAATTTGTGAAATAGATTGATTATGCATCGAGAATGAAATGGCAAAAAACAGGGGAAAAAATCCTAATTTTTTAACAAAATTTACGGGGGGGGGGGGGGATTAAGGAAGCATAACTTTTGAATACATTATAACAATAACTTTTTCAAAACTTTATTTGCAAAAAAAAAAGTTAAAATCAATTTTTAAACATCGTGAAGAATTTAGGGTCAATTGATTTCATAAAATTTTTCGGGAGAGAATTTTAGTTTACCATGTTTTTTATATTTTCATTTAATAAAACAAACATTATTTAATTCTTCAAAAGACATGATTCTTCCTTCTAACGATACATAAGTGCGAGCTCAACTTAGTGAGAAAAAATATCGCAAGCTGATTACTCCAAATGGAATCATTTTGGGTGAAAAGGTTTGAACCATGCATTCCCCTAATTCTTTTGAGCAGTGTACTTTTATAGCATCCCCTACTTTTGAAAGGTTGCTAATTTTATGTGTACAAATTTCAACCCGGAGTTAATGGATTTTTTAAATTAAATATAACCACATGGTTTGCATGAACGTGCGTGTTTTAGATTGCACCCTTTTACAAGGTTTTACATTTTGTAACCAAGGTGTAAAGAGAATTTAAATACAAAAATAATGTTATTTATTTTCAGATTTAGCTTTTAGGTTCACGATAAACACATACATATGAATCTCTTTTAGTAACATAACTTTCGCTAACGTAGTCGCTAAAGACCTAGTGCTATATTTTCAAAATTATGACTTTGCAAAAAATATTTTTTTGAAAATGGGGCAAAATGGGCAGGATTTTTTTTATGAAGTTTCTAGAAATAACATAGAGGTAGGAAAGAAAATAGAGAGGTCCATGTATATGCGCAGTAGCGCACAAATGAAGCAGGCTAGAGCGGTGCATCTTGGGATACCTCAGTGCCAGTTTCTGTCACTATGCTATGCGCAGTAGCTCAAAAACCGCTAGAGCGGTGCATCTTGGGATACCTCAGTGCCAGTATGTGATGCGCAGTAGCTCGAAAAACCTGACAGCCCTGCTTCAATGTCCTATAATATCCAGGTCGAAAAGCAACTGGACCATGCGAGAACCTTTTCATAATACTGTTTAAATTTTAATTTTCACATTAAAACGGTTTAAAAATAATAAATTTCATTTTCTAAATATATATTTTTTCTACGAAATAAAGGGTATTTTGAATGGTTTACATTTCAAAATAAAGATATGGCATTCCTTTTTAATGGGGACAAGAAAGATTTTAAATTTGTACACTTATAAAGTCACAAAAAATCAAATACTACACGAAACAAAAAGTTAAAATTCATGAAAAAAATGAGTCTCACAGGATAAAAAATCTGTCTTTGACTGAGTTTTTGAAGAATATAAATATGATTTGTGTTTCGGAAATTCCTGAATATGAATGCCCTAGTTAATAAGCTAATATAAATCACTAATTTCGAAATCGTAGCTTATTATTATTTTTGTGATTTTTTTAGGCCAGGATTTGGACCTAAATACTCCACTGTGCGGCGTTTGTACTTTTTGGCCACTTTATCACTTGTGCCTTCAAAATGAAAAGTTACCCATTAGTTTATAGTAGTTTATATATTATGACATAAAATTAAACTAGCAAGATTCATGTGTAATAGTTTAATACAATATTGATAACACTTTAAAGTATTAATATTTTTAGAAGGAACTTATGTATGGTAATACGCTCATCATATATAACTTTATTAAAAACAAATGAAAAATAACTTCGCACACAATTATAAGACTTTTAGAATGTATCTATAAAATTCATACATATCATAGTTAAAGTATTAGATTGTCAGATCACGTGACCTCCAATGCTAACGACGGGACGCGCATGGAGGCCAGAATAAGAGGGCAATGAGGCAAGTGTTGCCACCAGTTTTAGTAGAAAAACACTACGAAAAAACACCATTTAATTCTAAATTACAAAACAATACCATAAAAATTTTAGCTGCATTTTGGAATCTTTTTAGTGACTTTAAACAAAAACGTGAAACGCTTTGCTAGTATTTTTTTAGTAAGTTTTTGTAATTTTAGAATTAAATGGTATTTTTTCGTAGTGTTTTTCTCCTAAAACTAGTGGCAACCCTGTCCCCTTTGCCCTGTTATTCTGGTCTCCATGCGCGTCCCGTCGTTAGTACTGGAGGTCACGTGATCTGCCAATCTAATACTTTAACTATGATATCTATGATAAAATTACACTACATATTTTCTTTCTTCAACAAACTTGACTAAAATTGATTCTACTAATATAAGTAGCCTGGAGAATATCTCGCCAAAAATATCATTTTATAGGATCCACTTTGAGGCGAGAAGATTATGTAGCCAATTTAAGCGCCAAAACTCCCCACACCTCTAACACCGGCTTACTATTCAATTTCGACAAAAACCCTTTGCGTAAAAAAAGGGATTTGTAACCGATGTTCCTGTAACCATATTTTATTTTGTGCTGTATAGTGGCGTATCGACACAAAGTCATTTTTCACAAGAATAAGGGTTAAGGAAACTAGTTGGTTAAAGCGCTCGCATTGCATGGTCCCTGGTTCGGGTCCGAACATCGCCAAAATAACTGCCGGCCTACAGTCCCTGGACAAATTATTAGACGCACTGTATTTTTTTTTAGTAATTTTATGTTTCTTAAGAGTTTTTATGCAATAATGGTATATTTAAACTGCAATATTATTGATTTTTATTTAAAAGAATTGTTGTAGACTACGTATTTGTATTTATTAATGGAATAATTAATAAATAAAATGATTAAAATAATAATAATTATTAATTAATAATTATTTAATTTATTAATTTATTTCTTAATTATGTGTGGAATCATCATCCTCAAACGCAGAAGACAGTACAGTCTTGCATTGATAGCATGCCGCGCAGAATTAAAGCTTTGATAGCGGCTAAAGGTGGCTCAACTAAATACTGACTTTTACTAACATTCTTTTTACTTTTCTTTAAAACTTAATAAACTTATGCTTTTCTAAATGAATGCTGTTTTATTTATGTCAAATAAATCGGTAATTGATTGGATAATATAAAAATAAAAAACAAGTCAATTTAAAATAATAAAACGGTACAATATCACCCGGTAATTAATATTTTACATGAAATCTTGCAGTGCGTCTAATAATTTGTCCATGGACTGTATAAACAGCGTGCAGCCAAAAAAATGTTCGGCGAATAATTCCCTGTATAGAGGTGCACATTAAATCTGCCGACCGACAGGTTACTAGGAACTCGCGTACCAAATTATATTATCAACCCATTAACTATAGTGGGCAAGAAAATTTCCATGCAAAAATAAGCTTTCTTCTTACATTTAATTAAATAAACAAATGTAAGACAAATTAAGTCTTTAAATATTTATGTTAATTTTAGTCCTTAAACTAATTTAAAAGAAACGTGTATTAAAAAAAATGTTCGAAAATGAAACTCTCAATGGTGTTCGTAAAGTCCGCGTTAATAAGTTAAGCTTATAGCTCTTTTAGTTCGGACTGTAGAGTGCTTACAGACAGACAGATGGACTCACGTTCGATACCCTCCACAAAGTAGAAAACACACTACACTGTTAAAAATGTTGTGCTTGGTTTCACCATGATATTGATGATATTGGTTCTTTTCCCCATGATATTGGTTCCTAGTAGCTGCAACGGCTGTGTGGTGAAATGTTTCACTTTTTTTCGGTGTTTGGTTGAACCGATTTTCTGGATTTAGAAACAAAAACCTGAGAAATGGTTCAACCGAATACCAAAAATGTGGTTTAACGTTTCACCACACAGCCGTTGCAGCTACTAGGAACCATATTTTTGGTGAAACGAAGTGCCTAATTTTTAACAGTGTTACATATCTTAGCAGCACATTAAAAATTTTTAGATTAATATTTTACGAAGCTTTCATTTAATTAATTAAAATTATAAACCGCACTTTTCACTCGAGATTCACCAATTGCAGATTCAGACGTTGGACAACGAAGACAGAAAAGAAACGGTTTCTTCCCAATGTCCCAACAAAACAATTCGGACATTAATAAATCACGGTTCTTCCTTGTACTTTTACAAATGGTATTTTTCACAAAATTAGCGACTAATGAAAATTAAGCAAGTATTTTGGATTTTCGAAGCCATCTCAATTCTTTCATTAGATAACATTTCATATTGGGTATTTTCAAGTAAAAAGAAAATCTGCTAACTGTGTTTCCAACATGCATACCGATACATGTAGTATCAATTCGCTAGATCTTAATATTCTTTATGGGGACGCAGTACCCAAAAAAACTAAATCCAGTATTTTTATAGCTAGCATCGAAATTAAACTATTTTTAATAAGAGGTAACATTCAATAAACATATACGTAAAAATAATAAATATTGAAAAACAAGTTTTTTTTAATTAAAAAAATTTAAAATTTTAACGTTTTTTTCAAAATGCTACTCCTCCTACAATTTAAAGAATTTGTTAATGGATATTTTTGCAAATTGTTCCCACAACATCTCTTATTAAAAGTTGGTATGGGTATTGAGCTAACAGTTAAACAAGAACAGTTATGTAGCTTTATGTATAAAAATTGCCCAAAAATAAGATTTTTTGTGAATTTTCAACTTTATTTTTTTAAATAACTATTCACACTAGACCTTATCCCATACCAACTTTCGTTAATGGTATATGTCTCAATACAGGAAAAAAATCGGGAGCTCTACATTAATTTACCTAAAAGATTTAGGGTTTTAACCATTCCCATAAGCCGAAAAAATTAAAAATTCAAAAAATCGACAAAATTTCAAAAACCATTTTACCAAACCACTATATCATTTTCAATAAACATCTACCATTATAAAAGATTCCTTCTTTTTTTGCAATATCCTTAGCTCACAGCATTCGAGAGTGTTTAATTATTTTCTGGGTAGCCCTAAATTTTGGGTACCGCGTCCCCTTAATATTTCGGTATTTTCTAACAGAAAAGGTAATATGTGCCACTTTTACCTTCACGGTGCGATATAACAAGATTATGTCTGGTATCCAATTGCAAACCTTTTAAAGTAACTGTAATCCTAAAAGAAATTGCGGTTTTTAGGAGCATATATGGAGTAAACTATTATAACAAGGATTTATTGCACCATTTTGTCCGAAAACAAATTATTTCTTGTTATCCCGAAAAAAAAATCCTGCACATAATATATTCTTTTTATAACATCGTGCAAAAAACCTAACTTTTTCAAATCAATAATCTTGGCAAAAGTGATGCTTTTAATGAAATCGTGTTTCAAAGTTACTTTGACGCACTAGTGCGACAAAGTAAACATGAGCATCTGATTGGTTTAAAATTCTTTATTTGAGCTTATTATTTTATTCGGCGGCTTTGTGATTGGTGTAAAATTCTTTATTTGAACGTGATTCTTTATTCGGCGTCTTATTTCGAATGCCAATCTAAGAAATAATTTATGCACGTGATTTTAAAATAATAATTACTATAAATAATCCTCTTCAAATCAGTCGAACGTTATAATAAAATAATTAATAAGCCAATCAATAAATGCCAATTTAAAAAATACTTTTTTTGCACGTTATTATAAAAAATAGTGTCTGAAAATAGTGTCTTGAAAATAGCCTTTTTTAAACTCGTGAATTTATTTCACTCGCTCGTACCTCGCTCGTGAAATAATTTATTAAATTCGTTTAAAAAAGCCTTACTTTTCACACTAGTTGCATAAATAAATATTATATAACCATAATTTTCAATAATTTATATATTTAGAAGTATGTTTTGCGAAAATTAAAGTATAACATTTGCTGACGGGTGCGTTAATTTAGTCGAATTTGAGGTTTTTAAGTTTAAAAAAAAAAATTGATTACAAAAAAACCACACATTTTTAGTGCTTTCACATTAAAAGCACGGTAAAATATGTTGCCGTTATACCCTTCTGTGTCCTGTCACATTAAAATGTATGTTTTGTTTTACGTTCTTGTAACTACACAATTCATCTCAAACTTCAAGCTCTGAAATGGTTCGATAAAAGATCTAAAAGTACCTCTTGTGCCTTTGAATACAGCTATCAGTCGTTTATTTCTACAAGTTGTACTCGGACCATTACGTTCTTTCAGCAGTAAATGTTAAAGGTATTTTGAATTAAATATCATAGTTAGAATGAATTATTATTTTCAAAAAACTGAAACAGCTTGTTTCTGCATCCGAAACACGAAAGAAATATGTATTTTTAGGGGTAATATACTCTCAAATTACAAATAATGACTGTTCGGCAACTGTATCCTTATTTTTCAAACAGTCTTAGAAATTTCTACATAATACATTTTTTAATATATACAGGGTGGTTATAAAATAACGCTCGCTATTCGGAGTGGTCTGTAGCTTGAATGAATAATCCGAATGCAACAAGCATTGAGACACTTACAAATCAAGAAAGGGGAAAAAAGAATGGAATAAAAAACACCCTCGTCTCTTGACCAAGGTTCTAAATTACGAGGTGTAATTGGCTGTGTTAAATTTCCTAAAGAAGGCTAGCAATAGGCAGCCGGAATCGATTACATTACATCAATGCAAGAGATGACCGCTTCTTGGTTTTGCCAATGCTTACAATATTGTGTTTGCATTTGCAGCGCCATCTGTCGGTGATTATTGTAACTATTTATTTTTAATGTAATGTATATCGATTCCGGCCGGCCTATTTCTAGCCTACCATTATGGAATTTAGCACAGCCAATTACGCCTCGTAATTTAGAACCCTGGTCAAGAGACAAGTTTCTTTTTTATGATTCCATTCTTTGCCCCCCTTCTTGATTAGTAAGTGTCTCGATGTTTGTTGCATTCGGATTATCCATTCAAGCTACAGACCTCTCCGAATAGCGAGCGTTATTTTAGAACCACCCGGTATATAAAGTTTTTCACATCGGATACTGTTATGCCAACTGATATTTCTCTTCAGAATAGCACCAAATAATTCGCCAAATTTTTTGTGTGTGCATAAAAGCAAAGCGACAATGGCTTCACTTTTTTGGACTGTTTTCCTCCAGGCACCTTCTTCGTTTTATTTTACCTCCAAGGGCGAAAATTATGTTGGCGGACATTTAAGTCAACCGATCTTATTTTAATATTTTTGTTGATACTTTTTGGCAGTTTTGACAGCACAGGGGACTTCTTTCGAGCTGTTTTTCTTACATTTAATGTTGCAGTTGAGTTTTTAGTTACAAAAAACTTTTAATTTTGTGATAAAGTTTCTTTGCATAAAATATTTTTAAGGAAACTGTTTTAAATTGGAAACGAGTTAAAAAAATATAGTTCAAGTTCATGAAGTAATATAGAAATATTTGTTTTTATAAAAACTTTTTTTGTCTTGCTGACACAAATTTTTTCATGAATTTCACTGAATTGTACATTGTCCTACGAATAATACCCCGTGTAGAGAGAGTGTACGTTAAATATGCTCACAAATCCTGACGCCGCGTACGATGCTGCCGTTAACGGTTGCGTTGGGTGACTACTCAGGTGTCGGCCTGTCACCTGACTGTGATTTTAAATTACGAAGTCTTGTCGCCAATAGCCCTCGTGTAGCTCTAGTACGCGCCCAGTCGGTTAGGCACTCGCCTAGCATGCGAAAGGTCCCAGGTTTGGGTCCGGGCATCGCCAAAATAACTGCCGAACTATAAACGGCCCGCGCAGCCAAACATGTCCGACGAATAATACCCCGTGTAAGGGAGTGCACGTTAAATATCCTTCAAAGTCCTAACGCTGCGTACGATGTCGCCCTTAACGGTTGCGTTGGTTGCCTATTCAGGTGTCGGCTCGTCACTTGACTGTGGTTCTAAAATACGACGCCCGTCGCCAATAGCCCTCGTGTAGCTCTAGTTCGACGTTAATTCAAAACCTAACCTAGCTCTAGTACGCCGATAAGTCAAACTAAAACTGAATTATACATTTCACAACGAAACGAACTATATAAAAAGAAAAATAAATTGTATATTGGTCGGTTGGATATTTAAAATAAAAAATGAATACTAGTGGTGCATAAACGTACTTTTTTTAAACAATGTTACCAAATTAAAAAAAATAATAGTTCCATAAATTTTTTTCATGTTTCTATTTTTATCAATTTACATTTTTTCGACATAATGTCTTTGAACATGCACTATACTGGAAAACCTACAATAAAATCTAATAAATTATACACAATGAAAAGGTTGTAATAATGAAAAGTGATGTATTTGTGGACTAAAAAATAATATTGCTTATAAGTACAACTATTAAAGACCTTATTTAAAGCAAAGTGCTCCAATAAGAAATTTATTGCGACGTTAATATTTTAAACTGACGTCGAATAAATGGTTGTATAATGTTTCCTTATTTATTAGCATGTGTTTTATCAGCTCCGGTATTTAGTTTCGGTAGAATTGAAACCAATAAATCTGGTTTTATGGGATTATGTAAAATCGTAATGTTTTTTTTTGACGCCTAAAAACTTTAAGTGGTTAAAAAGCACATAATTGTTTTTGTTTTATTGTAGTAGCAAAGCTTAAGGGGTACCAGACCCCCAAACATTTTCAAAAATGACATTTCAATGTTTTTAGTGTTTCTTAAAATATCAAATAATATCTTACATTAAACGTTTCGAGTACTGGACGTATTTTTAGTATTTTTTTTTTAAACAAACGTTGTTTAGGTAAACTCAAGTCATGTTTTATAGGTAAGAAACCACTATTGTTTACTTTAAATGGTTATATATCAAAACTTACTTTTTCAATGTTCATGTACCTTTTTCTCAATCTACTGTAAGTATCAGCCTAAAATTTGTTATATGTATTTAAGAAGTTTGTTTCTAAAAACCGCTGGAGGGATTTGACTATAAATATCTTACTTTTTTTCCCTTTTTAATATTATTGATGTTTTTTGGGTAAAAAAACATGTAGTTTCACTTAAAAAATCATAATTTAAAAACTAAACAAAAATTTTGAAAATGCCTCCTTTACAGTATAGTTAAACATTCATTTAACAACTAGTAAAATTTTCATTCAACGTTATCAAATTGGTTCTGAGAAAAAGGTACATAAAAAAGGTCATTTTAACATGGGCTTCAATGGAGGGCTCCGGTCCCCCTTAAAACTTTATACAAGATAAATAAACTTACTTTACACAAATCGGTTAAGTACATTAACCAATCGCATATTTCAGTTTTACCACTTCCTTTGTGGATTTGAATGTCTGTCTCAATTTCGCTTGCTCAGAGTGAAGTAAAAGAAAATAGTTTCGTAATTTTGTACCTGTTTTTTTTTTGTGAAATGGTTTAAGAGAGATTGATACTTTCCACTGATCTAATACAAAATTTTGAAATCAAAAATTGCTCTACAATTTCAGCCTTTTTCATCAAGTATACAAAAGTAGTATTAAGAAAAAAGTATATTCAAATTAAAATATCAATTACTTCACAATGCAATTTTAAGCTTTCACACCGCGTTTATAAAGTAAAAAGTGGAAGCATTTATAAAGCCTATGTCCATCTGTTTGTCCTTCACCCACTTTCATAGCCAAACTACAAATGCTACAGGCAAATGTAATACGTCAAAAGATTCAGCGCATCGAAATTAGAAGACATTGAAAATCTCAGGAAAAAAATCGAAGTACTTTAAATATTTAAAAAAAACTGCAAGATTTAATGCTCATTTAAAAAGCATAAGAACTAGAACCTTACTCAAAGATTAAAGTGCGCCGTAGTGAGCCTAGTGGTCAGCGTCTCGGTCTCGGGATCGGAAGGTCCTGCGATCGAGTCCCGGTACCACTGAAGACCTACCGAGTATATGCGGAGTACGTGCTCGTTAAATCTGTTGGGTCCGAAAGTCCTCTAAGTTCCCATACCAAATCAATACCTCTGGGGGTGACAAGCCAATTCTGGGGATCCTCTAGTTGGCCTATGCTCTAAAAATTAGATGAATCCACTTATGTATGTGTTTGTTGTCTGTTGCGTCTGTCTTACTTGACGAAGGTTTATAAGCGGGTCGCTGACCAAGCACACAAACCTGAGTATATATGTCTACCAACCAACCAATTAAAGCAAACAAAGTTGGGTGTGTAACACCAGATGACTTTCAATTACCATTCAATAAATCAACACATTTATTTGAATGAAAGTATTTACATTAATAATTGCAATACCTTTAAAACCTTAAAAGTTCCATAGCAGCTACCTTTAACGCAGGCAAGATTTTCTCTCGAAAACCTTCTTTTGACGTCCGACAGGTACTAGGAATTCGTGTACCGAATTTGAAGTCTGTAGATATTTTAGTTCGAGTTGTAGAGTGGGGGGGGGGGGAGGGTTCAAACAGACAGTATGGCAAACTGTCTGACAGATGGAGCCAATGTTTACGAACAACTTTTTTAGAATCAGCATCCTTTAAAGCGTGTAGAAAACAAGACACTTCCATTTCGGAAATTCGACCACTTCGCAATACTATAATTACCATATATTAGGTAAACAGTATTACCTTAGCTTATATTAGAAATGAAAAAAAATCCGTAAAATGAGTAAAGAATTACCAGTAAAAAATTAGAGAACACAATTAGTGATCTACCAGCAAACCATTTTACCGGTATTCCCATCCCTAAATCAGACACTTATATTTTATACTCTTTATCCATCTATCTGTACCCTTCTCTGACCGTCTGTTCATCTTTTAGCTTAAACACTACGTTTATAACGTAAAAAGTGGAAGGTATAATAATCGTTCAGTCCATCTGTCCGTCACCCAATTTCATAGCCCAAACTACAAATGCTACGGACAAGAGTGTGATACGTCAAAAAATTCAGCGCATCGAAATTAGAATACATTGAAAATTTCCGAGAAGAATTCGAATTCGAAGTACTTCAATTATTTAAAAAAAACTGCAAAATTTAATGTTCATTTAAAAAGCATAAGAAGCCATTTTTATTAGAATTAAATCACCATTGCCTTTCGCAACAATCGCTCGAGGAACTTTAATTCTTTTACACAATAAATGAAAATAAATTTATTTTTGCGACATCGATCAGTTTGAAATAACGTCAAATATATTTCACTACGAGATTCCTTGTATTTAGATATGAAATATTTTCATTCTATTTAAAAGCGAGGAATATTACATATTTATTCTTAAAAATATAGATTAATTTTTGCAAACGATAAGTAATAATTATTGAATTTTCGAAATAAAATTTAAATTAGGTTAGGTGACAGATTCTGTTACAAACCTACTTGTTATACTTTTGCAATTAATGCATCAGACACTCTTATAGTAACTCCGAAAATGTATTACATTAAATACCATCTACATTTGTTTCGTTTGTCTGTCCATACGCTTTATAAGAACTTCAGTAAATATTAAAGTAACACGAAAGTAGGTTTTATATTCATTGAGGAACAACAGGTAAAAATTAAATGAATGTACACATCTACAACTTCTTCAACAGATTGCACTTTACAGCAACAAAACAAGGGGTAGGGTAGGGTAGGTTACATATATATTCCAGCTTGTGTGCTTGATCAGAGACCCGCTTATAAGCCTTCGTCAAGTAAGACAAACACAGAAAGAATTTTTTACTGTCACAGAGAAAGGAAAAGTACACCCAGGGCGAAGGCGGGAATCGAACCCGCACCCGTCACAGCGCGCAGACTGCTAGCGTAATGGTCTGCGATCCAAACCACTCGGCCATCCGGGCCCCAACAAAACAATTGACAAACTATGCGCGCGCAATCACAATTTCGCCCTCTCCACTTCTCTTCATGGTTCTCTTCACTCTCATGTTCATGGCCATGAATAAAAAATTAGTTATATTAATTTATAAGTAAAAAGCACGTTTTAGAGGGGACTCGATGATCTACCTAAATTAAAATGAATAATTGAGGTTATTTTTAAAATAGTTGCTTACGTTGGATATTTATTATGTTTTTTCAAAAGCTTCAAGCTCAAGTTGCTATTACATGAATTATGTGTGCTATTTTTTTGGTTTAGGTTGCACTGCAAAAAAATAATCGATTTTACAAAAATGCCCCGCACTTTTGACAGAACAGTTTCGTTTAATTTACGATCTTTTAACGGCTTTATCAAACTCGTTTACAGTTAAAAAACCGTTTCCTTAAAATTTTTTTATCAATGACGTCACTGTGGAGGTGTGTTAAACGCCCATAAGATTATTTCTTTTGAATTAAATATGTAGGAGAGATTTGGTAAATGAGTTGGATGACGTTTCATTTGTACTTTATTAATGATTGTGCGTTATATTGTTTTAGTTTTAGTTTGAATTATCGTCGCACTGGAGCTACATGAGGGCTAATGGCGACGGGTGTCGTATTTTAGAGCCACAGTCAAGTGACGAGCTGACACCTGAGTAGGCACCCAACGCAGCGTTATATTGTAGTTTTAGTAGTAATGTTCATTATGGTGGGCTGTTAAATAAAACTTTTAAATAGTCGATATATTGCACTTTGTAAGAAAACTGGCGAATTTTTACTACTCAAAATGTCAGAAAAATCTAATAAGATTGTATTGCAATTAACTCAAATTTCCATAAATTATACTTCAAACAAATTTAGTGACAATTAATGAATGAAATCTTTATTTTTAATCTATAAGGATAAAAGACAACGTCTGTGCCTGAATGTGGATCGTGAAAGACCAACATACTGCCCTCAAATATACGAAATTTTAAAAATAAATTAACTTTAATAACTACGTGTGCACCTGAGGCTTAGTTTTTTCATATTTAATTGTTTTTAAATTATTATTAACAATTTCATAACATGTGGGCCAGGCCGAAACAGGGGCTTAAAAACACATGGTCCGGTCCGAAACAGGAAATCGACGTCATCCGTTGGTAGACGTGAAAATCCGTTGTTGTCGTTGTTACTAATGCCCCTTGGGAAACCCAAGCTCTTCCTTGCTCTTTCTGCTCAAGGATTAAGGCAAATGGGTGCGGTTCCTAAAGGAGAGATGCCCGTGTAGAGACTACACGGCAGGAATCCGACTTGGCATCGTGCTGACAGATGCTGCCATCTATCGCCACCTCCGCAATTTAGACATGTCCCTGAAGGGGAGGGAAATAGTCTCCAGGGACCTGTACCCGTGGGAAACTGCGCCGTGACGAACCACAGGACTTTCGGACCCACAGATTTAACGAGCACGTACTCCGCATGTACTCGGTGGGTCTTCAGTGGTATCGGGACTCGATCGCGGGACCTTCCGATTCCAAGAACGAGGCCTTAACCAATAGGCTATCCACGGCCCGTGAAAATCCGTAAAAAGAGCCGTTAAAAAATAACCTAATAATTATCTTTTTTTCTTATCTCTATTTTTTCATCATTAAATTCTTTAAATATTTCTTTAAAAGTTTTCATTTGTTATAGTTTGCTTTTGTATTGCGCATGCACCAACACGAATTCGATTTTGTTTTGAAAATTTTAATAAGTACACTCTTAAAACAAACGAGTGGTTTTAACTCAGTCTGAGTTAATTTACACTCCTGTCCGGTGCCGAAAATGCACTTCCTTTATAGGAGTGGATTTCAATTTTTTGTTTTAAGAGTGTAGGAATGCCTCCTAAAAAGAAAAACATTTCCTATAAGAAGTGGTTTCTAGGTTCACCGTCATACAATGGCTGTCACCCACCTTATCATTGATGGCCTTAAAATTTGAAAATGCGAAATCAATAATGGGTCCTGACATCAAAAGAGATTGAGGCATATCTCAGTTTTGACGTCCATTTTTAACATCAAAATTCTCTTCTTAGTGCCCCTTCTGTGATGAAATACGACCGAATAAAGAGACGGCTCCAGAACAGCAGTGGATCAAATGCGATTGCAGTAAATTGCAATAAATTAATTTGCAGCTCGAAGAATAAAAAATTATTGAAATTGTTTGTTCTCTCTAAAAATAGAAGCGATACTTATCCTAATACCCAGGGCCGGATTTCTAAGTAGGCTGTATCAGAGCGGCAAATGTTTGGGGGCGGCAAATTTCACGACTAATTAAAGAGGCATTCGACATAAATTTTTTAATAGATGTTTCTAATATGTAGACAGACAAAAAAAAAGTGATTAGTTATCAGAACATGAAAATATCTGATTTTCTATTTCTATATTTTCTAATTATATTCTATTTCCGACAAACCTATTTTCCCTCATTTATATTCGTTGTGATAATTTTTAATGTGATAATTTTCTATCACAGTTTTCTGTGAGATTTGTGTTACATTCTGTGAAAGTGTGCGACGGACCGTCTAACCGTCTATTTTAAATACCTTGTGTATGTTGAAGATGTTAAAAAAATATATTTAGAAATTGCTAATTAAATGGAAAGTCAACAGTTATGTATATTAAGCGTACGGATGGATTAATGGATGCAGAACGATACCATTGGAGTTTGGATAGTCGGATTTCGGATAATTAAAGTTCTGCTATACCCTATTTAACCCTAGTATGACTTGTTTCACTCATAGATATCATAGTTAATGTATTAGATTGGCAGATCACGTGACCTCCAATGCTAACGACGGGACGCGCATGGAGGACCAGAATAAGAATTCAATGGGGCCAGTGTTGCCACCATTTTAAGGAGAAAAATGCTACGGCATCATCGGAAAAATACCATTTAATTCTAAAATTACCAAGAAAATACTGGAAAAGCATTTCAAGTCACTAAAAAGATTCCAAAATGCAGCTAGTATTTTTACGATATTTTTTTTTTGCAATTTTAGAATTATTCTATGCAAAGTCAACATAAGCTTGTTAGTTTTAAGAGGATATTAGTATTTTAAAATAATTCTAAAATTACAAAAAAAAAATATCGTGAAAATACTAGCTGCATTTTGTAATCTTTTTAGCGACTTGAAATGCTTTTCTAGTATTTTTTTTTGTAATTCGTCTCTTGGGGTTCTAAATTACGAGACGTAATTGGCTGTGTTAAAGCTCCTAAAGGAGGCTACAAATAGGCAGCCGGAATCGATTACATTACATTAAAAAAGAAATAGTTACAATAATCACCGACAGATGGCGCTACCAAAGCAAACACAATAGTGTAAACATTGGCAAAACCAAGAAGCGGTCATTTCTTGCATTAGTGTAATGTAATCGATTCCGGCTGCCTATTTCTAGCCTCCTTTAGGAGCATTAACACAGAAAATTACTCCTCGTAATTTAGAACCCTGGTCAAGAGACGAGGGTGTTTTTTTTTTATGATTCATTCTTTTTCCCCCTTCTTGATTAGTAACTGTCTCGAAGTTTGTTGCATTCGGATTATTCATTCAAGCTACAGACCTCTCCGAATAGCGAGCGTTATTTTATAACCACCCGGTATGAATACAGATAGCAAAATCAAAGAAATTAGCATAAAAGTCACCTTTTTGAACAACAAATAATATGGTTTATAAATAACTTAAAAACCTACTGCGTAGAGACTTAACAGCCGAGAAAACGTTCCACAAGAGCTACTAATAAATATACGTTTTCAAACAAACCAACCAAAAAATCAATTTTTACTAACTTAAGTGAACACGCTGTTTATGAGTATCACGCTGTATAAAGTGATAGTCGCATGAAGTGCGATACGAATAGCGTGCATTGTTTGACTAGGAGAGTGGAAATAATTTCACGCAATTCGTTTAATAAAAAATAAATTAAACATGAAACAACATGAAATCAAGATTGATTATAGGGTGAAAGTATTATAAAAACATGAACCACAAATTAGTGTATCTACAGACCAAATGCAGTAAGTTTGGCATTTAATTATTTTATAAGTGTATTTCCTAACATCCACAAACGACAATTAATACTCTTTCGAGGGTAGTTTCGTAGTTCAATCACAACCTTAAAAAAATCAAAGAAGTTGCGTTGCCTATACTCAGGAGTCGGCTCGTCACTTGACTGTGGTTCTAAATTCCATAAATTACAGCCCTTGCATTTTCCATACAAAATAAACAACATTAACTTAATTCGTACTGATACTATCAAGGATTTTGGAGTCACTTTTGATACACGTCTGAATTTTTTCTTGTCATATTGATAATATTGTTTCTAAGTCTTACAAAATTCTTGGTTTCCTTAAACGTAAAACAGCTCAATTTACTGATCTACGGTACTTGAAATTTTATATGTTAGTTTAATTCGATCCAATCTTGAGTACTGCAGTGTTACTTGGGATCCTTTCTATGAAAATAAAGTAAAAATTTTAGAACGCGTTCAATTTAAATTTACTCTTTATTTGTACTATAAAAAATATAATTCAATTTCCAAATATTTGTCATCCACTTTTTTTTACGTACTTTATTCAAAATTCCTAGTTTAAAATCCTGACGTGAGCTCATCTGTGTGTTTTTTTTTCAAGGTTTTAAATGGTGTAATTGATTGTAGCGATATCCTTTGTTGCATTAGTTTCTCTGTTCCTAATAGATTGTTAAGGCACAGTTCACTTTTTAAGGGTTTTACCCACAAATATAATTATGTTAATAACTATTGTCTTTTTAAATTTTATGTACTTTTAATCGTGTTCAAAACGATGTTGATATTATTTTTATGTCTTATACTGAGTTTAAGAAAATATGTTTGCCAAATATTTTGTCCTATTGATTTGTTTCTTGGGTACAGTTTGCTGGCTTCGTTGTTTTATCTATATTTTAGGGCATTGTTTTAATGCTCATATTGTCGTTTGTATTTGTAATTCTTCTGGTGTTTCCTTGTAATTTTTTGTATATGTGATCTTTATAGTTAGTCCTCTGCCTGTAAACGGACCTGTTATGTTTGGTGGTTTGAAATAATAAATAAATAAATAAATTACGACACCCACTTCAGTAGCACTCGTGGTCCTCGTGATAATTAACCTTAACCCATAGGTGTTCGGATAGTCAAATTTCGGATGATTGGATATGTAAAAAAGTAAACTAAACTATTCGGAGCAACAGCCTGTTAGTGGGTCAAGGCCTGCCGTGCGCATTTCAGCTTGCGTGACAAGGGCTCTGGGGTGCTAGGCATATGTCCGGGTTAGGTTTCAAACCTCACGTGGAACCCACAGTGTTTAGTTAACAAGAATGCGTGGTCCTGATTTTATTAACACAATAATAAGGGATGAAAAGATGAGTCGACCTCTTCCGATCCGGGACTCAGTCCCCGGGACCTGTGGCATGACAGTGCGAAGCACTACCACTAAGCCACTGGGTCTGAATTGGACTTCTACCACGGCCAACTTCAATTACAAGGCCAGAGAAGCTCTCCCAAACATGAGCGTAGACGGAATTTTTGACAAGATCGAGAAACTAGTTCGGACGTATTCGGAACCTTAAAAATGTAGTCAGCCGTGAACGAGTGATTCCGAACAGGTTTCGGGACAGGTTGTCTTCATCTTCGGAACAACGTCACTCGGAACTATGACGTCAAAATGTCCGTCCCCGAGCGTGTTTGGGAGAGCCTCTTTGGTTTGGTTGGGCCTCCCAAGTTGAGTAGGCCGTGGTTGTACTGTGCCTTATTGTGACTTGCCTCACTGTACCTTCAAATACAATCGTTCATTCCCCCAAAGTAGCAGTCTAGAGACGATAGCAATCAATTCCTAACATGTACCAGAAAAAAAGGTGACAATTCTTTCCTTTTTTTTTAAATTACCACAAAGGACGAATAAAACTCTTTCGCGGGGTAGTTTCGGAGTTCAATCGCCGCGTTTGAAATTTAAAAAAAAACGAGAACAATAAAGAGGAGGACAAACGACCCACTTTTTCCCTTTCTTCCAGTTGATCCGGGGACTTTTTCACAGAGTTGAGAAAAAGATGGAGATGCTTGGCGCGAAACGAAGTGAAGCCGCCAGAAAGTCGCCAATTTAGCCCAAACACTCAACGTTAGTTTAATGTGAAACGCATGTGAAACGCATGTTTTGTGCTTCAAAAAGCGTTGATTGGTACTCAAAAAAATTTCTGTTTGTAGACTGTAACACGAGATGTGAATTGATACAAGATGGTTGACATTTTTTTTCACAGGTACAAAAAAAAGATAATAGTGAGCCGTCAGAAAGTCGCCAAGTAACCCTAGTAAGCCCCCCCCCCAAAAAAAAAAAAAAAAAAAACGCTCACCCAACGTTTACTATACAATGGAAAATGCATCATTTTATTCTTCAAAAAGCGTTGATTGAAAAAAAAAATTCTGCTTGCGCAAATGTAGACTGTAGCAAGATATATGAATTTACACAAGATGGTAGAAACTTTTTCGCAGTTACAAAAAGAAAAAAAAAATGACTAATAGTGAGCCCCTAGAAAGTCGCCAAGTAATCCTAGTAAACAAATCCCTCGCTCAATGTTATTTTAATGTGAAGCCATCATTTTATTCTTTAAGAAGCGTTGATTGAAAATAAAAACAAGAAGTTCATAAAGAACTAAAATAGCCTACTTTCCTGTTACTTAAATACTTACTGAAGTTCTAATCGGGAAAAAAACAAGGTTTCTAAAGTAAATATCAACAGCCGTTTCTACACTAGATTTATACACATTAGAAAAAAAAATCGAAACACAGCACCCAGCTATAATTTAAACTTCTAAAAGCCAAAATCAACTATTTTCCTTAATATTCGTTCGCAAATTAATTAAATATTATCATCTGCTCGTGATTTATTTGTAGTTCGAAGAAAAAACAAGGTTTCTAAAGTAAATATCAACAGCCGTTTCTACACTAGATTTATACACATTAGAAAAAAAAATCGAAACACAGCACCCAGCTATAATTAAACTTCTAAAAGCCAAATCAACTATTTCCTTAATATTCGTTCGCAAATTAATTAAATATTATCATCTGCTCGTGATTTATTTGTAGTTCGAAGAATAAATATTTATTAATAACAAAAGTAATGAAACTACTCCGAACTGCATTAAAAACAAGAAATGTAAATTAAAACTAAGCATAATTGCATGCAAAAGTATGCCTTGCCGCTTTCTTGGTAGATAATTAATGAATAATCAAAGAATCAAATTGTGCTACATTTTATGACGTCATTCCAAACTGATTCATGAAAATATTATTTTGCTTCAAATATGTTTAAATAAAGTTTCTCATGCCATTGTTGATTTGGCAACAGTGATTTAAATGACTCAAAATTGAATTTCAATGCTAATTCAATGGGAAATTCGCCAACAGATAGTAGATTTATGTCCGTTCGGACGTACAGACAGACGGACAAAAAGTATGAAAGTTGGGTATCTGAGGTCATAGCTTTCTAACAAAAAAGAGAATTTTTAAGATCCGATGATTAGAACCGATTTCTGGAAGGGGGGTACAGACAGACAGACAAACGGACAGACGGCGGACAGACAGGCGGACAGACATACGGACAGACATACGAACAGACAGACATACGAACAGACAGACAGATGGACAGACAGACAGATGGACATCAACCGCATTTCAATACCTACAGTGATTTAAATGACTCAAAATTGAATTTCAGTGCTAATTCAATGGGAAATTCGCCGACAGATAGATTTATGTCCGTCCGGACGTACAGACAGACGGACAAAAAGTATGAAAGTTGGGTATCTGAGGTCATAGCTTTCTAACAAAAAAGAATTTTTAAGATCCGATGATTAGAACCGATTTTGGAAGGGGGGTACAGACAGACAGACAAACGGACAGACAGGCGGACATACAGACGGACAGACATACAAACAGACAGACATACGAAACAGACAGACATACGAACATACAGACATACGAACAGACAGACAGATGGACAGACAGTTGGACATCAACCGCATTTCAATACCTACAGTGATTTAAATGACTCAAAATTGAATTTCAATGCTAATTCAATGGGAAATTCGCCGACAGATAGTAGATTTATGTCCGTTCGGACGTACAGACAGACGGACAAAAACTATGAAAGTTGGGTATCTGAGGTTATAGCTTTCTAACAAAAAAATAATTTTTAAGATCCGATGATTAGAACCGATTTTGGAAGGGGGTACGGACAGACGGACATCGACCGCATGTCAATACCTACTTTTTCATTTTTTTAATTCTTTCGAATTAAAAAAAAGAAAAGTAGGCTAAAAATATCTTTGTAGACTGTAACACGTGAGATCTGAATTTACACATGATTGTAGTAAATTTTTTTCACAGGTACGGAAAATGCGTTTTAATTATAGTTTTTATTAGGCTATGTCTTCTTAGGCTACCTCTTCATGGTCGAATGAAGAGCTGACTACGCCATAAACGCCACAAAAGCAACGAAATTTGGCAACCGCCAAGCGATGCAATAGCGGCCGGTGTTTTCGCCAAATCATAGGTTTTTTTTCAAACGCATGCGTCTGGATGTCTTTGATCTGGACATTTAAAGAAGTGCTAGAAACGTGGAATGGGATGAAAATATTTCATCGCTTGCTTTAGCGCGAGACCTTGATTTCAACATTGATATGAAAAAATTAAATTGGGTTAGTAATATTAAAACCCGGTGTAACAAATTTAATTGTTGGTTTTAATAACATAGATTTTTAACTTTTATTACATTTGAATTGGAAATGCTTTGAGATTTTTTAATTCATTTTTTATATTTTTCATACTAATTAAAGTTTGCCCAAACCTAATAGCCATTGTGCTTACACGAGCGATATTGATTGTCCATGTCAAGTGGCTAGTTTGGCTATGGACCTTCAGTTGACTTTCCAATCAATCAAGCTTAGTACTCATTGTGTAAAAGGTGGTCGAATGAAGAGCTGAGTATATTCATGATCAACCGGACCCGTATACGAACCCGGGTCTACGGAATAAGTGCAAGAAGCGCTGACCACTACGCCAGAGTGATTGTGCATAATATTTTTATATTAAGAGTTAAATAACGAATTAAAATTTTCCTTAATATATAAAAAAGAAAAGCCGTATAATAAAAAGAACGTACGTTACAGCTACATTTTTTAAATAAAAAAATCACTTTGAGGCAAGCACAGAATCAATAAAGGTCATATAAAAAAGTGCTACATTTTTTTTTTAAATAAAAGACAATAATTACTCAAAATATTATATAAATGATATTTTAATAAATAAATAAAAATAATATTTACTAGTAAATAAGTTTATTAATAATTTATACCAATAATAGTTCATTATTATATATTATTGTGTATTAAATTGATTTCTAAAAATGTACTTAAAGTACCCCTACTCCATTGTCATAAAAATATTAATGCTAATAAAATGAAACCTAATATCTATATATTAAAAAAAATATCATCAATAAATGTTTCAAAATTTCAAAATCTAAATTTGTCCACCTAATTTTAAATATTATTTTAAAACTCTGCTGTTGACAAAACAACATTTAAGTCACGCATAAGTTTAAGAGGGATTGTCAGTCCCATTGAGCTAATGCATTAGTTTTGTAATCATAACTTCCGCAGAAGTATTGCTTTGCCATGTTAGCCCTTTTTCCCCAGGTATGGGAATCAACATAACATCAAAATGAAACAAATTTTAAACAAAATGTTATCTAGCTATTTAATTATATATTTTGAAGTTATAAAATGCCAAAAATTACAGCAGATGGCGACACTATTTAAAAAACTTTATTAATTAATAATAATAACCGATGTTATTTTCTTTTCAATTTTGTTTTAAATGGATTTTATGATGATTCCCATACCTGGGAAAAAGGGCTAACATGGCAAACAATACTTCTGCGGAAGTTATGATTACAAAACTAATGCATTAGCTCTATGGGACTGACAGTCCCTCTTAAAAAAAGGATTAATAAAACACAAGCAAAAATACTTTGCACAAATCCCAAACTAAATGCAAAAATTTACAGTCTTGAAATTTTAATTTTAATTCAATTGATTGAAAAGTAGTTTATGTACTTCTACTTCAATTACCTTTTTTATTATTTTTTTCACTTTATTTTTTTATTGACAATAGCAACCCTACAACAAGTTAACATGGCTTTAAATGCAAAAGTTGCCTAAGTTGTTGGATCTCTTTACTTGCAGCTTTTTTCAGGGTTACTTGGCGAGAGTGGAATTTTAATTGCTTTTTTGGCTTCCGATTTGGTTATTTGAAAAGTTCCAAATGATAAATTCGGTTTTTCTCTCTCAAGTTACAATAGCGGCAAGACACACCGAATCAGAATATTCTCGTAGACATTTGAGGCATGCGTTAATAAGCTAAAACACCGTGCGTCACAGTTGAGGTGCAGTAACCGTGCGTCAATGTTTTCGTTGACGCATGCATGTACAAATGGCGGGGGTTGTTGACCGGTTTTTGTTGCTTTTGTTGCCTTTGTTGCAAAAGTGGCGTAGTCAGGACGTAGCCTTTGAGAGTCAGAAGTCGCCAAGCCGATGTAAAGAGACCATACAAACTTCACTGTAGAATTGCGCCAAACACTTCGCCAATAGTTAAACTCATAGTTTCCTTGCACAGAAGCCACGACCACGGGCGGAGCTATAAAGAGCGCGGAACAATCAGATGAAGACAAAATGAAACAGCTGAAATTTCCTCTTCATATTATTGCTCTGCACGTTTTATAGCTCCTCCCATGGTCGTGGCTTCTGTTCAAGGAAACTATGAGTTTAACTATAGAGCGTTTGTTTAGGTCTACTACTTAATATGCTTCTCAGATCGACTACATAAAAAAAAAAACTTATGATAGATTTGTTAAAAATTGACAAAGACGCACAAAAATTCTGAAAAAAGTCAATTCAGTAAGCCCATACAAATTTCACTGTAGAATAGCGCCAAACACTTCGCCGAGAGCGTATGTCTGGGCTTATTACAGAACGATCGATGGCTTCACTTGGCAAACCAGTTTTTGCCCAGCAGCTACTCTATCTTCTACACTCTATGGTCTTTTTACTCGGTTTTTTTTAAAGAAAGTTGAGGAAGTTTTTTTATCAAACGTTGTGTCAGAAGAAAATGGTTTTTTATCTCTTTGATAAATGTGAGAGTGGAACTGATTGTGGAGGAGTATCGGGTACAAATCTTCGACATCGAGTCACGGTAAAAAGTATAGATTTTTCGGTTAGGAGAGGGTCGCTCCGATCAGAAATACACTGCTCAAAAATAATTAGGGGAGCTCATGGTTTAAATCATTTCACCCCCAATGATTGCATTTGGAATCATCAGCTGGCGATTTTTTTTCCTATAAAGATATATTTTCTTTTTGTAACGTTAGAGGGAAGCATCATATCTTTTGAATAATTAAATAATTTTCGTTTTAATTAAATGAAAATTATGGAAAACACGTCAGTTAGTATCCGTGACTGTCACTGAGCCGACCACCTGGGGAAATATAATGATTTTGTTTTCTTTATAATCTGTCTGTCAAAAACCAGTTTTTGTGTTAAAATTACAAATTTTTTGTACAAAATTAATTTTTCAAAAGATTTTTTTCCTGTAAACTGCATTGTATTGTTCTGGCACGCACACCAGCTGATATTTTTTTTCTACAAAAGCAACTAGCTAATTTATACTTTTTTACTGCGTGCATACAATGATCTAAATCGACGAATTTGGTTCCGTTGGTGTGTCATTTCTAACAATTTTATTTAGGTCAAAGTGCTTCAAAATGTAACAAACTTTGTTTTAGCTCACACTACGTTTATAACGTAAAAAGTGGAAGGTATTATAATCGTTCAGTCCGTCTATCACCCACTTTCATAGCCCAAACTACAAATGCTACGGACAAGTGTGATGCGTCGAAAAATTCAGCGCATCGAAATTAGAATACATTAAAAATTTCAGAAAAGAATTCGAATTCGAAGTACTGCAAAATTTAATGCTCATTTAAAAAGCATAGGAAGCCATTTTTATTAGAATTAAATCACCATTGCCATTCGCAACAATCGATTGAGAAACTTTAATTCTTTTAGACAATAAATTAAAATAAATTTATTTTTGCGACATCGATCCGTTTGAAATGACGTCAAATATATTTCACTACGAGGTTCTTTTTATGTTGATATGAAATATTTTCATTCTATTTAAAAGCGAGGAATATTACATATTTTTTTAAACAAATTAATTTTTACAAAAGATAAGTAATAATTATTGAATTTTCGAAATAAAATAAATGAATCTAGCCAAATTTAGCATGTAAATGTTCAATATAGAATTAATGCTGTGTTTGGCGCTTTTTTACCTGTTAAATCCAACTGTTGTGTGGAAGCGGGTTAAGTGACAGATTCTGTTACAAACCTACTTGTTATATTTTAGATAATACATTTTTTTGTTGCTTTTATGTAAAACTTAGCCAATATAGAAAGCTTTTCTTGACCGCAAATCAATATTACTTTAATCTATTTATAAACATTTCATGTTTTCAAAAACAAAGATTCATGACATTTCAAAAATAACAATACAATCATATAAATTCTTTATTTCCCCAAAATTTTTAATTTATGTATGAATTGTAGCACATAAATCTTCTTTATTTTCTATAATAAAAGTGTTTATTTACTTTTGTTTTCTGCCCATAGGGAAAATTCAGACGCACTGATTTCAATGCGCCACGATTTGAGTTCTCAATTTTATAGCTCTGATAAATCAAGCAAAAACTACCGCGTCACATTTACATTCATTTTTCATTGTCTTGATGCATAATTTTTTATGGCCTCCATTGCAGCTAGAACATTTTCGCATCTATAAAATCATTTCATACAGATTTAGTGAAAATGCCAGAAATAAAGTAACACAATTCTAAGTAGAAATATGTGGTAACATTTCTTTTTTTGCGATTTGTCTGTTACAAAACTGCTTTTGCGCTAAAAAATTACAAATTGTTTCGTATAAATAAACTTATCTCTGTAAACAATGCGGTATTTTACGGCACAACAAAATACGGTATTTTACGGCACAACAATACGGTAATTTACGCACATCAATACGTACATAATTACGGTATTTTACGGCAACAACAATGCGTAATATACGGTACAATAATACGGTATTTTACGGCACAACAATACGGTAATAATACGGTACAATAATACGGTATTTTACGGCACAACAATACGGTAAATAATACGGTATTTTACGGCACAACAATACGGTAATAATACGGTACAATAATTTGGTATTTTACGGCAAACAATACGGTAATAATACGTACAATAATACGGTTTCTTACGGCACAGCAATACGGTATATTTTTGGCACACCAGCAGACATTTTTTTGCAGTAAATACAATGTTTTTTACAGTATATTTAGTGATGTGTTTCAACTCATGAACAAATTATTGGTTTCGCTACTGTTCTGAGTAAATTGTACTACATCAAAAGTCAATAAACCTCAAAGATCTTAAATAATTTTATACGATAACACATGAGTCTTTTGCATATTAAAATAATTACTGACAGTATTTGGAATAAAATTTAAAAAATGTCATTTGAAAAATGTGCAAATAAATGTTTTACTCTAACAGAAAAATAGTGCCGTTGACCCTCGATATAAAGATTAAGTAACAAATATATAGCTAATGATCTTTTGCAAGTCATGGATACATTATTGGTTTCGCTACTGTACAGGGTAAATTATCCTATATTATATATGAAAAGTCAATAAACATCAACGCATCTTAACAGCGAATGAGCCCGAATGGACGTGGGTCTCCAAACCAAAGGGCCCTTGTGTTAATCCAATGGGAAAAAATATTTTCTAAGCCTCATTTATCTGGCTGCATTGGCTATTTTTACAAAAGGTCTTCTTTATACATTGAACTGAAACTCTGGAAGGAGCATCGAAACGCTCGCCAATAGGATCGGTGAAGCCCGGCAACCCTGTAAGAGCCTGTTAAAATAGGCAATTTAAACCGACTCTTTCAATAATTTTTTAAACAGAAAATTGATATGTTATTGCTTTAGGAAGTTCTTTATATAATGAAGTTTCGGAAACATGTACTTTTTAAATGAAATAGAATTGCAGGAACAATCTTTAAAACTTAAATTCCTTGGAGTACTGTTTGTAGCGAGCGATTTTGACATCCAATGCAAACTGTCAAGTGTCAATTGTGATCGGCGAATTCATGCCAAATGTGGCACATATTCTCCCTAAAGCTGTCGCCAAGTGACCCAAAATAGGCTTCACCAACTTTTCATGGGAAGCTCCTTCCAGAGTTTCAGTTCAGTTCAGTGTCTTTATATGATAAACTAGCAAATTTATACCCGTTCTTCGCACGGAATAAAAAAATATCAAATAGATTCCAAATATGTGTACTATATGACCTGTTATAGGATCATAAACTTATTATTGTTTCCTCTCGTTATAAATTATAAAATCCCGTTTCATTGCCTTAAAATTCCAAAATGAAAAATGCACTCATAAATGTCATCACAATTCCCTCATAAATACATAAAACCTTTTAGCTCATTTGGCGCGATTTGGGAAATAATTTGGCGAGAAAATAGATAAGCTACCCACACCCATTTACAGCTCTAACACAATGACCTTCGAACAACCAACCAGCTTATAAATTATTTATAAAAGAAATATCGCCTATTTGGCGAATTTTAGTTAATAATTTGGCGAGTTTGGCAACGTATTTGGCGAAAAAATAGACATAAAACACTAATATGCAGCTCTAGTGCGATGGCCTTTTTAACCATCATAGTTCAGTAATAGCTTATCTATACATTTAGTGCTTAAATATGCATACATGCAGTCAACAGAAAAATCAATGAAAAAATCATCAAATAAACCCACAATAAAATCCGGGAATGAAGACTGGCGGAATTACGTCACTTGAAACATGTCAATTATTTTTCAAATAATGAATTTAGTTTCTGAAAGTAATGGCAAAAGAATAAAATAAGCATTTAGAATTTTAAATGTTTTCGTTAAAAGTTTTATTTAATTTTTTCAGCCGATGGCATCAGGAAAGGGAAAAAATGATCGGGTTTGAGCGATGGTGGTGTATTTTTTTCAGAAAATTAAAATTTTCTCTAAAAATGGAACAAATATGAAAAATCTAAGCCTCAGGTGCACACGTTCATATTAAAGGGAATCTATCTTAAAAATTTCGAATTTCTGAAGGCAGTATAAGTAGGTCTTTTACGATCCGAAGACAAACAGACACACACAGAGACTCTTTCTTTTATTATTATAGATGTAGCTGACTTACAGATCTCTATAATCCCACTTTTTTTTAAATGGGTTCGAATGTTTTGTTGTAAACGTCTGTAGTGAAAATTTTAAAAATACTCAACCCATTTCAAAATGTATGGTAATTATAGAACCCTGTAAATCAGCAACAGTTATCATCCGGTCGTAATAAATAACAACCGGTTATAAAAAATATTCAATAACAAACGGAGAATTGTGTCTTACAAAATCATTTTTTTTCATTGCACAGAAAAAAAATATTTTGTTGAAAGAACAAAAATTTTGTTTGTTTCACAAATTTTTTGGTCAATATAGCGCCAACAACAATTTTGTTGTCAGTACCAATTATTTTGTTGAAATTATTTTGTTGATTCAAAAAAAAGGCGCAAACCGAAAATGCGCAATGACCGACCACAGGACTTTCGGACCTAACAGATTTAAAGCGTACGTAATCCGCATATACTCGGTAGGTCTTCAGTGGTACCGGGACTCGTCTCGGACTTCCGATCTCGAGACCGAGACGTGACACTAGGCTCACTACGGCCCCAAGTTTCTTTTGAAAATAGCAATCAATCCTTTCACTACGATAATGGCCGAATGCGCCTTAATTTTCTTCGAATTGCCGTTGATGACAGGGGCCATGACGTCACAGTTAAAAACAGCCAACACAGACCGAGCTTACCTCAACCAAACGGTTTGTTGTGGTGAAAATACTCGCTTTGTTGGGACAAGTAAAATATTGTTAATCAACAAAATTAGTCAACAAAACACGTCAACAAAAAAATTTGTTCTCCAACAAAACATTTTTTTCTGTGTGCATTAACACAGAGGCACTTTGCTTTGGAGACCCACGATATTTTGACGTTAAGTCATTTTATAAGAAATCACTTAAAAAAACACATTTGCAAGTCTGTAAATAAAATGAGAGTTGATTCCTCCTCCAACAAAAAGTAATACTTTGGTTCATTGATTTTCTTATTTCATTAGCGGTCCAATCGAAGTACTTGACTTTTGGCGTGACGCTTTCACTGAAGACAGGGCCCTTGTTTAGGGAGGTTTTGGTACATATTTTTTGTTACTTCTGGCTTGGAGTAAAAGTGGGGTAATCCCTTTTTTACACTTGACAATATATTCAAATTGTGTAATGTTAAGTAATTGTCTAAATAATTCTAATTGGAGAGTGCCGGAAAAAAAAAACTTCATTGTATAGCAATCTGTCTGCATCAATCAGACCTCTTTGGCAACAATAGCGAACCATCGCCTAAACTGGTGTAAGGTTCTCTTACTTTGTTTTTCTCAAGCGGCAACACTGATTCACGCGAGAGATCAGTGGACACAAGTCCCACGTTTGTAGCGCAAAAGAAGAAGCAAGAGAGAAATAGGTTTCCTGTCGCTAATGTCTGTCATGCAAACCAGGATAAGGGAAGATTCTTATGCAATGAAGGGGTTTTTCCCCCTGTACTCTTCAATAATATAATATCTTCGGCCATATACTACAAGGTTACTATAGAGCATGTCCAAACCTACGACCCGTTACTTCTTTTGTATCAGTTTATTCCAAGGAAGCCGAGGGATGTTGTCCTCTTAAAACACAAGAAAACGACAAATACACTCTCTCCAAAACATCAATTTGCTTGATTACCGGGTGTGGAACTCTTCGAAAATTGGTTTTTCCTGAGTTCCTCCCCTCCGTCCGCCGTCAATTACCGAGAAAATTGAGGAATCGTGGAAGAAAAAAGACGAATGTATGCGTGTAAGAAAATCCGGTGGTTTTTGTCGACATAATTTTACGGTTGCACGACATTTGAAGGATGTATGTTATAGAATCATTTTGGTTCCAGTTTTAAAAACAATCGGTTCGAAAAACCTTAAACTAAATGAAGTTCTTAGTATTTTTTGTATTAAATTAATAACTAGTTATTTCTCCGTTCGCTGTTAATTACCGAGATAATTGAAGAATCGTGGAAGGAAAAGACGAATATATGCGTGTAAGAAAATCCAATCTTTTTTTGGTAGCACACTTATGTCAACATAATTTTACGGTGGCACGACATTTCAGTGAAGAGTTTTTTTTGAAACATTAGAATCAATTGCTCTAGGCACAATAAGATGAAAAATATTTATAATAAATATAGTTAGTAGTCAATTTTTGTATTAAACTGGTATAATTACAATAAATGTACCATATAACACACGCACACATAATTATAATTATTATAAAATATAATATTGTTATAATTAATCTATATTTAATTGTAATAATGTATAATATAATATATTCATATAAATTGCCGCCAATTACGGAGAAAATTGAGGAATCGTGGAAGAAAAAGACGAATACATGCGTGTAAGAAAATCCGGTGGTTTTTGGTCAACATAATTTTACGGTAGCACGAGATTTGAGCTTGTTTTGGTTCAATGGTACTAAGTACCATGAGATGAAAAATATTTTCTATATTGTTAATAGACAATTGTTGGTATTCAATTACTATAATATAATTATAAGTATTACGTAATATAATTATATTAATACAAATTGCGGTCAATTACGGAGCAAATGAGGAATCGTGGAAGAAAAAGACGAATACATGCGTGTAAGAAAATCCGGTGGGTTTTGTCAACATGATTTTACGGTAGCACGAGATTTGAGCTTGTTTTAGAATCATTGGTACTAAGTACAATGAGATTAAAAATATTTTCTATATTGTTAATAGACAATTGTTGGTATTCAATTACTATAATATAATTATAAGTATTACGTAATATAATTATATTAATATAAATTGCGGTCAATTACGGAGCAAATGAGGAATCGTGCAAGAAAAAGACGAATACATGCGTGTAAGAAAATCCGGTGGTTTTGTCAACATAATTTTACGGTAGCACGATATTTGAGCTTGTTTTAGAATCATTGGTACTAAGTACAATGAGATTAAAAATATTTTCTATATTGTTAATAGACAATTGTTGGTATTCAATTACTATAATATAATTATAAGTATTACGTAATATAATTATATTAATATAAATTGCGGTCAATTACGGAGCAAATGAGGAATCGTGGAAGAAAAAGACGAATACATGCGTGTAAGAAAATCCGGTGGTTTTTGTCAACATAATTTTACGGTAGCACGATATTTGAGCTTGTTTTAGAATCATTGGTACTAAGTACAATGAGATTAAAAATATTTTCTATATTGTTAATAGACAATTGTTGGTATTCAATTACTATAATATAATTATAAGTATTACGTAATATAATTATATTAATATAAATTGCGGTCAATTACGGAGCAAATGAGGAATCGTGGAAGAAAAAGACGAATACATGCGTGTAAGAAAATCCGTTGGTTTTTGTCAACATAATTTTACGGTAGCACGATATTTGAGCTTGTTTTAGAATCATTGGTACTAAGTACAATGAGATTAAAAATATTTTCTATATTGTTAATAGACAATTGTTGGTATTCAATTACTATAATATAATTATAAGTATTACGTAATATAATTATATTAATATAAATTGCGGTCAATTACGGAGCAAATGAGGAATCGTGGAAGAAAAAGACGAATACATGCGTGTAAGAAAATCCGTTGGTTTTTGTCAAACATAATTTTACGGTAGCACGATATTTGAGCTTGTTTTTAGAATCATTGGTACTAAGTACAATGAGATTAAAAATATTTCTATATTGTTAATAGACAATTGTTGGTATTCAATTACTATAATATAATTATAAGTATTACGTAATATAATTATATTAATACAAATTGCGGTCAATTACGGAGCAAATGAGGAATCGTGGAAGAAAAAGACGAATACATGCGTGTAAGAAAATCCGGTGGTTTTTGTCAACATAATTTTACGGTAGCACGATATTTGAGCTTGTTTTAGAATCATTGGTACTAAGTACAATGAGATTAAAAATATTTTCCATATTGTTAATAGACAATTGTTGGTATTCAATTACTATAATATAATTATAAGTATTACGTAATATAATTATATTAATACAAATTGCGGTCAATTACGGAGCAAATGAGGAATCGTGGAAGAAAAAGACGAATACATGCGTGTAAGAAAATCCGGTGGTTTTTGTCAACATAATTTTACGGTAGCACGATATTTGAGCTTGTTTTAGAATCAATGGTTCTCTAAGTACAATGAGATGAAAATATTATCTATATTGTTAAAAGACATATTTTGGTATTCAATTAATATAATATAAATATAATTAATATGTAATATAATTATATTAATATAAATTGCGGTCAATTACGGAGAAAATGAGGAATCGTGGAAGAAAAAGACGAATACATGCGTGTAAGAAAATCCGGTGGTTTTTGTCAACATAATTTTACGGTAGCACGATATTTGAGCTTGTTTTAGAATCATTGGTACTAAGTACAATGAGATTAAAAATATTTTCCATATTGTTAATAGACAATTGTTGGTATTCAATTACTATAATATAATTATAAGTATTACGTAATATAATTATATTAATATAAATTGCGGTCAATTACGGAGCAAATGAGGAATCGTGGAAGAAAAAGACGAATACATGCGTGTAAGAAAATCCGTTGGTTTTTGTCAACATAATTTTACGGTAGCACGATATTTGAGCTTGTTTTAGAATCATTGGTACTAAGTACAATGAGATTAAAAATATTTTCTATATTGTTAATAGACAATTGTTGGTATTCAATTACTATAATATAATTATAAGTATTACGTAATATAATTATATTAATATAAATTGCGGTCAATTACGGAGCAAATGAGGAATCGTGGAAGAAAAAGACGAATACATGCGTGTAAGAAAATCCGTTGGTTTTTGTCAACATAATTTTACGGTAGCACGATATTTGAGCTTGTTTTAGAATCATTGGTACTAAGTACAATGAGATTAAAAATATTTTCTATATTGTTAATAGACAATTGTTGGTATTCAATTACTATAATATAATTATAAGTATTACGTAATATAATTATATTAATATAAATTGCGGTCAATTACGGAGCAAATGAGGAATCGTGGAAGAAAAAGACGAATACATGCGTGTAAGAAAATCCGGTGGTTTTTGTCAACATAATTTTACGGTAGCACGATATTTGAGCTTGTTTTAGAATCATTGGTACTAAGTACAATGAGATTAAAAATATTTCCATATTGTTAATAGACAATTGTTGGTATTCAATTACTATAATATAATTATAAGTATTACGTAATATAATTATATTAATATAAATTGCGGTCAATTACGGAGCAAATGAGGAATCGTGGAAGAAAAAGACGAATATATGCGTGTAAGAAAATCCGGTGGGTTTTGTCAACATGATTTTACGGTAGCACGAGATTTGAGCTTGTTTTAGAATCAATGGTTCTCTAAGTACAATGAGATGAAAAATATTTTCTATATTGTTAAGACATATTTTGGTATTCAATTAATATAATATAAATATAATTAATATGTAATATAATTATATTAATATAATTGTGGTCAATTTGGTATTCAATTAATATAATATAAATATAATTAATATGTTATATAATTATATTAATATAAATTGTGGTCAATTACGGAGAAAATGAGGTATCGTGGAAGAAAAGGCGAATATATGGGTGTAAGAAAATCCGGTGATTTTTTTTTTTGGTAGCGCACTATGTCAACATAATTTTAAGGTGGCACGACATATGAGCGAGAAGTCTTTTATAATCGTTAGAATCACTAAATTTAAGTACAATAAGTCCCAAAATATTAAAAAAAATTCCTTATAACTTTCTACAGCGTACCAAACTTGGGTGCCAAATGTGAAGTGTCTATCTCGTTTCATTTTTCAGCAGTAGATATAAAACCTTAAAAATCTATGGCACTATACCTTTTGTTGTTGCGCGATATTTTTGAAAGCCTTATTATGACGTTCGACAGATACTAGGAGGGGCCGTGGGTAGCCTAGTGGTTAAGGCCTCGTTCTCGGAATCGGCAGGTCACGCGATCGAGTCCCGATACCACTGAAGACCCTTCGAGTATATGCGGAGTACGTGCTCGTTAAATCTGTGGGTCCGAAAGTCCTGTGGGCGGTCATAGCGCAGTTTCCCACGGGTACAGGTCCCTGGAGACTATTTCCCTCCCCTTCAAGGACATGTTTAAATTGTGGAGGTGGCGATAGATGGCAGCATCTGTCTTTATGTTTGAGTATGTCGTGTCCGTCCTTGACGAAGGTTTATAAGCGGGTCTCTGTACCAAGCACACAAACCTGAATATATATCTACCAACCATACAACCATATACTAGGAAATTTTGCACCAAATTTGAAGTCCGCGTCCCTTTTAGCTTGAGCTGTAGGGTGGCTTTAGACAGACAACAAATCTGACACATGGACCAATGTTCAAAAACCACTGTTACAGAACCAGCAACCGACAAAACTTGTAGAAAATACATAATTTTCCATTTCGAATGTTTAACCCCATAACAATACTTTCAAGACCTTATACACTGAAGAGCCAAAATGACTAGTAGAGGCATACATCTGCGAATAAAGGTGTATAAAATCAATCGAAGTTCGTCGCTATGTTCAGCAGCGTCTATGTGCTCCTATCATGACAGGTTATGAAAATTGAAGGGATTTTGAAAGTATCAGGGGTGGAGAAACGGAATTCCATATCCATGCATCTCCGAGGTGGAGATGAATTTAGGATTTTCACTTACGACAATTTCACGAGTGTACCATAAATATCGATAATCCAGTAAAACATCAAATCTACGACATAGCTTTGACCTTAAAAACATCGTGCAAAGCCGGGTCCATTGACAACTGATCATTTAATGTGATAAACGTCTATGTCGAGTCTATGTCGTACAAGTGTCGACTTGTTAACCATTTAATGAATATTCACCAATATGGGGTTCTGGAGCCGTATATATCACGGATCCGCAATATATCATGTTTAATGATTTTCGTCCGTCGTCGATGATCCGTTTTTGCATGATCTTTTTTAGGCCGCAGCTGTGTCGTAGTTGTAATGTTTTACTGGATCATCGATATTCATGGTACACTCGTGAAATTGGCGTAAGTGAAAATCCAAAATTCATCAGGATATGGAATTCCATTCCTCAACCCCCGATACTTTCAAAATCCCTTCAATTTTCCTAACCTGTCGTGATAGCAGCACATAGACGCTGCTGAACATAGCGACGAACTTCGATTGATTTTATACACCTTTATTGCAGATGTATGCCTATCCCAGTTATTTTGGCTCTTCAGTGTACATCACACAAGGTAATTGAAAGTAAAAACAGTTCCTGTTTATAGTTCCCGCCACCCATATTTGTTACACTTTAGGGATTGAAAACCGAAACCGTTTTTTTTGCCCTCGGTTTTGACTGAAAAACCGGTTTTTTTCAAGGGGTCGGTCTAAACTGGAAACCGGTTTGCCGCGGGGAAAACCGTCTAAAAACCGGAAATCGTTTTTTTCTCAAAAACCGCCGTCAGCGGTTTTTTTCTTTTTAAATTATGTAATTTTGTTTTTAATGTTAGTTTTGCATCATGTTAACGGCATAGATAGCAAATGGGAGGAATTAAATTTAAAAAAAAAAGGAAAAGGAAATAGAGATGGAATAATGCAAAGCTTAATAAAGATACTCAAAACGATTAGAAAAACCGGAATAAAAAAAAGGAACATTATAATTTTAAATAATAAGAAAGTAAGAATTAGGAAGAAAACCTAAAACTTAGTTTTCAACAAAACACTTTAAACATTTAAAATTAACTGCGTAAATTGTTTTTTTTTTAATTCGAAAGTAAAGTTTACAAATTAATCGATTTTTTCAATTAATTAACAAGAAACTGAAAAAACTTTTTAAAAAATGGAAAACCGTTTTTTTGCCATTGAAAAACCGGTTTCGTGGAAACCGGTTTTATAAAACCTGTTTTTAAGGTCGGTTTTACCGGCGTTGTAAAAAACGGTTTTTGAAAATCCGCCATCCCTAACGTGTTCTAATTTGGTTGGCGGCGAGTATAGTGAAAAAGAATACCAACAACCTAAACTAAGCAGTTCATCTCACTGCAAAGATTTGATTACCATTGTCTCAGTGGACTCCTCGATTTGAGTGTCTATACCGAACTGCCCACTGTTCTATAATACTGCGGCGGAAGATTCGTTCTAGCGCTAAAGTTAGGCCCAGGGGCTAAGAGGGGAAATCTAATAGACATAGAGTAGGGTCGTTTGTTTTCCCTTGTCCTTCTGCTGTCGGAATAAATAATTCGAAAAACGGCTTTTGTACAATGTAGTTATATAGGACAAAGGCCTTTCTAATATTAATTTTCCCTTGTCCTTCTGCTGTTGGAATGAATGATTCGAAAAACGGCTTTTGTACAATGTAGTTATATGGGACAAAGGCATTTCTAATATTAAAATAAATTCTTTATAGGACAGGAAATATTTCATTGGGATTTTTTTTAATGTGTCTGGAGTACAGAAATAATGATTTTGTTATGTGTCTGGAATACAGTTGTAATGAAACTATATCTGAAGTTTTTATTTATTTTTCAGTTTCAATTTGGTTTATTGCGCTATTTTTTTACCGGAGGAATTATGATGTCACATACTCTTTAAATTGTATGGACTGAAATTGTGTCATTAAATTTAACGTTAACCCTGTTTATTAATTTGGTCTTCTTTACATTTCATTTTCGTTGCATACCAGTTCGCTGTTTTCTTGTAATTTAATTACTAGATACATGGGATGACATCATACAGTCCCTGGACAAATTATTAGACGCACTGCAAGATTTCATGTAAAATATTAAATAACGGGTGATATTGTACCGTTTTATTATTTTAAATTGATTTTTTTTTTTTTTTATATTATCCAATCAATTAGTGATTTATTTGACCATAAATAAAACAGCATTCATTTAGAAAAGCATAAGTTTATTAAGTTTTAAAGAAAAGTGAAATTAATGTTAGTAAAAGTCAATATTTAGTTGAGCCACCTTTAGCCGCTATCAAAGCTTTAATTCTGCGCGGCATGCTATCAATGCAAGACTGTACTGTCTCCTGCATTTGAGAATGATGATTCCGCACATAAATAAGCTTATAATAAATAATTAATATAAATTAATCTTAATCATAATTATCTTTAAAAAAAATAAAAATACGTAGTCTACAACAATTCTTTTAAATAAAAATCAATAATATTGTAGTTTAAATATACCATTATTGCATAAAAACTCTTAAAAAAACATAAAATTTTAAAAAATACAGCGCGTCTAATAATTGGTCCAGGGACTGTATCTTTAGCTGCACTCCTGTGTCCCAAAATATATTTATTAAAAAAAGCGGCATCACATTGTCTAGCTTCTCTTATTAGGTACTAAAACACACTGTTTTATTACCTGTGTTACAGTACAGTGTTCTTTATTTCACATCAGCCGCTGTTTCATATAAAGAAAGATAAGCTGTTCATAAAAGTGAGCTACGCTTAACGTACAATAAAAAGAATTTGAGATAAACGTACACTTAAGCGGAATGATTAGTCCTATAGACCTACTGCCTCTGAAATTTCTATAGCTTCCACAGGTTTACATTGCAATCTAGACAGATTTATATAATAGGGGGAACCAGGGACATATGACCCAACTCGAAGTTTTTTGCTTGTAACTTTTAAAAAACACTATTTATGAATGTATAAATGCAGATAATTTAAACTTCATAAAGTAGTACACAATATATATTAGTATTTTTCTGTAGTATTAACTGCAATATAAGTAAAATATAAATTATTTAAAACTTTAGTGTTGGGTCATGTATTCCAATGCATAGGGATACATGACCCACCCATTAGGGACCCAACCCAAAAATTTGGTAGTAAGACTTAAAATTATCAAAAAACTTTTACCTAATAACAAAACTAATATCATATTATAAAGTTTATATAGATTTTATAGTATTTTATTCAGACAAAATTATTACTTTTTATTTTTATTTCATTAATTATGCTTATACTAACAAAATAATCAAATTTAAAAGTAAATTCTGGTCGAAATACAAAACTGAGGCTTCTTTTATTTTGCAGAGAAAACACAGGTGGTTGAAGAATTGCTACTATTTCATCAATATCAACTTGGGATGTATCATCCATTTCAGGCCATTTAAAACATTTTTTATCGATTCTTTCTGCATATTGAATTGTAAGCTCGTTAAAAAAAATCCCTTGTACCTTCCCAACAAACCTTATATTCCGTTAAGAATCCAGTCATTTACTTTTGGGACTCTCGTGATTTTAAAAAAAAAAATACTTGGTCTACTTCTGTCTACTTTTGTGTTGTTTAATTGGGTCACATATCCCCGATTGGCTAAGGTCAATTATCCCTAGTTGCACATTTTTTGTTTAACCCCAAAACAAAGTCATTTGCGAACAATTACATTAGCACTATTATGCACGTAACTAAAGTTAATAGCATGGACTAAACAAGTAACTAATTGAAAAAATCTTTCTTTTTTGTAGTTTGTGCTATGAAACTGGATGACGGACCGAAGTATAGACAGATGGATGGACAAAGCCTTTAAAAAAGCTTCCACTTTTAATATATCATAAATTTTTTTGTGGAAGCTAAAAATATGAGAGTTTACGCCCACTGAAACGGGGTGAGTGTATCCGTTTTCAAACCTTTTTTTTTTCATTTTAATATTTTATGGATTCAAAATTGGTATTAATGGCGTGGGGAAAGAAGGGGTGGACCGAGATGTCTTGTACAGAAAATAGATTCGATGGGGAGATTCGAAAGGGGTTTGGAGGAGAAACTTGTTTTGGTAAAAGGGTTTATTGGAAGTGAAGTAACTTCAATCCTCTGAGAGAGAAGGAAATTAGCTGAAGTGCAAACCTTTTTTTTTCACTGCATAAGTTGAAACCTTTACTGATAATTTAATTTTTTAAACCATCTAATGCAGGGGTTCCCAACCTTTTTGCACCTGCGTACCATTTGACTTTTTGAGAAATTTTGGCGCACCACCAGACCTAAATATTTTAATAAACGTATAATATTTACTTGTCTGAAATTGTTCAAAGGTTTTTTAATTAAAGTTTTTCACTTAATTTTCGTTCCGTTGAACGTGCTGAAATTTCTTTTAAATTGAAATAAAAAGTATAAATTCTAATCTTACAAGGCTATTCCTATGGAGAAATCGGCTTACGTTTTGCTCTCCTACACCCGTTCGGGTTCAAATTTCGAATAACTCATTCATTAAGAACCTTCTCTTGACAATAACGAACACAACGAAAAAAGAATTAGTGAAATCGGTCAAGTCGTTCAGGCGTGATGCCGTCACAACGAAAAAATGGGACTTTAATTTATATATAAGATATTAAGTTTATTCACCTTACTACTTAGGTAAACTTTTTTAAATTACAATTTTTATAGTTTCCACACTGAATTAAATTTATTTTGCGAATAAACTTAAAATTTACGACCCAGGTTACAGCTTTACTTGGCCTATTTAGAAATACAGCCCTTTTTTTCCCCTTTCCTACTTCGAGAAGGGAAGAATTTTAAGTTCATTTACTTTAGGCTTCTTGTGTGTAAACTATTAAATTACAATTTTTTACTTTACGAAATGAATTAAATTTATTTTACGAATAAAACCCCCATAACATTTACGGCCCATAGGCTACAGCCTACTTGGCCTATTTAGGAATACGGCCCTGGCTTTTCTATTTATACTTCGAGAGCGGAAAGCCAATTCAGACATTTGGCGAAGATTGTTGTGGGAAAATAGGCGTAATCAAGATAAAGAATGACATGTTTATGACGACTCTCTTAGAAAGAATATGTTTCCGGGTAAGATCGTTGTCTTGTGGACTATATATTGTATCGAAAAAGGACTGGGAAAATTTGTTGTTCATTTCGGAGAGTCTAATATAGCGGAAAGAAGTCTTTGACCTATTTGTAAGGCTTTGAAATGATTCTTCCAAAATATTTTTCATTTTTAACTGAGTTTTGCAGCAAGAAGAGACCAATTGAAAACAATTGGAATTTATTAAAGAACCTTCACTCTTAAAACTAAAAAGTGAAATCCACTCCTATAGGGGATGTGCATTTTCGGCACCGGAAAGGAGTGGAAATTAACTCAGACTGAGTTTAAAACAAAGCAAAATACTCTTTTTATTTGATAATTTGCACTCGACTTAGAATAACTTAATAGCAACCTGGAGACTCGGAAGCCCAGTCGGTTGTTTTTTCCTTGCATGCGAAAGGTCCAGGTTCGGGTCTGGGCATCGCCAAAATAACTGACGACCTATACACGGCCTGTGCAGCCAAAATTGTCCGACGAATAAATACCCTGTAAAGAGAGAGTGCACGCGTTAAATATGTCCAACAGTCTCAACGCTGTGTTACAGTCCCAACGCTGTGTTACAGTCCCAACGCTGTGTTAAGCCCTGGTTTGTAAGAACACAAAATCGGACGCTGAGCAGCGCGTCCGAATTTTCCGCTTTCTTATTGGCCTTAGTTGTCACGTGACCGCGACACCAAAAATAACGTTGATCTCAGCGTTCAAAAATCTCGAATCAGTCGTGGTTTGATTAGAGCGTCCAAAACGTGCGAAATGGCCGATGTTTCTACTTATTCGAATCAGATAACGGTGACTTTCGCTCACTACGCATGCGTTAGTTGCGGACGCATCGCTAGACGTGAATTCTAACAAACCACCCAAGTGAAGATAAGGCGCTGATATCAATGAGCAGGGCGTGTTTTAACGCTTTGACGTGCGTTTTCAATCCTTACAAACCAGGGCTTTACAGTCCCAACGCTGCGTACGATGACGTCCTTAACGGTTGCGTTGGGTGCCTACTAAGGTGTCGGATCGTCACTTGACTATTTCATGAAAGCTGAAATGGGCACGGCAGGCCTTGGCCCAGTAATGGGCTGTTGCGCCGATGAGTTTTTTTATAGTTTAGTTTGTTTATAAATGAAATAGCACCAATATAAATAGCCCACAATTCAAGTATATCATTGTTTATTTTATGTTTTTGCATTGCAAATATATACTTTTGAGTACATTAAAAATCATCTATTGTCATTATGATTAATTAAATATTAATTATAAATATTTTATATTACTAGGTTTCAACAAAAAGAATAGTTAAGGATTTTTTAATGGTACATAACTTGAAATTCTTTAATACATTTACTTAATCGGAGCATTACTTGTATTTGATGTGTATTTATTTATAAGGATAAGGTATCCGACTATGTTGGACACTCATTTTTTAAAATAAATTTTAATACATATATTTTATCTATTTTTTTGTTCACCAACACAAATAATAATAATTAGTGACCATTTTTATTTTAAATAAATATATTTTTTTGTAATTTAAAAATTGTTAGGTAAATTTTGATGTTTTTCGCCTTTACGATAGACTTTTTAACTTAAAAATATTTAAGATTTCTTTAAAACAACTATAAATTAATAAAACTTCATTTGATACCTAGAGAATAGACTGCAATCCAAGATATTTATCGCACCAATAAAAAGTTATGAGTTGTCGAAGCTAAGTTAAAGATTTTTATGTACTTTTTTTCTATCATTTATGATATTAAGTGCTATAATTTCTGTAATAATGCTTTAAATTACTAGTCTGTAGTCTATTCCCTAGATAATAGTATACAAAATATGCACAAAAAAATTTCAAAACATTCGGTTAAGTACTTTTTGAGAAATATGGTTTGTCGAGAAGAAAATTTTCAAAAATTTCATTTTGCAGAAATCAATTTCAAGTAAACAAACTGTGTAAAGGAGATTCATTTATGCAGAAAAAGAAAGATTATTTTATGCAGAGTCAATATAGAGACAGTTTTGGATTCTTAAAAATATCCGCTATAATTTAAAATAATAAATGAAAATTTTTAAATTTAATCAAAAATGGTCATTTCAACGTAGTCAGGTACCTTAGTCAAACCGGGTAATCAAATGTACATCGAAACCTTAATTAATTTCAATTCTGCCGATTTTCGCTTTACTGGTTTGCCCTTAGTCAAATTTAATCCGATTAAGACATTGTCTGCTGTATTTTTTAACAATTCTTAAGAAATTTTAAGCTGTTTTACCTTCTCAAACTTATGTTTTGCTTTAAAAAAGTAGAATGAAATATTTTTTTACCAAATACTTCTTAAAAATCTGTACTTTTTCCAATGATTTATTATTCGGTAAGTAACTTATCTCTTGCAAGATTAACAGCCATTAGAAGGCATTTTAAGATTAATAAATACCTCATTTTTTTTAGTTCGATTGAACAATTTTACTGTTTCTTTGGTTTTTTAGCTTCTACACTACGTTTATAACGTAAAAAGTGGAATGTATTATAATCGTTCAGTCCGTCCGTCCGTCCGTCTGTCCGTCACCCACTTTCATATCGCAAACTACAAATGCTACGGACAAGTGTGATACGTCAAAAAATTCAGCGCATCGAAATTAGAATACATTGAAAATGTCAGAAAAGAATTCGAAGTACTTCAATTATTTAAAAACTTCAAAATTTAATGGTCATTTAAAAAGCACAAGAAGCCATTTTTATTAGAATTAAATCATCATCACCATTCGCAACAATCGCTCGAGAAACTTTAATTCTTTTAGACAATAAATTCAAATAAATTTATTTTTGCGAAATCGATCCGTTTGAAATGACGTCAAATATATTTCCCTACGAGATTCTTTGTATGTTGATATGAAATGTTTTCATTATATATAAAAGCGAGGAATATTACATATTTATTCTTTGAAATATAAATTAATTTTTGCAAACGATAAGTAATAATTATTGAATTTTCGAAATAAAATAAATGAAACTAGCTAAATTTAGCATGCAAATGTTTAATATAGAATTAATGCTGTGTTTGGCGCCTTTTTACCTGTTAAACACAACTTTTGTGTGAAAGCGGGTTAAGTGACAGATTCTGTTACAAACACACTTCTTTTATTTTAAAGATTAAATCTAAAAACAATTTCCAAAAATTTTTTCGCTAATTTTTTTCCTATTGTAAATAGATATTTATTTGTATAGAATTATGGTTTTTTTTAATTATTTATTTCTGTATACAAATTTTTTACAAAATTACAAACCTAATCAAGTTCACAAACATGTTTCAGTATTAGTTATTTTATGTTTTAAAAAAATCTAGTCTCAACTTTTGTTAAGCTCCTATATTTTTATTTCGATTAAAATAAATACGGTTTCTTTATTTTATTTCGTAGGCTTAAGTCTTGAAACAATTTCGAATTCTTCAAAACATATTTCGCTAATCTTTGTTTTCCTATTATAAATAGATAGTTATTTGTGTGGAATTATGTATAATATTAATAATTTATTTCTGTATATACAAAATTTTACAAAACTGCAAACCTAATCGAGTTCGCAGACAGATTTCATTATTAGTTATTTTAAGATTAAAATAAAAACTAATCTTACTTCGCTAAGCCCCTATTTTTTTTATTTCGATTTTTAAAAAAATACTATTTTTCATTTTGTTTCGGAGGCTTAAGTCTTGAAACAATTTCGCTTTCTTTTCCAAACATTTTGCTTGATCTTTATTTTATAAAGATATTTATTTCTATGAAATGGGCATGTTTCATGTGACGTAAATCATTAGTGGATTTCATTGGGTGGTTTTGGTGATTGGCGGCATGGCACGGTGAGCTCCACCCAATACATTTGATTAAACAATCGAGACCTTATTTTCATTTATGTGAAACAGTTGTCACTCATGACGTGAAGCGGAGCCTAGTCGCTTAAGAGAGCTAAGTCGCAAAGTTCAACCTCCCCTCCGTGAGAAATCATTTCTCCGATTTCCCCAGTGAGAAGTGATTACATTACTACCGAAAAATACTAAACTGCCAAATCCAGGTTCGAAACCGGGACCTTTAAGTCCTCAGTCCCAACTGAGCAATTTCTGCTCACAGAGTGCCATCAAATAGTTTTAAAAGTGCTTGTTCGCGGCTGTAGCCTAAAAAAAATTACGCGGTTAAAACCAGAAGGAAACCGTTCAAAGTAAATAACAGTATTTTTCTGTAAATATGTTTTTTCTGTAAAATTAACAAATTTTTTACAGTGTAAAAGTCCGTATCCACCTATTTGGTATAGTGGATATAGTTTGAATCCCCCACCATTAGGGTTTTCGTATCCAGGCCGCTTTTTTTTTACATCCTAAGGCTGTGTCCTGACTAGGACATCAAATGCCACAAAACTTGTCGACATGGCAGAGTCAGCCACATGCTATTGCATCGCTTGGCGCCCTTGGCGGTCGCCAAGTTTTGTTGCATTTGTGGCATTTGATGTCGTAGTCAGGACACAGCCTAATAGTCTTGTTTAGTTTTAGTTCAAAGCGCAACGGTCTATATATTTTTGCAACACGAGAGCTAATAGGGTACTTGACTAAATTTTTTTTATTGGCTTAAAATATTCTTATGCTAAAAATATTAGACCCGTATTTTTTCTTTTTTTCAAATACCCCATAAAAAGGCAGAAAAATGAATTTTAAAATTAGGACGAAAAATCACTCCCGAAAACGCTTCCTGGCTGTCACGTGGTATCTGTGATGTCACTAGTGACTATAAACAAACTTTGAAACACCACATTGGAATCGATTTTAGGCAAATTTGAAATATCCGCTTCTGTAAAAAGCCTTACATTATCTCAATATTTATTATTTCAAGAGTAAATTAGATTAAATCAAGTTTAATCAGAAAACAAAAAACATCACGCCGGTTTGTTTATAGTTACTAGTGACGTCAGCCAAAGCGTTGTGTTTGTGATCACGTGATGAACACGTGAAAAAAATGCCTTTTTAAAATGAATTTTTTTATGATTTAAAGATTTATTTTGCAAAAAAATTATATGCATTTGTTATTTTTAACTTTCAACTATAATTTAAATAATATTGGAAGGTATTTTGGCGATGCAGTCAAGTACCCTATTATTCGGGGGCCTGTTACTAAAATTCGATTCCGAAAACTTCTACAAACCTCCAGAAGGTTAAATCGGTTTCGTAATTTAGCCATCGATGTATCTCTTGAGTGAATTTTAAATGAATAGCACCACAATTTCCCGAGAATTCCATTTAAAGGGGGCGTCCATAAATTGCGTGATGCGTTTAAGGGGGAATGGGCGCGCTGGACCGGGGGTCTCCCAAGCCAAGTGCTTCAGTGTTAATACTATGGCGAAAAAAATATTTTCTCTGCCACATTTCTCCGGCTGTATTGAATATTTTTACAAGCGGATTTCGTATGTGATAAATGTAGCTGATTTACAGATCCAGACCGTCCCACTCTTTGAAATTGGTTCATATATATATATTTTTTATTTTCAATAAATAATTTTACACAAAATATTCGAAGCCATTTCAAAAAGTGGGAAGATAGAGACCTGTAAGTTATCTGCATTCATTATTTAAAAAAAAATCCGTTTGTATTAACAATTTTAAATATTCGAATTTATTTCAAAAAGTGGGGTTATAGATAGAGTTGCTACATTTATCATATAAAAATAACATTCATAAAAATATGCAATACAGCAGAAGAAATGTGGCTTAAAAAAAATGATTAATTTTTTTCCTATTGAGGATTAACACAAAAGCTCTTTAGTTTGGAGACCCGCGGTCGTTCAGTCTTAATCGCCCTTATCAATTTTTTTTAAATATGTTATTTTTCATTAAAAATGAAATGCAAGATATTGACATGGTGGAGAAGTTGTCTGACGGTCAAACCCTTTCACAAATAATAATGTTTCCGTTCTTACCGTCGTAACTTAAATATCTTTTTTGGAAGGTCCCATGTTCGGGTCCTAGCATTACCACAATAACTGCCGACCTATAAACGGCGAGCAGCCAAAAATGTCCGTCGAATAGTAAGTACCTCGTGAAGAGGGAGTGCACTCTAAATATTCGCCCAACTACCAATGCTGCATACGATGTCGCCCGGTTGCGTTGGGTGCCTACTCAGGAGTTGGCTCGTCACTTGACTGTGGTTCGAAATTATGACGTCCATCACCAATAGCCCTCGTGTAGATCTAGTGCGGCGATAATTCAAACTAAACTAAACCATTTTTTTGTCCATCTGTCCTTACGTTTGCCCGCATTACGTAATTTTTGGACAACCCCTAAGATTACGGTAATGAAGAAGGTGAAATTGTCTTGTCGTGATGCTCTTAAGGACTTTTAATTGCACCCGTGATTGAAACAACGACACATGTAGAATGAGACGCAAAATCTAAGTTTAAAAAAGCCGATGCTAAGATGGCAAGGATTGATCTCGCCAAATTATTAATTTGGCAGAAAAGGTTAATACAATTGTCAATTTATCACTGTAGGTTGGCGCAAAAAAAGTAAAAGAAAAGATATTTGTTGTACAGTCCTGGACAAATTATTTGACGCACTGTATTTTTTTTAGTAATTTTATGTTTCTTAAGAGGTTTTTATGCAATATTGGTATATTTAAACTACAATATTATTAATTTTTATTTAAAAGAATTGTTGTAGACTACATATTTGTATTTATTTTAAGATAATTGTGATTAATTATGATTAGGATTAATTTATATTAATTATTTATTATAAGATTATTTATGTGTGGAATCATCATCCTCAAATGCAGGAGACAGTACAGTTTTGCATTGATAGCATGCCGCGCAGAATTAAAGCTTTGATAGCGGCTAAAGGTGGCTCGACTAAATATTGACTGTTGCTATCATGAATTTCACTTTTCTTTAAAAATTAATAAACATATGCTTTTCTAAATGAATGCTGTTTTATCTATGTCAAATAAATCGGTAATTGATTGGATAATATAAAATAAAAAAAAACAAATCCATTTAAAATAATAAAACGGTACAATATCACCCGGTAACTAATAATTTACATGAAATCTTGCAGTGCGTCTAATAATTTGTCCAGGGACTGTATGTTTGCGCCTTATATGTTTGATATATATGTTGCATTGTTAAAATAATTTGCTGCGTCCATTTCATATTTTTTTTTAAGGAATAGCATTTCGATTATTTTAAATGTTGCAATTTTCTATTGATGTCTAAACCCCGTGACTTAGGAATAACGTTAGTAATGAAGTTCGCGTTTTTAGGTTTATCATTAAGCAGCCCATTCAGGTAAGGTAAGGTAATCGTTTCCGGCTGCCTATTTCTAGCCTCCTTCAGGAGCTTTAACACAGCCAATAACGCCTCGTAATTTAGAACCCTGGTCAAGTGACGAGGTCGACACCTGAGCGGGCACCCAACGGAACTTCGAGCGACATCGTACGCTAACGCCGTCGGGACTTTGGACTCCACAGATTTAACGAGCACGTCTGTCCCTGTGTACTCGGGCCCATCCGTGATGAGGATTTTTATACTATTTCCAGCACAGATCCGATTTATAGGATGACTGGCAGTAGGTGGGATTCGAACCCCCGCACTCCTGAGAAGGTTGAATCTCTAGGCTGATGCCCTAACCACTCGGCCACGGACGGGCCCAGCCCATTCAATTTAAATGCTCTGGAACGAAATTTCAGCTTCCGCCTAACAATCAGATTCTTTAAATTATTTTGTGTGAAGTGATGTGATATCAAAAACCCATATCTTTAACAATTTTTATCTGCAAGGGCTGTGGGGAGCCTAATGGTCAGCGTCTCGTTCTCGAGATCGGAAGGTCCCGCGATCGAGTCCCGGTACCACTGAAGACCCACCGAGTATATGCGGAGTACGTGCTCGTTAAATCTATTGGGTCCAAAAGTCCTGTGGTCGGTCATTGCGCAGTTTACCACGGGTACAGGTCCCTGGTGACTATTTCCCTCCCCTTCGGGGACATGTCTAAATTGTGGAGGTGGCGATAGATGGCAGCATCTGTCTTATATGTGTGTGTATGTCGTGTCCGTCCTTCTTGACGAGGGTTTATAAGCGGGTCTTTGTGACCATGCACACAAGCCTGGAAATGTGTCTACCAACCAACCGAACTATTAGAACATCTAAAGTATTAAAGTAACTGGAAAGTCCTTTTTCTATTTACCCAATAATAATTCTGCAATATCTTAAATAAAACTTTTTTTATCTATACATTGGAAAACTTCATATAGATTGCAGAAGTTATAATTTTATTTAATTGAATTCAGTTTATTTTTGAGACGGTTTTATTAGTAAATTCAAGTTTTCTTCTTACATTACTATTGAATTAGATACAAAAGACGTATAGTTTTAATTATTTTTTTAATTTTATTAATGGGGTTGTTTCACGGAGGATCTGGCAATAGCTCTGCGGTTTTGTTTTCATGTCTCTCAAATTACTTTTGTTGATATTCGAAATTGAGTTTTTTAAGAATAAGTTATTATAGTTGTTATTTTTTAAAATTTCAACTTCTTGCTGTGCTGTTGGTTGTTTTAATCATTTATCAAGGAAAACTTGCATTGAAAGAAGTTGGAATTTAAAAAAATTAACAACTAAAATATTCTCTTCGAAAACTTACTTCCGAATACCAAAACAACAGTAATTCGAGAGACATGAAAACAAATCCGCAGAGCTATTGCCAGATCCTCCGTGAAACAACCCCATTCCAATGTTTTAATGTTTTAGTAATATTAAAAACTAAGATCTTTATTAAAAATTATTGAATTTATCAAAAAGAAAAAAACCATTTTTTGTAAAATTTTTGCATATCTATGAAATCAAAGATAATAGAAAATTAAAGCGATAAAATAACATCGCTTATTAGAAAAGCAGACTTTTCTCTAAATTACTTTATTTTCTTGAAAAGACACCTTACACAATTTGATTTACGATATTAATAATGGAATTTTATTACAGAGTTAAGATAAAATGAACTACGTATTAGCCATAGATATCATAGTTAAAGTATTAGATTGGCAGATCACGTGACCTCCAATGCTAACGACGGGACGAGCCTGGAGGCCAAATAAAGGAGCAAAATGGCCAGTGTTGCTGCCACTTTACGGAGAAAAATTTCTACGAAAAAATACTATTTAATTCCAAAATTAAAAAATATATCGTAAAAATACTAGCTGCATTTTGGAATCTTTTTAGTGACTTTAAATCCTTTTCAGGTATTTTTTTGGTAATTTTGGAATTAGATGCCTTTTTTTCGTAGTATTTTTCTCCTTAAAGTGGCAGCAACACTGGCCATTTTGCCCCCTTATTTGGCCTCCATGCGCGTCCAGTCGTTAGCATTGGAGGTCACGTGATCTGCCAATCTAATACTTTAACTATGATATCTATGTTATTAGCAAACCTAAAGTGGGACTCTCAGATTTGATGCCAAAACACGTGATTCGTACAAGAAAATTTTGCAAATTTCCAAACAAGGAATTGGCTTTAAAATATTTAAAATTAACATTTTTTTTACTGTGTACGACATGCGTAGCGGAAATACACAAAAAAAACCCTGCAATTAGCAGATGTTTTATCTCTTGAGTGGTTACAGCTCCAGTGGTATTGTTTTCATTCTTGATTCTGCTGGAAATACATTCGTTTTGGTATTTTCGAAAGTTAGTGGAGTACAAACTTATTTCTCTGTTCGCGAATAACGTTAAATGGCTGTCCCACAATTTCGCTTAAAGGGGGGCCATGCATGTACACTCTTAAAACAAAAGAGTGAAATTCACTCCTATAGGAGAAGTGCATTTTCGGCACCGGAAAGGAGTGGAAATTAACTCAGACTGAGTTAAAACCGCTCGTTTTAAGAGTGTAGGACGCAGATTGTTTTCTTTTATTTATTTTACCCACTCCGAAAAAGAGTGAAATTCACTCCTATAGGAGAAGTGCATTTTCGGCACGGAAAGGAGTGGAAATTAACTCAGACTGAGTTAAAACCGCTCGTTTGTTTTAAGAGTGTAACCAACTGAATTTTGATCGTTTTTCAGAGACGTTATTAAAAGGGAAGAAATACATGAATCGTTTTAAAATTCAGTATGTTCATACATTATACATTAAAATTTCGAAAATTAGATTTGTATGTTTTAGTTTTCTCAAAATGGCCGCCGTAGTAACTCATCTCCGGGCCGTAGTGAGCCTAGTGGTCAGCGTCTCGGTCTCGGAAGGTCCTGCGATCGAGTCCCGGTACCACTGAAGACCTACCGAGTATATGCGGAGTACGTGCTCGTTAAATCTGTTGGGTCCGAAAGTCCTCCAAGTTCCCATACCAAATCAATACCTCTGGGGGTGACAAGCCAATTCTGGGGATCTTCTAGTTGGCCTCTGTCTCTAAAAATTAGATGGATCCACTTATGTGTTGTCTGTTGTGTCTGTCTTACTTGACGAAGGTTTATAAGCGGGTCGCTGACCAAGCACACAAACCTGAATATATATGTCTAAAAACCAACCAACTCATCTCCTGAGACCCTCGCAGTTAAAAGTATCAATCGGCGGGAATTCTACCTACTCCAAAATTGATCTGAAATGAAATTTTTTTATTCGAAAATGTTCATAAAATTACATCTGCTAGTTAAACCAATAAAAAATCAAAAAAGTTGAAAAATTGTAAATCTACAAACCTCAGAATAAAAAAAGTTCGATTTTTTACCCTTTTTTTACCCTTTACCAGGTTTTTAGGTAAAAAACTGAATTTTTTATAAAAAAAAATTGGCATTTTTGAGGTTCAACTAGAAGATAATACTATAGAGAAGACGTATACCAAATTTTATAAGGATCGATTGATAACTTTTTGAGTTATCTTGCCCGCCAATTTAAAAAAAATCCTTAAATCACTCCTTAAAAAGTTGCATTGGGTGCCTACTCAGATGTCGGAGAGTCACTTGACTGTGTTTCGAAATTACGACACCTGTCGTCAATAGCCCTCGAGTAGGTATAGTGCGAAAATAATACAACTTAACTTAACCTAGCATTTTTACGGCACTAATACGAACGAGAGAGACAAGTTGCCAAAAATAGCAACATTTCTCGCCAAGGTAATAGTTTTGGCGAGATTTATCCGAGCCTCCTTCCTTATTAGCTTTAATACAATTACATTTGCGGTCTCATCTATTTGATGTCGTTGAAATTCTTCACCGCATCAATGGAATTTTATTTTTATCACTTAGATAACCTCACTTTATTTGGAGCAATAAAAAATGAAATAAAATGTTATCTTCAAAAGTGTTTTTATTAATAACACTTAAGAAGTCTTTTAAGAACGAGAAAATTGAATCACGAATTGTAAAAAGTGGTCAATAAGTCCACAGTAAAATTTCCGTATAGCTTTCTTCGTTTGTTAAAGAGTTAAAAGAAAAAAACGTTGGTGGAAATTCTCGACAGATTTTATTCCTGTTTTAAAATAAATATAAATATTCTAACCTAATTAATTTTTATTGCCCAGACATAATTGTTTTTAACATAGTTTTTTCTTAGTTTTGGTTTTTTTAAACCGTTCAGTTTCAGTGATGCCATTTGGCATCATCATTTTTCTGATCATATTTTTTTTTAAATAATAGGGCTGACATCTATTGAGATTAATAACAAATATTTTCTAATAGAAAAAAGTTTGAAGAATCGAATGATGTGCTTTTTGATGTCATAAATGGCTATAGACGACCAGAAAAAACATTCAAAAATGATTATGCCAAATTGTCATTTGGACTGAAAGGGTTCATTAAAAATGAAAAGTTAGTTTGTCTGTCTGCCTCCCTCTCCAAATTATTTCGTTCTTACTGTCGGAATTTAAAAAGCTTTTTTTAAAGGTATGAATAGCATCAGAGACATTTTTTGTATACTTTTTGTCCGTCCGCCTGCCTATCCGTGATTCTGTCCGCCCCATCATCGAATCACACCCCCAATTCAATTTCCGTTTTATTAGTCAATTTCCGAAATATTTTTTTTGTTTGAAACCTGTGATATCATAGAGCTATGTATTATCCTTTGGGTTCGTTTGTCTGTCCGTCCGTGCCTTTTTAAACTTTCGTTCATCCGATTTTAAAAATTCTTTTTTTTCTATGATAAATATGACAACGGAAAATGTTATTGAGCTATGGAAAGTACATCTACACTGTTAAAAATGTGTGCTTGGTTTCACCATGATATTGGTTTCTAGTAGCTGCAACGGCTGTGTGGTGAAACGTTTCACCTTTTTTTGGTGTTTGGTTGAACCATTTTTCTGGATTTGGAAACAAAAACCTGAGAAATGGTTCAACCGAATACCAAAAATATGGTTTAACGTTTCACCACACAGCCGTTGCAGCTACTAGGAACCATAGTTTTGGTGAAACAAAGTGCATAATTTTTAACACTGTAAGAGACATAAAAAGATAAAATTTCATGATACTAAATTTGTTACAGGAATTTTTATTACACTACAATGTATTCAAACACATGAATGTCTGACACATTTACATATAAACTGATCTTCATTCTACGAAAACTTTTGGGGGCATACTTAAATAACGATTACTGGACTTTAATGTGTCTTCGATGCAAATTCTTTTGTTACGGCACTTTGTCAAGATGATCTGTTTTAAAAAGTAACCAAAAGCGTTTGTACAATTATGTTAATGTTAGATGAACAGCAATCAATAAATTTAACGGGCTTTAAGGGATCATAAGAGATTTGTAATACTTTAATTATTCTGTTTGTAAACTATTTGTTTAATATTTTAAGCTTCTGCGGGACGAGCAAATTGGCAGGTATGTAAAATGGTTTTCACTGCGTGAGAATTAAAATTTTAATTTTGGATTGAAAACTTAATTTCGTAAATAAATTTTAATGATTTTTCTGTAGCAGAATCTTATAACTGACCATTTTTTTAACTTTGAAATTGGGTTAACATTTCAAAAATTATAATTTTTAAAAAAATAATATTTGTTGCAGGAAAAAACGGTTTAAAAATGAATTTTAAAATTTTAAAACTTTTCTGTAAATTATCTATGATGTTGCTATGAATACACTTGTTACTGAAACCGTGCAGAATATTTCTAATTGCATGCTGGTGCTCAAAAATATTTTTTATAATGTCGTGCAAAAAATTAACTATTTCAAATCAATAATCGTGTCAAAAGTGATGCTTTTAACGAAATCGTGTTTCAAAGTTACTTTTACGCACTAGTGCGACAAAGTAAATAAGAGCATCTGATTGTTGGAAAATTCTTCATTTCAGCGTGATATTTTTTTCGGCGGCTTTGTGATTGGTGTAAAATTCTTTATTTGAACGTGATTCTTTATTTGGCGTCTTATTTCCAATGCCAATATAAGAAATACTTTTTGCACATGATTTTAAAATAATTAATCGTTTTTTTTCTTCAAAAAAGAATTTATGTTTTGCCTGGTTAATTTTCAATGCCAATGTAATCAATACTTTTTTGCACGTTATTATAAAAAATAGTGTATGGCAACACGTCGAAAATAGCCTTTTTTAAACTCGTGAATTTATTTCACTCGCTCGTACCTCGCTCGTAAAATAATTTATTCAACTCGTTTAAAAAAGCCTTACTTTTCACACTAGTTGCATAAATAACTATTTTTTCCCGTTTTGCCCAGTAATGTTCACCTTTTTTACGGTGCTGGGTGGTCGTTTGTTTAAGCGGTTTTTAACCATTTTTAACTAGTACAAGACTGCAACAGAACATGAATTTTAACAGTTTGTGGGTACCTCTATGTGCCAAAACAGCTCGGTTGGGAGAGTGTTGGAATGAATATCTAAAGGTCATTGAGCTAGAAGGGAAACTGAAGTGAGGTGCCATCGAGCCGAAAACCCACTCACACCCTTTTGAGCGAACAGGGCAGAAAAGGACTATTTTCCCTACACTTGTATGCAATGCTCGTATGAGACCCCTCTATCATATTGACTTGGGCTCCTAAATGTATTTTAACATTTTTAGTTCGAAAGAAATTAACTTTCTTTAACTTTAAATTCCAACTTTTTAAAGAAATAACCATGTGGATCACTAACTAAGAACCAGCGAAGACGAACCCAATAGCGAAATAGGCAGTTTCTAGGTTTTCTGCCGGTTCGTTTCTGCTGCAGTGCGTGTATTCCCCCGCGTTCGTTATTGAACGGCTCGTTAGCTGCCCTGTTCAGTGAATCACACACCTCACTCCACGTTTCTTCTAGCTCAATGCTAAAGGTCCGTAGTTCGAACCCGCGTTCGACAGATATTATTCCTCGGTAGTATTGTGGTCAGTTCCCCTGCCTGTCACTGTGGTGACCTAGTGGGGGTAAAATTTGATTTTTTTCTACAATTTGCCTTTTAAAAATAGCTTTTTCCTTAATTAAAAATTATTCGTATAAAATAGATTTTCACGGTATTTTTCTGACTCGCCAGGTGACAGTTTTATTTCTGTAAAAACGAAGTGAAAATTACTGGAACCGCGCGTGTTAAACAAGCCTTAACGTACGTTAATAGATAACTGTGCAACTAGTGCATTGAGTTAAACTTGGATATGGATAATACAGTTTATTTGAGTGTGAGTCTGATAACATTATCTCGAAGTGCAAAAAAGTTTATTTTCTTTATTAAGGTAACAGGAAACAAAACGGCCACTCAGTATATCGAATTTTCATTTAAACTTTAGTTACTGAATCATGCCTTTACGAAAGAACTTATATGATGCACATTTGAATATAGGGCTGGAGTTTGCAAATTTGGTAGTTAATTTCAATATTACTTTGTTGGCAGCTTTAAATGTCGTTAATCCAAAACATCAATTTTCAGCTTTTAAGGTACACTTTTCTCTTTCTATTTTACTAGAAGGGTTGAAATTTTCTGTGATGTCGTATACATGTCTATTTAACACAGTGAACCAAAAATATCCCAAAAAAATATTAAGTGAGTAAAAATAAGACGATTTTTTTTAAATTTAAGAAATGCGCAAAATTTCTATTTAGGTTAATAACTTAAAGTTATGAATGTTTCATCGTCAAACTTGAGGTTCATTGCGTTGAATGGACTTATTTTATTTCTATAAAAAATTATTTTCAGATACACGCAATGACAGTTGTGCTGGAAAGTGTACCTAAAAGCTAAAAATCGGTGTTTTAAAATAATGACATATGAAGCTGGAACAAACTGAAATTAACTACCAAATTTGCGAACACCAACCCCATATTCAGATGCGCGTTATATAAAATTTTCGTAAATATTAATTTCGGTGATTGAAAGTTAAAATTAAAATTTGATATTTTGAAGCGTCGTTATGTTAACTGTCCCCTTACCGTTTATAAAACTCTGTGTAAAATGTAAGTTCCATGCACGAATTTGTTATTAGTACCCGTTTCGTCGATCCGAATTGACGAATTAGATTATGCAGAGAAAATACTAATGAAGCAGAAAAAAATTGACGATATTTCAAAAATCAAAGCACATTCTGAAGGAATATAAACAATTTTACAAAACATGTTACGAAGATAAACAACAATGGAAGAAAGTATAGTTGCAGTGAAGACGAAAATAATTTTTCCACAAGATTTTGTTCAATTATGTAATATTATTTTTATAACAACGTGCAAAAAAGTTCACTTTTTTATATCATATTCATTCATAAATCGTTGCAAAAATGACACTTTACGTGCTTACGTCACAGACAGTGCCGAAAGTCCTACTTTCGGCACTAAGTGCGGTAAAGTAAATAAGAGTATTTGATTGGTAGAAAAACAAAATGATGTCATGAATATCCCCATGGAAACTAAATGATGTCATGAAACTCTTATTTTTATTTCTTCATTACTTTTGCATTTGCTAATATCTCCATGGAAACTACAAGTACTACAAAAATTATTAAAGGAAATTAAATAAGACAAAAGTAAGAACACAAATTTCACTCCAAACAATACTTTTATTTAACATGCATATTTATAGTAACATTTGATCGAATATCGCCATGGAAACTAAATGATGTCATGAAAATCACTCATTGGTAGAAGTACTTTTTTGCACGTTATTATAAAAAATATTGTAAGCAAGCACGTGCCAAATAATACTTTATTAAGCTCTTGTCATTATTTCACTCGACCTACGGTCTCGTGAAATAAAAGCCACTCGCTTAATAAAGTATTATTTTCGGCACTAGTTGCTAAAATAACTATTTTGACGACATAGTTTATTATTTTATTAATTTGAAATGTAATATGAAACTGCGTTGATTAGAAAATAATTAAAACTCAAAATAATTTGACTTTATACATAACATTTTAATTTGAAGTAAGATAAAATGTTATTATAAATTATAATTATATTTCATCAAATTCAAGTACTGTTAAAATTATGTGTGTAAACGTAAAATTTGAGTATTAAAATTATAAATTGTCATAAACAATTATTTGACACTTTAACTTCTTTTAGTGTGAAAAAAATTAGCTTTAGAATTCACAATTACTTTGAGTTTTAGAACTACAAAACGCCGTTACTTAATGAATATAACGACTTTGAAATTAAAATTTTTTTTTTTTTCTAAAAGTCAAAATAACTAATCTAAAGCAACTGCGTAGTGAATCGCAAAGAGTGTGTCATTAAAAAAAATTTGTGTGAAAGAGTGCGCAAAAATATTAAGAAATTATTAAGTAAAAACAGAGTTTAAAAGTTTGTTAGGATTTTCGGATAATAGCATTTTTGGTGTTATTTCCATATTCATATAACATACTCAAAGATAAGTTACGTTTAAAAAACGACGAATAAGTAACCACGTGTAACGTAGTTTTAGCTTCCGTACTACGTTTATAACGTAAAAAGTGGAAGGTATTATAATCGTTCAGTCCGTCTGTCCGTCACCCACTTTTATATTCCAAACTACAAATGCTACGGACAAGTGTGATACGTAAAAAAATGCAGCGCATCGAAATTAGAATACATTAAAAATTTCAGAAAAGAATTCGAATTCGAAGTACTTCACTTATGTAAAAAAAAAAACTACAAAATTGAATGCTCATTTAAAAAGCATAGGAAGCCATTTTTATTAGAATTAAATCACCATTGCCATACGCAACAATCGCTCGAGAAACTTTAATTCTTTTGGACAATAAATTAAAATAAATTTATTTTTGCGACATCGATCAGTTTGAAATGTATTTCACTACGAGATTCTTTGTACGTTGATATGAAATGTTTTCATTCTATTTAAAAGCGAGGAATATTACATATTTATTCTTTGAAATATAAATTAATTTTTGCAAACGATAAATAATAATTATTGAATTTTCGGAATAAAATAAATTAAACTAGCCAAATTTAGCATGTAAATGTTTAATATAGAATATTAATGCTGTGTTTGTCTCCTTTTTACCGGTTAAACACAACTGTTGTGTGGAAGCGTGTTAAGTGACAGATTCTGTTACAAACCTACTTGTTTTTTTAATAATTTGTAAAATCCGGTTTCAAATAATGTTTATATTAAATAAAAACAATGAAGAGCTATAATAGCCGAAACAATAACTGAATCCACAAGTTTGTGTGTATCTATCGCTGATTATAAACTTTACGCGACTTCAAAAAACAGAACCACTTGTTGATAAGAAATAAAATGTTAAATAACAATTTATCTAATATGTAAAAATCATCGTAATCTTAATCACGTTATTTGTATAACAATTAATAATTACATATTTTTCACTAAGGCACTTTATTTTTACACAATTCCTAAAATATATTGTCATTGTAAAATTTATCGTTTAGAAAAACGTTAAGACGTTAAGATATTATACTGTAATGAAGTTATAATTAAAAAAATATACCATATTTTTACTATTAATTACAAAATGTTTCAAAGTATTTTCATAGTAAAATTCATTATTAGAAAACATTACTACTGCGTAAATCTATTATAATGTGTACTGTTGAAACAGAAAAAAAGTTGATTTCATACATATTTTTAAAGTAAGAGCATTTAAAAATCACAACGTCCGCAACACAATTTATCATAAGTTTAAATCTGAAATATGTATTTTTGACAAATAATAAGATTTTTTTATATATAAAAACGAAAATTTAAAGATACATTTCTAAAAAGAAAACTTACCCCAAGGTCAAATTCACCATTCTTCCATATACATCATTTTTTTTTTTGTCGAACGATAATTACCATAAATCGTCTGCACTGTGATTCCAGAGGCGATTTTAGAAGCGGGCGTCCGGACGAACGCTTGTTCCAAGAATGCTTCGAAAACGCTCCCTCGGAGAATCTTTCGCGAACAACGCTACCCCTCCCCCTCCTCCCACGCGCTACCCCTCCCATGAAGTTCTGGTTGTTTCGGTTACTTCCTAAGGAGTAGTTGTTGTTTTTGTGTTACACTTGCTTAGGGTTAGTTTGAATTATCGTCGCACTAGAGCCATTGGCGACGGGCGTCGTAATTGAAGAGTACGGGGGAAAAACCCTTGATTGACTAGGAATCTTCCTATGTTCAGGTCTGATTACCTGACATTGGTGACAGGGAACCGGTTTCTCCTTTGGTTCTTCTCTCTCGGTTCAAAAGTGTCTCGCGAGATCAGAATTGACACGAGAGGAGAACCAAGTGAGAAATCGGTAGTAACTTACACCAGTTTATACGATGACTCGCTATCATCGCCAAAGAGGCCTATACAGACAGGTGTCCTGTCGATGAGATGTTCCCTCCTCTACTCTTCAACTTAGAACCACAGTCAAGTGACGAGCCGACACCTGCGTGTTGGCACCCAATGCAACTTTTAAGGGTGACGTCGGAGCTTTGGGGGATATTTAAATGCACTCCCTCAATTTGTCACCTGCAACGTTGTTCACCTGTTATGTTGTCAAAACAATTGCCTTCATATTTAATTAATTTTTCTAATCCCATAATACAGTTCTTTTAAATGGGAAATCTTTATTTTCAGCAACTGAAAGAAAAAGAAATCTCAATAAAAGAAAAATACAAAACTGTTGTTTGTACACAAAATACTACTAATCCAACAAGTAAATAATCCTATAAAAATAATTGTATTATATCATAAGCATGTACAGTTACTTTTTAAGTTTGTAACAAGAATAAGGTAAACTTTAAATTTGCCAGATGCGGCAATAATTTAACAAAAATCCCAATTTTACAATAATCCCCAGTGTATATAATCTCAATTTTAGAAAATCTCGGATATTATGCCCGGTCTCGATTTGGAAATTCGAGTTATGTTGCCAAGCAATGAAAATGCAAAAATGTGGAAACATTCCAATTCATATTTCATTCAACTCGATAAGTAAAACAACCATATGTTAAATTTTCCAACTCGTCAACTGTCGGCCTTTATACCATATACCATACCCACTTAAGTTTGTTTTTCTACTATCGGGAAGAGACCTGCTAGCTAAAACTACCCAAATATATATCCGTTTCGCTTGTTATAGTTTTTACGAAAGGAAACAACTTAAATAAAGCATGATTTATAAATTTTTTATGATGATTTCATAATTTAAAATCTAGTCACTAAAACAAATATGGCAAGGCTTCCAACTTTATGATAACCCTAACAGTGTATTTACTTAATAATGCAATGAATACAGTGAAAAGCAAACTAATACAAAGTGAAATCAAATTAATCTAATTCTACGTTTAAAACTATACTGGTTATCAAAATTCTACTATGAACGATACGTTTTGCATATTAAATTGACCTCACTTTTTATTTACTAAATACATAAAAATAGTACTAATAAAAGGTTTATAATTACCTGTCAAACGTTGTTCAGACCACTAATCTGAAGATGAAAGTATTAAAAAAATGCAAATTGGAATTGAAGACGGAAAACTAAAGTGATCGTTCTAAAATCTTTTGCCAAAATATTATTACTTTTCTGCGCATGCTCACAATCACAACTACTCTCAAACTGATGTTTGCCAACACTGGCTCAGCAGAAATACCACAGCACTTATCCAGCATACTGTAGACCAGCAGCAGCCCACCAACAATTTGCCAACAGATAATCAGCACACATATGCCAGCAACGTAAAGGTGCACTTCCCAGCAGAAATATGTATGCACGAGCACTAAACCATCACTTCCAGCAGTTAATCAACTGCTGGGTCAGCAGTTTACTGTTTACTGGGAAAGATTCCGCAACTCGCCAAAACTACGAATCATCATTGCTCTATCGTTGGTTGGTAGACATATATATATTCAGGTTTGTGTGCTTGGTCAGCGACCCGCTATAATCTTCGTCAAGTAAGACAGACACAACAGACAACACACACACATAAGTGGATCATCTAATTTTTAGAGACAGAGGCCAACTAGAGGATCCCCAGAATGGCTTGTCACCCCAGAGATTTGGTATGGAACTTAGAGGACTTTCGACCCAACAGATTTAACGAGCACGTACTCCGCATATACTCGGTAGGTCTTCAGTGAGCTCTATCGTTATAAGTACGATTTGATGCTCTAGGAAAAACTATCAGGTTGGTTGTTGGTTGTATTCTAGCCTTCTTTAGGAGCTTTAACACAGCCAATTAAGCCTCGTAATTTAGAACCCTGGTCAAGAGACGAGGGTGTTTTTTTTATGGTTCCATTATTTTCCCCCCTTCTTGATTAGTAACTGTCTCGAAGTTTGTTGCATTCGGATTATTCATTCAAGCTACAGACCTCTCCGAATAGCGAGCGTTATTTTATAACCACCCGGTATATTTTGTTAAGAAATTATACATTTTATTGTAATACACATTAACAATTAATGTGATAGTTTTCAGTTACTATTACAAACCAGCTTTTTTTATATAAGATTTTTAGAAAGTATTTAAGTGACAGGAAAAAAGGGTGTTTTAGTTATTTTAGAACGTCTTGTTTATTTTCTTGTGCAAAATACAGATGTAATATAGGAAGAAACAGTGTGATAGAGCTATTTTTACGCATGTTTGCTTAAAGAGCAACTTCAGACAGACACAATACACACACAAGTGGATCCATCTAATTTTTATAGACAGAGGACAACTAGAGGATCCTCAGAATTGACTTGTCACCCCCAGAGGTATTGATTTGGTATGGGAACTTGGAGGACTTTGTGACCACGACGTATTTAACGTGCACCAGTCACCATTAGCGTACACGGGGGTCTTCGGAAGGCAGCGGGACTCGAACTCGCAACCTTAGGTATGCCACTCCAAGACCTTACCGACCAGGCTATCCCGGCCCCCTCGATCAGTTTATCAATAGAAGTTAAACCTGTGATTGATTGTTTAAGTTAAACTTTTGGAAATTTGGTATGTAACCTAGCCTGATTTTTTGCCTCAAAATGATGTATCCCACTTGTTTGTGCGACTTGCGGTTCGTTCTGTGAAAGTGGGTGACAGACGGACAGACAGACAGACGGACTGAACGATTATAACACCGTCCGCTTTTTACGTTATAAACGTAGTGTGGAAGCTAAAAATACGGGTCTAATATTTTTGGCATAAGAATATTTTAAGCCATTAAAATTATTTTAGTTAAATACCTTATTATGACGTACCTTACCGCCTACCTTATACCTTATTACCGTCGCCAGTAGTCTTCATGTAGCTCTAGTACGACTTTAATCCAATTCAACTTTATTCAGAACTCATATAAATTTAAATCTTGTTATCTAATTTTGAAAGTTACGTTGGTTGGTAGACATATATATTCAGGTTTGTGTGCTTGGTCAGCGACCCGCTTATAAACCTTCGTCAAGTAAGACAGACACAACAGACAACACACACACATAAGTGGATCCATCTAATTTTTAGAGACAGAGGCCAACTAGAGGATCCCCAGAATTGGCTTGTCACCCCCAGAGGTATTGATTTGGTATGGGAACTTGGAGGACTTTCGGACCCAACAGATTTAACGAGCACGTACTCCGCATATACTCGGTAGGTCTTCAGTGGTACCGGGACTCGATCGCAGGACCTTCCGATCCCGAGACCGAGACGCTGACCACTAGGCCCACTACGGCCCGAAAGTTACGTTTTGGGATAGCTTTGTATATGACAGTTACCGTTTATTTAATGCTTTATTCACAACAATTTTATGCTGTAATTGTAGCCCAGTTCTCAACTTAACGTCACTTCTAACGTAATAATTTTGAGTAAGCGTCCTACACAATGCTATGGTAGTGTCAAATCAGTTAAAATTTTTCTACATTTCCGGATGAAACTAAATCTATTTAGGATTGCATTAACGTCAAATTAAGAATTGTATATAAATGATAATTGTTGTAAACTATACTCTTGAACAAATCCTCTTTGTAGGAATCTGTGACTAAGGAATATTGTGGGAATAAGCCTTGGAAAAATTAAGGACGATATACCGGGTGGTTATAAAATAACGCTCGCTATTCGGAGAGGTCTGTAGCTTGAATGAATAATCCGAATGCAACAAACTTCGAGACACATACTAATCAAGAAGGGGGGAAAATAATGCAATCATAAAAAAAAAAACACCTCACACTTACGAGGCGTAATTGGCTGTGTTAAAGCTCCTGAAGGAGGCTAGAAATAGGCAGCCGGAATCGATTACATTCCATTAAAATGACCGCTTCTTGGTTTTGCCAATGCTTACAATTGTGTTTGCAGAGGCAGCGCCATCTATCGGTGATTCTTGTAACTATTTCTTTTTTAATGTAATGTAATCGATTCCAGCTGACTATTTCTAGCCTTCTTTAGGAGCTTAAACCCAACCAATTACACCTCGTAATTTAGAACCCTGGTCAAGTGGCAAGGTGTTTTTTTTTATGATTGCATTATTTCCCCCCCCCCCCTTCTCGATTAGTAAGTGTCTCGAAGTTTGTTGCATTCGGATTATTCGTTCAAGCTACAGACCTCTCCGAATAGCGAGCGCTATTTTATAACCACCCTGTATATAGAAGAAAAGCCCAGATATAAAGTAATTTTTTATTTGGATTTATTATTAACCTAACTGGTTCTGTTCATATACACTGTTATAATTGAAGAGCTTAGTGGAAGAACGTGCTAAGTGACAAAAAGGTGAAAACGAGAAAATGGGCTTTAAAGTTTTTCGCTTGCACTCAGATATGTTGAAACGGTACTTGTAAAGCGTAAAAAATATACTAAACTTAAAGTTTGTGAAAAAGGGGAAACTTGCTATCGTTAAAGAAGTTAGTAATATGTTCATTGACACAAAAATCTCAATTTTTTCAGAAATGTCACTTAGCACGTTCTTCCACTAAGCTCTTCAATTGTGTGCTTGTTTGCACAATAATATAGTTCTTAGTAGCTACAACGGTTATGTGGTAAAATGTTTCATCACATTTTCTGTTTTCAGTTGAACTTATTTTTAAATTTTAAAAAAATAAAATCCTAAAAAAAAATGGAAGGGGCTGTTGGAGCACAGTCGGTTAGGCATTTGCCTAGCATGCAGAAGGTCCCAGGTTCGGGTCCGGGCATCGCCAAAATAACTGCCGATCTATAAACGTCCCGTACAGCCAAAAATGTCCGATGAATAATACCCCGTGTGGAGGAAGTGCACGTTAAATATCCTTCAAAGTCCTAACGCGGTGTTACGATGTCGCCCTCAACGGTTGTGTTGGGTGTCAACTCAGGTGTCGGCTCGTCACTCGACTGTGGTTCTAAAATACGACGCCCGTCGCCAATAGCCCTCGTGTAGCTCTAGTGCGACGATAATTCAAACTAACCTAACCTAAAAATTGGTCCGACCGAATATCGAAGGATATGGTGAAACATTTAACCTCACAGCCATTGTAACTACTGGGAGCCATATTTTTGGTGAAACCAAGTGTCACATTTTTAATAGTATACCTTAGATAATAGATTAAGATAACTTAGGTAATTAATTAGAATCTCATTCACCCTTCGATGAAAAATTGACCTTTATGACTAACAAAGCGTGACATAGTTGGCAACTTACTTGGCACCATTTGGCGAAACAAAGTTTTAAAATGTATATAAAAGTGAATAAAATTAATATTTTTTTTATTATATTTGTTCTAAAAATTGCCTTATGCGGTGATAAGACGCGTTTGTCTACTAGTACAGGGTGGCGCAAATAAAAGTGGCCCAGGTCTGGAGATAGGAATGCATTGAAATGCTTGGCGAGAAAAAACATTGGAGCCGTCTAGTAGCCTTCCAGTCGAAATAAAAGATTATTCAAGCGTGCAATGGCTTCTCTTGGCAAACCTGTTTTTGCATTGGTTGGATTAGCATCATATTAGAGCTACTCATGGACTATTAGCGAGTATGCAACGATTAGTTACGAAATGGCAGGATCAGTGTAACAGGATCTGTTTTGAACAAGACTGAAACACTTACGAACACCACATTTTGTGTCTTGCAATCAATTTAGAATGTTTTGTATTAACAAAAGCAAAAAGGTCCGATTTTCTAGGATAAATAACGGCCGAAATAAGCAATAGTGGGAACTTTTTTTGCCACACAGCTGTAAAGACCTTAAGTCTACATTGCATTCCAACTAGATTGTCAAACCATAGAATAGTTACAGGCAAATAATTCGCCAAGCGTTTGTTTGGGCTTAATATTGAGGCGATCAATAGCTTCACTTAGCAAACCTGTTCTTGCATTGGTTTTGACTTGGCAACAATGGACAATTACAGCGTTTTCCGAAACATTTTTATTCGATTAAGCATATTAAAAACCTCTGAAACTCAAGTATTTCTGGTTTTAAAGATGTATTTATTTTTAAATTCATTTTTAAAGTTAGTGATACGTCACTTCTGTTAAACCTCTCTTAGCATAACAGCTCACGGTTGTCTTTTTTTGTTCTTGGCGTGTTATTTCGTATCACGTTTCACTGTATCGCTTTTGAAACTGTAAACGTGCTTTCATCCTTATCAAACTCTCAAAAAAGTTATGCTATTTTACAGAAACATGTCATGTTCATTCCAGTTAATTTCTTCAAACGATGAACGATTTCACCGATTATTCCGATCAGTTCCAACAGTCAATAGTTCTGCAATAGCTCATACGCGCTCTAGTGTGTGTATTTTAACTAACAACCAAACTTGGAACAAGCTGTTTAAATTCCTTGATATGAACTGGTTAAAAATAATATTTTCTTCTTCTTTTAATGAGGTTTCGCAGAAATTGTAAGGTTTACTATTTTATAAAGTGTATTAAAGCATTGATCGAAACATCGCCAAAAACATAACAGTTGACGTCAGTGCTGTTTTCAGTGGCGTACATTTTCGGCAAATTTCAAATTAATATGAACTGGTTAAAAATAATATTTTCTTCTTTTAATGAGGTTTCGCAGAAATTGTAAGGTTTACTATTTTATAAAGTGTATTAAAGCATTGATCGAAACATCGCCAAAAACATAACAGTTGACGTCAGTGCTGTTTTCAGTGGCGTACATTTTCGGCAAATTTCAAATTCATTTTTTGTTGAAATTAAACATATTTGTGAATATTTAACCTTATATTCGGAATCTGCAGCTTCTAATGTACTAGAAAAACATATATATTCTGAATTTCGCGTTTTATGCAACTTGTCCATTCTCTATTATTCCTATCTCCATCACGGGGCCACTTTTATTTGCGCCACCCTGTATAAACGATGGCTTTTCTTGATTCTTCCTTACTTGTTAGTACAAGTCGTTACTGAGGGACAAGTTACTACGGATAATGTGGCGAAACTAAAATGGACGGACAGAAGAAAGAGAATTTTAATGATTAAAGATTTTAATGAAATTATAAGATTTTAATGATTGATTTTAATGAAAAAAGATATTTTTAATGAGTTATCGTCGCACTCTATACGGGGTATTATTTGTCCGACTAGGCTGCACAGATCGTTTATAGATCAGCAGTTATTTTGTCATTATCCTTGCCCTTAACCTTCGAATGCAAGTCAAGCATCTTACGAAGAATTTTTAGCTTCCACACTACGTTTATAACGTAAAAAGTGTAAGGTATTATAATCGTTCAGTTCGTCTGTCCGTCTGTCACCCACTTTCAAAGAACGAACCGCAAGTTGCATAAACAAGTGGGATACGCCATTTTGAAGCAAAAACTCAGACTAGCTTACATCCCAAATTTCATTAAAAAATTTAAATTAGAAGTATATTTAAAATTTAAATAACTAAACATTTAATCTGCATTGAAATAACAAGCAAATTCCATTTTCATTCAATATTTTCACTGTTGCCATTTCATCAAACGTACAAGAAACTTTATTTAAAATAAAATTAAACTCTTGAAATATATTTATTTATGTGATATGATTCAGTTTGGATTGATGTCATATCAAAATAGTGTTCTTTTGGTGGTTAATTACACATGAATGAGGAAAGATGCATAGCGAATTCTAACTTTGAAATTAAAAAAGCAAAAGTTCGTTTTTATTTTTAAAGCATATAAATTTTACTAATTATTATTTATTCTTCTCTTTTTCAAAAGAAAATTAATGAACATGGGGATATGTGGCGACTAAAAGATATTTATTAAAAAATAAACTGCATCATTATTCTTCGAATTTCAAACAAATTTAGCAAACGATAATGAGTAATTATTAATTTTCGAAGGAAGATTAATTAAAATAGTTAATTTTGGCGTTTAAAAGTTTGAATTAGAAATAAATTATAAGCTGAAGGAACCTGTTTAGCGAATTTCTTTCGGAGGTGTATAAATAGTGCGGTTTTTTTTTGTTGAGCACAAATATTAAATGGAAGCGGTTTAAAGTGACAGATTCTGTAACAAACCTACTTGTCTTAAATATATTTCAAAAACGTTTGTATTTTCAATACTTCTTCGAAAACTAAAACAATACATATCCAGAATTCTTTCAAACTATAAATAAAAATGTCTTCCTCCTATACAAAATAAATTGAAACTGTAGTTGCTATTTAGTTTCATCGCGCCTACAAAGCTGCCGAACAATTTCAGAAATAGAATTCGTAAATTCCACAGGTTTTTGAGTGGAGCCATCTACGACTTAAATAGAAAGGATAGGCAAGTCATAAAAATAAAAATGCTATTGAAGAGAGGGCCGAGATGAATCTCGCCAAACTCTTTAATTTGGTGACAAAGGTTGCTATATTTAGCAACTTTTCGCTTTCGTTTGAGTTTACTTAGTGTCTAAAAAATTAAAATTGTATGTTAATATGAGTATATTTTAGTTTTTGAGTGACAAGTCATAGGGGCAAAATTGTCTCTGGTCTGAACCACGTGACTTGGGACCATGTCACGTGATTGATGTTGGGCTCTTTTAGGGTTGCCTATGCGAATTCGCATTCCATATTTTCTTAGGTCGTTGTTGGCGAATTTTATTTTGGAGTTAGATGTGAGAAACGTTTGCGTTGTTTGTTGTCCTCATTATTTTATGCGGGAAAAACAATTGAAGAGCTTAGTTGAAGAACATGCTAAGTGACATTTTTGAAAAAAATTGAGATTTGTATGTCAATGAACTTATTGTTCCCTCTTTTACAGATTAACAAGTTTCCCATTTTTCATAAACTTAACGTTAAGTATATTTTTTGAGCTTCACAAGTTCCGTTTTCACTATATCTGAGTGCTAACGAAAAACTTTTAAGCTCATTTTCCCGTTTTCACCTTTTTGTCACTTAGCACTTTCTTCCACTGAGCTCTCCAATTGTCTAGGTAGAATTACTTTTTGCTGGTAAAGAGAGAAGGGAAAATATTATGTTGTAAATAAACTATGCAGCACAGGGTGGATTTTCATTTCGTCTGTACGTCTTTCATAAATTGTTTGCACATATAGAAAATGAATTTATAAATGCAGTTTTTTTTTTTTTTTTTATAAGTTACACTTTTGAAGTAGAGTCGACACCCTCTTAACCGCCCTAAATGGGACCGGTTAAGCGAAAATCCGGTAAAACCGGTTAAGCGAAATGAATTAAGGTTTGGATGTAACATTTCATCGCATATTTATGCATTGACTAGCTAATAAATACCCGTTCTTCGCACGGACTAAAAGAATATCAAATCGATCCAAGTATATGTGTCATTTGATTTGCTATAGGATAATAAACTTTACCTTTGTTCCCGTTCATTATAAAGAATAAAATCCCGTTACGTATATTGCTTTTAAATTCCAAAATAAAAATACATCACTATAAAATGCACATCCTCATATCACAAAAATCTTTTTCAATATAAACTTACTGTCATCGCGATTTCCCTGATGAATTCAAATTTAACCATAATTGTATAACAATGTTATTTCACTCAAAACCTCCATTCTGGTTTTTTTTAAAAATAAATTAGGTCATTGGCACGTTCAATTATTTTTCAAATCATTAATTTAGTTTCTGAAGGCAATGGCAGAAAATAAAAGCAATTTTAATTTTAATTAATTTTTGTGTTCATTTTAACTTCTTCTGTCGAATGGCAACACGAAAGGGAAAAATGATCGGATTTGAGCGAAAGTAGTGTATTTTTTTCAGAAATTTCGAAGTTTCTCTAAAAATGGAACAAATATGAAAAAACTAAGCCTCAGGTGCACACGTTGGTATTAAAGGGAATCTATCTTAACATTTTCGAATTTCTGAGGGCAGTATAAGTAGGTCTTTTACGATCCACAGACAAACAGACAGACGGACTCTTTCTTTAATTATTACACTCTTAAAACGAGCGGTTTTACTCAGTCTGAGTAAATTCACCTTTCGTGCCGAAATGCATCCTATAAGATGAATTTCACTCTTTCTGAGTGGGTAAGAAATAAAGAAACAATCTGCGTCCTACACTCTTAAACGAGCGTTAACTCGTTGAGTTAATTTACTCCTTTCGTGCCGAAAGCACTCTCTATGAGTGATTTCACTCTTTTTAGATGTGATGTATGATTAGAAAATCCCCATAATCACTGAGGGGCATAGACACTGGACAGACGTGCCGTAAATCTATGAGTCTTAGTCCCGTGAGTTAGTACAATGTCACTCCAGTGCAGTTGGGGCCATCTTGTGTCGACCTCGTCACTTGACAAGGGTTCTAAAATTCGAGGAGTAATTTGGCTGTATTAAAACTCCTTGAAGCATAGAGGTAGGAAGGAGGTGTAGAGAGGTCCACCAGTTAAGAGAAATTGAAGCAGGGCTGTCAGGTTTTTCAAGCTACTGCGCATAACATACTGACACCGAGGTATCCCAAGATGCACCACTCTAGCCTGCTTCATTTGTGCGCTACTGCGCATATACAAGGACCTCTCTATTCTCCTTTCTACCTCTATGCCTTGAAGGCTAAAACTAGAAAGCCGGAAACATTTCAACCTTAACTGATGTTCTAAACTGTTCTGGGGGCTGTAGGCACGGTCGGTAAGGCGCTAGCTTGTCTTCCATGCGAAAGGTCCCAGGTTTGAGTGCGGACTTTACCAAAATAACAGGGGGGGGGGGCTGGGGAGCCCAGTCGGTAAGGCATTCGCCTAGCAGTAGCTCACAAATGAAGCAGGCTAGAGCGGTGCATCTTGGAATACCTCGGTGTCAGTATGTTATGCGCAGTAGCTTGAAAAACCTGACAGCCCTGCTTCAATTTCTCTCAACTGGTGGACCTCTCTACACCTCCTTCCTACCTCTATGCTTCAAGGAGCTTTCGAAAGGTCCCAGGTTCGGGTCCAGGCATCGTCAAAATAACTGCCGACCTATAAATGGCCAGTGCAGCCCCAAATGTCCAACGAATAATACCCCGTGTAGAGGGAGTGCACGTTAAATATCCTTCAAAGTCCTAAAACTGCGTACGATGTCGCTCTTAACGGTTGCGTTGGGTGCCTACTCAGGTGTCGGCTTGTCACTTGACTGTGGTTCTAAAATACGACGCCCGTCGCCAATAGCCCTCGTGTAGCTCTAGTGTGACGATGATTCAAACTAAACTAAACCAAAATAACAGCCCTGTGTAGAGGGAGTACTCGTTAAGTATGTCGCAAAGTTCCGACTCCGTGTATGATGTTGCCTTTAAAGGTTACGTTGGATGTCGCCTATTCAGGTGACACTTGACGGTGGTTTTAAATTGTAACGACCTGCGCCAATGCAGTTCTAGAGAGACGTTAATTCAACTCCCCCATAAACTGATTGTACCGGGTGGTTATAAAATAACGCTCGCTATTCGGAGAGGCCTGTAGCTTGAATGAATAATCCGAATGCAACAAACATCGATACACTTACTTATCCAGAAGGGGGGAAAAGAATGGAATCATAAAAAAGAAACTCGTCTCTTGAACAGGGTTCTAAATTGCGAGGCGTAATTGGCTGTGTTAGCCGTAATTGGATACGCCTCGTAATTTAGAACCCTGGTCAAGAGACACTTACTAAATCAAGAAGGGGAAAAGAGAATGGAATCATAAAAAAAGAAACTCGTCTCTTGACCACGGTTCTAAATTACGAGGCGTAATTGGCTGTGTTGGCCGTAATAAGCCTTGGCTACACCTCGTAATTTAGAACCCTGGTCAAGAAACGAGTTTATTTTTTATGATTCCATTCTTTTCCCCTCTTCTTGATTAGTAAGTGTCTCAATACTTGTTGCATTCGGGTTATTCATTCAAGATACAGACCACTCCGAATAGCGAGCGTTATTTTATAACCACCCTGTATATCTTATAAAGTTATTGGGCTGGGGAGCCCAGTCGGTTAGGCACTCGCCTAGCATGCGAAAGGTCCCAGGTTCGGGTCCGGGCATCGCCAAAATTACTGCCGACCTATAAACGGCCCGTGCAGCCAAAAATGTCCGACGAATAATACCCCGTGTGGTGGGAGTGCACGTTAAATATCCTTCAAAGTCCTGACTCTGCGTACGATGTCGCCCTTAACGGTTGCGTTGGGTGCCTATTCAGGTGTCGGCTCGTCACTTGACTGTGGTTCTAAAATACGACGCCCGTCGCCAATAGCCCTCGTGTAGCTCTAGTGCGACGATAATTCAAACCTAACCTAAATATAGAGTTATTTATAGTTATTCGGGCTGATGCTTTTTCCAGATATGTATGCTGAAGTAAAAAAAAAAACATCTCTAAAAAATGCGTTTTCGACATAATCATCGGAGCATCGCTTTTTGTCGATGCTGGGAATAACTTTAAAGCAGTGTAGCCTTAAGGGCTCTGGGCTTCTATGCGCTTAGCGACGCATCCCACTAAGGGATCATAAGTAAGTTTGCCAAAGAAAAAGTCGTAAGTATTTGAAACGTAACTAAACTTTCATAAACCTTTTTTTTCTCTAATGGGGCTGCAATACTGGCGGTCAAGCCTTTTGCAGACTCGGCATATTCCCCAGAACTGAGAGCCATTTCTTTGTGGCACCATATAGGCGACTCTCGCTACCAATTTTGACGCCCAGATTACAATGAATCTGAGCTCTCTGTGGATGTTAAAGTATGCCGAGATTTCATTTTGCTGAGTGAACCCAAGCCAAATGGAATTCCTCCAGGGATCTTTTACATGCCACATAATCATATGACATGCGTGCCCAAGATTTTCCCATCCAGAAAATCCGACGACTCAGCCGGGGCTCGAACCCGCGATCTTGGGCTTACGAGGCGGACACGTTTAACCTCTCAGCCACTGAGCCGCTCACTTTCATAAACCGAATTTGACTAATTTAATTTTTTTTTATTATTTGAATATTTTTAATTTTGAAGAGTACTTTTTGATATGCACTGCTTAAAACAATTAGGGGAGCACTTTGCGTACTTTTGTTTACCCTTTCAGTCCCAACTTCTTATTTTTTTTATTCTAAAAATCTAAAAGTTGTGAAATAGATTCATTATGCATCCAGAATGAAATGGTAGAAAACAGGGGGAAAAACTCTTAATTTTTAACTAAAATTTAAGGGGGGAAATAATGGAAACGTAACTTTCGAATAAATTAGAGCAGTAATTTTTTCAAAACTTTATTTGAAAAAAAATGTAAAATCCATTTTTAAACGTCTAAGAATACAAGCATGAAGAATTTAGGGGGTCAATTTATTTCATAAAATTGTTTCAGAGTGAATTTTATTTTACCATGTTTTTCATATTTTCATTTAATTAAAGCAAACTTTATTTAATTCTTCAAAAGACATGATTCTTCCATTTAACGATAAATAAGTGCGAGCTCAACTTAGTGAGAGAAAAAATCCCAATCTGATGATACCAAATGGAATCATTGGGGGTGAAAGGGTTTAAACCATGAGTTCCCCTAATTGTTTTGAGCAGTATATAAAAAAAATAGTTTTTACGAAGACATTTTTTTGTCATTTTATTTAATAAGAAAAATAAATACAAAATTATTTTTATTATGATTTTAATATTTTTTTTAATTAAAATATCGAGTTTTGTTTAGTACAAGTCGCACCGTACGCGGAAAAGAGACCTATCGACCAAAATTGACTTTTTAAGATAACACTACTATAGGTCAAATTTTATTCTTTCTATTAGTTGCGAAATGGCATAGCATCCAGACTAGGTAAAACGGCTGCAATTTATAAATAGAATAGGTCGTTACTTTTACATTTCGTTTTTTTAAAATTATGAAAAAAAGGAATCACTTTTTGCTAAGATCGCGGCATGAAATTTTAATTTATTCATATAAATTGTTTCAGAGTGAATTTATTTTTACTGTTTTTCATTTTATTTAATATAATCAAAACTTTATTTAATTCTTCAAAGACATATTCTTCATTTACGATAAATAAGTGCATCAATTATAGAGAAAAATCCAAATTATGATACATAATATCATTTAATTAAAATAGTTCTAATATTTTAGCAGTATATATAAATAAATAGTTTATACAAGAATTTTTTTCATTTATTAATAAAAAATAATAAAAATATTTTATATATTTAATATTTTTTTAATTAAATATATTTGTTAGTAATATATACGCGAAAAGACCTATCGACCAAAATTGACTTTTAAGAAATATATATATATATATATTATATATATTATTATATATATATATATATATATATATTATATATATATATATATTATATATATTATATATATTATATATATATATATATATATATATATATATTATATATATATTATATTATATATATATATTATATATATATATATATATATATATATATATATATATATATATTAGAAATTCATGTAATATGTGTAGATTGCAAAATGATATGTCAATATGTATAGATATATTTTTTCAAATTAATATTTTAGCAAACGATAAATAGTTTTAAATCGTTTTCAACGTCGGTACTATAAATCTAAACTCAATTGCTAAACTTGACAGTTTGCGAATAAAGTCAGTGAATTCAACTGTTTACTTAAGGTATGAAGTATCCTTACATTTTACTTTTAAAATTTAAAACTTTTTTCCATGAGTTTTAAAATGATTTTAAAATTTTAATAATGCTTTAAAATTAATTTTTGTTTTAATTTTAAACATGATACATAGTAAAAATTTAGATTGAAAGGTTTTTGTAGAAAAATGTGGATATCATTTCTTATATCTTGTAAGTCCTGATTTTGTAAAAGTGATTCGTTTCATAACACCTATTTTTTATATAAACAAACTATTATGATTTCAATCATTGAATATATTAAATTATAAAAATAAATATGACTTTAAAATAATATCGTAATTACATGATAAGAGATAAACCTTATTACATAAACTTCTTTAAATTGGTTAAACAAGCTTTTTGTTAAATTTAATTTAAAAAATATATTCTTATTGTTGATCAATATATTATTAAATTATAAAAATGCATTAAGTAAATGAGTATTCTTCATAAGTATGTTTCCTTAATATTTAGAATGAATTTAGCAGCAAACTATTTAGGACCGGTCTTCATAAGAGCCGTTTAAAGTTTTGGTAAAAATTCGAATTATCACAAAATCGTTCCAAATGAACCTAGAACAAAAATATTTGGCATGGATATCAGTTTTATGAGTATCAAAAGGTATGCATAGTCATTTTTTACTTAAAATTTTCCTTCGCTGAGATATTTTCAGATAGGTCTTTCTTTCGCGAACAAAATCGTTCAAATTTGAACGCGAAAGAAAGACCTACACTCTTAAAACAAACGAGCGGTTTTAACTCAGTCTGAGTTAATTCCCACTCCTTTCCGTGCCGAAAATGCACTTCTCCTATAGGAGTGAATTTCACTCTTTTTCGGAGTGGTTAAAAGCAATAAAAGAAAACAATCTGCGTCCTACACTCTTAAAACGAGCGGTTTTAACTCAGTCTGAGTTAATTTCCACTCCTTTCCGGTGCCGAAAATGCACTTCTCCTATAGGAGTGAATTTCACTCTTTTGTTTTAAGAGTGTATCTGAAAATATCTCAGCAAAGGCAAATTTAAAGTGAAAAATGACTATGCATACCTTTTGATACTCATAAAACGGATATCCTATGCCAAAATATTTTTGATCTATGGTTTCACTTTTTGTAACGGATTTTGGTGGATAATTTGAAAATTTGTACTTAAAACTTTAAAACGGTTCTCCTGAGAATGGTTCTTTTTCGCGCATAGTCTCTTTTCCGCGTACGGTGCGAAGTATTGACTTGTTTAAGTAACTACTTAATAGCAAATATTTCAACTTTTTTTTTCAATCACCCGATATGAAATATAAAGTAATGAAACTATTGCGATGGTGTTGAAAAACCGAAATGGAGATTTTGTGAGTTCTAAACGTTTTGGAGGGTGCTGAATATCAAAAAGTGGTTTTCGATCATTGGTCCATCTGTCTGTCTGAAAGCACTCTACAAATCGAACTCAAAAAGCTACGTACTTCAAATATCGTACATGAGTTTCTAGTACCTGTCGGACGTCATATAAGGTTTTCGAGAAAATCGCGCAACCGCAAAGGATTGCCTTATGACTTTTTAGGTTTTTAAGGTAATGAAATTTCCTTATAGGTTTATATAATTCCTTTTGAATGTGTATTGATTAATTGAAAGTTGTGTCGTGTTACACCTTTCTAGTTTTAAACAATATAGGTGTTACCGTTAAAACCAGAAAGCAGCTAGAACTAGAATTAACTAGTGATAACTAGTTTTAACTGAGAATATTAGTTAAAACTAGTTTACACTATCTAAATCCAGTTATACCCAGCTAATACTGGTTTTGACGAAATAGGTTGGTTTAAATTAGTTTCAACTATAAAAAACTTAGGTTATAGCACGATGTAGAATAATATGTTTAGTTTAGCTATTGGGATTATTGTGCTGAAATGCAATGAAGGCGTTTGGTCATTGGATTCCATTAAGAACGGTTTTTTTTTAAGGACTCCATTGTCAAAATACAATTGTAAAACTCCTCTTTTCGAACATTTAATAATGGATTCATGTTTAATTAATAAAGCAAATTGGATGATTTTAAATTTCACAGTGCAACTATAAAGATATTGTCACTTCTTCTTAAAGAAATTAACGTTCACAATAAATTTAAAGTCGAACATTCGCAGTTAATTCTAGTTTTATGTGAAACATGATAAAAAAATCTAGTTTTTTTCTAATTACAACTAGTTTTAACCAATGCAATTGGTCAAAGCTAGTATTAGCTAGGGAAGTCTAGCTTTAGTTAGTGGAAACTAGTTTTCACTAAGGGCATCAGTTAAAACTAGTTCTCAATAGCTTATTCTAGTTTTAAATGATTACGGGTTTTAACGGTAACATAGTTACAATTACTATTAAGTTCTTATTCCATATCACGGTAGTGGGATTGATTTTTAACTATTTTGTGCCACATTGCATTTTCTTTTAATCTTTAAAAAAAATAGATTTTGTGATATTTTGCTTTCAAGCGGTTTTTATGTTTGCGAGAAAAAAATCCATATTTGAAAAGAAATTTTTGAATTTTTTTCCCGGTATTTCTTTAAAGGAACTGTCGCTTAAGGCTACCTTGCTTCTTTGCGTGTTAAAATTAAATAAAAAATGACATTGACATGACACCCCTAGTTTAAGACATCCAACGATCTACATGTCTGGAACGCATGCTCTATGTTAAGAAAATGCGACCAATGCCAGATTCTAAGAGGGAAAAAATAGTTCTCACTTAATGTTAGTTTATTCTTAAACGCATCATTTTATTCCTTAAAAGGCGTTAACTAAATCGAAAAAGTAGGTTTGTAACAGAATCTGTCACTTAACCCGCTTCCACACAACGGTTGTGTTTAACAGGTCAAAAGGCAACAAAACAGCATTAATATTCTATATTAAATTTACATGCTAAATTGGCTATTCATTTTTTATTTCGAAATTCAATAATTATTACTACGTTGCAAAAATAATATTTTCAAGAATAAATAGGTAATTTCCTCTTTAATAGAATTAAAATTCTATCACTAAAATAATCTTGCGTGAAATATATTTGCGTCATTTCAACGAGAGTCCAAAAAAGGCAACAAATTTATTTTAATTTATTGTCTAAAAATAATTAGTTTCTCGAGCGATTGTTGCAAATGGCATAGGTGATTAAATTCTAATAAAAATGGCTTCCTATGCTTTTTAAATGAGCATTACATTTTGCAGTTTTTTAAATATTTAAAGTACTTCGAATTCTTTTCTGAAATTTTCAATGTATTCTTATTTCGATGCGCTAAATTTTTTGACGTATCACACTTGTCCGTAGCATTTGTAGTTCGGACTATGAAATTGGGTGACGGACTGAACGATTATAATACCTTCCACTTTTTACTATATAAACGTAGTGTGGAAGCTAAAACGACTGTTTGACAATTCAGCACGAGACCTGAATTTACTCTCAAGGTGGTAGTAATTCCCTTCATAGCTAATAAAGATATGTTGCAATTAAAGTTTGATAATATAGTTATAAAGTCGCCAAGTCTACGTAGCCAAGACAAATGACACTTTAGAATCACGCCAAATAATTCGCCAAGACCGTTTGTTTAGGCTTACTACAAAGAGATCTATTGCTTCACTTGGCAAACCGGTTTTTGTATCGGTTTTTGCACAGCAGCATCTCCATTTTCTTCTTAAGGGGGAATGGGCGCGCTGGATCGCGGGTCTCCAAACTCAAGTGCCTCAGTGTTAATCCAATGGGAAAAAACTATTTTCTCTGCCACATTTCTCCGGCTGTATATTTTTACAAACCACGGGGTTTTTTTAATTATAAATGTATATAACTTACAGGTCTCTATCTTCCCACTATTTGAAATTGCTTCTAATATTTTGTGTAAAATTATTTATTGAAAATGAAACCATCGCGCCCAACTCTATACTACTCTCGAAGATCCACCAAAATGGCGGACAGGCACACAATTTCAGATCCGTTGTCACTGTAGATATACTTCCAGTAGTATCGATTGTTATAAATGGGGACGTCGAGTCGGAAAAAAACGTTAAATATCTTTAACTTTATTGAAAGTTTTAACAATGGTCTGGAAAGACAGATTACACATTGTTTAGCATCGAAGTTATTACCTTTTTTTTAAAGGGTAACTTAAGTAATAGTAGGTTGGTTGGTTGGTTGGTAGACATATATTTTCAGGCTTGTGTACTTGGCCACTTAAGTTATAGTATCCCTAGGCTTCCGAAGCTACGTGATTTTCTGATTGCTATATTGGATAATTTGTAAAGGAACATAACGAATTGCATATTTTATTGTAATTTATAACAATAAATATTCAATAAATTATGTATTGCATTTCATTTTATTGTAACGAAATTATATATTTTGTTGTCACGAAATTATACATTTTATTGTAATACATTAACAATTAATGTGATAGTTTTCAGTTACTATTAAAAACCAGCTTTTTTTTATAAGATTTTTAGAAAGTATTTAAGTGAAAGGAAATAATGGTATTTTAGTACTTTTAGAACTTCTTGTTTATTTTCTTGTGCAAAATACAGATGTAATATAGGAAGAAACAGTGTGATAGAGCTATTTTTACGCATGTTTTCTTAAAAAGCAACTTCAGAACACAGATTTCTTAAAAGCGAAATTTAATTTTTATAACAACGTGCAAAAAAGTTCACTTTTTATATCATATTCATTCAGAAATCGTTGCGAAAATGACACTTTACGTGCTTACGTCACAGACAGTGCCGAAAGTAGTACTTTCGGCACTAGTGCTGTAAAGTAAATAAGAGTATCTGAGTGGTAGAATAACAAAATGATGTCATGAATATCTCCATGGAAACTAAATGATGTCATGAAACTCACATACATTTCTATTGGTTCATTACTTTTGCATTTTCCAATATCTCCATTGTCTGTTATCCAATATTGCTACAAGTACTACAAAAATTTTTAAAGGAAATTAACTTTTTTGCACATTATTATAAAAGATATTGTAAGCAAGCACGTGCCAAATAATACTTTATTAAGCTCTTGTCATTATTTCACTCGACCTACGGTCTCGTGAAATAAAAGCCACTCGCTTAATAAAGTATTATTTTGGGCACTAGTTGCTTAAATAACTATTGTTTATTTTTGTTGTTATGACTATTTTCATACCTGTTGAAAAAATGCATACATAGCAAAGCAATACTTTCTCGAGAATGGAATTTCAAAATTAATGTTGTAGGTCTTTGAATTGAAAATTTTCTTCTTTTCGAAAACAACAGTCTGTTTAAAAAAAAACGAGTGCTTTTGGAAATTGTTTCCTCTTAGAAGCATCCATTGTTGTTTTGATCGATGTTTCCAATAAATCTATTGCTTAAAACCATAGACATCATATATAATAGACTGCGATTGGCAAACCTAAATGGTGCCCTTCCTCGATGAGAAAGTCACGTGGTTATCTCTACGATCGCCAGAGAAAATTCTCATACTTTATAAAATTCAAGACGTTTTTACATTTCAACTGTTCTAAAATGGTCGTAACAATTTTTTTAATAATGCAACATGCGTATGATTCATGAACAAAAGTATTTATCAAATATAATTTTCATTTAGCATTTTTTTTGTACTTCAAACCTTAGCGATAAATTGCCAAACGTAGTAATCCTTCTCGTTAAATGATTGATTTGGCGAGTTTCATCTTAGCCCTCTCCATTTTTTTTTAATTATTTATTAGTGGTTTATTATAGATTTATTTTCGTTGTTTAAATCCCTAATGAGGCAGAATAAGGACTCATTATAATAATGGTACAAAACTGCTTTAATGAGTTATAGGCAAAACAACTATTAATTAACAATTTGTTATTTTAGATGATATTTATTAGTATGTGTTGCATTCAAAAGTGGATGGCAATTGTTTATAACAACGGATAATTCAGATATTGTGTATGCTTTGGTTTTGTAAATTAGAAGATGTACCCCAAATTGCTATATATGATTCTCCTGGTATTTGGTTATTAATAAGCTTGAGATTTTTTTTACATATCCCTGGGTCAAAATTAGACCAGTTCCATGATGTGTGTTACCCTGATAAAGTCCGAAAAGAAAAGTGGGTCATCGTTGACGTCCTTCCACGTCAAACCGAGGCAATGGAGTATGTGTTCGGGACTGGCTTGAGCACCTCCACGACAGTTGGGGCAGTCAGGGAACAGCTTGGTTCCGGCCTCAAACTTCAAACTCTTTGTGTGTCCCGTCCTGAATCTGGAGAGAGCAGTTTGGTCTTGCCTGCATAGTGGCAATTCAGAAATCTCGCCTGGTTTCTCAGCGCCATACCACGAGTGCTGAGGGGGACTCCAGTCTATTGCTGTCTTTTTGTAAATGGAGCCAATGTCTGATTAAGTCAAGATCCCCATCTAAGATCTGGTCACAGCCTGCCCTTGAAAGTCCGTCAGCCAGTTCATTCCCAGCCAAACTGACATGAGATGGTATCCATACTAAATGCACTGGGAAAAAACGCGAAAGTCTATCGAGCTCCTCGATGATCGCCACCCCCCCCCCCCTCCCCCCCATCATGGGATATAATATTTAATATTTATAATATTTAAACTATGTCTCCTTCGAATGGAAGTTTCAAGAAACCCTTATGTCTAAAAGGACGTCACCTTATTTTTCAGAGATTTTCCATGGTATGTTCAGTCGTTAGTTAGTCCCATTAAAGCCAATGAATTAATTTTGAAATCCCAAATTCTGCGAAAGTTTTGATTTGCCATGTAAGCGGTTTTTGACGCGATATGATAGACAAGGTATAGTCCGACTGCCACAACTTGGCATCCCAAGTATTTTGATTGTGGAAGCGTCCACTTTTTAAAAAGGTAGAGGAGGGCTGAGGGGAGCCCAGTCGGTTAGGTATTCGCCTAGCATGCGGAAGGTCCCAGGTTCGGGTCCGGGCATCGCCAAAATAACTGCCGACCTATAAACGGCCCGTGCAGCCAAAATGTCCGACGAATGGTCCCCCGTGTGGAGGGAGTGTACGTTAAATATCATTCAAAGCCCTAACGCTGCGTACGATGTCGCCCTTAACGGTTGCATTGGGTGCCTATTCAGGTGTCGGCTAGTCACTTGCCTGTGGTTCTAAAATACAACGCCCGTCGCCAATAGCCCTCGTGTAGCTCTAGTGCGACGTTAATTCAAACTAAACTAAAAAGGTAGAGAACCTAAAGAAGGCAGGGTTGCCAATCCCATGGTGTTTGGCGAGCCTGTGGATTGTTGGGTTAGTTTGGTTGGAAATAAGTGTCACACTAAAACTACACATAGGTTATTAGTGAAAGGAGGATTATAGTTAATTGCTGAAGGTCGTCATCAATTGCACAGTCTTTTCTTTTCTATCTTGACTTGATAGTCAATAGATTTGTATTTGTTTAGTTTAATTTTGAATTATCGTCGCATTAGAGCTACACGGATTTGTATCTGTAGTATGTATTATTTACCATATTCAGTACCACTTCGGGGAACGCTATAAGTTTTTAAAAAAATAGCAATGCAATAATAGTGAACCCATGCAAGTTCGAACTGCCCTTCAGTTGAGAAACTGTTTCTATACTTTAAAGAAATATGCACCTGCAAAAGCAATGAATCGCCCAAATGTAGTAACTCTGGCTGAAACCAAAATCTTCCTGACCCCTTTTCGTTTTACGAGTTATAGTTTGGACTCGTCTAAAACACACGCCATAGATGCTAAGAAGTGGTAGGAGGACTGTATATGACCAGGCAAATTGCCATAACAGCAAAATAAAACAAATTTAGAGGGAGTGCGCGTTAAATATGCTCCATATCCCGAAGTTGCAACCGACGTCGCCCTCGAAAAGTTGCGTTGGGTGCCTACTCTTGTGTCGGGTGGTCATTTGACTGTGGTTTTAATTTATGATGCCCGCCACCCAATAACCCTCATGAAGCTTTAGTGTCATTATCATGATTATTCGACCTAAACCTAACCCTAAAGTTCGTATAGTAAGCGGATAATAAACATAAAAAGAAAAGTATTTAATGTTGTACATTTTAAACAAACAATAAATTTAAAAATACTTTAAGATAAAATGGAAATTGAAACCAGAAAGTATAGCTCTATGTGATGATAATCCAAATTGACCCTATAACCTTCTCTTCTAGTTTTAGACATTTAAATAGAAAAGCGTCCACATATAGCATCTATTCACTTAAACCGCGTCGCGTCTTTCCAATAAACAAGTTTCAATTTACAAAGATAAAAGAACCCTTTCCTTGGGCCGTAGTGAGCCTAGTGGTCAGCGTCTCGGTCACGGGATCGGAAGGTCCTGCGATCGAGTCCCGGTACCACTGAAGACCTACCGAGTATATGCGGAGTACGTGCTCGTTAAATCTGTTGGGTCCGAAAGTCCTCTAAGTTCCCATACCAAATCAATACCTCTGAGGGTGACAAGCCAATTCTGGGGATCCTCTAGTTGGCCTCTGTCTCTAAAAATTAGATGGATCCACTTATGTGTGTGTATTGTCTGTTGTGTCTGTCTTACTTGACGAAGGTTTATAAGCGGGTCGCTGACCAAGCACAAAAACCTGAATATATATGTCTACCAACCAACCCTTACCTTAACAAGGATGGAAAATGATGAATATCCTGACACAATTTCTCACGGATCATTAGAGGACAGGTCTGTGCACGGCCTACTCAACTACCAAGGCCGAAGAAGCTTTCCCAAACAAGCTCGGTGACTGAAATTTTGACGTCATAGTTCCGAGTGACGTTGTTCCGAAGATGAAGACAACCTGTCTCGAAACCTGTTCGGAACCACTCGTTCACGGATGACCACAATTTTAGGGTTCCGAATGCGTCTGAACTGGTTTCTCGATCTTCGGCACTGGGAACAATGACGTCAAAACTTCCGTCTACGCTCATGTTTGGGAGAGCTTTTCTGGCCTTGTTATTGAAGTTGGCCGTTTGCTGTGCCGTTCTAGAAAATAACCGGTTTAAACTGGTAATGATTAAGCACTCACTTAAAACTTACCGAAAAACGGGGCTGGGGAGCTCAGTCGGTAGGGCGAATGCTTTGCATGCTGAAGGTCCCAGGTTCGGGTCCGAGCATGCAAAAAAAACAGTCCGAAAAATAATACTCCGTATACGATGTCGCCCTTAAAAATTGGGTTAGGTGCCTACTCATGTGCTCAGGGCCGGATTTAAAGATTTGCCGCCTGTAGGCTGTAGATTTGCCGCCCCTGTCACAATATTCTCCCCCTTCGGGAAAAGATAGCTGGTTAGCTGCAAAATAGGGTGGTATAATGTATTCTATTTAAAATTATCACAACGAATATAAAAGAGGGAAAATAGGTTTATTTGAAATACAATATAATTGGATCATTTATAATATCCTCACTTACCCTGGTCTCATAAGGTGTAACTGATGTGAACCACACAGCGACGACAAGCTCAGCTAGCGGGTGCTATATATACGGTTTTACGCATTAATGTAAATTATTTGTTTTCATTCTTAAAAATATTCATATCTTAATAATATTTTTTTTTTGCCGAATGCCGCTTTAATGGGTCGTAAAATTTGCCGCCCCAAAAAATTCGCCGCTCTAGGCTACAGCCTACTTAGCCTATTTAGAAATCCGGCCCTGCATGTGCTGGCTCGTTACTTGACTGAAATTACAGCGCTCGTTGCCAAAAATGACCGCGTGTAGCTCTAGTGTGACGATAATTTAACTTAAACCTAAACCGGCGCCGCGTACGATGTCTCCCATTAAAATTTCGTTGGGTGCCTGTTCAGGTGTGGGCTCGTCACTTGACTGAAATTACAGCGCTCGTTGCCAAATGACCACGTGTAGCTCTAGTGTGACGATAATTTAATTTAAACCTAAACCGGCGGCGCGTACAATGTCGCCCATTAAACTTACGTTGGGTGCCTATTCAGGTGTGGGCTCGTTACTTGACTGTGGTTCTAAATTACGACACCCGTCGTCAATAACCCTCATGAAGCTTTAGTGTCACAATTATGCAACCTATTTTTAACCCTAACGCTCTTATGGTACGAGCGGATAATAAGCATAAAAAGAAAAGTAATTGATGTCTTACATTTTAAACAAACAGAAAAAATTCGAAAATAGTTTAGGATAAAATTGAAGTTCTAGTCTGGCTGCCACAACTTGGCATCCCAAATATTTTGATGGCGGAAGATTCCACTTTGAATGAAGGTTTTTAGCCGAAGGAGGCAGGGTTGCTAGCTTAAGGCATTTGGCGAGAAGAGGGGATTGTTGGTCGAGTTCGATTGTAAATAATGTATCACACTAGAACTACACATCAGTTATCGGCGATAGAGGTTTGTTGTTGATTGCTGGTAGCGGTTAGCGATTATACGTTTATTTCTTTGTTATTTTAACTTAATCATTATTCGATATAAGAGTGAACCGGATGCAAGTTCGATCTACCCTTCAATTGATAATCTTTTTCTAAACCTTAAAGAAATATGCGCCCATAAAAACAATGAATCGCCAAACATAGTAACTCTTGCCCAAACCTTCCTTACCTTTTTTCAAAGTGGACTGTTCCACAATCAAAATATTTGGGATGCCAATTTGTGGCAGCCAGACTATAACGGCAGAATAAATGTACTTATAGTGTGACGAGAATTCAACTTAACTCCAAAACCATCTCTTTATTTTTAACACAAAACTAAAAAAAACGTCCACATTTAGCATTTTTTCCCCCGAACAGCGTCGCATATTTCCAATAAACAAGTTTCAATTTATAAAGACAGAAGAACCCCTTCCTTAACAAGGATGGAAAATGATGAATATCCTGACAAAATTTCGCACGGATCATTAGAGGGTAGGGGTGCTCTGTTCTAGAAAATAACCGGTTTAAACTGGTACCGGTTACAGTTACCGGTTTAATTGCATTCACTTAAACCGATACCATTTAAATATGCATGTTTTTAAACTAAGCGTATAGAAGTTTCTGATTATTTTTTAATACACTGCTCAAAAAATTATGGGAGCAATTTGCGTACTTTTGTTAACCCTTTCAGTTCCAATTTCTTATTTTTTATTCGAAAAAATCTAAAATTTGTGAAATAGATTCATTATGCATCCAGAAGGAAATGGTAAAAAACAGGGGGAAATATCTTAATTTTTTTTACTGAAATTTAAGGGGGGAAAATTGGAATCATAACTTTTGAATAAATTATAACAATATTGTTTCTAACATTTATTTGTTTAAAAAAAAAGTTAAAATCAATCTTTAAACATCTGAGAATGCAAGAGTGAAGAATTTAGGGTTAATTTTTTCATAAATTTTTTTGGGGAGTGAATTTTATTTTACCATGTTTTTCATATTTTTATTTAATTAAAACAAATATTATTTAATTCTTCAAAAGACACGATTCTTCCATCTAACGATAAATAAGTGAGAGCTTAACTTTGTGAGAAAAAAAATTGCAAGAGCTGATGATTCCAAAGGGAATCATTGGGAGTGAAAGGGTTAAAACCATGCGTCCCCTTAATTGTTTTAAGCAGTGTATATTGTATTAATTGATTCATAAGCTGCTATTTTTCAATTTCTATTCCGCTTTCCTTATAGGTATTCCCTGAAAAACAGCATAACAAGAAAGTGATTTAATTCAGCTATTCAAATTCACCATGTACGGAGACATGGAGGGCATAGGTTTTAACTTACAATGTCGAACTAGAGGACATGGTCAGAAATTGAATAAATCGAGCTTAGAAGGGAGGTAGAAAACATATTTTACAATAGAGTTGTCAATGAGTGGAATGCTTTACCAGATTATGTGTGCATTCGAAGGAGTAGAAGATTTTAAGAGAAACTTGACGTCATTGGAAATGGTAATGTATTAGATTATTTGAACCAACCTTGCTGGGCCTCTGCCTGTTGTTGGTCGATAATTTGTGTATTTGTATTTGTCTATTAGTTTAAAATTCTATACGATTAATAAAAAGAAAGCAGGCCAAAATAATAAAGTTTGAAGAGGCATTTAGTTACCTTCATTTTATCAGTTTGGCTGGTTCATTATGCGTGTTTGACAACATCAGCTGGAGTACCTAGAGTTGCAGCGACCAGACCAGAACAGCTACTGTAATTGTAAAAGTAAAATAGTTAATAATTAAAATTTTAAACAAGCTTAGGTGTTTAAAAGCAATACTTATCACTGCATAACATTTTCACCTGAAAAGAAATCCTACACATATATCTTTATATAAACATATTTTTCAAACAATTAAGGATCTAAAGTAGGTTTGGAAGTATTTGAAAAAAAATAAGTTAATGTGGTTTAATAATGGTGGAGTTGAACATATCGTCGCAATAGAGCTTCACGATAGGGCTATTGGCCTATCAAAAAGGAGGTAAGAAAACATTATCTTTACAATATAGATAGTTATCGGTGAGTGGAATGCTTACCAGATTATGTTGTACATTCGAAAAAGTAGAAGATTATCAAGAAGAATCTAGATAGTTATTGGAGACTAATGATATTTAATTAGTAAACTGTTATAACAACTTGGCCGGACCTCTGGCCTATTTTGTATTTGTATCGGGGGGTGTACGGAAAAACCTTTTTTTATTCTATTCCGGTTTTACATATGATATACATATTTAGGGTTTTTAATACTTAATCGTTAATAATGTACCATTTTTCTAAATACTTGAAAAAAAAGGTTCCTGGCTTACTCCAAAACCGTGTCTGTTTTGGCCCAAAACCGGTTTTTCGGTATAACCGCTTTCCGGTTTCCCATCCCTGTTAGTGAGTGAATAATCGACTAAGGTTATATATCAAGCCTCCTCTTGTAAAAGTGGCAGATTGATGTATTTCCAAGACGCTTCGCTTTCTTTAAATATCTGTAGGCTTTCTTAGCTTGTATTAACACCGAATGTAAAAGTAGACAGAAGAAAAGTTGTCCCAACGCTCTTATAATAGATTGCGGCATGGATAGCTTTTAGCTTCCACACTACGTTTATAATGTAAAAAGTAGAAGGTATTATAATCGTTCAGTCCGTCCGTCTGTCCGTCACCCACTTTCATAGCCCAAACTACAAATGCTACAGGCAAATGTGATACATCATAAGATTCAGCGCATCGAAATTAGAAGACATTGAAAATCTCGGAAACAAATTCGAATTCGAAGTACTTTAAATATTTAAAAAACTGCAACATTTAATGCTCATTTAAAAAGCATAAGAAGCCATTTTTATTAAAATTAAACAACCGTTGCCATTCGCAACAATCGCTCGAGAAACTTTAATTCTTTTAGAAAATAAATTATATAAAGATTTATTTTTGCGACATCGATCAGTTTGAAATATTTCACTACGAGATTCTTTCTACGTTGATATGAAATATTTTAATTCTATTTAAAAGCGAGGAAAGTTACATATTTATTCTTTGAAATATAAATTAATTTTTGCAAACGATAAGTAATAATTGTTGAATTTTTGAAATAAAATAAATGAAACTAGCCAAATTTAGCATGTAAATGCTTAATATAGAATATCAATGCTGTGTTTGTCGCCTTTTTACCTGTTAAATACAACTGTTAGGTGGAAGCGGGTTAAGTGCAGATTCTGTTACAAACCTACTTGTTTTTAAGCGACCAACAAAAAGTAGGAAAGTTAGGTCGATTATGTTAGACCATTTAAAAAAAAAGAATTTGGAAGGCGGGGGGGGGGGGGGGGTACGGATAGATGACTCTCAGCTGCCATACCTACTTTTTCGATTTTTTTAAATGGAGGTAGTAAAGTTGGCTAAAAACTGTGTAATAATAATAATAATGGAAAATAGAAATAGTATAGTAAACGGAATAACATTGGAATCTATAACATAGAATTAAAGTTGGATATGATAAAATTATACAATTTAAAGATGTGGACAGCGCATGACAGCGCATTTTTACAAAAAATCGAAAACAGAACTGTAATCTTGGTGACAAATCGCATTTTTCTAAACGTTACCAATCTAACTAATTTATAAAAACATAATTTTATAATCTCATATTTTCAAACTGAAAACCCTGTTTTGTGTGTTTTTGAAAGCTATCATTTGATGTAAAGAAAAACGTTATATATTATCTATTTCTTTTATTTTAGTAAGCGTTACCGAACTGAACTTCTCAAAAGTGTGCGTATTTAAAAGTGAGTGTTAAGTAAAAAAAAAACCTTAATAAGTAAGAAGAATAGTGTAAGAATCTATTTTTAATTATTAAAATATATAATAATATTAAAGTTGGTCGGAACAATTTGACAATTTTCCTAATGTGGACCCTTACATAGAACGGATAGCAACGGATTCCAGAGAAGAACTGAATTGACATTCTTATATACGAGGGCTGTTTTTTTTTTCAACCTCCGATGGGCTGTAACAAAAAGACGGGTCAAAATATATAAAAGATTTTTTTACGCTTATTTCTCCACATAATCACCTTGACGATTAAAGCATTTGTCATATCTGTACACTCTTAAAACAAACGAGCGATTTTAACTCAGTTTGAGTTAATTTCCACTCCTTTCCGTGCCGAAAATGCACTTCCCCTATAGGAGTGGATTTCACTCTTTTTGCGGAATGGGTAAAAGAAATAAAAGAAAACAATCTACGTCCTACACTCTTAAAACGAGCGGTTTTAACTTGGTTTGAGTTAATTTCCACTCCTTTCCGGTGCCGAAAATGCACTTCCCCTATAGGAGTGGATTTCACTCTTTTGTTTTAAGAGTGTAAACAAGCTTTAAAATATCCTCTTCATAAAATGTAGCCGCCAATGATTTGAAGGGAGTTGTGACGGTTTCTTTGAGCTCCACGTCAATTTGGAAGCGCTACAATCCAAGCCACTACGTTAACCGATAATTCACTTATGGTAAACCTTCGAGTTTCCCTAAACACTTGGTCAACTCGCTGAAAAATGCGGTCTGTAGCAACAATTTGCTTCCTTGGTCCCTTTCTTGATGAACATCAGTTCGGCCACCTTTAAATTTTCAACGGCATTCACGAACAACGCCATCACTCATAAAGGTGTCTCCATACACTCTATTCATTCTTCGATGAATTTCTGTTGCACTGTTTCCTTCTGCCTCGCGCGAAACGAATAACAGCTCTCAATTCTCACTTGGCGCGCTACATTTTATGAAGAGGGTATATCAAAGCTTGTTTACAGATATGACAAATGCTTTAATCGTCAAGGTGATTGATTATATGAAGAAATAAGCAGTATTGTACATTACTTTTGTTTAAAAAAATATTTTTTGTATTTTGACCCTTCTTTTTGTTACAGCCCATCGGAGGTTGAAAAAACCAGCCTTCGTAAAAATATTTCTTTAATGAAAGGCTTAAGAGAAAAGAAAATGAATCTCATTAATATCGTTCTTTTACAAAAATAATGCTTTAAACATATCATTTGCGAGCGCTATGGGGGTGTCATTATAGAAAAGAATTTTTTTCAAATAATAGTTCTAAGTTGGGTTCTTTAATACTAAAACGCGTATTTAGAAGTTGGAAATAACTTTGTGATTTATTCTTTGCAACTTAAAATGCATGTTTCAATTTATATTTTTCTCTGTATTTTGAGCTTGCAATGAAATCGTCGTTTTCTGCTAGGAGAAATAAAAAAAATCTTTCAAAGGCATTATTAGTAATAGCGTAACTGTGACAAAATGTTTTTGTAGCGATATTGTTTCCGCTTTCGTTTTTTTTTTTTTTTTTAATTTCCCCCACATTAATATTCTATCCAAATTGTCGAACAGCAGTCAGTAAGTATACAATTAAAGTGAACAATAAAATGCCACAAGCTCTCATGTATCTCTAGTGAGACGTTATTAAAGTTTATTCAGGGACTGGGGAGCCAGCGAAAGAATTCGAATTCAAAGTACTTCAATTATTTAAAAAACTGCAAAATGTAATGGTCATTTAAAAAGCATATGAAGCCATTTTTATTAGAATTTGATCACCATTGCCATTCGCAACAACCGCTCGAGAAACTTTAATTCTTTTAGACAATAAATTAAAATAAATTTATTTTTACGACATCGATCAGTTTGAAATGACGTCAAATATATTTCACTACGAGATTCTTTGTATGTTGATATGAAATATTTTAATTCTATTTAAAAGCGAGGAATATTACATATTTATTCATTGAAATATAAATTAATTTTTGCAAACGATAAGTAATAATTATTAAATTTTCGAAATAAAATAAATGAAACTAGCCAAATTTAGCATGTAAATGTTTAATAGAGAATATCATTTCTGTGTTTGTCGCTTTTTACCTGTTAAACACAAATGTTGTGTAGAAGAGGGTTAAGTGACAGATTCTGTTACAAACTTACTTGTTTAACTCTAGTGCGACGATAGTTCAACTCAATTAAAGTTTATTTCTATATATGTTCAATTAAGTCCTTTCCACCATCCTTTCATCCCTTAAGTGGGTCGATAAAATGGGGACCAAGCACGCTTGGGAACTAAACACTGGGGGTTCCGCGTGAGGCTGACCACCTTACCGGGACATATGCCTAGCACCCCAGAGCCCTAGGTCACGTAAGCTGAAATGGGCACTGCAGGCCTTGGCCCACTAAAGGGCTGTTGCGCCGAGTAGTTTAGATTAGTTTAGTTTAGTTCAATTAAGTTTTGTTAACAGACTATCAGATGCTTAGTAGGTTGAGTTTTGCTAAATATACTGTTAAAAAAAGTTGTGTGCATTTTTATTAAGGAGCCAAAGATTTTAAAATTTGTAATATATTTTGTCTCTCCAGCAGAACGGCCAGTAGGAAACCATTTAAATCCTCTATACCAGTTCAATTGTTTCAATAGCTTAGTTCATTACTTTTCTTTCGCCGCTAAAGCAACACCTTATTGTAATTCCATACCATATTATCCCTTTTGAATATCGGAAAAATAAATCCCCATTTCGAAAAATAAAATATATAATATATATAGTATATATATATATATATATTATATATATATATATATATATATATATATATATATTATATATATTATATATATATATATATATATATATATATATATATTATATATATATATATATATATATATATATATATATATATATATATATATATATATATATATATATATATATATCAATGTTGCGTATCTCAATTTGTTTTATTCAAGCAACCCAACAATATCGAAACGCGGATCAAATTATCGAAGTGTGTACGTGTGCGTTTTTAAAAGGACGCGGTACCCAAAAAATTAAATCCAGTATTTTTATAGCTAGCATTCAAATTAAACTATTTTTACAAAGAACTAATATTCAATAAACATATACGAAGAAATGATAAATATTAAAACGTAAGTTTGTTTGAAAAATTTTAAACTTTTAACGTTTTTTCAAAATGCTACTCCTCCTACAATTTAAAGAATTTAGAAATGGATTTTTTTTTCAAAATGTTCCTAGAACATCTATTAATAAAAATTGGTATGGTTATTGAGATATCAGTTAAACAAAAAAAAGTTATGCAGATTTATGTATAAAAATGGTCAAAAAATAAGATTTTTTGTAAATTTTCACCTTCATCATTTTTTTAAAACAAATCTTTTCACACTAGACCTTATCCAATACCAACTTTTGTTAAACGCATATGTTTCAACACAGGAAAAAAAAATTGGAGCTCTACACTAATTTACATCAAAGCCTTAGGGTATTAACCATTCACAAGCTGAAAAAATTAAAACATTTTAAAAATCAACATAAAATTTCAAAAACCATTTTACCAAACCACCATATCATTTTCAATAAACCTCCACCATTATAAAAGAATCCTTTGTTGCTATATTCTTAGCTCGCAGCATTCGAACATGTTTAATTATTTTCTGGGCAGCCCTAAATTTTGGGTAATGCGTCCCCTTAAAAAGATTTTTAAGGACCAGAAGGCTTGATCGAAGGCCATGGTAAAATGGTAAATTTTATACACCTTTATCTTAGAATGTCGTATTGATTTAAAATTTGAAACTATTATTAATATCCGAATAGTTTTACAAATATTGTCCTAATTGTTAACAAAAGTTCAGTTTTTAATTTATGATTTATCGAAATGTTTCTATAAAATATAAATAAAAGCTAGCTTAATGTTTTAGTTTATTAAATTATATTTATATTTCCGTAAAAGCCTATGTCAATTTGTATAAAAACGCAATATGTATGAGAAGTAAATAAAAGCATATCAAAATATTGAGTACATTTTGAGAAAAAGGTAACATAAACAGTGAAAAACAGAACAGCATATTGAGATACCAGCGATCAAGGTTTTCTTACTTTAAAACACAATTTGAAAAATTAAAAAAAAAATCCTGTTACAGTCGCAGATAAATACTTCCAATTTGAATCGCAGTTGACATTGACAATAAGTCTAATATTTTTTTTTAAATAAAATAATAACTAAATGTTTGAAAAGGTAAAAAAAAATGGAGAGAAACTAAACTTAGGCTGGTTTGTTTAGGCTTGGTTGTTATGCTTGGTAAGTTTTTTAAGAAAACTTATTTTCCAATAATAACTAAAAATAGTTCTAATCGTCGCGCCTACCAATTGGTACCATTTTAACCCATTCAGTCCCAATGAGAAATTGACATCATCATTTTAGATTTTTTTCTGATCGTCCATAGCCATTTATGATACCAAAAAGCACATCATTCGATTCTTCAAACTTTTTTTTATTAGAAAATATTTTTTATTAATCCCAATTGATGTCAGCCCTATTATTTTTTTAAAATTATGATCAGAAAAATGATGCCAAATGGCATCACTGGGACTGAAAGGGTTAAAAAGGGGACTGAAAGGGTATTTCAAAAATTATTATGCATTAAAAAACTAGGGTTTTGGTGTACATTTTTGCCTTCTGGTCCCCATTAAAAGAATCTCATAGATAATATGCCTTTTCTCTTAGTTCTTAAAGTTAGTAACACTGATTGCTCGTCATTTTTATCCTATTTCACTGAGTTTAAAAACCGTACGCACGCTATTTTTATTTTGCGTAGGAAAACTCGAATGCAACTTTGCCCTTGCGGATCCGGCGACATCAAAAATTATCAAAATTAATGGAACTTCTCTTTGTGAAACGGATATAGAACCACAAAAAAAAAATACTTTAAACACCTTATTTGAAAATGAACAACGGGAAATTTTAAGAAGAAAGCATGAAATTTGCGTCTCTGTCGTTTAACTTTAATCGTTCATGTGTAAGGTTTTAAAACGGTTGAATACATTTTAACAAATTAGGATTGTTCAAATTCAATAAAAATTAGTTGTTTTACAAGATTAGTTGTTTTAAAAGGACGAAGTGAGCAATTTCATTAAAATAAATTCATGCAAGTGAAAACTCCAAGACAATGTGAGTGTTAAGTAAATTGTTAAGTATTCTTTTTTACAAAGAATACTAGAACAATGTAGTGGGTCAGCCATGTTGATCATGGTTTAATGAGATTTATTATGGAATACAAAAATTGTATTGTGAACCAATAATATACCATGGCTAGTAAAAAAAATTGTGTTAAAGTTGCTGCTCTTTAACGTTTCGGATAAATATGTAGCTATGCTAAAGCTTAAAATATATTTGTACTAGCTGACCCGACAGACGTTGTCTTGCCTTTACTATGAATCGTCTTACCATTTATAAACATCAATTAAATTAAATTCGGAAACAATAAAAATCAAAAGATTTCAATACAATAAATAAAATAATGATATTCAAATAAAAATCCTACCATTTAAACTCACGTGCTCTGACGTGCTTATACCTAATTTTCGTTCGCGTGGAACGTGCTGAAAAAACTGAAATAAAAGTCTAAATTCTAATCTTACAATGCTATTCCTATGGAGACGCCACATTGTGGACTCCTACACCCTTTCGGGTTTGAATTTCGAATAACTCATTCATTAAAAACCTTCTCCTGACAATAACAAACACAACGGAATAAGAATTAGTGAAATCGGTTCAGCCGTGATGCCGTCACAACGAAAACATGGGACTTTAATTTATATATAAGATTATAGCACTTTAAAGAGAATGTTATAATTTGAACAATGCAAATTTGTGTTGCCGTATGCAGCACACAATTATATGCATTTACACAAAATTCTGTATACGTGTGCCTGGAACACAGTTTTGGTATTTCAGTTTTGTACACATTTTTTATCACAATGAATTCTGAATTCATAGGTAAGTAAGAACATCGCTCTACCTTTGACGTTAACACATCCGATGCTACTTTCTGAGAATTTCATCATGTATTTGTACAGATTTTTTTACAGTGCATAATCAAGGTTAAAAGGAAAGGGGCAGAAAAGTGCTTTTCTAAAACCTATTATTTACTTATTCATGAAATCCGATGCATACTTTGTAGAAAGCAACAAGTAGGTTTGTAACAGAATCTGTCACTTAACCCGCTTCCACACAACAGTTGTGTTTAACAGGTAAAAAGGCGCCAAACACAGCATTAATATTCTATATTAAACATTTACATGCTAAATTTGGCTAGTTTAATTTATTTTATTTCGAAAATTCAGTAATTATTACTTATCGTTTGCAAAAATTAATTTATATTTCAAAGAATAAATATGTAATATTCTTCGCTTTTAAATAGAATGAAAACATTTCATATCAACGTACAAAGAATCTCGTAGTGAAATACATTTCAAACTGATCGATGTCGCAAAAATAATTTAGTTTAATTTATTGTCTAAAAGAATTAAAGTTTCTTGAGCGATTGTTGCGAATCGCAATGGTGATTTAATTCTAATAAAAATGGCTTCCTATGCTTTTTAAATGAGCATCAAATTTTGCAGTTTTTTTACATAATTGAAGTACTTCGAATTCGAATTCTTTTCTGAAATTTTCAATGTATTCTAATTTCGATGCGCTGAATTTTTTGACGTACCGCACTTGTCCGCAGCATTTGTAGTTTGGGCTAAAAAAAAAAGAGGGTGACGGACAGACAGACGGACTGAACGATTATAATACCTTCCGCTTTTTATGTTATAAACGTAGTGTGGAAGCTAATACCGAACTCGATACTATACTCTGCCATTAATTATTTACTCCCATTCCCAAAAGCCAGGGCACAGTCTTACGGAAAGGGACAATTGTATCATGAGTTCTCTAAAACTTCTACCTCCATTTCTTTTCTGTCACATCTTATTTTTGAAAGACGTGACTTTCGAAATACATAAAACGAATTCACCACTTGTTGAATTCGATTCCTCTACACGAAACTTCGAGTTCTGTTTTTAATATGTTCAGCACTTGGTTTCTGTTCGACTTATTTTCCAATTCTGTTCCCCTTGCCTGAACATAGAAATTCAATAAGCTACTGGAAGTGTTCCTCTTTTTTTTCTTCTTTTTTTAAAGAAAATCGAAAGGGAAAAAAAACCGCAAACGGCAAGAACAGTTGCCTGATAGTTTTAAAATGAAAGAGCGTTTTCGCTTCTGTTCTATTCATGATACAGGCGAATTTTTCTTTTTACTTAAAAGCAAAGTTGGAAGCTAGTAACGGTCTAAGAACAGGAATTTATCTTTTTTTTAAAGATTTTAGGCTTTGAAGACACCCTACCTGTTGACTCTTACTAGTTCGGTTGGTTGGTAGACATATATATTCAGGTTTGTGTGCTTGGTCAGCGACCCGCTTATAAACCTTCGTCAAGTAAGACAGACACAACAGACAACACACACACAATAAGTGGATCCATCTAATTTTTAGAGACAGAGGCCAACTAGAGGATCCCCAGAATTGGCTTGTCACCCCCAGAGGTATTGATTTGGTATGGGAACTTAGAGGACTTTCGGACCCAACAGATTTAACGAGCACGTACTCCGCATATACTAGGTAGGTCTTCAGTGGTACCGGGACTCGATCGCAGGACCTTCCGATCCCGAGACCAAGACGCTGACCACTAGGCTCACTACGGCACTGACTCTTACTATATTTCCATACGATCAAACGATAATGGGCTTGTTTTAACACTTTGTCAAAGAAAACGAAACAACCAATGAAATCGCATTTTGGAGCGCGTGACGTTATAAGAAACCAATGAGCTTCTTTCAACACTTTGTCAAAGAAAACAAAACAACCAATGAAATGGTATAGTATAGAGAGCGTGACATCATAAGAAATATTCCCATTGAAAAGCTTAGTGGAAGAACGTGCTAAATGATAAAAAGGTGGAAACGGGAAAATCAGCTTCAAAGTTTGTCGCTTGCACTCAGATCTGTTGAAAACGGTACTTGTTGCAAATCGTAAAAAAATTGCTAAATTTTCAGTTTTTGAAAAAGAGGAAACTTGTTATCTCTAAAGGAGGGAATAACATGTTAATTGACACAAAAATATCATTTCTTTTTTTCAAAAATGTCACTTAGCACATTCTTCCACTAAGCTCTTCTATTTAGATTTTAATTACGACTGTAGATTGGAACTTCGGATCCTGGCAACTGTGAGATTGTAAGAATTCTCGATACTTACGAAAAGTTTCGTTTCCTGTTCTACGAAATTTGAATTGCTATCTAAGATGACCTTATATTTAAGGTAACTAGGGTGTGTTAGGTATATAAATAAGATTCGTAGTTTTCTGCTTACAGCTTCATTATTGCTCCTGGTGATATTGATATTTTAGTTTAAAAATTTTTTTAGAATAGTTTAACTTACTTAAGTTTTTTACTTACGTGTTCTTAGGTAATTTATAGTATTACTTGTTATATAAATACTTGTTATATAATAATAAACTTGTTATAACTTTTTATTAACTTGTATGCATTCTCGAAATAGCCATTATCAAAGAACGCTTTTTTATTTTTCTATTTCGCTGTCGCAAATCTCGCCAAACGGAATCTTTGGCGACAAATGGTATTTTCTGTTGACAACAAAACACAGTATATACAGTTAAAGAACAACAATATACACAGTTAAAGAAATACAGTATACACAGTTTAAGGACTACAGTATACACAGTTAAAGATCACAATTTACACAGTTAAAGGAATACAGTATACACAGTTTAAGAACTACAGTATACACAGTTTAAGAACTACAGTATACACAGTTATAAGACCAAATTTACACACATAAAGGGGTACAGTATACATAGTTAAACGACCACAATATACACAGTTAAAGGAATACAGTATGCACAGTTTAAGAACTACAGTATACACAGTTTAAGAACTACAGTATACATAGTTATAAGACCACATTTACACACATAAAGGGGTACAGTATACATAGTTAATGGACCACAATATACACAGTTAAATGAATACAGTATACACAAATTAAGAACTACAGTATACACAGTTATAAGACCAAATTTACACACATAAAGGGGTACAGTATACATAGTTAAACGACCACAATATACACAGTTAAAGGAATACAGTATACACAGTTTAAGAACTACAGTATACACATTTATAAGACCAAATTTACGCACATAAAGGGGTTACAGTAAACATAATTAAAGAACAGGTATACCACAGTATACACTTAGATAATAACAAGTTAAAGAATATTGGATAAATATTGGAATATTGGATAAAGAAATTGGATAAATTCATTGGAGATATTCCGATTGGCTGCGGTTGTAGACTTTTGACGACTTTATAACCCTCTTGAAAAGGAAAATTACTAATGTTTCTAATGTTTCTCTTTTCATACAAAGAAAATAAATCACTTAAGCTTTTTGATTCGCGAAACAGATTATTATTTTTAGGTAATTAATTAAATCAATAATGATGCGATTTAAAGTACTACAGAAAATAACGGTTTAAAGCCTTGAACTACATTATTTATTTTTTTTTTAAAAACTGTAAACAAGTTTATAAATCCAATGAAAACATTCAAAAAGCATGTTCAATACAAAACAACCGGAGGGCACAACTTTAATTAAGTTCTTTGTTCAAATATCCATTTTTAACATCCGCTAATACAGTGTAAAAACAAACAACTTTCATTGAAACAGAATCCATTAAAAAAGAACTGTGGTGAAATACAGTGTTAAGGCATAATTAAATGCCTAATTAAAATCAATATTTTATTCTGTAAACACTGTAAACAGGAAGGATGTGGCAACACTGAAAGAAAAAACTCCTTTTTTTTGTTAAATTAAATTATTATAAAATACTTTTTCGATCGCTTTGATGTTAAATACTGATGCTACTTTATTTGATAGGTGATATAGAATTAATTATTTTACAAAATATAAAAAGAATATTTAATATTTAATTTCTGTAATATTTTTTTTTAATGATTTCTTTTGTCTCGTGCTTGTCTATCGGTTCTTGACGAACGAAATCATTTAGAGACATAGGCACCTATGTTACGGTTCTATAGTTAGCAATTGTATTTTTGAAACTATACTAGATAGAGAAAAAGTGTCAGAGAGAAAAATGTAGAACGTATTAAAAGAAGTAGGAATTTTTACCTTTTATATTTTTAAATGCCATCTATTACTTAAGGGGGACCAGACCACCTAAAATTTTCAAAAATTACATTTCATTGTTTTTAGTGTTTCTTAAACTATGCAATCTTAGCTTTACAAGGATTTCTTAAAATAAAAGTTTCAAGTACTAGAAATATTTTTTTTTTTTTTTTTAATGTTGATCAGGTAAAATCTCCTTATGTTTCATAGGTAAGAAACCGTTATTGTTTACTTTAAACGCTTATATCTCAAAACTTACTCTTTTAATGTGCGTGTACCCTTTTCTTAGAATCTACTTTAAGTATCAACCTGAAATTTTTTTATAGTTTCTAAAATTCGCTGGAGGGATATGAGTATAACTATCTTTTTTTTTTTTATATATTATTGAGGGGTTTTTTAGGTCAAAAATATGTAGTTTCGCTTAAAAATTTATAATTTTTAAAACTAAACAAAAAAATTTTAAAAATGCCTGCAGTAAAGTATAGTTGAACATTCATTTAATAACTAGTAAAAATTTCGTTAAATTGTATCAAATAGATTCTGAGAAAAAGGTACATAAAAAAGATCATTTTAACATGGGATTCAATAGAGGGCTCCGGTCCCCCTTAAGTTATTACTTTGTGCAATGCAAGTTTTTTTTAAAAATATAAATGAAAATAAAGCGGCTCAGTGGCTGAGAGGTTAAACGTGTCCGTCTCGTAAGCCCAAGTTCGCGGGTTCGAGCCCCAGCTGAGTCGTCGGATTTTCTGGATGGGAAAATATTGGGCACGCATGTAATATATGTTATGTGGCATGTAAAAGATCCCTGGAGGGCCCATTTGGCTTGGGTTCTCTCGGCAAAATTAAATATCGGCATACTTTAACATCCACAGAGAGCTCAGATTCATTATAATCTGGGCGTCAAAATTGGTAGCGAGAGTCGCCTACACTCTTAAAACAAACGAGTGGTTTTAACTCAGTCTGAGTTAATTTCCACTCCTTTCCGTGCCGAAAATGCACTTCTCCTATAGGAGTGAATTTCACTCTTTTACGGAGTGGGTAAAAGAAATAAGAGAAAACAATCTGCGTCCTACACTCTTAAAACAAGCGGTTTTAACTCAGTCTGAGTTAATTTCCACTTCTTTCCGTGCCGAAAATGCAGTTCTCCTATAGGAGTGAATTTCACTCTTTTACGGAGTGGGTAAAAGAAATAAGAGAAAACAATCTGCGTCCTACACTCTTAAAACGAGCGGTTTTAACTCAGTCTGAGTTAATTTCCACTTCTTTCCGGTGCCGAAAATGCACTTCTCCTATAGGAGTGAATTTCACTCTTTTGTTTTAAGAGTGTAGATGGTGCCACAAAAAATGGCTCTCAGTTCTGGGGAATATGCCAAGTCTGCAAAGGCTTGACCGCCAATGTTGCAGCCCTATTAGAGAAAAAAAATTAAATTTGATTTTTGAATTTTAATTCTAATTTCAGCACATGGATACACAATTTGTTGCACCGATGAAATTTAATACCGTCGTGTCGGATCCCTTCCCCAATGCAATTGAATTGTTTATCCAGCGCCTCAAGCTTCCAATGATAGAGTCACGAAGAAGGTAGAGATGCTGCTGGGCAAAAACCAATACAAAAACCAGTTCGCCAAGTGAAGCCATCGATTGCTTTGTAGTAAGCCCATGCAAATGCTCTCGGCGAGATTATTTGGCGCTATTCTAAAGTGGAGTTGGCATGGTTTAAGACATCGACTTGGAGAATTTTTGACTTTCTAATAAAACTATAATTGCCCCGTATTTTTTTTTTTACCTTTGAATGAATTACGGCCATCTTGTGTAAATTGAAATCTCGTGCTACAGACTACAAAAGCCGAATTAAATAATACGTTTTAAATTGAAATAACATAAAGTGATGATAATGATGATGATGTGTCCATGGTACTTGATCACTTATAGGCTGCTTTCGACAGCTTCGGAACCTCGATAGCTCTATCTGTGTAAAGTAGGTCCACTGGGTCTTCAATATGCCGACGTTAATTAGTTTGTCCTGCTGGATTGTTTGGCAATGAGGACCAACTTTGGTGAAAATACGATGTTTTTGTCCGCAGAAATCCTCATCCTCTTTAGGTGATTTGTCCTTGAGTCTAGATATATAGTCGATACCATTAAATGGGGGGGGGGTTAGGCTTACTACGGGTTGCCCTTGGTACTTTCAAAGACATCCTGGAGCCGCTACAACATTTAAAGGCACACTGTGTCTCGACTTTCTAATGGCCACTTGAAGTTTTTGATCTTTGAAGACGGTGGAAGGGGCTGGGGAGTCCAGTCGTTTACGCACTCGCCCAGCATGCGAAAGGTCCCAGATTCGGGTCCGGGCATTGCCAAACTAACGGCCGACCTATAAACGGCCCGTACAGCGAAAAATGTCCGACGAATAATACCCCGTGTAGAGGGAGTGCACGTTAAAATACGCTCCAAAGTCCCAACGCTGCGTACGATGTCGCCCTTAACGGTTGCGTTGGGTGCCAACTCAGGTGTCGGCTCATCACTTGACTGTGGTTCTAAAATACGACGCCCGTCGCCAATAACCCTCGTGTAGCTCTAGTACGCCGATAATTCAAACTAAACTAAACTTTGAAGACGGTGGAAAAAAACATCCACCGTGTCCCATATGCCACAATGCTCCGTTTTCAATGAACATTTTGAAATGCCTGGAGTTTTCATGTGAAGAGGTTGTGAAAAGTCCACATCTGCTTTTGGACTTTTTGGAAATTGTCCCACGTACACCAGATGGGGATTAGACCTGTAGCGGTCCACGGACCTATGTCATCAAGTCCGGGTCACCATAAGAATGTAGCGGTATCACTACATCTTCAGAATAATATATGATCCTATATATAGAAATAACTTCTACATGAGCATTTTTAGAAGAGCAATTCATTTATATTTTAAACAAAACTTTGTTGCTTCGCTTTCAATTGCTGAGTTACATAGACGTTGCTGTGGCGATTACCACACGCGCAACCTCAATATATCATCCTCACGCTAGAGGGCGCAGATTTATCTCTGCGTTCCTACCACTATTCTAAATAACAACGATGGCAGTAGTAAAAAAGCCTAGGTAACTCATCTCCACCTTGAGGATATCCTTTTGGTAGACTGTGGGTCACTGAGGCCGCTACAGTGGTGACCCGGACGTGATCGTCACCCACTCCAACGACGCTCCTGCTACGATGCGCTCAACCACGGTTGCTCACTCGCTGCTAATGCACTCAACTCTACTCAACGGCCAACGCTGGCTTTTAACTCAACCGCAGCACAACGCTCAGCGAAGCAACCTGCGCATGGTTCCTTACCTCTTTGTTTCTAGGAGGGGAGTGGTAGGGCGATTACCACACGAACAACCTCAATATATCATCCTCACGCTAGAGGGCGCAGATTTATCTCTGCGTTCCTACCACTATTCTAAATAACAACGATAGCAGTAGTATAAAAGCCTAGGTAACTCATCTCCACCTTGAAGATCCTTTTGGTAGACTGTGGGTTACTGAGGCAGCTACATTGCCAATCGCAATCTACATAAAGCTGTGCAACATAGATTATAATATGAATGTAGAGGCTACAGACCCATCACCATCCCGGGTTACTTGGCGACTTTTTATCTTGCGTCAAGCATCTTCATCTTCTTAACTCTATCCTTCCAATACACTCAAAAAGGTACACACAGGAACACCCTGAGACATGCCTAGGTAAACTGATTCCCGTTTTATCTATTCCTGTTTCGGCGACACCAGTAAAGAGAATGAAATTCCGGGAAGGTCACGGCGCGGGAAATGTCGACAAACATTCCTGAAAATGTCTTATTCCGATAAAAAACAAACTGGATTTGGGAGTCTCGAAAGGAAATATACTAGAGAGGATTTTGGGAACAGGAGTCAAGTTTCTAGGTTTTCTACGGTTACTGCTATATATTTTTTAAATTTTCTATACAGTTATAAATAAATTCTACAGAAAAAGTGAAAAAAATCAAGTTAACATTTTTTTTTTCATTTTGAGCAATTTTATTGATGAATTGGTACAAAAAATGCCATATTTCTATTTCCATATTTCTATGCCATTTTCTATACAGTCTAAATAAATTCTACAGAAAAAGTGAAAAAAATCAAGTTAACATTTTTTTCATTTTGAGTAATTTTATTGATAAATTGGTACAAAAAATGCCATATTTCTAAACCTCGAATTATAAAATGCACTTAAATTTTTTCACCTGGTACAGTGCTGAACTTGTTACCAAACTTGTGAACCAAAGTCTCAAGGATAGCTTGAAAATTGCTAAAAACAATTTGATAGTCGAAACACAATACTAAGAATTTTTGTAATAAAACGGCATATTTTTACAATTGTTGCTATGAATAAACAACTATACAGTCCCCGGATAAATTATTAGACGCACTGTATTTTTTTAGTAATGATCAAAACATACCAAAGAATGCCATATCATTAAAAAAAAGATATCGATATATCTATTAAGTATAGCAGATATTATTTTCTATTCAATAGATTGAGTTTAGGAACAAAAATGTCCTTCTAAAGGTATTTTGTTCATCATTGATTGATACATGAAATCTTGCAGTGCGTCTAATAATTTGTCCAGGGAGAAATCGTGTGGTGAAAAAAAGAATTTAAAAAAATATAATCTTGCAAAATCGCCTTTTAAAATAAAAATTCCCATTTTTGTCATCTCGTTATACATACCATAAAATAGTATAAACCTTCCTTTTCAGTCACATCTTTTGAAATTCTTTTAAGTTTCAGTTTTAAAGCTTTATTATTTTTTTTAATTTTTGGGCGGAACGGGTATTTTAACGTCGACAGATACCTTAAGTGAAAGGTAAGCACTTTCAAATCCTTTGTTTTCGTAGAAGAGGTTTAAAAGATTTTAGAAAAAGAATTATGGTTGTAAGTTTTAAGAATAAGAATTATGGTTTCTTAAAATGTTTTCCTTGGAGCTTATACTTAAGCTCTTGCTGATAAAAATTATCAGCGTGAAATTTTTATTTACAATGACATTTCAACTCGCTTGGTCTGTGCTACTGTAGGGCAGGTAAACTGCACTAGGGGCCGTAGTGAGCCTAGTGGTCAGCGTCTCGGTCTCGGGATCGGAAGGTCCTGCGATCGAGTCCCGGTACCACTGAAGACCTACCGAGTATATGCGGAGTACGTGCTCGTTAAATCTGTTGGGTCCGAAAGTCCTCTAAGTTCCCTTACCAAATCAATACCTCTGGGGGTGACAAGCAAATTCTGGGGATCCTCTAGTTGGCCTCTGTCTCTAAAAATTAAATGGATCCACTTATATGTGTGTGTGTGTTGTCTGTTGTGTCTGTCTTACTTGACGAAGGTTTATAAGCGGGTCGCTGACCAAGCACACAAACCTGAATGTATATGTCTACCAACCAACCAACTGCACTATACACAACACTGACTTGAGCCATTTTTGTCCTGAAAACATTAATATTTTGTATAGTTTCTTAAATTATGCAGTTGTTTGAGGGCTTGCAACATTGGTTTAAGTCAGTGTGTCAGATATTGCATTTTACCTGACAACGACTGTGCGTTAAAATGCTGTGTTAAGGTAAACTTGCTTCTAGAGCTAGATTATCGGCATGACGGGGCCCGGATGGCCGAGTGGTTTGCATAGCAGACCATTACGCTAGCAGTCTGCTCGCTGTAACGGGTGCGGGTTCGATTCCCGCCTTCGCCCCGGGTGTACTTCCTTTCTCTGTGTCAGTAAAAATTCTTTCTGTGTCTGTCTTACTTGACGAAGGCTTATAAGCGGGTCTCTGATCAAGCACACAAGCCGGAATATATATGTACCTACCCTACCCTACCCTATCGGCATGACAAAAACATGACAGTTGACAAAAACTAGTTTTGACTAATCAGCGACTGGGAATCTGTCTGCTTGGCGGAGTTAGTAAGTCATCGCCTAAACGGGTGTGAAGGAACCAGTTTTGCCTTGGTTATTATCACGCTTCGTTAGGGTCTACTATCTCTATGATCGAGATTCACGCCAGATCCCGCGGAAGAAGAACCAAGGGAGAAACTGGTTTTTCTTCTGTACTCTACAAATAGTGACGACCAATCAATTCAACATTCCAGTGGCACTGCAAAGTTGGTCCGAAAATTTAATTTGTAACCAATTTCCAGTAACTATCAAAATTGTACTTGTACTCTTCTACTACCTTCGAATGTACAACATAATCTATTATAACAATCCCCTCATTGATAACTCTATTGTAAAAAATAAAGCTTTCTTACCTAGTTTTTGAGGAGCCCGGATGGTCGAGTGGTTTGGACCCTTAAGCTAGCAGTCTGCGCGCTGTAACGGGTGCGGGTTCGATTCCTGCCTTCGCCCTGGGTGTACTTTCTTTCTCTGTGACAGTAAAAAGTCTTTCTGTGTCAGTATTACTTGACGAAGGCTTTTAAGCGGGTCTCTGATCAAGCACACAAGCCGGAATATATATGTACCCTACCCTACCCCCCCCCCCTAGTTTTTGAAGCAGGGTATTTTAAAATTTCCGACTAGGTATTTTCTGGTTTGACTATTTATGTTCAAAACAATCTAAGTCATCCATGTCTCCCTGCACTGCAAATCTCTGAACACATTATGAACTCTTTTCTCAGAACCAAATATTTGTCTCCTAGTTTAGATCACATTACAGAACACTTTTTGGAGTGCCTCTTATAACAGTTTATTTCGTCTCCCTTTTTAGATCACAATACGGAACGCATTTCAGAACGTAATTTGAAACACCTAATATAACACTATTTTTTTTTTTTCAGAACACTTTTAGGACGCATTTGGCAACACTTTTTGGAACATAATCGGAAACGCTTTTCGAAAATGTGTTCCGAATGTGTGCTCCGATTTTGCGGTTTGCTTAATGAATTTGAATAACTAAATTAATTCACCTCTTTTCCTATTTCCAGGGAACACTAGTTTAAAAAATCTTAGTAAGTTATCATAATCAATGTCTGAGAAACCTTTAATAATTTTTGTTGGCCTATGCTGATCTATATCTTTTCTGAGGAAGGGCGACCAAAACTGAGCACAATAAGTTGCTAACTTTCTTGTTACTTAAATACCTCTGGAGTTCTTGTAGTACAGGTTGGACAAGTATAAAACAAGTAGGTTTGTAACAGAATCTGTCACTTAACCCGCTTCCACACAACAGTTGTGTTTAAGGGGACGCATTACCCAAAATTTAGGCTGCCCAGAAAATAATTAAACATGCTCGAATGTTGTGAGCTAAGGATATTGCAAAAAAGAAGGATTCTATTATAATGGTGAGGTTTATTGAAAATGATATAGTGGTTTGGTAAAATGGTTTTTGAAATTTTAATTTTTCAGTTTGTGAAGGTTAAAACCCTAAGGCTTTTAGGTAAATTAATGTAGAGCTCCATTTTTTTTTCCTGTGTTGAAACATGTGCGTTTAACAAAAGTTGGTATGGGATAAGGTCTAGTGTGAATAAATTATTTTTTTTTTAAATGCTGAAGGTGAAATTTTACAAAAAATCTTATTTTTTAGCCATTTTTATACATAAAGCTACATAACTTTTTTTATTTAACTGATAGCTCAATATCCATACCAAGTTTTTATTAATAGATGTTGTGGGAACATTTTGAAAAAAATCCATTACAAAATTCTTAAATTGTAGGAAGAGTAGCATTTTGAAAAAACGTTAAAAATTTTTAATTTTTAAAAAAAAACTTACGTTTTAATATTTATTATTTTTTCGTATATGTTTATTGAATGTTAGTTCTTTGTAAAAATAGTTTAATTTGAATGCTAGCAATAAAAGTACTGGATTTAGTTTTTTGGGTACCGCGTCCCTTAACAGGTAAAAAGGCGACAAGCACAGCATTGATATTATATATTAAACATTTACATGCTAATTTTGGCGTTCCATTTATTTTATTTCGAAAATTCAATAATTATTACTGATCGTTTGCAAAAATTAATTTATATTTCAAAGAATAAATATGTAATATTCCTCGCTTTTAAATGGAATGAAAACAGTTCATATCAACGTACAAAGAATCTCGTAGTGAAATATATTTGACGTCATTTCAAACTGACCGATGTCGCAAAAATAAATTTATTTTATATTATTGTCTAAAAGAATTAAAGTTTCTCGAACGATTGTTGCGATGGCAATGGTGATTTAATTCTAATAAAAATGGCCTCCTATGCTTTTTAAATGAGTATTAAATTTTGCAGTTTTTTTAAATAATTGAAGTTCTTCAAATTCGAATTCTTCTCTGAAATTTTCAATGTATTCTAATTTCGATGCGCTGAATTTTTTGACGTATCACACTTGTCCGTAGCATTTGTAGTTTGGGCTATGAAAGTGGGTGTCGGACAGACAGACGGACTGAACGATTATAATACCTTCCACTTTTTACGTTATAAACGTAGTGTGTAAGCTAAAAAAAAGATAAAAGGTATTTCATGGCGTGTTTTTAATCAAACAAAAAACTTTGAAAATACTTTACTTAAAAACGGAAGTTGAAAGCAGAAAATGGTACGGGCAGGCCAAATGATAGAAATCTCCCTCATCTTACATTTAATCATTCTAATTGAAATTTTTAACTCTTTCAGATAGTAAAAAATTGTTGAAAAAGAAAATTAAACGAATCACATCAACATTTTGAATTCCATTGTTGGTGGTACGCCGTAACATAAAAATATTTGCCCCAAGTAATTGAAAGTTTTGCCTTTTAAATTGTTTCATAAAATATTAACTTATCTATAATAATAAAAGAAAGAGTCTGTCTGTGGCTCGTAAAATACCTACTTATACTGCCCTCAGAAATTCGAAAATTTTAAGATGGATTTCCTTTAATACCAACGTGTGCACCTGAGGCTTTGTTTTTTCCATATGTGTTCCATTTTTAGAGAAAATTCGAATTTTCTGATAAAAATACACCACTTTCGCTCAAATCCGATCATCTTTTCCCTTTCGTGTTGCCATTCGAGAGAAGAAATTAAAATGAACACAAAAATTAATTAAAATTGAAATTGCTTTTATTTTCTTGCCATTACCTTCAGAAACTGAATTAGTGATTTGAAAAATAATTGGACGTGCCAATGAGCTAATTTATTTTTTTAAAAAAGAACCAGAATGGAGGTTTTGACGTGAAATAACATTGTTATCCAATTATGGTTAATTTTGAATTTATCAGGAAAATCGCGATGACAGTAAGTTCATATTGAGGAAGATTTTTGTGATATGAGGATGTGCATTTTATAGTGATGTATTTTTATTTTGGAATTTTAAAGCAATATAAGTAACGGGATTTTATTCTTTATAATGAACGGGAACAAAGGCGAAGCTTATTATCCTATATCAAATTAAATGACACATATACTTAGATCGATTTGATATTCTTTTAGTCCGTGCGAAGAACGGGTATAAATTTGCTAGTAACAAATATATAATAACTTTTTTATAGAATTTGAAACAAAAGTCTTGAAAATACGACCTACATACTTACAAAGGTCTAAAAAATAATGTAAGTTTGAGAAAATAAGTATGGAATGTTTTTCTTTTCTTTTTTAAAATTGTTCTTAAGGAGTTTAACAATGTCATTTCCTTTCAGATAATATGTCATTAAATTTGAACAGCATTACATTGTTATCTGTTAGTTTCGAGTTTAAGATGGCAGTTGTTGTACTTCAGTATGCCCAAAAAGGAAGTAGCAATTTGATTTTAAGGTAAACGATTTCGAATTGATAATGATAACGGAACATATTATTTAACATTTTAGGTTCAAAACAGGTAGGTTTGTTACAGAATCTGTCACTTAAACCGCTTCCACACAACATTTGTGCTCAACAGGAAACAAACTATTTATACACCTCAGAAAGAAATTCATCAAACAGAGTTAAATTTTTAGATATTTAAATTTTAAATAAACTTCTACTTAAAATTTTTAATGAAATTTGGAATGTAGCCTAATCTGATTTTTTGCTTCAAAATGACGTATCCAACTTGTCTGTGGGACTTGTGGTTCTTTCTGTGAAAGAGGGTGACAGACGGACGGACTGAACGATTGTAATACCTCCAGGCTTGGTAGGGCAATGAATGAGATTTTTTTCCTATTTGCAAAACATTTCCTGCAGATTATCACGATTCGGAAACTTTCTGAAACATTCTAAATTATGAACACTTATTTCTTTATTTATACTAATGGAACTATATAATAGCATTAATACTAAAAACTAAATCAGCAATAGCAATAAATTAAAAAAAAAGTAAGGAAAAGAATTTTGTTGTTGTTGTTGCTAATTCCCATCTGGTCTGACGGAGTTGACATTGAGGAAGTCCAAAACCAAAAGGGGAGAAGAATGTATGTCGTCCCATTCCAGTCCTAGGCAGTTTTGGATATGATCAGGTGATGCCTGGTTTTGCTGGCACTTAGGGCAAGGAGAGAAGATCTTTTGATTAGCAGAAAACTTAAGACTTTTGAGGTGGCCGCTGGCTAGTCTGGACAAGCAGGTGTTGGTCTGTCTGTCACCAGGAAGAGAAAGAGAGAGTACTGGCCTTTTTGCTTTGTACCAGTAGTGAGTAGGAGGTTGGGAAGCCAAGGAAAAGAATAAAAATAATAACTATAATTATTGTAATAATATTTATAATTATTATAATAGTATTTATAACTAGCGATAGATACCCGTTCTTCATCCGGACTAAAAAAAGGTCAAATCGAACAAAGTAAAATATATATATATATATATATATATATATATAATATATATTATATATATATATATATATATAATATATATATATATATATATATATATATATATATATATATATATATATATATATATAATATATATATATATATATATATATATATATATATATATATATATATATATATATATATATATATATATATATATATATATATATATACTTTGTATATATATATATATATATATATATTGATATATATATATATATATATATATATATATATATATATATATATTATATATATATATATATATATTATATATATATATATATATATATATATATACCATTTAATCTGTTATTGGATAATAAGCCCATGCTATTGTTCTCGCTCGCTATTATAACTATAATATCCCGTTTTATTTCTTTAAAATTCCAAAATAAAAATATGCTACAAATGTGTTGTGCACGTATAAATGTCACCCCGTAATTTCTCTCATAAATGCATAAAACCTTTGAGCTTATTTGTTGCATTTTTGTTGATTATTTAGCGGTAAAATAGATATAGCTAAAAAAACCATTATTCAGCTCTAGAGCGATGACCTACAAACAACTAACCAGATTAAAAATTATTTTTAAAAAAACATTTTACTCATTTGGCGCGTTTTTGGTAAGAGTTTCGCGAGTTCGGCAACTTATTTGGCAAAAAAACGAAAACATAAACCCCTATTATGCAGCTCTAGTTTGATGGTCTTGAGCAACCATCATAGTTAAAATTCACAGAGATAGCTTAAATATCGCATATATGCAGTAAACAGAACCATCAATCAAAAATCCTCACACAAACCCACAATAAATTCCTGGAATGGAGAATGGACAAAATTACGTCACAGGAAACATGTCAATTATTTTTCAAATAAGATTTTTTCTGTAGCTAATGGCAACAGAGTAAAAGCATCTTCAATTTCAATTATTTTTTGTGTTTAATTTAATTTCTTCTGCCGAATGGCAACGCGAAAGGAAAAAGTATCGGATTTCAGTGAAAGTGGTGTATTTTATTCAGAAAATTTGAATTTTCTCTAAAAATAGAACATTTTGAGCTCTGAAAGTTCAAAATTCGTAACTTAAGTAGGAAATACACATTTGGTGCCAAGTTACGAGTCAAACAGATGTCTTGTTTAAGAGTCTATAAGGAATATACATATATACACACACAACTTCATTTTTATTATTATAGATTATGCTGCAGAAATATAATTTTAAGAAAATGTAAAGTAATTAAATTTTTCGTTTACATTTTAAATTTTATTCTCATGCCAGTGAAACATGTTTACACTTCAGCCAATTTGCTTATCCCCTAGACTCCCTGGAGGCTAAAAAAAATAACTTTTTTAAATAACCAACACAAATTCCAATTTTGAAAAAAATAAACCATAAGTCATAGTAAAAAATAAAACTATACTTTTAATCTCAAAAAAGGAAATATGCTAATTCTGACTTCCCGACATCGGTTGCGATTACAACATAATTTCCCTAAACCGATAAAGTTCAATAAATAGCAGGAATAATAACACGTTGCATGTAAAGAACTCTGAAAGAGAACACGGCAGACAAAAAAAAAACGCTCATTTTGAGAGTGAAATCGATACAACCAATGAAATCGCAAGAAAGGCAAAAATGATAGCTGGAAAGTTACATCATCTCCATTGTATAGCAAGTTTAAACTTGACAAAACAACTCAATTGTATAGCAAGTTTAAACTTGTCAAAACAACTCCATTGTATAGCAAGTTTAAACTTGACAAAACAACTCCATTGTATAGCAAGTTTAAACTTGACAAAACAACTCCATTGTATAGCAAGTTTAAACTTGACAAAACAACTCCATTGTATAGCAAGTTTAAACTTGACAAAACAACTCCATTGTATGGCAAGTTTAAACTTGACAAAACAACTCCATTGTATAGCAAGTTTAAACTTGACAAAACAACTCCATTGTATAGCAAGTTTAAACTTGACAAAACAACTCCATTGTATAGCAAGTTTAAACTCCTAAATACTTTCATACCCGATAATGTATTGAAAAAATACAATCATTTGAGAAGATAGCAAACACAAATATCAATTTTAACAACAAATAATCTAGACAAGACTATTTTCATTCCCAAAAATAAATACGCTGATTCTGACTTCCTGACTTTGATGGCGATTACAACATAATTTCCCAGGCGAAAATCCACTTTTCAATGCATTTATTTCAAGAAAGATTCATTTTTCATGGGCAAAACAATGCGACGGTTTTCCATCGAACGTTATGCAAATCGGCCGACGTTATTTATTGAACAAGCACCCAGAAATATGATGAATAATTTATGTTTTGTCATTCGTGTGACAAAGATGTAACATACTATTCTAAATAGTTTATGTAAAACTTATTAATAAAAAGGGGTGCGTAACTCTACGTGAAAACCAATTACCGCTCAATAAATCAATGCATAGAACGGTAATTGCTATCAGTACGTTTCAAGGCAAATATATATAAGATAATTTCAATAACTTCAAAACCTAAAATATTCTATAGCAGCCTACCATTTAAGCCTGAGGTTTGTGAGAAAGTTTTCTCACAAACCTCATTATTATATTGAAATCTTTTGATTTTTTTTTGTTTTCGAATTTAATTTAATTGATGTTTATTAATGGTAAGAAGTAGTGAAGATATTGCTACAATGTATCATGGCAGTAAAGGCGATTACTACTCTAGATCTAATGAATACTTCTAAGAAAGGTTAATTCCCTCTACGTATAGCGTAAAAACTTTATGTTTATGAAACTGTCAATTTGGTACAGCTATGATATGGCCAATTGAATGTAGGCATTGGCGGCTTTTGGCGAAGTTAAAAATTTAGCGTAGGATAGCTATTCCCATCCAGTTGTATGGGTTAGGGTTAGTTTGAATTATCGTCGCACTAGAGCTATACAAGAGGGATATTGGCCACCGGCGTCTTTATTTAGAACCACAGTTATGTGACGAGCCAACACCTGATTAGGCACCCAATGCAACTTTTAAATCGTACGCAGCGTCGGGACATTGAAAAATATTTAACGTGCACTCCCACCACATGGGGTATTATTCCTTGGACATTTTTGGCTGAATTTGCCAAGGATCGATGGATTTTTCGATCAACCTTCAATTAGAATTCAATATTCAAAGTAAAGACAAGCCAACTTCTGTCGGGTCAGCTAGTTTTAAATAAAATGGATGACTGAATAGCAAAGGTGATTAAAGAAATTTAAAACAATTAAGCACGTGCTCCGTATCAAAACACAAACATCCATGCCTTATCTGAGATTCAAACCCAGGCCCGTTCGCTTCCTTAACTCTTGATTATAATTTAGTAACAACTGATAGATTTGCAGTGTATTCTACACTAAAGAGCTAAAATAACTGGTATAGGCATACATTTGCGAATAAAGGTGTATAAAACCTATCGGAAGTTCGTCGCTACGTTCAGCAGCGTCTATGTGCTCCTATCATGACAGGTTATGAAAATTGAAGGGATTTTGAAAGTATCGGGGGTGGAGAAATGGAATTCCATATCCATGTATCTCCGAGGTGGAGATGAATTTTGGATTTTCACTTACGACAATTTCACGAGTGTACCATGAATATTAATAATCCAGTAAAACATTAAAACTACGACACAGCTGTGTGTGAGCCTAAAAAAGATCTTGCAAAAACGGATCATCGACGACGGACGAAAATCATTAAACTTGATATATTGCGGATCCGTGATATATACGGCTCCAGAAGCCCATATCGGTGAATATTCATTAAATGATTGACTAGTCGACACTTGTGTCAACACTTGTACGACATAGACGTTTATCACATTTAATGATCAGTTGTCAATGGACCCGGCTTTGCACGATGTTTTTGAGGTCAAAGCTATGTCGTAGATTTGATGTTTTACTGGATTATCGATATTCATGGTACAATCGTGAAATTGTCGTAAGTGAAAATCCAAAATTCATCTCCACCTCGGAGATGCATGGATATGGAATTCCATTTCCCCCGATGGATATGGAATTCTGGAGCCCCCGATACTTTCGAAATCTCTTCAATTTCCTAACCTGTATGATATAGCAGCACTAGACATGCTGAACTAGCGACGAACTCGATGGTTATACACTTTAAAGTAGCAACCATTATTGGCTCTTTAGTGTTAAACTATAGTTCTACTAATTCTCGATATGGCTTTAGATACATCTTTTAATTTTGTAATGGTATAAAGCACTTATATTCAACATAGTTTGCTCTTGTAAGTGTATAAAACTATATTTCTACTAATTTCTCGATGTATTTGGCGCTTTACGATATATCTATTTAGAATTTTTTGTAATAGTGTATAAAAAGCTACTTTATATTTCAAAACGATAGTTGCATCTTTGTAAGTGTATAAAACTATATTTCTACTAATTTCTCAATGTATTTGGCGCTTTACGATACATCTATTTAGAATTTTTGTAATAGTGTATAAAAAGCTACTTTATATTTCAAAACGATAGTTGCATCTTTGTAAGTGTATAAAACTATATTCACTAATTTCTCAGATGTATTTGGCGCTTACGATAACATTTAGAATTTTTTGTAATAGTGTATAAAAAGCTACTTTATATTTCAAAACGATAGTTGCATCTTTGTAAGTGTATAAAACTATATTTCTACTAATTTCTCGATGTATTTGGCGCTTTACGATACATCTATTTAGAATTTTTTGTAATAGTGTATAAAAAGCTACTTTACTTTTCAAAACGATAGTTGCATCTTTGTAATAACAAGACAAAGCGCCGACTCTTTTGTGGTGTAAACAAAACCATTTTGAAGCGCCCGCCCCTGATTGAAATATTGCGGTTCAAGTAGTAGATTAATCATTTCGGTACCCTGGTTGGAAAATATTGTAACTGAAATTATTTTAAAAAAAATCATTTTTCTTATCTCTATCGTGATTAATTATTACGCGCTTTAGCAAAACAACTTTTATTAAACTTTTTCAGCAAACTTAAGTAATTGATTGTTCGCAACTCTATCACAATTTATCCTATCGTAAATTTTTATCCAATCGTAACATTTTTTAAATTGATTCAAATATTTTTTGTAAAATATTTATTAAACATTAAAAAATATATTCGAACTATTTTCAAAAAGAGGGAGACCTGTAAGTCAGCTACAATGATCATCTAAAAAAAAACGTTTGCAAAAATATTCAATACAGCCGGAGAAATGCGGCTTAGAACACATTTTTTTCCATTGTAAAAACATAGAGGCACTATGGTTTGGGCTCATGCAGGCTCATTCGCCATTAATGCATTTGTTCTGAAATCCTAACTTTTGCGATATTATTGTTTCAATATGTAAGATTTTTTTCATCATACTGAAAATCGTAACAATATCAAAGTAAAACAAATCTATATATGTAAAAGGCAAAGTCCTGACTGACTCACTCCCTCACGTATCAACGCCCAGCCCAAACTGCTGGGGGTACAGCTACCAAATTTTAGGAAAATATTCTTTTTATATCGTAGGCGTCATTTAAGAAGCGTTTTTTTTTTTAATTCGAACCCAAACGGGTGTAGGAGTGCAAAACGTGAGCCGATTTCTCCATAGGAATAGCATTGTAAGATTTAGACTTTATAATTTTTATTTCAATTTAAAGGAAATTTCAGCGCGTTCAGCGTGAACGAAAATTAAGTATAGAAACGTAAAAGCACGTGAGTTTAATTTATAGGATTGTTATATGAATATTATTATTATTATTTTATTTATTGAATTTAAAGCTTTTGATTTTTTTGCTACCGAATTTAATTTAATTGATGTTTACAAACGGTAAGAAATAAAGAAATTTTTACAATGTCTCATGACAGTAAAGGCAATAACTGTTCTAGATCTGATGAATACGTCTTAGAAATGTCAATTCTCTCTACGTATAGCGTATGTACTTTATGTTTATGAAACTGGCAATTTGGTACAGCTATGATGTAATGGCCCGATTGAATTTTGGCATTGGCGGCTTTTGGCGAAGTTGAAAATTTAACGTAAGTGACGAGCCGACCTGGGTAGGCCCATAATGCAACTTTTAAGAGCGACTTCGTACGGGACTTTGAAAAATATTTAACGTGCACTCCCACCGCACGGGGTATTATTCGGGACATTATACGGGCATTTTTGGCTGCATTTGCCGTTATAGGTCGACGAAGCCCGGACCTATCTATTTTGGCGAAGCCCGGATCTATCGCATTCTTGGCGAACGCCTTTACCGACTGGGCTCCCCAGCCCGGTCGGGTGGCCGCATATGAAGTGGAATGTTTACCACATTTTGGGCATTTTCAAGTGTAGGAGGGCAAATAAAAACTGGCCATTATATCATAGCTATTCTGGTAATTTTAACACGGCCTTTGGGAAAGCCCTCTAACTCCTAGATCCTAGAAGGTCCTGGATACAATAGGACTTCTTTTTAAAAAATGTTATGCTGATATTAGAATGGGAGGTAATTATAATATCCTGATGGAGTGCTGACCAGTGGAGAGGGGATTAATTGGTATAAAATTAAAGTTTACATAAAAAAAATTCACCGCTAGTAAGGAAAAGGGTACACCCGTGCAACGCCGGGTTTATAAAGCTAGTTTAAAAATAAGAAAAGAAAATATATTCACTGGTTATTTATTTATTAGTTTTTAAAGCTTTAGAAAACAACTTTACTCACTTTTGAAAAACAACTTTTATAGCAGATAATTACATACAGACGGCAACACTTTATAAAAACTTTATCAATTCACAATTAAATAAAAGGCGGATGTTTTATCTCCAAATTTGTTTTATTTTTTTGCTATGAATATTGCGATTTTCATAATAAGTTTTAAAAAATTACTGGTACTTCATGGCACTGGTTCACTTCAATTACTGGTACATCATGGGCACAAGCGATAAAATCACCAAAAAGGTACTAACGTGGCCAAACGGAATATTTGCACTGGTAACGATTATCCGTGTATACTGAAGTCCTTTTACTGCGTTTAATGTAATACTTTAATTGTGTAAACTGTAGCCCTTTAACTGTGTATACTGTGTTAACTGTGTTACCGTTTAATGTAATACTTTAATTGTGTAAACTGTAGCCCTTTAACTGTGTATACTGTGTTGACTGTGTTACCGTTTAATGTAATACTTTAATTGTGTAAACTGTAGCCCTTTAACTGTGTATACTGTGTTAACTGTGTTACCGTTTAATGTGATACTTTAATTGTGTAAACTGTAGCACTTTAACTGTGTATACTGTGTTAACTGTGTTACCGTTTAATGTGATACTGTGTTAAATGTGTTACCGTTTAATGTAATACTTTAATTGTGTAACTGTAGCCATTTAACTGTGTATACTGTGTTAACTGTGTTACCGTTTAATGTAATACTTTAATTGTGTAAACTGTAGCCCTTTAACTGTGTATACTGCTGCCCTTTTACTGCGTTTATTGGAATGCTTTAAGTGTAAACTGTAGCCCTTTAACTGTGTTTACTGATATTTTTGTCACCAGGAAATTCCATTTGGCGCGATTTGCGCCGCAAAATAAAAAAGTTACGAAATGTAATATTCCTTTGCTATATAATGCAATTATCTAACTTTTCTAACGTTCCAACTTTTTATATTTTATTCTAAAAATCTAAAAAAATTTAAATAGATTCATTATGCATCCAGAATGAAATGGTAAAAAACAAGGGGGGAAAACTTATTTTTTTAACTAAAATTTAAGGGGGGGAATTGGAATCATAACTTTTGAATAAATTATAATAATTATTTTTTAAAAACTTTATTTGTTAAAAAAAAAGTTAAAATCAATTTTTAAACATCTAAGAATGCAAGCGTGGAGAATTTAGGGTCAATTTACTTCATAAAGGTTTTTGGGAGTGAATTTTATTTTACCATGTTTTTCATATTTTCATTTAATTCAAACAAACATTATTTAATTCTTCAAAAGACATGATTCTTCCATCTAACGATAAATAAGTACGAGCTCAACTTAGTAAGAAAAAAAAACGCAAGCTGATGATTTCAAATTGAATAATTGGGGTTGAGAGGGTTTAAACCACACATTCCCGCCTAATTCTTTTGAGCAGTATAGTTAAACAATACTTTCTCATAAGCTAGTTAAACCAATACATGAGGCCTGTGGGAGTGACCAGCAATCTTAAAAAACACACTTTTGTCAAACTTAGACACAATTTGTTGATCTATTAAACGACGCTATAGTCTCTGGCTTTCATTCAATTTTCGACACGCCGTATTGTTGTCTTGAATTAAGTCTTGACAATGTTTATTCTTTGCCACTATTCTTTGCCACTAGTACTAGTGAAATAATATCATCTGGGGATGGTCTTTTTGGCATTTGTTGGATAATTGCGTGTTGATTCTAACTTAAATTGGGTTACTGATAACTTAAAATGAGATATAATTAACTTAATTAAAAAAAAATCTATTTCAACCCTGCCTTCGAATTCACATTAAAGATACTTTAAAGTGTTAGATTGGCGATTTAGCTACTTTTCTATTTGGCGAGCGCAAGCGGTAAATTTGTCAAAACTGTACAGCCGCCAACAAACGGAATATTTCCAATAGTAGCCTCCAACAGTGTATACTTTAGTTCTTTAACTGTGTATACTGAGGTGATTTAACTGTATATAGTGTGGTCCTTTAGCTGCATATACTGTAATGCTTTAAATGTACAAACTGTGGTCCTTTTAATGCTGATATTGTGGTCCTTTAACTGTGTATACTGTGCTTTGTCGCCAAAAATTCCGTTTGGCGAGATTTTCTTCCGTGAAATAAATGAAGTACCGAAATGCAATATACAAGTAATATTGCTTTGCTATATAAATGCAATTCTATAGCAAAAGCAATACTTTCGCATAAGGTAGTTAAATTAATACATGAGGCCTGTGAAAAAGATAAAATATCTTAAAACGCTGCTTTGTCAAACTTAGACACGATTTGTTGATCTATTAAACGACGTTATAGTCTCTGACTTTCATTCAATTTTCGACACGCCGTATTGTTGTCTCGAAGTCTTGACAACGTTTATTCTTTGCCACTAGGGCCCTCTTTATTTTGATTAATAGTATAAGTGAAAAAATACCATCTGGGGATGGTCTTAATTTGGCATTTGTTGGATAATGGAATGCGTGTGGATTCTAACTTAAATAGGGTTACTGATAACTTAAATTGATATATAATTAACTTAAATGAAAAAACTATTTCATCCTGCCTTCGAATTCACATTAAAGATACTTTAAAGTGTTAGATTAGCGATTTAACTACTTTCTATTTGGCGAGCACAAGCGGTAAATTTGTCAAAACTGTACAACCGCCACCAAACGGAATATTTCCAATAGTAGCCTCTAACAGTGTATACTTTAGTTCTTTAACTGTGTATACTGAGGTGATTTAACTGTATATAGTGTGGTCCTTTAGCTGCATATACTGTAATGCTTTAAATGTACAAACTGTGGTCCTTTTAATGCTTATATTGTGGTCCTTTAACTGTGTATACTGTGCTTTGTCGCCAAAAATTCCGTTTGGCGCGATTTTCTTCCGTGAAATAAATGAAGTACCGAAATGCAATATACAAGTAATATTGCTTTGCTATATAAATGCAATTCTATAGCAAAAGCAATACTTTTGCATAAGGTAGTTAAATTAATACATGAGGCCTGTGAAAAAGATAAAATATCTTAAAACGCTGCTTTGTCAAACTTAGGCACGATTTGTTGATCTATTAAACGACGTTATAGTATCTGACTTTCATTCAATTTTCAACACGCCCCGTATTGTTGTCTTGAATTAAGTCTTGACAACGTTTATTCTTTGCCAGTAGAACCCTCTTTATTTTGATTAATAGTATAAGTGAAATAATATCATATAGGGATGGTCTTTTAGGCATTTGTTGGATAATGGAATGCGTGTTGATTCTAACTTAAATAGGATTTATGTTAACTTAAGAAGACGCGGTACCCAAAAAATTAAATCCATTATTTTTATCGCTAGCATTCCCGCCTAATGCTACTCCTCCTACAATTTAAAGAATTTTGTAATGAATTTTCTTTCAAAATGTTCCCAAAACATCTATTAATAAAAGTTGGTATGGATATTGAGCTATCAGTTCAAAAAAAATTTATGTAGCTTTATGTATAAAAATGGCCAAAAAATAAGATTGTTTTTAAATTTTCACATTCATCATTTTTTTAAATAAATCTATTCACACTAGACCTTATCCCATACCAACTTTTGGTAAACGCATATGTTTCAACACAGGAAAAAAAAATTTGAGCTCTACATTAATTTAAGCCTTTGGGTTTTAACCAAGCTGAAAAATTTAAAAATTTAAAAAATCAACATAAAATTTCAAAAACCGTTTTAAAAACCACTATATCATTTTCAATAAACCTCCACCATTATTAAGGATTCCTTCTTTTTTCGCAATATCCTTAGCTCACAGCATTCGAGCACGATTAATTATTTTCTGGGCAGCCCTAAATTTTTGGTAATGCGTCCTCTTAAATCGAGAGGTTTATTAAATATGGTTTGTAAAATTTTTAAAGAGGGTTTCAATTTTATTCAATATTCAATGGTTCAATATTCAATTTTATTCAATGGATACCAGCTCATGTTAACATCCTTGGAAATAAAAAAAGCCGATGAGCTTGCCAAAGAATCTAGAGCTTGCCCCCAATCATCTAACCTCATAACTCTCGTTGACGCCAATGCAGTTGCCAGCCGTAGACTTATCAAAAATAATTTTAAATATTCCATCCCTGCTCTAAATTGTAACCGTACAATATCTTCAATAATAGCCAGACTACGAACAAAACATTTAAAAGGAATAAAAATCTCAACGGAAGGAAAAGAAGCTTCTCCACAAACTGTCCCAACTGTCCCCGCAGCATATATTTGGCTGCCCAGCAATTCAAGCCAGGCTCTTCAGGATTGGCTTTGAAGACCCAGAAATTTTAGTTCTCTCCGAAGATGCAGAGGAAATAGCGAAAGCTGTCTACGACAGCTTCGGATCCATCTAGTTTTTGCACACAACATGGACACGACAACAACAACAACAACAACAATTTTATTCAATTCGACTCCCGTCGCCAATAGCCCTCTTGTACAACGTTAATTCAAAGAAACCTAACCACTCGACACAGAACAGACATGTCATAAGAGCGAAAATTTCCATTCGTTTGCGATAGCCTCACAGAAATATTTTCAAAATCTGCGTTTAGGTTACTTCCTTCTGATTGGTTGGTTGGTAGACATATATATTCAGGTTTGTGTGCTTGGTCAGCGACCCGCTTATAAACCTTCGTCAAGTAAGACAGATACAACAGACAACACACACACATAAGTGGATCCATCTAATTTTTAGAGACAGAGGCCAACTAGAGGATCCCCAGAATTGGCTTGTCACCCCCAGAGGTATTGATTTGGTATGGGAACTTAGAGGACTTTCGGACCCAACAGATTTAACGAGCACGTACTCCGCATATACTCGGTAGGTCTTCAGTGGTACCGGGACTCGATCGCAGGACCTTCCGATCCCGAGACCAAGACGCTGACCACTAGGCTCACTACGGCCCTACTTCCTTCTGTTTTATCCGCACTGAATGAACCGAACGCACTATTTAGTTTCCAAAATGAAACTCTTTTTTAATCGAAAAACTAACGAACGTGTGCTCTTCTAGTTGACCATTTTGTATGTAAAGTTTGAATTCTGGACTCAGAAATCGGAATCCAAATACTAATTGGTAAACCTACCTAACCAGGAAAGTGCACGTGTACAGTCAGCCTCATGTTGAATTGAAAAACAATAAGATAACAAGAAATGGCCCGTCCGTGGCCGAGTGGTTAGGGCATCAGCCTAGAGATTCAACCTTCTCAGGAGTGCGGGGGTTCGAATCCCACCTACTGCCAGTCATCCTATAAATCGGATCCGTGCTGGAAATAGTAGAAAAATCCTCATCACGGATGGGCCCGAGTACATAGGGACAGACGTGCTCGTTAAATCTGTGGAGTCCAAAGACCCAACGGCGTTAGCGTACGATGTCGCTCGAAGTTCCGTTGGGTGCTCGCTCAGGTGTCGACCTCGTCACTTGACCAGGGTTCTAAATTACGAGGCGTTATTGGCTGTGTTAAAGCTCCTGAAGGAGGCTAGAAATAGGCAGCCGGAAACGATTACCTTACCTTACAAGAAATAGCCGACCCGGCGGTGCACGGTTAGGGGTCTAGCCTTTGAGCCTCTGGTTCGGTTTCGAATCCGGTAGGCATGGATGTTTGTGTTCCGTCGAGTATATGCGGAGTACGTGCTCGTTAAATCTGTTGGGTCCAAAGTCCCAACGGCGTTAGCGTACGATGTCGCTCGAAGTTCCGTTGGGTGCTCGCTCAGGTGTCGACCTCGTCACTTGACCAGATTCTAAATTACGAGGCGTTATTGGCTGTGTTAAAGCTCCTGAAGGAGGCTAGAAATAGGCAGCCGGAAACGATTACCTTACCTTACAAGAAATAGCCGACCCGGCGGTGCAACGGTTAGGAGGCTAGCCTTTGGAGCCTCTGGGTTCGGGTTCGAATGCCGGTAAGGCATGGATGTTTGTGTTTGTCGAGTATATGCGGAGTACGTGCTCGTTAAATCTGTTGGGTCCGAAAGTCCTGTGGGCGGTCATTGCGCAGATTCCCACGGGTACAGGTCCCTGGAGACTATTTCCCTCCCCTTCAGGGACATGTCTAAATTGTGGAGGTGGCGATGGCAGCATCTGTCTTATAAGTGTGTGTATGTCGTGTCCGTCCTACTTGACGCGTTTATAAGCGGGTCTTTGTGACCAAGCACACAAGCCTGAAAATATATGTCCACCAACCAACAAGATATATATTTGCTATCTCCACATGCCTCCATTACTATTTGTATACTCGCATTAGTAACTTTTGCTTTGCTATATAATGTAATAATGTAGCAAAGCAATACTTTCGCCTTAGATAGAATTTCAAAAACTAAAGCCCTGGTTTGTAAGGATTGAAATCGCACGTCAAAGCGTTAAAACTGTATATCGATTCCAGTTTATCGATCTCCAGCGTTCATTATCTCGTTTGTGGTTTGTTAGAATTCACGTTAGCGATGTCCACATCTTAACGCTTTGCGTTGCAGCAAAGGCCACCTTTTATCTTATTCGAATAGTATGAAAACATCGGCAATTGCACGTTTTGTACGCTCTAAACAAACCACGACTGATTCGAGATTTTCGAACGCTGATATCAACGTTATATTTGGTGACGCGGTCACCTGACAACTAAGGCCAATAAGAACGCGGAAAATTCGGACGCACTGCTCAGCGTTCGATTTTGTGTTCTTACACACCAGGGCTCAATGCATAACGCCCGTGGGTGTGACAAGCCCTTTTTAAACGCAGCTTTGTCAAACTTGCACACAATTTGTTGATCCATTAAACGACATTATAGTCTCCAGCTTTCATTCAATTTTTGATACGCGGTATTGTTACCTTCAATTAAGTCGTGACATCTTTTATTCTTTGCCACTAAAGCCCTCTTTATTTTGATTAATAGTATAATTGAAATATTATTATCTGGAAATGATCTTTTTGGCATTAGTTGGGAAACGGAAATGGTGTTGATTCTAACTTATCGGGTTACTGATAACTTAAATTGGGATATAATTGTCTTAATTAAGATTGATATGTAACTTAATTTGGGGTAACTTAATTGAAGAGCTTAGTGGAAGAACATGCTAAGTGACAAAAAGATGAAAACGAGAAAATGAACTTTAAAGGGTTTTTTTTGCGCATTAAGAAGGTTCCCCCTTTAGCGGCATCAGTAACCCACAGTCTACCAAAAGGATCATCATGATGAAGATGAGTTACTTCGGCTTATATACTACTATAAACGTTGTAATCAAGAATAGTGGTAGGAACGAGATGGTAAATCAGCGCCACCTAGTTGTTGATGACATATTGAGGTTGCGTGTGTGGTGAAACGCCACACCACTCCCCTCCTAGAAACAACGAGGTAAGAAACCGTGCGCGGGTTGCTTCGCTGTGCGTTGAGCCGCGGTTGAGTTGTGTACCAGCGTTGGCCGTTGAGTTGTGTGCAGCGTTGAGTGCATTAGCAGCGAGTAGCAACCGTGGTTGAGCGCATCGTAGCAGCAGCATCGTTGGAGTGGGTGACGATCACGTCCTCGGGTTACCACTGTAGCGGCCTCAGTAACCCACAGTCTACCAAAAGGATCCTCAAGGTGGAGATGAGTTACTTCGGCTTATATACTACTATAAACGTTGTAATCAAGAATAGTGGTAGGAACGAGATGGTAAATCAGCGCCACCTATTTGTTGATGGCATACTGAGGTTGCGTGTGTGGTGAACCGCCACACATCCCTTTTCATAAACTTTAAGTTATCTTTAAAGGAAGGAATAACATGTTCCTTGACAAATAAATATAATTTTTTTCAAAAATGTCACTTAGCACGTTCTTCCACTAAGCTCTTTAATTGAGATATTTATTAAATTAAAAGGCTTACAATTCCTTTGAAAGTTAAAACTTCTCTGAATGTCATTTAAAATGATGTTATTCCCCCTGAGAGCCCAGCAAAATTCGACAGTTATTTAACACATGTCTTAATATTTAATTTAAGTTTGACATTTCGGAAGACCAGAAAGATATTTTTAAAATGTTTGGTTCCATATTTAATCTATGACATTGACTTCAAAATCAAAAATTCGCAGACAAAATTCGCAGAACTTTTAAAGTGTCGGAATAGCTTCCCCATCTCAAACTGTCCAATCTGCGTATTTTGACACATATCCCATATCTGTAAGACCAGATGGGAGCCCGGAAGGCCGAGTGGTTTCGATCGCAGACCTATACGCTAGCACTCTGTGCGCTGTAACGAATGTGGGTTCGATTCCCGCCTTCGCCCTGGGTGTATATTCCTTTCTCTGTGACAGTAAAAATTCTGTCTGTGTCTGTCGACGAAGGCTTCATAAGCGGGTCTCTGATCAAGCACACAAGCCGGAATATATATGTAATAATAGTCGTAGTAGTAAGACCAGAAATATGTTTCTAAAAAGGTTGGTTCCATATGTTAAGTATGTTAAGTCTATGAGATTGATTTTTTTTAATAAAAAAATCAGAACTTTAGAACAAGAACATATGAAGAAACTTGTATTCTGAACTCTCAAAATTGTAGGTCTCTGGCTGTTTCAGGAAAAAATATCACGTAAACAACCGAAAAAACTCAAAAGATCCCGACATTCCAAAAAGTTCTTTTGTTATTCCATTTCTGACCAAATCTCAAGGGAGGAATCACTCCAGGACAGAGAAAACAAAAATGGAAAATTGAATTCTCAAAGTTTTCTCTTGACAAATATCTTTTCTGAAAATAAAAATATATATTATTGTAGTTGGGTTTTTTCTTCTTAGCTACTTAGCTTGACATTAAGTAAATTGAGTAAGGTTAGATATTAAGAACTTAAGGGGATACGGTACCCAAAAATTGGTCAAAATATCGATTTTTCAGTTTTTACTTCTTATTATTCACAATATCTTTTTGAACATTTACTAAAAGTTTCATAATGATATCTTCTGTAGCAAAAAAGTTATGGAATAATCCAGAAATATTAATAAGTTTGAATACATATTTCGTCTGCTTTCAACCTTTTTCACTCGGTTTCGCGTTTTTCAATTCTTGTGTTTGATAAATCCCTAAAGCGTTTTTGCTAATTAAGTTAGAATTTTGAAATTTTTAACCTGTGTTCTTATATAAATGGTGCACAAAATTGTGAATGGAATAAGGTCTACCATGTATAGTTGTTTTTTTAAAAAATGTTGAATTCAATAATTAGTAATTTTTTTGTGATTTTCAGTACAAATGCATGTTACTTTTTAACTGTAACTCACATTTTAAAATCCATGCACAGTTGTTGAACAAATAGTTCTACAAACAATCAAAATTTTGTGGAGTTATTCTCAAAATTGAAAGAGGAGTAGCGTTTTAAAAAAGTTCAAAATTTTGACTTTTTTTTTTAAATGAAAAACTTTTTGTAAATATTTGTTTTTATTGCTAGAAAATGTTTATTTAGAGTGAACATTATATAAAACCACAATAATTTATAAGTTTATGTCATTATTTCTAGAAATAATGTTTTGGATCTCTTAACATGTATTCCCTGGAAAACAGGAGAGCTAGGGGTGATTTAATACAGTTACTCAAGTTCATAAAACAGGGAGACATGGAGGGCTTAGGTTTTACCATAAATAGCCGGACCAGAGGACATGATCAGAAATTGAATAAATCGAGCTTTAGAAGGGAGGTAAGAAAATATTATTTTTATAATAGAGTTGTCAATAACTGGAATGCTTTACCAGATTGTGTCGTGCATTCGAAGAGAGTAGAAGATTTTAAGAAGAAACTTGACGGTCATTGGAAACTGGTAATGTATTAGATTTATTTTGGACCAACCTTGCTGGGCCTATGGCCTGTTGTTGGTCGACAATTTTTGTATTTGTATTATTGTAGGTGTTTTTTTTTCTTAGTTACTTAGCTTGACATTTAGTAAATTGAGTATAGTTAGATATTATGAACTTAAAGGAATTATATAATTAAATTATTTAATTTCTGGCTACATCTTCGGAGAGGAATCACTCCAGGATGAGGAAAACAAAAAGGGAACATTGAATTCTCAAGTTGGTTGGTTGGTAGACATATATATTCAGGTTTGTGTACTTGGTCAGAGACCAGCTTTATAAACTTCGTCAAGTAAGACAGACACAACAGACAACACACACACAATAAGTGGATCCATCTAATTTTTAAGACGAGAGGCAAACTAGAGGATCCCCAGAAATTGGCTGTCACCCCAGAGTATATTCTCAAGTTATCTTCTGGTCAAACCTTTTGGGAAATAAAAACATTATTTTACATATTTTATCTCTTCTTTTTTAACTATTTCGGTTCGCATTAAATATATGGAACTAAAGTTTCATATTAAGATTTTAAATTAAATCATATTAGAATTTTTTTTAAAAAATTAAATTTGGTAAAATAAAATACGGCTCTTTTAAAACAAGGCCAGAAAGAAGAGGATATGTGTCGACAGGCCAGATCTTGATGATACAAACTGTAAAGGAACGTCCATAAATTATGTGATGAGTTTAGGGGGGAGGGGGAAGGGGTCAAGCCGAATATCACCAAATATAATGTAGGAGGGGGGGGGGAGATATCGTCAAATATCACGTAGTTTTCTCCACTAAAAATCAACGGAACCGTTCATAGGTCGGCAGTTATTTTGGCGATGCCCGGACCTGAACTTGGGACCTACCGCTTGCAAGGCGAAAGTCATTACCAACTGGGTCCCCCAGCCCTATCGAGTTGTATGAAATATGAAGTTGAACGTTTACCACATTTGGGCAGTTTCGTTTTGCGCTAATCGTGAAATAGAAACAGGTCATAGCATTTCTGGCAATTTGAACAGGGGCCTATGGTAAAGCCCTCAAACTCCTGGAAGGGCCTGGATAAAATCAACCCCTCATATCAGAATGGAAGGCGATTATAATATCCTGATGGAGTGAACCAGTGGAGAGGGGATCAATTGGTATAAAATAAAAGTTTACATAAAAAAAACCCTACTAATTAGGGTTATTAAGGGTAACCCGTGCAACGCCGGGTTTATAAAGATAGTACTATTTAAAATGAAGCCAAAAAGAAATAAAAGAAATATGAATTTTGAAAAATCGCACGTGAGATTATGATGGGGGGAAGAGCCAAATATCACGAAATATCACCAGGGGGGTGAAAAAGTAGCCAAAATCGCATCACGTGATTAATGGACGCAAGAGCATACCCCTTCCCCCCCTCCCCCTTAAGGGAAACTTGGAAAGAAAGGGGGAGACTTTTGTGTATAATTGCTCGTTATGGTGGATAACACCAGAATCAAGATCAAGGGCTATAGTTTTAACAAAATTTAAAATAATTTAACTCATTTAATGCTTTACTTCCGAACTTTAAAAATAGGGGCAAAAGAAGAAAAACAGGGCCATAAAATGACGTAGTTTGTTGAGATTTTACACTCTTAACTCAGTCTGAGTTAATTTCCACTCCTTTCCGGTGCCGAAAATGCACTTTCCCTTATAGGAGTGGATTTCACTCTTTTTGCGGAGTGGGTAAAAGAAATAAAAGAAAACAACCTACGTCCTACACTCTTAAAACGAGCGGTTTTAACTCAGTCTGAGTTAATTTCCACTCCTTTCCGGTGCCGAAAATGCACTTCCCCTATAGGAGTGGATTTCACTATTTTGTTTTAAGAGTGTAGGAAGCAACAAAATGTAAAGTGAAAATAAATAAAAAGAGCTTGAGTCCCCTAAGATTTGGGAGCCCTCTAGTTTCCGGCCTAACTAGTTCACCATTCGCCATTTCTATAATATTGAAGTTTTTATATTGTTCGTACTTATTTTTCATAAAGATAATATTATTGTACTAATTATTGAATTTAAGATAGGAAATGAGTCATTTCTTTAGCAAAACGTAAAAGAAGAAGAACAGAAAAAAAGGCCATAAAATGACGTAGTTTGTTGAGATTTTAGTAAGCAACAAAATTTAAAGTGAAAGTAAATAAAAAGCCCGAGTCCCCTAAGATTTGGGAGCCCTCTGGTCCCGGGCCTAACTAGTTCACCATTCCCCATTTCTATAATATTGAAGTTTTTATATTGTTCGTACTTATTTTTCATAAAGATAATATTATTGTACCAAAATATTGAATTTAAGATAGGAAATGAGTCATTTCTTTAGCAAAACGTAAAAGAAGAAGAAAAGAAAAAAAAAGGCCATAAAATGACGTAGTTTGCTGAGGTTTTAGTAAGCAACAAAATTTAAAGTAAAAGTAAATAAAAAGGCTGAGTCCCCTAAGATTTGGGAGCCCTCTAGTTCCCGGCCTAACTAGTTCACCATTCGCCATTTCTATAATATTGAAGTTTTTATATTGTTCGTACTTATTTTTCATAAAGATAATATTATTGTACTAATTATTGAATTTAAGATAGGAAATGAGTCATTTCTTTAGCAAAACGTAAAAGAAGAAGAAAAGAAAAAAAAAGGCCATAAAATGACGTAGTTTGTTGAGATTTTAGTAAGCAACAAAATTTAAAGTGAAAATAAATAAAAAGCCTGAGTCCCCTAAGATTTGGGAGCCCTCTAGTTCCCGGCCTAACTAGTTCACCATTCGCCATTTCTATAATATTGAAGTTTTTATATTGTTCGTACTTATTTTTCATAAAGATAATATTATTGTACCAAATATTGAATTTAAGATAGGAAATGAGTCATTTCTTTAGCAAAACGTAAAAGAAGAAGAAAGAAAAAAAAAAGGCCATAAAATGACGTAGTTTGCTGAGGTTTTAGTAAGCAACAAAATTTAAAGTGAAAGTAAATAAAAAGGCTGAGTCCCCTAAGATTTGGGAGCCCTCTAGTTCCCGGCCTAACTAGTTCACCATTCGCCATTTCTATAATATTGAAGTTTTTATATTGTTCGTACTTATTTTTCATAAAGATAATATTATTGTACCAAATATTGAATTTAAGATAGGAAATGAGTCATTTCTTTAGCAAAACGTAAAAGAAGAAAAAAAAAAAGGCCATAAAATGACGTAGTTTGCTGAGGTTTTAGTAAGCAACAAAATTTAAAGTGAAAGTAAATAAAAAGGCTGAGTCCCCTAAGATTTGGGAGCCCTCTAGTTCCCGGCCTAACTAGTTCACCATTCGCCATTTCTATAATATTGAAGTTTTTATATTGTTCGTACTTATTTTTCATAAAGATAATATTATTGTACCAAATATTGAATTTAAGATAGGAAATGAGTCATTTCTTTAGCAAAACGTAAAAGAAAGAAGAAAAGAAAAAAAAAGGCCATAAAATGACGTAGTTTGCTGAGGTTTTAGTAAGCAACAAAATTTAAAGTAAAAGTAAATAAAAAGGCTGAGTCCCCTAAGATTTTGGGAGCCCTCTAGTTCCCGGCCTAATTAGTTCACCATTCGCCATTTCTATAATATTGAAGTTTTTATATTGTTCGTACTTATTTTTCATAAAGATAATATTATTGTACCAAATATTGAAATTAAGATAGGAAATGAGTCATTTCTTTAGCAAAACGTAAAAGAAGAAGAAAAGAAAAAAAAGGCCATAAAATGACGTAGTTTGTTGAGATTTTAGTAAGCAACAAAATTTGAAGTGAAAATAAATAAAAAGCCTGAGTCCCCTGAGATTTGGGAGCCCTCTAGTTCCCGGCCTAACTAGTTCACCATTCGCCATTTCTATAATATTGAAGTTTTTATATTGTTCGTACTTATCTTTCATAAAGATAATATTATTGTACCAAATATTGAATTTAAGATAGGAAATGAGTCATTTCTTTAGCAAAACGTAAAGAAGAAGAAAAGAAAAAAAAAAGGCCATAAAAGGACGTAGTTTGCTGAGGTTTTAGTAAGCAACAAAATTTAAAGTGAAGTAAATAAAAAGGCTGAGTCCCCTAAGATTTGGGAGCCCTCTAGTTCCCGGCCTAACTAGTTCACCATTCGCCATTTCTATAATATTGAAGTTTCTATATTGTTCTTACTTATTTTTAATAAAGATATAATATTGTACCAATTATTGAATTTAAAATAAGAAATGGGTCAATTCTTTAGCAAAACGTAAATGCGTAAATTTTCTAACAAATAAACCTTAATTGGAAATAATAAATCTTCCTAACCTAAAACCTTCCTAAGTAATAAACCTAACAAACCTTCCGATGCTTTTCGTCCACAAAATATTTATTCTTAAAACAATGCATTGATAAAAAAAGATTTTAGAATCATAAGAAAATAACAATATCCAATTTGTGGGAACGTAAATCTAAAGAAAACACAATTTTTTTTATTCACAAAATGGTGAAAATAATCCTCAATATAATGCTCAAAATATATATAAATAGAAACTACAATTCCTTGTAATTGGGTTATGATACTGAAACAAATACAATGGGGAATTATTGTTCAAAATACAATAACCCTATACGTAATATAAACCTTTGCGGTGATTAGAATGTAGTATTCATTGTTCGAAACTCAAATTTCAATTGGATACTATGCAATCTGAACGTATTACTAGCACAATCAATTTATCTGGTTGGTTCGGCGAAGAGCATAGATATCATAGTTAAAGTATTAGATTGGCAGATCACGTGACCTCCAATGCTAACGACGGGACGCGCATGGAGGCCATATAAGAGGGCAAAATGGCCAGTGTTGCTGTCCACTTTAAGGAGAAAAAAACTACGAAAAAATACCATTTAATTCTAAAATTGCAAAAAAAATACTAGAAAAGGATTTAAAGTCCCTAAAAAGATTCCGAAAATGCAGCTAGTATTTTTACGATATTTTTTTGTAATTTTAGAATTAAATGGTATTTTTTCGCAGTATTTTTCTCCTTAAAGTGGACAGAAACACTGGCCATTTTGCCCTCTCATTTTGCCTCCATGCGCGTCCCGTCGTTAGCATTGGAGGTCACGTGATCTGCCAATCTATTACTTTAACTATGATATCTATGGCGAAGAGAGATATATTGGCATTGGCCTGGGTTAAGTTTGGAAACTATCGTATTTTGATACCTTCCTTGATAGAATATTGGCTAAGGATGTATTCTAGAAACGGGATTAAACGCTTTACTACATAAAAGATAGCTAATATAAAGCCAATAAAGCCTCCTAAAACCCATTTACGACTAAAACTAACGTGTTAAATTACGACGCCCGTCGCCAATAGTCCTCGTGTAGATCTAGTGCAACAAATAACTCAAACTAATAATAATAATTTTTTATTGCACAAAAATAACAGATATTAATTTGAGGGAAAAACATATATACAAAAGTAATTATACAGTAGACAGAACACCAAGGGTCACAAGGACCATATTGGCGAACATAAAAAAAGTATATGATGTAAATTTACAAGCATAAAAAAAGAACAAATATTAAATCACAAGTAAAAAATATTATTACGGTAACATAAGTGCCGGGGGTATATTTAAGATGGTTAGTCAATACAAATGAATTACTGTACAGTTATTTTATTTCAATAATTGAAGTATGCATAATCAAAAATAGTTCTCTATATTGGGAATATCAAGCAAAAGATTTTTCAATTGTTTTTTGAAGGAAGTAAGATTATTTAAAGATTGTATTGGAAGGCGGAAGACTATTAAAAAACTTTGGTGCAAGATCCTTGAGTACACTGGAACAGTCGTGCTCGTTAAATCTGTGGAGTTCAAAGTCCCGATGGCGTTATCGCATTCGCTTAGAGTTCCGATGCGAGGACCTCGTCACTTGACCAGGAATCCTAATTACGAGGAATAATCGGTTGGGTTGAAACTTCTCAAGGAAGGCTAGAAACAGACAACTATAGAAAAGATTAACTTACCTACCGACCTACCTAAAATCAGGGGGTTGGGTGGCATAGTGTATTTGATCGCAGCCCATTGCGCTAACAATTTGAGAACTGTACAAGGTGCGAGTTCGATTCCCACCTTTTCCTTGGGTGTACTTTTTCTCTCTATCAGTAAAAAAATTTGTCTCTGTCTGTCTTACTTGACGAAGGTTTACAAGCGGGTCTCTGATCAAGCACACAAACTGGTTGGTAGACTTGGTTGGTAGACATATATATTCAGGTTTGTGTGCTTGGTCAGCGACCCGACACAAACTGGAAAATACATGCACTAACCTACATTTAACGGTTCTGAATAACGCATCTAAACTTTTAACTTTGGTTTGATTTGGTTGAATGCCAGCGTACTATAGCTACACTAGTGATATTGGCAATGTGCTTCTTAATTTTGATTAGCGATCAAGTGACGAGGCTGACACATGAGCTGGCTCCAAACGTCAGCTGAAAGCGACTAGCCTTTTTCTTAATCAACAATGAAAGCACTTTGTGTAGAATAGGTTGATGTACTTTATATAGTCCGGCTACTACTACTTAGCATCCCAAATATTTTGATTGTGAGAGCTAGTTTAATTTGTAAATAGGTAGGGAACCTAAAGGAGGAAGGGTTGACAACTCCATGGTGTTTGGCAAGTCTAGGCGATTGTTGTGTTAGTTTGGTTGGAAATAATGTATCATACTAAAACTACTCACAGGTTATTGGTGAAAGGAGGATTATAGTTAATAGGGTACTTGACTAAATTTTTTTTATTGGCTTAAAATATTCTTATGCCAAAAATATAAGACCCGTATTTTTTCTTTTTTTCAAATATCCCATAAAAAGGCAGAAAAATGAATTTAAAAATTAGGACGAAAAATCACTCCCGAAAACGCTTCCTGGCTGTCACGTGGTATCTGTGATGTCACTAGTGACTATAAACAAACTTTGAAACACCACATAGGGCCGTAGTGAGCCTAGTGGTCAGCGTCTCGGTCTCGGGATCGGAAGGTCCTGCGATCGAGTCCCGGTACCACTGAAGACCTACCGAGTATATGCGGAGTACGTGCTCGTTAAATCTGTTGGGTCCGAAAGTCCTCTAAGTTCCCATACCAAATCAATACCTCTGGGGGTGACAAGCCAATTCTGGGGATCCTCTAGTTGGCCTCTGTCTCTAAAAATTAGATGGATCCACTTATGTGTGTGTGTGTTGTCTGTTGTGTCTGTCTTACTTGACGAAGGTTTATAAGCGGGTCGCTGACCAAGCACGCAAACCTGAATATATATGTCTACCAACCAACCAACCAACACCACATTGGATTCGATTTTAGGAAAAATTGAAATATCCGCTTCTGTAAAAAGTCTTACATTATCTCAATATTTATTATTTCAAGAGTAAATTAGATTAAACCAAGTTTAATCAGAAAACAAAAACCATCACGCCGGTTTGTTTATAGTTACTAGTGACGTCAGCCAAACCGTTGTGTTTGAGATCACGTGATGATCACGTGAAAAAAATGCTTTTTTAAAATGATTTTTTTAATGATTTAAAGATTTATTTCGCAAAAAAATTATATGCATTTGTTATTTTTGACTTTCAACTATAATTTAAATAATATTGGAAGGTATTTTGGCGATGCAGTCAAGTACCCTATTGCTGATAGTCGTCACCAATTTCAAAGCATTTCTTTTCTATCTAGACTTGACCGTCAATAGATTTGCATCTGTAGTATGTATTATTTACCATATTCAGTGTCACTTCGGGGAAGTACGCTATAAGTTAAAAAATAGCTATGCAATAATAGTGAACCCATGCAAGATCGAACTGCTCTTCAGTTGAGAAACTGTTTCTAAACCTTAAAGAAATATGCACCTGCCAAGCAATATATGAATCGCCAAATATAGTAACTCTGGCTTAAACCAAATCTTCCTTACTCCTTTTCGTTTTTCGAGTGATAGTTTGGACCAAAGAGTTCTATAGTAGGGTAGAGGAACGACTCGTACTGAGCTGCCATCGGCAGCCATGGCTCACTACGGAGCCCGAATAGAGTGGCGAAAGTGCTAGTTAATTTATAATTTTGATACTGAGAAAGGAAGTACACCCAGGGCAAAGGCGGCGAATAGAGCCCGCACCTGTTACAGCGCACGGACTGCTAGCGTTATGGCCTGCGATCCAAACCACTCGACCATCGGTCCCCACATGCCACCCTATATTGTCTCCGTGTTGGGTGCTGTTGCCAGGTTCAGTCTCTACCCTACTATAGAACTCTTTGGTTTGGACCAAGGAGAGGTAGAGGGGTCTATGAGTTCAAATGGTTTGAAGCAGGCCTGTCAGGTTTTTCGAGCTACTGCACATCACATACTGGCACTGAGGTATCCCAAGATGCACCGCTCTAGCCTGCTTCATTTGTGCGCTACTGCGCATATACATGGACCTCTCTACTCTCTTTCATACCTCTGGTTTGGACTCGTCTAATACCCACGTCGTAGATGCTAAGAAGTGGTGGTAGGACTATATCAGACAACGAGGTTTAACGTTTCGTATCATTCTATAAAAGTATTTGTGCTGGAAAAATCCTTCAGAGGAAATCGTCCTCAAATACACTGGGACAAATCTGTTTCGTCCACTGTCACGAAGTTCAAAGTGGCGTTAGCTTACGATGTCGCTTGAAGTCCGTTGGGAGCCTCTCAGATATCGACCACGTCCATTGACCAGAGCCCTAAATTACGAGGCGTTATTGACTGCGTTTAAGCCCATAACGGAATACCAGAAATATACATCGGAAAACGATTAACCAACCAACGAACAATTGTGTTTGACATTCAAACGTATAATGTCTGTCTTGTATGTGTGTGTATGTCGTGTCCGTTCTTCTTGACGATGGTTTATAAGCGGGTCTTTGTGACCTAGCACACAAGCCTGAAAATATATGTCTACAACCAACCAACGTATAATGTGTTTGAATTTCAAAATTATTAATTAAATTTGAAGACACTCTAGCCTAATATCTATAATAAGACTCCTTCAACAGCTGTGTGACGTTAAAAAAAAGCAAAAGGCATGTAATAAAAGTGAAACAAATTATTAAGAAAAGTTGGTGTGTGCTTGTGTCTCTAATTACCATATACGAAGCGGCAGAGAAAAGTCTACATTTGGCGATTAAAAAAAAGTAAGTTCCTTTCTATTTTATTATACATACAGTTATTGTTACATTATTATAATACAGTTATTGTTTAACATATTAAATTCAAATTGATTATAGTTATTAAAAAGTTTTTTAAAAATCATTTTTGGGAAACAAAAAAGTACTTTAACCTTTGTTTGCAAATGACTTGTGGATAGCCTAACTGTGTTTGTTTCAGTGATAAACTTTTCGACTATAAAATCATCAGTAAATTTCCATAAATCATGCTTTATTTACATTGTTTATGTTTGAAAAACTATAAAAAAATAAAACTGAGACTATACGATTTTATAACTTAATAGCAGACTAACAAATTAAACTATTACAAAATGCAGTACGTCGTAAGTGTGTTACCCAACTTGAAGAGTAATTCTTAGTGCAAAATTGTGAGACTTTTCAGGGAGGAACGGTATTTATAAAAATCTATCTAAAAATTTTAGTTGCATTTTAATTGCATTTTAATTTTTATTTACTCATGTTTCATGACTTAATGTCTTAAGAGACGAGATCGGATTATTTTTAAATCTATAAGGACACGTACGCAATGAAAAAACTCAAATCTGAACCCTTTACGATTGTTTGGTCGTGTAGCTCTAGTGCGAAGATAATTCAAAACTAAACAATTATTTGGTTGTTGGTAAAGTGTTCGAATTCGAACGTTCGCCGAATTCATTCGTTTGAATTTCGATTCGAAAAAGGGTACTTGACTGTATCACTAAAATACCTTCCAATATTAAATTAATTATAGTTTGAACCCAAAAATAACAAACGTATATATTTTTTTGCAAATTAAATCTTTAAATAATTAATAAAAATCATTTTAAAATGGCTTATTTTCCATCGGTACGTCACGTAATCAGAAACACGTCGATTTGGCTGACGTTACTAGTATATATAAACAAACAGGTGTGGTGTTTTTTGCTTGCAATTAAACTGGATTTAATCTAATTTACTATTAAAATAAAAATTATATAGATAATGGAAGGAGGTTTTACAGAAGCGGATATTTCAAATTTGCTTAAAGTAAATTTCAAAATGGTGTTTCAAAGTTTGTTTATAGTTACTAGTGACGTCATAGATACCACGTTACAGCCGTTTTCGGGCGTAATTTTTCGTCCTAATTTTAAAATTTATTTTTCTCCCTTTTTATGGGGTATTTGAAAAAAAGAAAAAATACGGGTCTTTTTTTTTACATAGGAATATTTTAAGCCAATAATATTTTTTTAGTCAAATACCCTATTGTTCCTTCCAACCTCTTGATGACGTACATCCGGTTCAACCCGGCCAAGTAGTCGGTAATAGATTAGTAGTAGCCTGATGACCACATTTGGTTCAACTCTTCACCAAATAATGGGGAAACGAAAACGCGAAATTTGGTTCAACCTTTCCCCAAAAGTACGTTTCTGTGGTCGCACAAATAAATAGTGAATTGTAGGATCAAATTTTGGTTGCAGCCTTGAAGCCTAAATGGGAACTAATATTTGGTTCAACATCGAGCCATATTTTAGCAGTGCAGTAAACACAACTGAGATTTTTTTTTTCTCTAATGGGGCTGCAACATTGGCGGTCAAGCCTTTTGCAGACTCGATATATTCCCCAGAACTGAGAGCCATTTTTTTGTAGCACCATCTAGGCGAATCTCGCTACCAATTTTGACGCGCAGATTACAATGAATCTGAGCTCTCTGTGGATGTTAAATTATGCGGAGATTTAACAACTGAGTATATAATAAATCATCTAAAATAATTGACGAATGATCATATAACAGGTATCTCTAAACCCGCCAACAAATCGTGCATTTCCGGGCAAATAACGAATACGATCCTAACGGAAATTATTTGCCAAAACTGAGGTGAAAACACGCGTTTCATATGTGACTAAGAATCAAGAACGCTGCTATACAAAAAGCTCGGCCGATTTTCTCGTTATTTTAGAAACTCTTCTTTGTTTAATGCCTTCTCTTGGGAAATTTGCTTGCGTCATAGGTCGACATTAAGTTTCTTGTCCTCATTAACTATTGGCCATTCGCTGTGCATTGCTTGTTCATCATAGCAAAAGGGGTGCTAGATTTCCAAACACTATTTTTACACTGTTTTCGCCAAATGGGCAAGTGATCTAATTTATTTGCTGATGTATGGCTTTGGAGCCCAGTCTGTAAGTTGGTTTCCTTTCATGAGAAAAGACCCAGGTTCGGAACCGTGCATCATCAATATAAGTGTCGATCTATAAACGGTCTGTGCACAGTGCATCCAAACTAACGAATAATAGTTGAGGAGGGACTGTCAATCCCATAGAGCTAATGCATTAGTTTTGAAATCACAACTTTAGCAAAAGAATTGTTTTGTCATGTTATCCCATTTTCACCAGGTACGGCAATCACCATAACATCAATTTGAAACAAAATTGAAAAGAAAATAACATCCGGTTATTTAACTATTAATCGATAAAGTTTTAAAATAGTGTCGTCATCTGCTGTATATTTTTGGCATTTTAAAATTTCAAAAATATATAATGAAATAACTAGACAACATTTTCGTTTCAAATTTGTTTCATTTCGATGTTATGTTGATTCCCATACCCTGGGGATAAAGGGCAAACATGGCAAAGCAATACTTCGGCGGAAGTTGTGATTCCAAAACTAATGCATTATCTCTACGGGACTGACAATCCCTCTGAAGGGAGTCACTTTATGGGCTACAAAGTTCGGACGCTGCGTATAATGTCCCTTTTTTTAAAAAAAAAAGGCGTTTTGTGCCTACTCAGGTGTCGGCTCGTCACTTGACTGCGGTTCTAAATACGTCGACCATCGCCAATAGCCCTCGTGTAGCTCTAGTGCCACGATAATTCAACGTAACTCGTGAATTACCGGAAAAGTAACTGAAATTATTTGTGGAAACTGAGGATAAAAGACCAGTTTTTATGTGACTAAGTATCAAAAACGCTGCTATACAAAAAATCTCGGCCGATTTTCTCATTATTTCAGAAACTCTTTGTTGAATGCCTTCTCTTGGGAAATATGCCTACGTCATAGGCCGACTTAAGTTTCTTGTCATCATTAACTATAGTCCATTCGAGAAGCGTTGCTTGTGCATCATAACACGGGTTGCCAGATTAACGCCAAACGCAATTTACTTTTACACTGTTTGCGCTAAATTGGCGAGATATCTATTTTGTTTGTTACTTTGAAATAATCTGTATTTTGAATCGTAAAGCCTTTTCTGAAAATGACCTCAACAATTTATAGTATGTTTTAATGCAAAAAAAAATAAACTAAGTAACAAACGGGATTCCAGATTATCGCCAAACACACTCTACTTTTCCACTGATTTTAGCTAAATTGGCGAGATATCTAATTTCTTTTCTGTTGCTAGGTTACTTCGAAGTAATGAATTTTAAACATAAAATTTCCTTTCCTAAAAATGACCTTGAAACATTATAGTTTCATGTGTTAAATATAAAAAAATGAATACTTTAGAAAAAGACAATTTTTCAAGCTTTTATTTAAATTATTCCTTATTAATAAAAAAAAAAGTACAATACAGATAACTCTAGAGATAGTTAGAAACCCGTGCGATTGAATAGAAAATATAGCAGCATGAGTGAAACCTTTCTAACATTAAAAATGTAAGATCTGACGAATATAACCGAATTTTGAAAGACTATACGGACAGATGGACTGACGTAAAGTATGGCTATACCTACTTCTTTATTTTTTATTCTTTCAAATTATAAATAAATAAAGGTATAAGACTAAAAATGGGTGCATAATATTTAAATGTAGAATTTTCATAAATTTTAGTAAATTAAATTTTCTGGGTTCAATTTGTATAAGAATATATTGACTTATTCATTTTCTTATGGTTCTTGACAGTTCAAAATAAAGTGAAAAAATGAGGTTTATTGAAAATGATATAGTGGTTTGGTAAAATAGTTTTTGAAAGTTTATGTTGATTTTGTGAATTTTTAATTTTTTCTGCTTGTGAATTGTTAAAACCCAAAGGCTTTTAGGTAAATTAATATAAAGCTCCAATTTTTTTCCTGTATTGAGGCATATACCATTAACAAAAGTTGGTATGGGATAAAATCTAGTGTGAATAGTTATTTTTTTTAAAAATGATGAAGTTGAAAATTTACAAAAAAATTATTTTTTGGCCATTTTTATATATAAAGCAAGATAACTGTTCTTGTTTAACTGTTAGCTCAATATCCATACCAACTTTTATTAAGAGATGTTGTGGGAACATTTTGCAAAAAAATCCGTTAAAAATTCTTTAAATTGTAGGAAGAGTAACATTTTCAAAAAACGTTAAAATTTAAAAAAAAATTAGTTAAAAAAACTTATATGAAAAAATAATAAATATTGAAACATATGTTTATTGAATGTTATTTCTTTGTAAAAATAGTTTAATTTGGATGCTAGCTATAAAAATACTGGATTTTTGGGAGATAGAATATAGCATAGAATATAGCATAAAATATAGCATAGAATATAGAATAGAATATAGAATAGAATATAGAATAGAATATAGAATAGAATATAGAATAGAATATAGAATAGAATATAGAATAGAATATAGAATAGAATATAGAATAGAATATAGAATAGAATATAGAATTTTCCCGTATATCATATTTTATTTTCTTTAAATTTTGTTTGAAAAAACTATAATAAAATTAAACCTAAGACTATTTCCACAATTTTTATAGCTAGATATAGCTGACTAACAAACTAGACTGTACTGCAAGTACGTCTGGTCACAATAAATAACACAGGGCAACAGTTATGTTAGTTACATTTGGTTCACTTATTCTAATTAAGAAATCATTTTTCTTTGATAGTTCTACTTTTTGAGATTTTATGCGTTAAAAAAAGTTTGACGCATCAAAAGTTTAAACCTTTATTCATTGAATTAAGATTTAATTTGAATTATTTGCAGTTGCCTATTTTAAAGATATGTGTGCTATTAAATAGTGATATATTACGGTAAAAAAGTACGGATAATTTTACAACAAAATATTCGATCCAATTCTAAAAAGTGGCATCATAGATCCCTGTTATTCAACTATTTATCATGTAAATAAAACGTTTAGGGGCTGTGGAGCCCAGTCGGTTAAGGCGTTCGCCTTTCATGCGGAAGGTCCCAGGTTTGGTCCCAGCATCGCCAAAATAACTGCCGACTGATAAACGGCCCATGCAGTCAAAAATGTCCGACAAATAATACCCTGTGCAGAGGGTGCACGTTAAATATATACTCCAAAGTCCCAACGCTGCGTACGAATGTCGCTCTTAAGGGGAATGGGCGCGTGGACCGGAGGTCTCCAAAGCAAAGTGCGTCAGTGTTAATCCTATGGCGAAAAAAATATTTTCTCTGCCACATTTCTCCGGCTGTATTGAATATTTTTACAAGCGGATTTTTTTATGTGATAAATGTAGCTGACTTACAGGGTCCCGACCTTCCCACTCTTTGAAATTGGTTCGAATATTTTTTTTTTTAGTTTTCAATAAATTTTACACAAAATATTCGAAGCCATTTCAAAAAGTGGGAAGATAGAGACCTGTAAGTTATCTACATTTATTATTTAAAAAAAAACCGTTTGTAAAAATATTCAATACAGCCCGAGAAATGTGGCAGAGAAAATATTTTTTTTCGCCACTGGATTAACACTGAGGCACTTGAGTTTAGAGACCCCCTCCAGCGCGCAATTCCCCCTTAAAATATGCGTTGAACGCTTACTCAGGTGACGGCTCGTCACTTGACTGTGTTTAAATAATTACACCCACCGCCAATAGCCCTTGTGTAACTTTAGGACAGCGATAATCCAATCTAACCTAACCTTTTTTGTCAAAATATAGCTTTGTCTTACCTTATAAGCACCTTCAAGCTATTTTTTGTTCATTTCGTACATTTCTTATTGACGCTAAAAACACAAATATCTCAAAAAATAGAGCGGATAGAGAAAAACTGTTTTCATATTTAAGAATCAGAAATTTAATCAAATATAATGTCTGTTCTAAAGTCCTAGGAACCTGTGTGCGTGTTAAAACGTCTGTGTTTAAAAAAATATTTTTTACTTCACCCAAAATAAAATAAAACAGTAAACTTGGCCACTTTTTCTTGTCCAAAAAAAGTATTAAATTTTATTTCACACATATTGCGTGATATATATTCAGTTTTTTTAGAGTTCAACTCTTTTTTTTTTACCTCTCAACTATGAGTATTACGTGTTCACGCATTTTCGTTGTAAACCTTGAAAAGAGGAACTTTTATACCACCTGCTGCTATTATGGAAATTTCTCAGAGACCTCAGAGGAAACTGACTGTGTATTGGCAAACCTAAAAGGGGTCCAACATCTGTCACGTGACTTCGGACTAAGTCACGTGGTTTAGACCTGATACCTTTTGAATAATACTAAAGGGTAATTCCATGTAACTGTAGTGTAAGCATAGATATCATAGTTAAAGTATTAGAATGGATGACCTTTATTCCCAAAACTGCCTTCAGATTGCTGAGGCTGTGTGGAACACACACGGTCACATCTAATACCTCAACCTATCCATAGACAAGACAACAACAACAACAACAACATTGGATTGGCAGATCACGTGACCTCCAATGCTAACGACGGACGGGACGCGCATCGAGACCAGAATAAGAGGGCAATGAGGCCAGTGTTGCCACCAGTTTTAGGAGAAAAACACTACGAAAAAATACCATGTCATTCTAAAATTACAAAAACATAGCATTGGAGGTCAAGTGATCTGCCAATCTAATACTTTATGATAGCTATGAGTGTAAGTCACAATTTAAAAGGAGGTTATCAAAAGCTTTTAAATTTGAAAATGAATCAAATTAAATGAAACACGTTACATTATTTAGTTTTGATAAGTGTAGATCAGCTATTCCATTTTTTTTTCATTTGATGTTAAATGTTCTAGTGATAATCACTTTTAAACAAGTGACGTACACTACAGAAAGGATAATTTCGCATGGAATTAGCATTAATAATCACCTACTTTACGCTTTTAAACTTACTACTGCATACTGTTGTGATTTGGCAACGCACACTTTAATCCAAGTTTATGATTTTAAAATATTGCCGATGTACGGTAATGGAATTTTGCAATTTTGCAATTTTGCATCTTTTCTAAGGTATATGGATGTTTTAGAATGAAAAAAAAAATACTTTAAAAAATGATTTTAGGTTGCGCATAGAATTTAAAGGATATAATTCCCCCAAATTCAATACATTGTCTTCAATGCATAATTCCTATGGCAATGCTAATATTTTTTGAATATATGTAATTAAATTCCACGGCAGAGATATTTTTCCTGCAATGGGGGGGGATGACCATCATATATCAATGTAAATTTTTTCAGTAAAAAATATACATTCATTTCAGGGTAAAATTTTCTAAAATGGACGTTACAAATTATTTTAACAATGAAATCTTCAAATCAAACACTTTACGTTACAAAATTACAAAAAAATAGATTACAAATACAATTGTTGTAGTTTTTTTTTTTTTAGAAAGACAGTGATAAATTGCCAAATATAGCAACTTTTCTCGCCAAACATGTGATTTGGCGATATTTATCTGGGGTCCCCTTCTCAGTAGTCTTTTTTTTTTACTTTTATATCAGAGGTTCATTGTATAATGTATTTGAATTTTTTCAACGAAATAAAAAAGAAATGGCTAGAAAGAATTTCTACGTTACACTTTTTCTAAAAAGTTCATACTCGTAGCTTAGAGTTGGATTCGCTTGTAACATTGTAAGAATATAAATTGCGGAATTTTTTAGAAAGTAGGCTTAGCGGGCATTTGTAAAAAGGGGCTTTTGCAAACACTTTTCAGGAATTTGGTCGTTCTTTTGAAAAAAGCAATTTTTCAAGTGAAGTATGGTTAGTTTTTTTTGTGAATGAAAAATGTATTTTTAACTACTTTCTAACATGTGGTAATCCAGAACATTTTTCTATATAAATCTGTTTATAATGAAGCTCAAGTTAAAAAAACATTTTTTTTTCATGTATGCAATAAATTTAACTAAATATATAATAAAGATAATAAAAATGTTGGCAATCTTTATGCTATAAATATAAATAAAAACTTTAATTAGCTGTAAAATTCTAATTAAATAAATTAGAAGAAGGAAAATTGCATTTACGAATAGGTAAATGATTTTTAAAAAAATAAAAATACACAGGCGTTAATCTATTTATTATGCGTTCCAGCCGTTTTATAAATACAGTACATATTTAGCTTGCTTTCTTTATTTTTCAATTTGTTTGAAAATATGAAAATTTGTTTGTTGAAATGGTGAAGATTTCTGTCCTTTCTATAACTTTTTTCGAATTCCTTTCTAAATATCCGATTAACAGAAGTTCTAAAGAACTAAAATAGCTAACTTTCCTGTACTTAAATACTTACTGAAGTTCTAATCGGGAAAAAAAACTAGGTTCCTAAAGTAAATATCATCAACAGCCGTTTCTACACTAGATTTATACACATTAGAAAAAATCGAAACACAGCACCCAGCTATAATTACAACTTCTAAAGCCAAATCACTATTTCCTTAATATTCTTTCGCAAATTAATTAATATTATTAATCATCTGCGTGATTTATTGTAGTTCGAAATAATTAAATATTATTGATAACAAAGTATGAACTACTCGAATGCATTAAAATAAGAATGTAAATTAAACTAGCATAATTGCATGCAAAAGTATGCCTGCCGCTTCTTGTAGATAATTAATGAATAATCAAAGAATCAAATTGTGCTACATTTATGACGTCATTCAATGATTCATGAAAAATTATTTTTCAATTGATAAATAATAAGCTTTTTCAAATTGTTTATTTGCAACAGTGTTTAAATGGCTAATGAATGTCAATGTAATTCAATGAAATTCGGACAGATTTTTATTCAGTCTGGATAAACAACAGACAATAAGTATAAAGTTGGGTATCTGAGGTCATAGCTTTTCTAAAAAAAAAAATTTTAAGTCAGCGTAAACATTTATAATAATAGACAGAAGGACACATGCGCATTTCAAATATTTTATTTAATTTTCATTAAAAAAAAATATAAAAATCAACAGTGCGTTAACCTATGTTTATATATTGCTTAATTCGCAGCCGTTTTTATATTTAAATCACCAAGTACATACATTTGCTTGCTTTACTTTATTTTTAAATTTGTTTGAAAATATGAAAATTTGTTGTTGAAATGGTGAAGATTTCTGTCCTTCTTTATACTTTTTTCGAATTCCTTTCTAAATATCCGATTTAAAAAAAAATCTTTATTTTGTTACAATTTGTTTGTCTGATTGTTCTTTAACCCGTATGTCTTCCTTTATATCGAAGGTTTGCTTCAATTTCTGCTATAGCTCTTTGGTTTTTTTTAATTATTTTTTATAGGTGTCTGACGTCATATCTCTTCATATGTCATACATTTGTGTGTCTGACTTGCCTTACTTTTAAAATTTTAGTCAGCATTAAAGAAATAAAAAATAGACTACAGTCCCTGGACAAATTATTAGACGCACTGCAAGATTTCATGTATCAATCAATGATGAACAAAATACCTTTAGAAAGACATTTGTGCTCCTAAACTTAAGCTATTGAATAGAAAATACTATCTGCTATACTTAATACATATATTGACATCCTTTTTAATGATGTGGAATTCTTTGATATGTTTTCATCATTACTAAAAAAGTACAGTGCGTATAATTTGTCCAGGGACTGTATATGCAAAACATAATATACCTCATTCCACTTACAGTTTTTTGAACAGCCTTCTTGTCGATTCTGAAAATAATATTGGAACTATAGATTTTTTTTTCTCCCAAATCCCTTGGGGATTTACGTATTTTTGGAACTGATAAAATTGAAACCAAGACCACAGAAAGTTTTCATTTTCGATCATCAAATAAAAGGATTTTGGTTTGTTTTGATGAAAACAATTTTTTTTTAAAAATCTACTGCTTTGTTTTGATGGGTCGGGACCCGTTTTTTTATGATATAAAATACAAGAAAGGAAAAAATGTATACAAAATACAAAAGTACTACCAAACATCAAACACAAGTATTGAATAAAGGGAGCCCAGTCGGTTAGGCGTCCGCCTAGCATGCGAAAGGTCCCAGGTTCGGGTCCGGGCATCGCCAAAACAACTGCCGACCTATAAACGGCCCGTGCAGTCAAAAATACCCGACGAATAATACCCCGTGTAGAGGGAGTGCACGTTAAATATCCTCCAAAGTCCCAACGCTGCGTACGATGTTGAAAGTCGATCTTAACGATTGCGTTGGGTGCCTACTCAGGTGTCGCTTGACTGTGGTTCTAAAATATGACGCCCGTCGCCAATAGCCCTCGTGTAGCTCTAGTGCGACGATAATCCAAACTAAAACTTAATTGAATAAAGAATTAGAATATAAAAGAAAAAATTTATAATAAAAAATTTCAATTGTTCAAAAGGTCTCTGGCGTCCCAGTAACGGAAGTAGTTACAGTTATGTTTTGTCATATAAAAAAAAAGGGAAGATATATTTTATATTTTTGTCTGTTTTCGAACTTGCAATTTTTTTAGTATTAAGGGGGAATGGGCGCGCTGGACCGCGGGTCTCCAAACTTAAGTGCCTCAGTGTTAATCCAATGGGAAAAAACTATTTTCTCTGCCACATTTCTCCGGCTGTATTGAATATTTTTCAAACGGTTTTTTTAAAATAATAAATGTAGATAACTTACAGGTCTCTATCTTCCCACTTTTTGAAATTGCTTCGAATATTTTGTGTAAAATTATTTATTGAAAATTAAAAAAAAAAATATATTGGAACCAATTTCAAAAAGTGGGAAGGTCGGGGCTTGTAAGTCAGCTACATTTATCATATAAAAAATACGCTTGTAAAAATATTCAATACAGCCGGAGAAATGTGGCAGAGAAAATATTTCTTTTCTCTATAGGATTAACACTGATGCACTTTACTTTGGAGACCCCCGGTCCAGCACGCCCATTCCCCCTTAAAGTAACATGATAGAAGACGATTCTAATCTTTCAGAACTTCTTGTTTTAAATTCCTGCAATATCAACAAAATCTGACTTCGTTATCCTCATGATTTTATAAAAAGAATATCTGTTTTTATTCGGTAAGAAATGTATTCAATAAATAAAAATATCACTTTAAAAACTATCCTTTAAATTAAATTATAAAAAAAACTGTTTCAGTGTTTACAAATCATTACTCAACAACATACACAAAAAATACAGGGTGTCCGTAAAAGAATGTCCGAGTTTCAAATTGTGACCTGACATCACGCCTTGTGATTTCTTCCTTTGGGGCTTCGTAAAAGATCGGGTCTACGTACCACCCCTAAACCACGATTTACCAACCTTGAAAGGTAGAATTGCACAGGCTGTTGCTTACATTACTCCGGACTTGCTGCAGACAGTATGGGAAGAATTGCATTTTCGTTTGGATGTGTGCCGTATCACTAAAGGCGCACACATTGAGCACTTAAAGGAAAAACTAGGTTAGTTTTCCTTCAATGTCATTTATAATTTGTTATGTTTAGTATAAAATAAACTCCTGTAATAGACCATTATAACTCGGACATTCTTTTGCGGACACCCTGTATTATTGATATTTTTTAAGATTGTCAGTCACCGTGCATAGGAGTTGAGGGCCGTTACTGTGTACAAACGTCGCCCTTAACGGTTGCGTCGGGTGCCTATTCATGTGTCGGCTCGTCACTTGACTAGGGTTCTAACTTACGACGCCCGTCACCAATAGCCCTCGTGTAGCTCTAGTGCGACGATAATTCAAAATAAAAGCAGATTTAGCAAATAATGGTTTATTGTAATCTGAACATAGACTATCATCCTCAAAGTTACGTTTAAATTCAATGAAGGGGCTGGGGAGCCCAGTCGGTTAGGCGTTCGCCTAGCATGCGGATGGTCCCAGGTTCGGGTCCGGGCATCGCCAAAATAGCTACCGACCTATAAACGGCCCGTGCAACCAAAAATGTCCGACAAATAATACCTCGTGTGGCGGGAGTGCATAATATAATATTGGAACTATAGATTTTTTTTCTCCCAAATCCCTTTGGGATTTACGTATTTTTGGAACTGATAAAATTGAAACCAAGACCACAGAAAGTTTTCATTTTCGATCATCAAATAAAAGGATTTTGGTTTGTTTTGATGAAAACAATTTTTTTTTTAAATCTACTGCTTTGTTTTGATGGGTCGGGACCCGTTTTTGTTATGATATAAAATACAAGAAAGGGAAAAATGTATGCAAAATACAAAAGTACTACCAAACATCAAACACAAGTATTGAATAAAGGGAGCCCAGTCGGTTAGGCGTCCGCCTAGCATGCGAAAGGTCCCAGGTTCGGGTCCGGGCATCGCCAAAACAACTGCCGACCTATAAACGGCCCGTGCAACCAAAAATGTCCGACGAATAATACCTCGTGTGGCGGGAGTGCACGTTAAATATCCTACAAAGTCCTAACGCTGCGTACGACGTCGCCCTTAACGGTTGCGTTGGGTGCCTACTCAGGTGTCGGCTCGTCACTTGACTGTGGTTCTAAATTACGACGCCCGTCACCAATAGCCCTCGTGTAGCTCTCGTGCGACGATAAGTCAAAACTAATAAAAGCAGATTTAGCAAATAATGGTTTACTGTAATCTGTACATAGACTATCATCCTCAAAGTTACGTTTAAATTCAATGAATTCAACAAGGAAACACTGTTTATTTCACCTTCTGAAAAACCTCTATTCACTTTTCGATCCATTCAACGGCTAAACAATTCCCCAAAGTGTTTTTTAATGGTGGGAACTAGTGATGGCAGATAGAGGCGAAGACACTGCTGAATCAGGTTAGCCAAGTGAAGCCGTCATCTGTGGCACAATACGCCAAAACAAAACTTTGGTTAACTTTTGGCTCAGTGGCTGAGATCCAGGCTCGCTTCGCTCGTTCACCGTTCATTGAAATATTTTAGTCTAACCTTTAGTATTATTTAAAATAAAATAATTACAAATTAAGCTAATAAATTTTTCTTTAATGTGATATATCCAACTTTTATTTTATTAATTTTACGTAAAGAATTTTTTTTAAATAGATCACAGTAATTGATTTATTTTAAAAAAGGATACTAAACTCTAGACAAAAATTTTTAATGAACGGAGAGTGATCGAAGCGAGTTCATAATTAAGTGTTTCGTAAAAAAAAATTCAAAAGTAAATCAAGAGCATCTGCTCTTTACCGTAGGCGAAAGTGTGAACAAACTCGATTGTTGCATATTAACAATAGTGTTTGATAGTTCTGTCAATTGAAATTATAATTTTCGACCTCTCAGTGGCTGAGTGGTTAAACGTGTCCGCCTCGTAAGCCCAAGATCGCGGGTTCGAGCCCCAGCTGAGTCGTCGGATTTTCTGGATGGGGAAAATCTTGGGCGCGCATGTCATATGATTATGTGGCATGTAAAAGATCCCTGGAGGGTCCATTTGGCTTGGGTTCTCTCGGCAAATTTAAATCTCGGCATACTTTAACATCCACAGATAGCTCAGATTCATTGTAATCTGGGCGTCAAAATTGGTAGCGAGAGTCGCCTATATGGTGCCACAAAGAAATGGCTCTCAGTTCTGGGGAATATGGCGAGTCTGCAAAAGGCTTGACCGCCAATATTGCAGCCCCATTAGGGAAAAAAAAACCTTTGGTTAACTAGTTGGAGATACTGACTTTAGTCGCCAAACCCAAAAATATAGCCAAACAAGTATAATTTAAAATTTGACAAAAAAAATTCATTATAATTAATATAAAAGCACCTATAAAAAAGTAGATAAAATGAAATGAACATATAATAACTATATAAAATTTGATTTAAAATAAAATAATAAGAATTAATACAATTTATATGTTTAATTTAGTTGGGTTTTTTTTTTAATTTTCCCAGGGAAAAACTAGCGTCTAATCTAAAAACCAAGGAATTTGGCGAAAGTTGGCGCAATTAACTTTCGGGATAATACGCAAGTACCAAATTAATAAATATTTTTATATTTCGCTGTAATAATTACAGTTGAATTCCTATTAACCTAAACAATCGGTACCTAATCCCATTCGGATAACTAGAAATTCGGTTAATTGGAGTTTTTCGTAAAAAAAAGGGTATATTTTATTCAATTACTTATTTAATTGTTGGGCCTGTGTGGTAATGTAGTTCTAGTCTAATCATCTAAAACCAAAATCTAAAGTACTGTTTGGTAGTTTAAGTTGTAACTTATTGTAATAGTTTTTTTTTTATTCATTTTATTTTGGAATAGACGTAGGTCCCCAAACTGAAGTGCTCTGTGTCAATCCAAAGGGAAAAATATATTTTCAAACCACATTTCTCCGAATCTATTAATAGTTATTTATGCAACTAGTGCCGAAAATAATACTTTATTAAGCGAGTGGCTTTTATTTCACGAGACCGTAGGTCGAGTGAAATAATGACAAAAGCTTAATAAAGTATTATTTGGCACGTGCTTGCTTACAATATTTTTTATAATAACGTACAAAAATGTATTTCTACCAATGAGTGATTTTCATGACATCATTTAGTTTCCATAGCGATATTGAAGACATTTTGTTTTTCTACCAATCAGATACTTTTATTTACTCTACCGCACTAGTGCCGAAATTAGTACTTTCGGCACTGTCTGTGACGTAAGCACGTAAAGTATCATTTTCGCAACGATTTATAAATGAATATGAAAAAAAAGTGAACTTTTTTGCACGTATAAAAATATGTTTAGAAAGGTTTTTTTATGATAAATTTAGCTGACTTACAGGTCTCTATAAACCCACTTTTCGAAATTGATAAAAATACTTTGTAAAACGTTCAATGAATATTTTTAGCACAGAATATTCAAACAAATTTTCAGTTTGTGGAACTCATATGAAGAGTACATGGGGAAAACCGCTTAATTTCGTCAAAAACTTTTCTCATCAGGCCTCTTTGGCGATGAAAGCGAGTCATCGCCTAAACTGATGTGAGGAAATCGGTTACTCACTTTATTTTTCTCCCGCGGCAACCCTGATTTACGCCAGAGATCAGCGGACACGAGTCACACGTTTGTACCGCGAAAAAAGAAGGAAAACCGGTTTTCTGTCGCCAATGTCCGCCAAGCAGATACAATTACGGAACTACTCCTAAAAAATAAAGCGGTTCTTCACTCTGTACTCTTCATATGAGTACAGAGTGAAGATATGTTCCTGTACTCTTCATATATCAAATGGCTATTGACTGGGAGGGACCCAATTGGCACTACTTTGCCTTGGGCAATAACAGGAAGACTCACGAATTCGTTAAATATAAAAATTGTTGAGACTTTACTATAGTACTGTATAAGTACTAGAATAAGTACTAGTACTGTATAAGTACTAGAGAATGTATAAGTACTAGAACAAGTCTACATTGAGGGGCTCAGGTCGTTTCTAATCGATTTAGCGGCTTTCGCTGGGCTTCCTTTTTTAGCTTTCACACTACGATTATAACGTAAAAAGTGGAAGGTATTATAATCGTTCAGTGTGTCTGTCCGTCACCCACTTTCATAGTCCAAACTACAAATGCTACATGCAAGTGTGATACGACAAAAAATATTCAGCGCATCGAAATTAGAAGACATTTAAAATCTCAGAAAAAAATTGGAATAGGAAATACTTTAATTATTTTTTAAAAAACGCGAAATTCAATGCTCATTTAAAAAGCATAAGAAGCCATTTTTATTCGAATTAAATCACCATTACCATTCGCAACAACCGCTCAAAAGCGATAAAAATATTACATATTTATTCTTTGAAATATAAATTAATTTTTGCAAACGATAAGTAATTATTATTGAATTTTCGAAATAAAATAAATGAAACTAGCCAAATTTAGCGTTTAAATGTTTATAATATAAATAATATTGTGTTTGGCGCCTTTTTACTTGTTTAACAAAACTGTCGTGTGGAAGCTGGTTAAGTGACAGATTCTGTTACAAACCTACTTGTTCTTTTCTCGCCAAGTATCCAAACGTCCTATTCTTACCCCCTTACAGGTGAAAACACATGAAAACTTTTCGATTCCCCTGATTATACATGAAAATCGCTTTTCTAAAGGGTATTTAGGGAAGAGAAATACAACAAAAAAAGAAATTTCACTCTCAAGAAAGTTGGGAAAACTACTTGCTCTGGGAAGTGGCTACAATTGAAACGCTAATGCATAAAAGTGTCAAGTTTACAGAGAGATTTCCGTACAAGCTTCTTCTTACGCTAAAATATTGGAAGAAAGAAACATGGTGGGAAACTATCCGAATGGACTTACCTCTTTATACAGTTGTTGATACCTTTGAAAGCTTTATATGTGTCATTGTTAAAAGAAAAAAAAACCTTTAAAATGTTTGTTTTGGTTTATTATTATATTGGAATACCATGCTACGTTAAAAAAATGTTACATAGTATTGTAAGTTTCCACAAATTAAAACACGTTTAGCAATTCCAACAACTAGTGAATTGAGACATTTTTTATATAATTTATAAGCTACCGTCAGTGCGGGTAACTTTGGCCAAAATCATTGTTTTTTTACAAAAGAAGAAAAATTAAACTACAAAACCGATTTAAACACTTGAAAATCACAATGCATTTGAAGTATTGTACTTTTAGGAATAATTTGCAGGCATTTTTGTTACATTTTATAAGTTTACAAAAAATGGTACTAGTTTAAAAAATTAGGATACGATTCGATTCCAGGAGGGTAACTTTGGCCACAAGCACGAAATACTCACCAATGTATAATTTACTGCTTTTTTAGCTGTCTAATAGATTTAAATTGCAATAATAAAACTACTTAACATTAGAATTATTAGTTTTTAAAGTTTATTAGGTGATTTCAGGATAAATACAAGAAAAATTCTTATTTGTTTCAGTTTATGCTGCATCGCCCAATGATTTAGCCGCAATACTTTAGAACACTTTTAGCTGACATTTTTAAAAATTAATTTACAGTTCTAATAAGAAATTCAACTAATGTATTTTTGAAAACCAGATTTAATGATAATTATTTTCAGAATCAAAACGCAAACGATATTATAATGAAAAGAAAATAACATATTAGTAATTTGGAATTCTAAAAAGTTTACATTTCTAGCATTATCAAGTTTAAATGTCGTTCTATATTATGCTTAAAAACAGTTTTGAAAAGACTTAATAATATAGAATATCCATAAGAATAAGATTAAAATGTATTATTTAAAATTAAGTTAAAATAATCTCGCTTTTCGTTCATTTTTTAAAGTGTAATATAGCATAAGGAAATCATTGTAGCTATGGCCAAAATTAGCCGCATTCGTGGTCAAAAGTTTCCCGGTGACCAACAATTAAATACAGCTTTCGAAATATTCAACATAGAATAAAATAAATGGTGGGATATTATTCCCAATAGATTAAAGAATCGCATAGGGTATTTACTTGCTCAATTTTCAATAATTTTCGAACAATTCTAAATGAAAGTTTACTGAAGTAGTTTTTTGTTCTTCAACGCTTGCAGAAATAAAACACACTTTTTTTGGTGTTGCCAAAACTAAAATAGGAAAAAAAAATCTTATATTAAATTAAAGCCAATGTTGCCACCTTTCTAAAAATGCTAACTAATTTAAAGTCTGATGGTTTTGAGCAGAGAAATTTTAGAACAAATCTTTTTCCAACGCGTTGGCCAAAGTTACCCTCCATGGCCAAAGATACCCGCTTTGACGGTAGCCTTAAAAATAGAAATTCTTAAAAAAAGAAATAACATTTATTTTTTGAATTAATTTTTTAAAGCTATTGTTGAATGGTACTAAAAGAAATGATAAGAATTATAAGCCATGCATTGGTTGAGAGGTAACCAGTGAAATTTTTAAAAACTTTATTATTCAAGCGTGCAATGGTTTCACTTGAAAAAGATGTTTTTGCATTGGTTGGATTGGATTAGCATCACAGTACAGCTACTCATGGACTATTGGCCAGTTCAGATGGTAGTGCGTCAGTGTGAGTTGCGACTGTGTGAGTGTAAGTTGATCAATTCACAGGTGAAGATGAAACTCACAGTACAGCAGAGAGTGTTCATTGTAGAAAATTTTATTAAAACGAATTCGTTGAAAAAGTGACCAGTTGTTTGTTGAAGAATTTAATTGTGTAAAAGGGCCTAAAAAGAGTGCTATGCAACAAATAGTCACGGAAAGGCGTCAGCCAGGATCTGCTGTCAACAAGTTCAAAAACATTCCGAAACGGGTCTGAACACCAGATTCTGGGTCTTGCAATCAATTTAGAATGTTTTGTATTAACAAAAACAAAAAGGTCCGATTCTCTACGATAAATAACAACCGAAATAATCACTAGTGGGAAATTTTTTTTATCAGAGAGAGAGAGAGCTCTACAAACCTTGTTTATATTTCATTTCAACTAGCTTTTCAAACCATAGTGTAGTTTCCGGCTAATAAGTCGCCAAGCGTTTGTTTGGGCTTAATATTGAAGCGATCAATGGCTTCATGTTAGCAAACCTGCTTTTGTATTGGTTTTTGACTTGGCAACATTTCTGTCGTATTCTTAACTCCACGTTGGGGCCAGTTTTATCTGCTTCACCCTGTATATAAACTATGGACCTTTAACTATGTATGTGTTTCGTCGCTCAAAAATTTCGTTTGGCGAGATTTGCAACCACGAAAGTACCCTACATTTTTATTATATAACATGTTACAACCTTAAAATATTTGTTTTATGGTTTAAATGTACTTTTGAATAAAATATCTGTAACTATTCTTACACTATTTTATGTTTCAATATTTTCATAAACATTCCTTGATTTAAAAACAAAGAAAAGCTCAAGTACCCCATTTGTTCACAAAAATGACCTGTAATATATAACACATTTCCACCACCAAATCTTCATATAAATAAATTTATTATCCCTTCTGTACTCTTGAAATACACTGTTCAAAAGAATTAGGGGAATGCATGGTGAAAACCCTTTCACACCGAATGATTCCATTTATAATCAGCTTGCGATTTTTTTTCTCACTAAGTTGATACTCACTAAGTTACCATTTATCGGTAGATGGAAGAATCATGTCTTTTGAAGAAGTAAATAATATTTGCTTTAATTAAATGAAAATACGAAAAACATAATAAAATAAAATTCACTCCCAATAAATTTCATGAAATAAATGGACCCTAAATTCTTCACACTTGCATTCTTAGATGTTTATAAATTGGTTTTAACTTTTTTAAAAATAAAGTTTTGAAGAAATAATTGTTATAATTTATTCAAAAGTCATGATTCTAAATTTTTTCCCTTAAATTTTAGTTAAAAAATTTAGATCCCCCCCCCCCCTCCCCTGTTTTTTAACATTTCATTCTGGATGCATAATGAATCTATTTCACAAATTTTAGAATTTTAGAATAAAAAAGAAAAACGTTGGAACTGAAAGGGTTCACATAAGCAAGCAAAGTGCTCCCCTAATTGTTTTGAGCAGTGTAGCTTTAACTATTCTTATACTCTTATGTTTAAATATTTTCTTAAACATTCCTTGATTTAAAAACAAAGAAAAGTTAAAGTACCCCATTTGTTCAGAAAAATGACCTGTAATATAACACATTTCCACCACCAAATCTTCATATAAATAAATTTTTTATCCCTTCTATACTCTTGAAATATTTCAGTCACCTCTACGTAACAAATCTTTGGATTCGTTTTATGACTCACATAACTATAATTTTGATGCATGTGTTTGGTCAGTAAATAAATTAAAGTAGTCCCAGTATCCTGTTTTTAACTGAATTATATCATCTTTATGTAATGTAGAAAATTGTTTATTGTGACTATATTTTATGTCAACTGGCGTCTGAGGCTTTACGGACAGGGGTTTACAAACTGTAACACTTTATAACGCCATAAAATATTTTAATTGTGTTATTGAATTGTTAAAATTGTGTATAAATTGGGACCATGGGAAATTTTGCCCAGTTTCATTTAAAACAAGTAGGTTTGTAACCGAATTTGTCACTTAACCCGCTTCCACACAACAGTTATGTTTAACACGTAAAAAGGTACCAAACACAGCATTAATTCTATATTAAACATTTACATGCTAAATTTGGCTAGTTCCATTTATTTTATTTCGAAAATTCAATAATTATTACTTATCGTTTACAAAAATTAATTTATATTTCAAAGAATAAATATGTAATATTCCTCGCTTTTAAATAGAATGAAATTATTTCATATCAACATAGGGTAACGAGTACAGTGATTGGCCCCCTCATTCATTATTGAAAATAATAAGAGCCCAAATAATTAAAGCCCAAAATGTTGTGTCAACATGACAAACGTTAATGGCGGGAATTTTAAAAACATTTGTCACACCTATTTTGGGCTTTAACATCTTATTATTTTCAATAAGGAATGGGGGGCCAATCACTGTGAGGGGGGACAATCACTGTACTCGTTACCCTATAAAGAATCCTTAGTGAAATATATTTGACGTCATTTCAAACTGATCGATGTCGCCAAAATAAATTTATTTTCATTTAATTTTTAAAAGAATTAAAGTTTCTCGAGCGATTGTTGCGAATGGCAAGGGTGATTTAATTCTAATAAAAATGGCTCCCTATGCTTTTCAAATGAGCATTCAATTTTGCATTTTTTATTTAAATAATTGAATTACTTCGAATTCGAATTCTTTTCTGAAATTTTCAATGTATTCTCATTTCGATGCGCTGAAGTTTTTTGACGTATCACACTTGTCCGTAGCATTTGTAGTTTGGGATATGAAAGTGGGTGACGGACAGACAGGCGGGCTGAACGATTATAATACCTTCCCCTTTTTACGTTATGAACGTAGTGTGGAAGCTAAAAATGAACTAACACTGCACGACTTTCAATTGCCACTCAATAAAACTCGGGGGGGGGGGGCTGAGGAGCCCAGTCGGTTAGGCGTCCGCCTAGCATGCGAAAGGTCCCAGGTTCGGGTCCGGGCATCGCCAAAATAACTGCCGACCTATAAACGGGCCGTGCAGCCCAAAATGTCCGACGAATAATACCCCGTGTAAGGGAGTGCACGTTAAAAATCCTTCAAAGTCCTAATGCTGCGTACGATGTCGCCCTTAACGGTTGCGTTGGGTGCCAATTCAGGTGTCGGCTCGTCACTTGACTGAGGTTCTAAAATACGACGCCCGTCGCCAATAGCCCTCGTGTAGCTCTAGTGCGACGATAATTCAAAAAACCTAACCTAACCTCAATAAAACTCGGAAAAAATATGTAATATACATTTAAAGGTATCCTATAAAGTTATTTCAATAACTTCGGAACTAATAATACGGCAGCTACCTTTTGTGCACGGGTGATTTTTTTTTTCTAAACCTTATTACGGCGTTTGGCAAAAACTGCGAACTCGTTTGTCGAATTTCCTTTCGATTCAAGCTGTACAGTGGTTTGTGCATAGATATCATAGTTAAAGTATTAGATTGGCAGATCACGTGACTCCCAATGCTAACGACGCGACGCGCATGGAGGGCAAAATGGCCAGTGTTGCCGCCACTTCAAGGAGAAAAATACCATCTAATTCTAAAATGACAAAAAAAATATCTTAAAAATACTAGCTGCATTTTGGAATCTTTTTAGTGACTTTAAATCCTTTTCTAGTATTTTTTTTTGTAATTTTAGAATTAAATGGTATTTTTCTCCTTAAAGTGGCAGCAACACTAGCCATTTTGCCCTCTTATTTGGCCCCCATGCGCGACCCGTCGTTAGCATTAGAGGTCACGTGATCTGCCAATCTAATACTTTAACTATGATATCTATGGGTTTGAGGCAGACAGGCAGAACAATGTATAATAACAGATTTATCGGAATCAGCACCTCCGAAAACGTGTAGAAGACACAATATCTCCATTTCGGATTCTCGACCCCATACTTTATTAACGAAAAGTACTAATAATAAGCAATTAAAAAGCTAAACTCAGGAAAATTCTCTTAAGAAATATTGTCTTTTAGGGCGATATGGCGTCATTCGCAAACCTTTATTTAAGATCCAAAGCAATTCCTTTGTCCCAAACTAACCTCGTCCCAATCGAACAGGCAAGTTAGTCTGGACCTCTAATGAGGCAAAAGCAACGAACAAAGCAGTTTGTCACGTTTTCATCAACGACATAAATAAAACATACCGCTAATCTATCATCAAAAGGACGCCAAAAAGAGGTTTAAAATGAATCTCGCCAAATCCCTAATTTGTTAAAATGGGTTGCTATATTTGGCGTTTTATTGTTTAGGGTTGAGTGAAATGACTATAAAGCTGTGTCCTGACTACGACATCATTCAAATACCACAAATGCAACAAAACTTGGCGACTTGGCAGAGTCAGCAGCGTTCTATTGCATCGCTTGGCGCCCTTGGCGGTCGCCAAGTTTAGTTGCATTTTTGGCATTTGATGTCGTAGTCAGGACACAGGCTAATGAAAACAAAAAGAAAATTATATTTGTTAAAGATCTTCTCCGGGAGGATACTGTATTTGAAACAAACACTGTCACTTTGAACTTTTTTCACACAAAAACTATTTCTTGTAATTTGTTTACTTTGCTTGTTTTTCGAAGAACAAGTGTGTAATGTTATGTTACTCTCATTATATTGTTAAAAAAAATTATAAGCATTTTAGAACATTTAAAGAGTGACACTAGCGTGTTTGTTATGAATATAATACAAACTTTCCTATGGGAAAGTCACGTGACTTTCCACATTTATGAATTTCACCATTTAGGTTAATATGCAGTCCATTATATCTTAAAATCTCTTTGGCACAAACTGAAATATCGCTTTTTTATTGTTTCCAATACCTTTTGTTTTCCCTTACTCCTAAATATCCCAAAGACTTCCCCAGACATATATTGACTGAAGATTGGAAAACAATGGCCTAACTACCCAAGTAACGTGATATTCGAGTACAAAGCATAGCAAAGGAATTGAAGTAGAGGAGTAGCAACTCTATCCCGTTCAAGCCAAAAATTAAGTACGTCTTCTGGTTGTCCATTCAGTGAGTATTTAACCATTTGGTGAAGGAATTTTCGCCAAATGTCTAAAACAAGGTGAATTTCGTTGATCTGTTTTCTGTACTTACATTTTATTTCAAAGAACACCATGATAATTTATTTTAACGTAGTAATATTACAAAAAAAAGTAACAAAAATGTGTTATTTTACATTTCGAAGGTTAAATCTCGCCAAACAGAATCTTTGGCGACAAAAGGACTTTTCTGGCAAGAAAGCACAGTATAAACAGTTAGAGGTTACCTTCGGAAATATACCGTTTGGCTGCAGTTGTTCATTTTTTTTAAACTTTATTGCTTGACGAAATGGGAAAAGTACCTTTATTTCTATTTTACGGTTAGTTTACGAATAGAACTAATTTAAAGTCTCATTTACTCCGCGCTATATATTGACGGGATTCTCTTTTTAAAAACTTTATTGCTTGGCAAAATGGGAAAAGTACCTTTATTTCTATTTTCCGGTTAGTTTACGAATTGAACTAATTTAAAGTCTCATTTACTCCGCGCTATATATTGGCGGGATTCTCTTTTTAAAAACTTTATTGCTTGGCAAAATGGGAAAAGTACCTTTATTTCTATTTTACGGTTAGTTTACGAATAGAACTAACTTAAAGTCTCATTTACTCCGCGCTATATATTGGCGGGATTTTTCATTTGTAAAGTTGTGTACTTTTATCGTATGGCCAAAATGAGAACAGAATCCCGAAGAATATTTATCATTGGCATGGCACCTTAAGGGGGAATGGGCGCGCTGGACCGCGAGTCTCCAAAGCAAAGTGCATCATTGTTAATCTAATGGAAAAAAAAATATTTTCTCTCACATTTCTCTGGCTGTATTGAATATTTTTACAAACGTATTTTTTTATGTGATAAATGTAGCTGACTTACAGGTCCCGACAATCCCACATTTTGAAATTGGTTCGAATATTTTTTTTTTTAATTTTCAATAAATAATTTTACACAAAATATTCGAAGCCATTTCAAAAAGTGGGAAGATAGACCTGTAAGTTATCTACATTTATTATTCAAAAAAACATTTTGTAAAATTATTCAATACAGCCGGAGAAATGTGGCAGAGTATATAGTTTTTTCCCCCATTAGATTAGCACAGAGGCACTTGAGTTTGGAGACCCGCGGTCCAGAGCGCCCATTCCCCCTTAACCAACAAATTGAAGTTGGCGTCCTTATGTCATAGCGCTTACACTCAGAAAATACTTTTGCGGTCTTCAATACAAATAACAGCATAATAAATTTCATGAGAAAAAAAATGTGTTTTTCAATTATTACAAGTTGTTTTGAGTTAATACACAAAAATGTTTTTTTTTTTTGTCGTGTCCATGAGAGTCGAACTCTATATGTGTCCGTGAATTTTGATAATTTCTTCTACGACTTGCTTGATGTTGTCTCCATACGGATCTAGCATAGTCGGCAGTACTCCAATCTTTCTCAGGCTGGCGCTCATAGCCGGACACTCATAGATGTGAGTAGGCGTAAGCTGTGTAAAAAATGTATTGCGGCTCCAATAACAATGCATGGTCATCATAAAAATTTTGCTGAAGGCGCAGCTCGCATGTATTCTTCCGAAATATAGTTCTCCAGCATCTGTTCCTTATTGTTTCGGATAAATAAAAAAAACTAAAAAAAACTAAACTCCTCGGCGCAACAGCCCTTTACTGTGTCAAGGCCTGCCGTGCCCATTTCAGCTTTCGTGACATAGGGCTCTGGGTGCTAGACATATGTCCCGGTAAGGTGGTCAGCCTCACGCGGAACCCCCAGTGTTTAATTCACAATCATGCTTGGTACCCATTTTATCGACCTACTCAAGGGAAGAAAGGATTTGTCATCCTCGCTTAATCCGGGATTCGATCCCAGGACCTGTTGCGTGGCAATGCGAAGCATTATCACTTAGCCACTGGGGCCTGTTTCGGATAAATAGCTGTACAAAAACTTAAAAGATTTCAATTACGGAACTTTAAAATGATTATTTTTTATAATTTTGCTATTCATACACTAGTAAAGCAACATAGTTTAAGTTTTTGGTCAATCTGGAATGCATATAATAATGATCTCCTCTCTCGATCATAGTTGTGTTAGAACAACACAAATGTGTGTTCGTATGCCACCAACACAATTATTATATTAAAAAAACATCTAAAGTTGCAATTGGGCCGTGGGGAGCATAGTGGTTCACTGTCGGTCTCGCGATCGAGTCTCGACACCTCTGAAGACCCACCGAGTATAAGCGGAGTACGTGCTCGTTAAATCGGTTGGGTCCGAAAGTCCTGAGGTCGGTCATTGCGCAGTTTACCACGGGTACAGGTCCCTGGAGACACTTTCCCTCCGCTTCAGAGACATGTCTAAATTGTGGAGGTGGCGATAGATGGCAGCATCTGTCTTGTATGTGTGTGTATGTATTGTCCGATCTTCTTGACGAAGGTTTATAAGCGGGTCTTTGTGACCAAGCACACAAGCCTGAAAATATGTCTACCAACCAACCACGTTGCAATACTTGTACACAATACACGATACTTGTGTTTCACTTGTGCTGTTTGAACACAAGTTTTGTCTGAATGTACGCCACAGCACTGTGATAAATTATTAACAAGTAGGTTTGTAACAGAATCTGTCACTTAACCCGCTTCCACACATTTGTATTTAACAGGAATAAACGCGCCAAACACATTAATTCTATATTAAACATTTACACGCAAATTTGACTAGTTTCATTTATTTTATTTCGAAAATTCATAATTATTATTTATCGTTTGCAAAAATTAATTTATATTTCAGAGAATAAATACGTAATATTCCTCGCTTTTAAATAGAATGAAAACATTTCATATCAACATACAAAGAATCCGTAGTGAAACATATTTGACATCATTTCAAACTAATCGATTTCGCAAAAATAAATTTAAATTTATTGTCTAAAAGAATTAAAGTTTCTCGAGCGATTGTTGCGAATGGCAAAGGTGATTTAATTCTAATAAAAGCAGGGCCTTTAGCTATTTCTAATTCAAAGTTTTAAACGCCAAAATTAACTATTTTCATTAATCTTCTTTCTCAGATTTAATAATTAGACTTTATCGTTTGCTAAATTTGTTTGAAGTTCGAAGAATAATGATGTAATCTTTTTTAATAAATATCTTTGTGTTGCCTTAATTTCCCATTTACATTTCTTTCGAAAATTCACTTATTTATAGTTTGTTAAATAAATTTTACAGTTCAAAAAATATATAATTAGTACAATTGATGCTTTAAAAATAAAAGCGAAACTTTGCATATTTTTTTATGCCAAGTTAGAATTTTCTATGCATCTTTCTTCATACATATATAATGAACCATCAAAAGAACTCTATTGTGATATTACAACAATCCAAACTGAATTATATCACATAAATAAATATTTTTATTTTTATTTCAAATAAAGTTTTTCGTACGTTTAACGAAATGGCAACAGTAAAAATATTGAATAAAAATGGAATTTGCATGTTATTTCAATGTAGATTAAATTTTTAGTTATTTAAACTTTAAATAAACTTCTAATTTAAATTTTTAATGAAATTTGGAATGTAGCCTAATCTGATTTTTTGTTTTAAAATAAAGTTTTTCGTACGTTTAACGAAATGGCAACAGTGAAAATATTGAATAAAAATGGAATTCGCATGTTATTTCAATTTAGATTAAATTTTTAGTTATTTAAATTTTAAATAAACTTCTAATTAAATTTTTTAATAAATTTGGAATGAGCTAATCTGATTTTTTGCTTTAAAATGACGTATCCCACTTGTCTGTGGGACTTGTGGTTCTTTCTGTGAAAGTGGGTGACGGACGGACAGACAGACGGACTGAACGATTATAAAATCTTCCACTTTTTACGTATAAACGTAGTGTGGAAGCTAAAAGTAGAATCATTTCTCACGAATTCAACTGTTTATGTTAAACCCAAACCAACTACATCCTTTCATCATAAGATACTTGATAGATTTTATTCGAGTCTTTGAAGATTGTCCCCCCGTTATCGTTTAGAATTTAATCGATGCTTTTCTCAAAGAATCGTTTCTTTATTGTCTTGAGAAAGTTATATCGAAGTGAAAATCGATTGATAAAGTTTTATCGAAGTTTTCTCCCGATTTGCGTTCTATTGTCCGCTTTATTCGCTTCCTAAGAGCCATAGAGATACATTTTCAATGGGTTATTAAAGTCAATAAGGTATTTGCCTTTATCGGAAAATTGACTTTAAAAATGGAATTAATTTTATGGAATAATAAGTCTTTAAAACAATGTTTATTGATTGGGTTCTGAACGATAAGTTTTGAAAGAAGTCGAATAGCCTTCTTCCCTTTTACTTTAATAGTTACAGAAATTTTTATTATACGGAATGCATACAGATATTAATTATTGAGGAAAGGTGCATGTGATGTCATACCTTTCTGTCCAAAAATTTATTTATTACTAGCTTTATAAACCCGGCGTTGCACGGGTGTACCCTTTTCCTTACTAACGGTGAATTTTTTTTATGTAAATTTTAATTTTATACCAATTGATCCCCTCTCCACTGGTCAGCACTCCATCAGGATATTATAATTAGCTCCCATTCTAATATCAGCATTAAAGTTTTTTAAAAGAAGTCTGATTGTATCCAGGGCCTTCTAGGATCTAGGAGTTAGAGGGCTTTCCCAAAGGCCGTGTTAAAATTAACAGAATAGCTATGATATAATGGCCAGTTTTTATTTGCAATCCTACACTTGAAAATGCCCAAAATGTGGTAAACTTTCCACTCCATATGCGATCACTCGTCTCCTCTCGCAGGGGTCCTATACCAAGGGCAGGGGAGCCCAGTCGGTAAAGGCGTTCGCCAAGAATGCGGTAGATCCCAGATTTTTAGGTCCGGGCATCGTCAAAATATCTGCCGACCTATAACGGCCCATGCAGCCAGAAATGCCCCATGTCCCGAATAATACCCCGTGTGGTGGGAGTGCACGTTAAATATTTTTCAAAGTCCCGTAACTTGGATAAAACTTGAATGAAAGTGGTATTAAAATTTCCTTTAGGAAACATGCAAATTAATTAAGTACTGATTATTTTAATATATTTATGTATTGGTGTAAAAAAAAGACAAATTCGTCGGTTAATATAAATTACCTTTTTAATGACGCAATGTTGATTAAAAAAAAACTTCAAAATTAAAAATGAATTTATGAATAAATATTGATGTATTGATGTGATATTCGTAGATAAATATAAATAGTACCTAAAATTCAACGATACAGTATCGTGCTCGATTCGCGACTTCAAAATCGATGTCAAACAATATTATGCATTTATTTCCCAAACAAATCGGCTAAATTATCTTTACCATAGATATCATGGTTAAAGTATTAGGTCGGCAGATCACGTGACCTCCAATGCTAACGACGGGACGCGCATGGAGGCCAAATAAGGGGGCAAAATGGCCAGTGTTGCTGCCATTTTAAGGAGAAAAATACTACGAAAAAATACCATTTAATTCTAAAATTACAAAAAAATAACTTAAAAATACTAGCTGCATTTTGGAATCTTTTTAGTGACTTTAAATCCTTTTCTAGTATTTTTTTGTAATTTTAGAATTAAATGGTATTTTTTCGTAGCATTTTTTTTCCTTAAAGTGGAAACAACACTGGCCATTTTGCCCCCTTATTTGGCCTTCATGCGCGTCCCGTCGTTAGCAATGGATGTCACGTGATCTGCCAATATAATACTTTAACTATGATATCTATGATCTTTACAATGAACTTGGAATTGTTTTAAAATAATATTCAGCTAGTTGGTAGTTAATCGGTAAAAAGGAAAACCTAAATATTACTCGTAAATCCTTTAACATTGCCTTTTTTTACATGATATTTCAATGAATCTTCTATTATTTTCATTACACTTTTTTTGTAGTTTTTTTTTTTAATTCAAGAAAATCATACCCTTTAATTTTCGGGTACTGCTAGCGTATTATGGCCGGTTTCGATTTGGCGACTCTCCTTTTGTTGCCAAGTAGCGAAAACGTACTTAAATTAGTAAACATTCCAGTTCAACTCAATAGTTGTTTACATGTAGATGTTACTCAATAGACTCAATAGATGTTTACATCAATCTTGTTGCTATAGCAACCCTGCTTTACTTTTTCACGAACCCCAAAGTCGCCAAATAGCATTCCGGCCATAATACGCTAGCTGTCCCAATTTTCGTTTAAGAAGAAATTACTTCAGAATAAAAACAGTTTTTAATAGTTTATTTTATAACCATAACAGTATACCTCAATGTGTGTGTGCATATATTGCATTTTATTAGTTTATTTATATACCTCACTAGCAAATTTATACCCGTTCTTCGCAAGGACTAAAAGAATATCAAATCGATCCAAGTATATGTGTCATTTAATTTGCTATAGGATAATAAGCTTAGCCTTTGTTCCCGTTCATTATAAAGAATAAAATCCCGTTACTTATATTGCTTTAAAATTCTAAAGTAAAATTACATCACTATAAAATGCACATCCTCCTATCACAAAAATCTTCCTCAATATGAACTTACTGTCATCGCGCTTTTCCTGATAAATTCAAAATTAATAATAATTGTATAGCAATGTTATTTCACGTCAAAACCTCCATTTTGGGTTTAAAAAAAAACATGTAGCTCATTGGCACGTTCAATTATTTTTCAAATCATTAATTTAGTTTCTGAAGGTAATAGCAAGAAAGTAAAAGCAATTTCAATTTTAATTAATTTTTGTGCTCAGTTTAATTTCTAAAGTCGAATGGCAACACGAAAGGGAAAAACATGATCGGATTTGAGCGAAAGTGGTGTATTTTTTTTCAGAAAATTCAAATTTTCTCTACAAATGGAACAAATATGAAAAAACAAAGCCTCAGGTGAACACGTTGGTATTAAAGGGAATCTATCTTAAAAATTTCGAATTTCTGAGGGCAGTATAAGTAGGTCGTTTACGATCCGCAGACACACAGACACACACTATTTCTTTCTTTTATTATTATAGATTGCATCTATCCAAATCTTTCGACTTTTTTAATATATTTTGATACAACAGAAGTTATTACTCATTTTAATATTGATTAATATTATTACAAAATTTTATCTTTTAAACATGTTTTCATACTTTAAATAATAATTAAAAAAATTGAAAATTAGAAACAATTAGAATGTAACAATTATTATTATTAAAGATATATTAAAGTCATTTCATATAACCCCAATAACTAAATTGTACAATTTTATAAAAATAATCGTTTCGGCGTTTGCTTTTGTTATAATATTGAAAATCCCCAAAGCATTTTTAAATTATACTTGGTAATAAAAAATAAAAAATGTAGTTTATCTTCGGGTAGGCTTTTTAATTTTCCTAGAGTAAATAAATTTATTTCAACAAAGAAAGTGTTCAATCCACCGTAAAAAAGGCCAACAAATAAACTTTTTAAGTGCTTTTTGAATATACTCCTTTGGGACAAATAAAAAAGGAGTTTAAAGGTATGTTAGTGTCTGAATTTGTTATTATTTTCTCACTGTTGTTAGTGTTGAGGGCTTTTTAAATATTCTGCCGTCCCAAAGGGTTGTAAAATTCGGCCTCCTCGCTTCCATAAAAAGATAATTGGTATTTGATCTAGCTTAAATAACTTTAAGGCAAGAGTGAAGAAGGGATTTCTGCTTCTGAGAGTATACTTTTATAGTGTATGATTTCTTTGGCTTAGTTTCGTCACTTGTTTCTTTCGACTACTTTTTTTTGCAAATCCCGCCAACCGAATCTTTGGCGACAAAACACAGTATACTCAGTTAATACCTGTTAGGAACCACTATATACACGGTTAAAGGTTACCATTAGAAATATTACGTTTGGAGGCAATGGTATATTTTTGATGAATTTATTCGCTTGCCCCAAGAAATTGGGAAAATACCAGTTAATTATTTAGCTAAACTTTAAATAATACCAAAATAGTTTAGTTGTTCAAAATAATCTATAATAATAAAAATGAGAGCCGCGGTAGCTCAGTCGGAGGAGGCGTCGTGCTCGCAACGGGAGGGTTATGGGTTCTGTCCTCGGTGGTGCTCGCAATTCTGATGGTTGCAGGGTCGGCGCTTGTATTCGGCTAAAGACCGCCGTGTTGCTAATGGTGGCTGGGGCACTTTAAATATGTCGTGGTCACAAAGTCCTCCATGTTCTCATACCAAATCTATACCTCTGAGGGTACCAGATCAGGTGGTTATCGGCCTTTCACTTGGATCAAAATTCCGATATGTGAGTGAGAATGAATGTGTGAAAGGGACCTTCCTGTAAAACGGATGTGTCATGATGACGAGCAAAAGTCGGACTTCCTCCCTTGTGGCGCTCAATAAAATCGGAAGCCGCCCCACTTCGCCTTAAAATCGGGTAGTTCTCTACTCCGGGCTCGGTTACCGAGTGGCATTAGAAACAACAAAAATTAAGTTTTGTTGGTTTGTGTGTGTGTTCCTTATAGACTCATAAACTAGACATTTGTTTGACTCGTAACTTGGTGCAAATGCGTAGTTCATACTTAGGTTATGATTTTTGAACTTTCAGGTTTCAAAATGATCTATTTTTGGTTTAAAAATTCGAATTATCTGAAAAAATACATCACTTTCGCCCAAATCCAATCATTGTTTTCCTTTCCTGTTGCCATCGCATGAAAAAAATAAATTAAACTTTTACGAAAATAATTAAAATTGAAAATATTTTTTTTTATTCTCTTGCCATTACGTTCAGAAACTAAATTCATTATTTGAAAAATAATTGACATGTTTCCAGTGACGTAATTCCGGCCAGTCTTCAGTATAGATTTTATTGTGGGTTTATTTGATGATTTCTTCATTGATGGTTCTGTTGACTGCATGTATGCGTATTCAAGTAATAAATGCATAGTTTAGCTATTACTGAACCATGGTGGTTGCTCAAGGCCATTGCACTAGAACTGCCTATTAGGGTTTTATGTTTTAATTTTTTTCTCTAAATACGTTGCCAAACGCTCCAAAATATTAACTAAAACACACCAAATGAGCAAAATGTTTTTTTTTAATAATTTAGAAGCTGAATGGGTGTGTTTGTAAAGCAAAATCTTTTTCTCGACAAATCATTTACACTCTTAAAACAAAAGAGTGAAATTCACTCCTATAGGAGAAGTGCATTTTCGGCACCGGAAAGGAGTGGAAATTAACTCAGACTGAGTTAAAACCACTCGTTTGTTTTAAGAGTGTACAAAAAGGCACCAAAAGGTTTTTTGTATTTATGAGGGAAATTACCTTGACATTTTTACGTGCATTTTAAAGCGCATTTTTAATTTTGGGTTTTCCAGGTAATATAAGTAGCGGGATTCTATACTTTATAATGAGAGGGTACAATAACATAAGCTTATTATCCTATAACGGAATAAATTGTATATATACTTGGATTCCGTACGAAGTCCGGATTCCGTTTAGTCCGTACGAAGAACGGGTATTTATTTGCTAGTAATAAATAAAAGCATCATTTATCATATGAACAATGAAATCATTTTATAAATGTTAGCTTTTAAATTTTGATTTATATTCTGTTTGTATACCATTCGCAAATATTTGGCTAGAATTTAAATTTTTTAAAAAAAAGCAAGTAAAACTTTGTTGTTGTTTCTAATGCCACTCGGTAACCGAACCCGGAGTAGAGGACTACCCGATTTTAAGGCGAAGTGGGGCGGCTTCCGTTTTTATTGAGCGCCACAAGGGAGGAAGTCCGACTTTTGCTCGTCAGCATGACACATCCGTTTTACAGGAAGGTCCCTTTCACACATCCATTCTCACTCACATATCGGAATTTTGATCCAGATCTAAGGCCGATAACCCCCTGATCTTACCACCAGAGGTATTAATTTGGTATGGGGAACATGGAGGAATTTGTGACCACGACATATTTAACGTGCCCCAGCCACCATTAGCAACACGGCGGTCTTTAGTCGAATACAAGCGCCGACCCAGCAACTATCAGAATTGCGAGCACCGCCGAGGACAGAACCCGCAACCCTTCCGATGCGAGCACGACGCTACACGACTGAGCGACCGCGGCTCAGCAAGTAAAACTATCCACATAAATATCGAAAGATGTTTGATAAATGGGAACTGCTTAATGCCGAATTATATTCTGACCTTATTTGAAAGGCGGAAAGAGATTTGATATAAGTGACATCTGTCAACGAGAATCCACATTTCAGTTTCGCTTCAAGTGACACTCAGTTTCTGATGGAAGATATCTGAGAGAAATATTTTCTGAAATTTGAAAATATTTGCTTTTTTATTCACAGCACACATACAAAAAAATAATTTTTCGCTCAGAACCTAAAATTACATTTAATCAAAGCGACGCGGCCCTGAGCAATAATAAAACGTTATTTTTTCAAAATTACTTGAAAAACTTATTGTTTAATGTGTATATAAAAATTTGAAAAAATGTTTAGATAAAGAATATATGCGGACATTTTTTTCGGGAATGCAGAGAGTTCATGGTACAAAAAATTATTTCTGAAATTTTTTTCGAAAGACTACTAAAGTGAAGGGACCATCAGCAATTATTAAACGCTAATTTTTTTCAACGTTACTTACAAAACATACTTCTAAATATGTACTTGTTTGAAAAGTATGTTTACATGAAGAATGTATGCTTAAGATTTTTTTTTCAGGAATGAGTTTTTTTCATGTTAAAAATATTTTTTTCCGACCCCTTTTCGAAAGACACCGCTAAATTGACGTGACCATCAGCAATTATAAAACGCTATTTTTTTTTCAAAATTACTTGAAAAACATATTTTAAGGGGGTCCAATACCTTAAAATTGGTAAAATTGCACTTTTTTGTTTTATTGTATGGAAACATAAGAGCTAATGGTGTACAATTCATAGAAAACCAGATAACAAAATTCATAATACCAAAAGAGTTACGATTGAATTCATTAAATAACTTTGTATTCTGGTAACGTTAAAATGAAACTTAAGAGGCTAATATCTCCGGACGAGATTTTCATATTTTGATCTATTTCAAAATGCTAAGGCTTTTTAACTACAGCACTTTAAACTGCTGTCTTTACATTTCAAATACAAAATAGTATTTCTTATAAAAGTATGCATTCTTTTTGCTTAATTTTCATTTGATTTATTTCGTAAACAATGTTCAAAGTAGAAAATTCGTTTTTTCCCATGAAAATCTGTAATTTTTTTTAGTAATATTTTTTTTTCCAAAACAGTAGTGCGTGTTAACTAAAATTTGAATGCATACATCTATTAGGATATTAATAAAGAACCTATAACAAATGTTTAAGTACACAAAATTGAAAATTCGGAGAGGAGTAGGAATTTGAAAAAAGGCAAAAATTTGATAAAAAATTTAAATGTTGTCAAATTTTGCACATAATTTGAAGTTTTTTTTTGGCTAAAAAGAATTGTTTATAGACGTTGCTCACGTCGAAAAAATTTGGATTCAGTAAGTGTAAAAATAAAGTTGTGCAAGGTATCGGATCCCCTTAATATATGTGAATATTATCCCCAATTATATGTGATTTAATTTAAAAATTGCAATGTGTGTACATTATTATGTCGAATCCCTGTAATAATGAGAAATATTTCCCAATCTTAAATACAGGTATTTCAATCAATTAAATTTAATTTTAATCTACATTTATATTACATTTATATTTTACATTTATATTATATAGTTAAATTATAAGTACAAATACATACAATTACATAATATAACCTATAGTCTATATAGTCTGTTACCATTAAGAATAAAAATAGCATTTCTTTCACAACTCAAGGAACATTAAAAAACTGCTTTTCTAAAGGGTTTTTCGTGGTACTAATACAACAAGGTACTATGCAACATTCGTAAGCACTAATATTTTCCAGAATTTACATAACTTTAATGGATTCGACGCGATAAGAAAAGCAGCAGGAAGAGTGACATTCGCAAAACATAGCGACCGCCTATCTCTGGCTTTCCCAGTTGGGTCTACTGACGTCACGCGGGGAGGGACGGCCAGAGGCAGCGTTTTCAAGGGGCGGGGCAAATCGCAAACTTTGAAAATTAATTAAAAATAAACTAATGGTCGGATTGAGGTAAAATTTATGTCGATGTTCTTAGAATCGCATGGAGATTATTTTAAAAGAATAAAAAAAAATACATGCAAGTTCCCCATTCAAGCAAAACTTGATTTCGAAACATCTTTCAACATGTTCTGCCGTTTCCGAAGCCCCCAAAGTGGCACATCTCTTGAATTCTACATGTCAAAATGTGAAGCAAGTCCTTTGGAGAATTTCCTCTTACACTTCTTCCTTTAAAATTTTGTGAAAGAAAAAGCATGTAAGGAAAACTTTCTAGGGAGTCAATTTATTTATTTAGCTATTTTCTAGGGTTTTATTTTCTTATGGGTATATATGAAATAAGGAGGCTTGTTCAGCAGTTGAAGAAACGGGTAGCTATTAGTAAATTCAATGCTCTACACTGTTAAAAATTTTGTGCTTGGTTTCACCATGATATTGGTTCCTAGTAGCTGCAACGGCTGTGTGGTGAAATGTTTCACCTTTTTTCGGTGTTTGGTTGAACAATTTTTCTGGATTTGGAAACAAAAACCTAAGAAATGGTTCAACCGAATACCAAAAATATGGTTTAACGTTTCACCACACAGCCGTTGCAGCTACTAGGAACCATATTTTTGGTGAAACAAAGTGCCTAATTTTTAACAGTGTAGGTGGAAACCCGAAGAAGGGTTTAACCATTTCAGTCCCAATGACAATTTGGTATCATTTAAGAAAAAAAATTCTGATCGTCTATAGCCATTTAGATATCAAAAAGCACATCATTCGATTCTTCAAACTTTTTTCAATTAGAAAATATTTTTTATTAATCCCAATAGATGTCAGCCCTATTATTTTTTTTAAAATTATGATCAGAAACATGATGATGCCAAATGGCATCACTGGGACTGAAAGGGTTCATATGTAAAGTTATTTCTAAAGAACAAGTTATTCTATTTTCTAGTCTTTATTTAAAATGCAGTTCAACGGTTCTTTAAGTCTAAATATTTCTGTTTGGAAAGCTTTTATAGTTTAGATAATTTATTTTATTTACCTACAATAAAATATAAGGTAATGCGAGAATTGCGAAACGTTGTAGTGATATTGAGTAATGAAAATATTTGAGAATTCGAAATAGAGATCAAGCGTTTTATACATCTTTTAGAGGTTGCTGTTTCTGAAAAGTGTTTTTTTTTTAACATTGGCCAGTCTATCTGAAACCACTCGACAGCTAGAACTAACAGAGCTGTAGCGGCCTCAGTAACCCACAGTCTACCAAAAGGATCCTCAAGGTGGAGATGAGTTACCTAGGCTTTTATACTACTGCTATCGTTGTTATTTAGAATAGTGGTAAGAGCGAGATGGTAAATCAGCGCCACCTAGTTGTTGATGGCATATTGAGGTTGGGTGTGTGGTGAACCGCCAACCCCCTCTCCTAATAGAAACGAGGTAAGGAACCGTGCGCAGGTTGCTTCGCTGTGCGTTGTGCTGCGGTCGAGTTGCGTGCCAGCGTTGGCCGTTGAGTTGCGTGCAGCGTTGAGTGCATTAGCAGCGAGTGAGCAACCGTGGTTGAGCGCATCGTAGCAGGAGCGTCGTTGGAGTGGGTGACGATCACGTCCGGGTCACCACTGTAGCGGCCTCAGTATGTATTATCGAAAAACGAAAATAACTGCAAACTTCAAATTTGGTACACGAGTTCTCAGTACCAGTCCGACGTCATTAGGCTATGTCCTGACTACGCCACAAATGCCACAAAGGCAGCAAAACTTGGCGACTTGGCAGAGTCAGCCCCCAAGCTATTGCACCGCTTGGCGCCCTTGGTAAGCGCCATTTTTGGATGCATTTGTTGCCTTTGTGGCGTTTGATGTCGTAGTTAGGACATACAAGGATTTCGCAAAATTCGCTCATGCGCAAATTGTAGTCGCCTAAAAACATTTGAGGTTTTAAAGTTATTTAAATTGCTTTATAATGTATATAATTACTTTTAAGTATGTGTTTTAATTTATTAATGGTAATTTAAGGTTGTGTAGTGTTAACGTCCTTACTTTTTAATGCGACAGCTTTCCGTAAAACTATGTATTTAAGGGGATACGGTACCCGAAACATTATTTCCAGAAATACCATAAACTTGTAAAGTATAGTGGTTTTATATAATGTTCACTCTAAATAAAAATTTTCTAGCAATAAAAACAAATATTTACAAGTAGTTTTTCATTTTTTTAAGTCAAAATTTTGAACTTTTTTAAAACGCTACTCCTCTTTCAATTTTGAGAATAACTCCACCAAACTTTTATAGTCTGTTTGTAGAACTATTTGTTCAATAACTGTGCATGGATTTTAAAATGTGAGCTACAGTTAAAAAGTAACATGCATTTATACTGAAAATCTCAAAAAATCACAAAAATTACAAATTATTGAATCCAACATTTTTTAAAAAGCAACTATACTAAACCTTATTCCATGCACAATTTTGTGCAGCATATATATAAGAACACAGGTTAAAAATTTCAAAATTCTAACTTAATTAGCAAAAAAGCCTTAGGGATGTATTAAACACAAGAATTGAAAAAACGCGAAACAGAGAAAACAGGTTGAAAGCAGACGAATTACGTATTCAAACTTATAGAAATGACTGCAGAAAATATGTAATAACTTTTTTTCTACAGAAGATATCATTCTGAAACTTCCAGTAAATGTTTAAAAAGATATTGTGAATAATAAGAAGTAAAAGCTGAAATATCGATATTTTGACCAATTTTTGAGTACCGTATCCCCTTAATAACAATGGGGCAACGTATAAAAAATAACAAAACACTCTTATCCCCATTTCCCCAACCAGAATCTCCGGAGGTTTTTCCAAAAATGCGGCATTCATACATACACTGTTAAAAATTTTGTGCTTGGTTTCACCATGATATTGGTTCCTAGTAGCTGCAACGGCTGAATGGTGAAACGTTCAACCATTTCTCAGGTTTTTGTTTCAAAATCCAGAAAAATGGTTCAACCAAACACCGAAAAAAAGGTGAAACATTTCACCACTTCACCACTCAGCCGTTGCAGCTACTAGGACCCAATATCATGGTGAAACCAACCAATATCATGGTGAAACCTAGCACCAAATTTTTAACAGTGTACGCCACGCGGCAAGGGTTTCAAGGGGGATATTTATCAATGTTCATGAATAAAAATCCTTCATTTTTATACCTTTTGCGGATAAAAGTTGCTTTTCAAGCACTTCTGATGTTGAAAAACCACGTAGTGGCAAACCTAAAATGGGACTAACATTAAAATACAAAACAGGGATTTGGCGAAACGGCTTGGCGAGTTATTTTAGATGCAGTAGAACTCCATTTATCCGAAGCGTTGCCGATTATCCGAATTTCAGGACGAATTCCACCCAGCCTATCTGTCACGTTGCCTAGTATTTTTTGTGGCATGGCATCCAACATAGACGAACAGCAACAGATAGGCCGGGTATAAAAGTTTATAATTAATATAAAAACGTTTGTACTAATAGTCCAGTGAATAAGGAGTTTTACCATACAAAAGGTCCGGTATCGCTGATTTTTTTATATGTTGTGTGTGACCCCTAGGAAGTAATAAGTGTGAGTTTTCGTCATCCTCGTTCTATTGCTTTTCCGCCATCTTGAAAAAACGTTCGAAATTTCGCCCATTTTCTAGTTTTTGGCCTATAACTTTTCTCCTAAGCATTTTTATATAGAACTTTTCGACACAAAGTTGTAGAAAACAAAATTCTCTTCAAAATCGGTATTAAAAGTTATTTTTTATAACAAACAGTTTTAAGAGCTGCGAAGCAGCAAAAAGGGTGTAAAATCGAGTGTTTTGATTTTTTTTTACTTTTTCACGACTTTCTATCACCGTAACTCACATGAAACTTCATTTTAGCAATAAAATATGATTTTACAAATTGTAGGAAATTTAATTTTCTATAAAATACACTTATCAAAAGTAAGTTTCTTATAGATTCCATTAAGAAAGGTTAAATTTACAGAAACACAAAAAAAGGGCTATTTTCACCCGACGATACAATGTTTTATTATTTAACCTATAGCTCTTTCCCAGTGTATTTTTTAGTGTTTTTGTGAATACAAAACTTGTTCAAAATAATTTTTTCTGTTAAAAGGTCACTTTGTGTGTTCCATACGAGGAAATGTAACAGAGCTACGTAGTACGAAAAGTGGCGTAAAATCTTGAATTCCGCCAAAAGAGTTTTTTAACCCCTTACAATCTCAATAATTAAAAAAAATCCTTGTTTTAGCGGATTATAATCATTATTAAACTAGTAGATATTTCATGATTTCTTATATTAGCAAGGTCTTAAAAATAGTTATAGGTTCAATATCAAAGAATTTAGATACATTAAAAAAACGAAGATTTGTATTTTTCATTTGAATACTTTGACATGATTTGGTAAAAGATTTCAATTTACATGAGGCTGAAGTAAAATTTTCCTTTCAATGAAGAATTTAAATAAAAAATATAAACTATTTTATGTAATTTTCGTTTAAGTTATCGTTTAGGTTTTTCATTAAGGTGTCGTTTAGCATCGTACCAATAGAACTATGGGAAAATGTGTAATAGAAAATGATCAATTTTTCAATGAGTTATTTTAATGAAAATATTTATGCTTAAAATAATACACATATAAAAAAACTAAACAATATTCCGAGCGGCATTTATCATGCCTAACAAATTAAATCAGAACTATCTCTATGGAGAATTGAACTGGTACAAATGAAATAGTACAAGTACATATCTGTCAAGTGAATTAATTACGTTATCAATCGGACTCGTTTGGGTGGTACATAAAGGGGAACTTCTACGGATTCATCTTCATTGTTTGAAATTGTGTCTAGATCAATATCATCTTCGTCGACGATGAGTGCCCTATTTTCGCAGGACAGCCCACAGCAGTGCTTACAAAGGTAAGAGCAATACAAGCCAGATTTTCTGCAACTGCATGCACCCGAACAACTCTTGATGCATTTACATTTAATTGTTTTCACTAAATCCGCAGGCGCAGCGTCCTTTTTTGTCATAATAGGCAGCAAACCTCTACTACCTTTCATCCATCCGTAATCGAACGGATTTTTTTGAATTCCTCTCCAGGCCATGACTTGATGGTAAGTCCTCAGTGAATGGAATTGTGCTGCGTCGGAGGAGTAGATGTCCACCATCAATAACAACGATGCTTTTTGAAGGGAGTGAACTCGATATATCAGTAGTAAAAAAACTTGGATGGAGAGTTATATGTTTCAGACGAACCATATACAAAACTCAATACATTTGAGTTTGGTTGTCTCTAGGCTAATTCACTAGGCTGATTCACTTTATCTTTCCATGGAAATCTTGACAAATTCCATTCCTGACCACTATTTTCTCGTAAAAGGACTTTCGTTACCATAGTTATTGTTATGGTTGCTATGGTGAATCTAAATGAAAGTATACTTATATCCATTCGACAACTCTGTACCTTTAGCAAAACATGTAACGGCTTCTGCTTATGTTTTTAAAAATATATACCTTAATTCTTTGGTAATGAACTTAAAATTACTTTTATGACCTTACTAATATAACAAATGATGATATCTATAAGTTTCATAAAAAATATGATCCGCTAAAACTATGATTTTTTTTAATTATTGGGATTGTAAGGGGTTAAAAAAACTCTTTTGGCGGAATTCAAGATTTTACGCCACTTTTCGTACTACGTAGCTCTGTTACATTTCCTCGTATGGAACACACAAAGTGACCTTTTAACAGAAAAAATTATTTTGAACAAGTTTTGTATTCACAAAAACACTAAAAAATACACTGGGAAAGAGCTATAGGTTAAATAATAAAACATTGTATCGTCGGGTGAAAATAGCCCTTTTTTTGTGTTTCTGTAAATTTAACCTTTCTTAATGGAATCTCTAAGAAACTTACTTTTGATAAGTGTATTTTATAGAAAATTAAATTTCCTACAATTTGTAAAATCATATTTTATTGCTAAAATGAAGTTTCATGTGAGTTACGGTGATAGAAAGTCGTGAAAAAGTAAAAAAAATTCAAAACACTCGATTTTACACACTTTTTGCTGCTTCGCAGCTCTTTAACTGTTTGTCAGAGAAAAACACTTTTGATACCGATTTTAAAGAGAATTTTGTTTTCTACAACTTTGTGTCGAAAAGTTCGATTTAAAAATGCTTAGGAGAAAAGTTATTGGCCAAAAACTGGAAAATGGGCAAAATTTCGAACGTTTTTTCAAGATGGCGGAAAAAGCAATAGAACGAGGATGACGAAAACTCACACTTATTACTTCCTAGGGGTCACACACAACATATAAAAAAATCAGCGATACCGGACCTTTTGTATGGTAAACCCCCTTTTTGAGTCTCTATTCACTGGACTATAACTGTACCTGCTTTATATTAGGTACTCAATATGTCATATAAAAGGCAATTGATTATTCTTACCTTTTTCTTTCGATTAACTACAATTATTCGAATGTGGTTAGGTCCCCAATTACTTCGGATAATTGGAGTTCTACTGTGATAGAAAAGATTTTGAACAATACAGTTTTTTTTTTTATTTAACAAACATTCACATTGCAAGATACAACAAATATACATTTCAGATATCAACATGTTTAAAAAATATATAATTTCATTAGTTCATTTCTGCTTTATTTATTTTATATAACAAAAGATAACAATTAATAAAATGAGAATATCCATTAATGTTTCATCTTTTTAACATTCCACATTACGTTCATAACGTAAAAAGAGGAAGGTATTATAATTGTTCCGTCCGTCCGTCACTCACTTTTATAGCCCAAACTACAAATTCTACAGGCAAGTGTGGTACGAAATTGCCATCGTGTATCCCATAATGTTTTAGCTCTATTAGAACGTTGGTTCAACCAAACCAAAGACAAATACATTTTAAAAAATTGCACGCATTTCAACAAGAGCGTTAAATCGCCCAAAATAGCTACTTTTCCCCCAAGTCAGCTAATCTTTCTTGACCCCTTTACCAAACCTATCTTTAGGGGCTGGGGAGCCCAGTCGGTTAGGCATTCGCCTAGCATGCGGAAGGTCCCACGTTCGGGTCCGGGAATGGCCAAAATAACTGCCGACCTATAAACGGCCCGTGCAGCCAAAAATGTCCGACGAATAATACCCCGTGTGGCGGGAGTGCACGTTAAATATCCTTCAAATTCCTAACGCGGGGTACGATGTCGCCCTTAACGGTTGCGTTGGGTGCCTACTCAGGTGTCGGCTCGTCCTTTGACTATGGTTCTAAAATACGACGCCCCGTCGCCAATAGCCCTCGTGTAGCTCTAGTGCGACGATAATTCAAACTAACCCAACCAAACCGATCTTTTTAACATCAGATGGTTTATCTACTCCATACAGGTCGGGTTTTTTTAAAGTTCTTTTGGCTCAGAATATCGAATGACACCTGTGGTACCAACGGCTTGGATTTCTCATGAATTTGAAATAAAATATGAGGATTGCGATTTTTTTTTATAAAAGTTTATTTCGGATAAAAATGAAAATGTTTGCATTATAAAGTGGTGAATAAGACATAAAAGTATGTTCATAGCACAACATGAAAGGGCATGTATGTTTTCACTATTACATTTTGTATCAAATTTGTACTATTACATTTTGTATCAAATTTGTACTATTACATTTTGTATCAAATTTGTACTATTTACATTTGTATCAAATTTGTACTATTACATTTGTATCAAATTTGTGCTATTACATTTGTATCAGAATCCGCATTTCTATTTCGCTTCAAGTGACACTCCGTTTCAGATGGAGGACATCTGAGAAAAATAAATATTTTCTGAAATTTGAAATTATTTTTCGGGAAGTTCAAAAGTAAATAATATTCTTTAGACGTATGTACTTTTACAAAAGTGGTATTTAGCTTCTTCACTGCGTATATAGCAAAAAAATGAAGGTATTATAATCATTCCGTCCGTCTGTCTGTCACCCTGTTCGTAGCCCAAACTGCAAATGCTACAGGCAAGTGTGATACGTCAAACATTTCAACGCATCGAAATGAGAAGACATGGAAAATCTTGAATTCGAAGTACTTAAATTATTAATAAAACTCAGCAAAATCTAATGCTCATTTAAAAAGTATAAGAAGCGATTTTTATTTGAATTAAATCACCATTGCCATTCACAAAAATCGCTCAAGAAACTTTCTTTTAAATATAAATAAAAAAATATATATTTTTGCGACTTCAGTCTGAAATGACGTCAAATATATTTCACAAAGAGATTCTTCGATTGTATGTTGATATGGAATGTTTTGCTTCTATTTAAAAGCGAGGAATATTGCATATTTATTCTTTTGAAATATAAATTTAGTAAATGATAAGAAATAATTATTGAAATTTCGAAACAAAATCAATGAAACTAGTCAAATTTAGCGTGTAAATGTTTAATACAAAATTAATACTGTGTTTGGCGCCTTTTTTACTGTTGAACACAAATGTTGCTTGGAAGCAGGCTTAGTTACAGATTCTGTTACAAACCTACATGTTTACCTTGAAATAAGAGCGGAAACCCTGATTATGTACTGATTGTTTTAAAATAATTTATTTGCATATTTCATAATGAAACCTTTAATTCCACTTTTATTCAAGTTTTATTTAAGTTGTTAAGTGTACACTCTTAAAACAAAAGAGTGAAATTCACTCCTATAGGAGAAGTGTATTTTCGGCACCGGAAAGGAGTGAAAATTAACTCAGACTGAGTTAAAACCGCTCGTTTTAAGAGTGTAGGACGCAGATTGTTTTCTTTATTTCTTTTACCACTCCGAAAAAGAGTGAAATTCACTCCTATAGGAGAAGTGCATTTTCGGCACGGAAAGGAGTGGAAATTAACTCAGACTGAGTCAAACCGCTCGTTTGTTTAAGAGTGTATGTATAAAAATTCTGTGTTATGTAATAAATGTAAAATTTCAAAGCTTGTATCATTTAGCAAAATAAAATCATCCAATTTATTACAAAACATTGAATAGCTATATAAAAATCTATGAACAATGTACTGAGCTCCAAATTATAATATTTCAGTAAAGCACTATAATTTAATCGAAAACTCGATGCTTAGCATTAATCAACTAAACTTTTCGAACTTTTAGAATTTTAATCATCATAAAAGTTTCATCGTTACACAATCAAGTACGTTCATTTAAACAATGACTTGGAGATATTTTATCGTAAAATACTGTTCTTTTCCGTGATCGGTAAAAATTGTACTATGTAAATGATTTGTAAGCATTAATTCGAAAATAAAATCTATTTTATAACCTTTTACGTGATAAAATACTTATATAACCGATTTCGAATTTTTTTGAGATTTCATCTGAGTAACGTTAATTTAAGTTAAATCTTCTGCAGAGATTTGTGAGGAAACAAAGTTAAATCGACTCTAAGACCGAAGTAGCTATTTTATTTAAAATAAATTTCACAAGGATCACTTTTACAACCATATTTCCGTGTTGGGAATCGAGATTACTTTTGAGGCTTCACTGTAAAACCGCCAAATTGGCGGGTTAAAAGTTTAAACTGGCAGCTGGGATGCCAGAATAAAACCCGTACAAAATACGGAAAGTTTTTTTTGTATAAAATATACGCTTAAATTTCAGTTAAAATACATTTTTCAAGTAAAATACTTTTTGTGAAATACACTCTTAAAACAAACAAGCGGTTTTGACTCAGTCTGGGTTAATTTTCACTCCTTCCCGTGCCGAAAATGCACTTCTCCTATAGGAGTGAATTTCACTCTTTTTCGGAGTGGTAAAAGAAATAAAAGAAACAATCTGCGTCCTACACTCTTAAAACGAGTGGTTTAACTCAGTCTGAGTTAATTTCCACTCCTTTACGGTGCCAAAATGCACTTCTCCTATAGGAGTGAATTTCACTCTTTTGTTTAAGAGTGTAGAAAAAAGGTTTTGCCCTGGGCGCGATTCAAACCCGCGACTGTTGAGAAGTCATGCGTCATACCAACTGGGCCACCTAATCTCTTGGTGGATTGAATCTAAAAGAAGCAATGCTGTTGACATCAACTTATCCCCAAAGCGAAGCCATTGAAAAAAAGTGACAGGAGAAAACGGTTTGTGCCGGTCAGTTCAATTACCCAATACAAGACCTCGCGACCGATAAATTACTTTGTAGGGGCTGGGGAGCCCAGCTGGTTAGGCATTCGCCAAGCATGCGAAAGGACCCAGGTTAGGGTCCGGGCATCGCCAAAATAACTGCCGACCTATAAACGGTCCGTGCAGCCAAAAATATCCGGCGAATAATACCCCATATAGAGGGAGTGCGCGTTAAATATCCTTCAAAATCCTAACGCTGCTTACACTGTTAAAAATTTGGTGCTAGGTTTCACCATGATATTGGTTGGTTCCACCATGATATTGGTTCCTAGTAGCTGCAACGGCTGAGTGGTGAAATGCTTCACCTTTTTTTCGGTGTTTGGTTGAACCATTTTGCTGGATTTGGAAACAAAAACCTGAGAAATGGTTCAACCGAATACCAAAAATATGGTGGAACGTTTCACCATTCAGCCGTTGCAGCTACTGGGAACCAATATCATGGTGAAACCAAGCACAAAATTTTTAACAGTGTACGATGTCGCCATTAACGGTTGCATTGGGTGCCTACTCAGGTGTCGGCTCGTCACTTGACTGTGGTTCTAAAATACGACGCCCGACGCCAATAGCCCTCGTGTAGCTCTAGTGCGACGATAATTCAAACTAAACTACTTTGTAGTGGACGGTTCAGAATGGGCTAGAACGCAACAGGTTCCTGGATAAAAACCAGGCCGGCTCTTACGTCTTCTGTTTTTAAACTGTAAACTAGTTTAGAAATATCGATAAAGACGCGTAATGTAAGCGAAAAAAAAACATTCTTCTAAATAAGTTTTTTTTTAAAAATACGCATATATTCTTTATATAATTGTAAGATTTTTTTTCGGGAGTGAAGATATTATGCTTCATAGTAAAAAAAAGTATTTCTGAAACACTTTTTGAAAGATACTTTGAAATGTCCCTCAACAATTATTAAACGCAAATTTTTTCAAAATTACTTGAAAAATATACTTCTAAATATATACTTCTGAAAATATATTTTAAAAATATGTTTACATAAAGAATGTATGAGGAATTGTTTGTTCGGGGGTTAAGAATGCATGCTTCATGGTTAAATATATATTTCGGAGACCCCTTTTTAAAGACACCACTAAATTGAAATGACCCTCAACAATTATTAAACGCATTTTTTTTCAAAATTACTTGCAAAATATACTTCTGAAAAATATTTTTTTAAATATGTTTACATAAAGAATGTATAAGGATTTTTTTCGGGGGTTAAGAATGCATGTTTAATGGTAAAAAATATGTTTCGGAGACCCCTTTTTAAAGACACCACTAAATTGAAATGACCCTCAACAATTATTAAACGCAAAATTTTTCAAAATTACTTGCAAAATATACTTGTAAATATATATTTTTTAAAAATTTGGTTACATAAAGAATGTATGAGGGATTTTTTTTTCGAGAGTTAAGAATGCATGCTTCATGGTGAAATATATATTTCGGTGACCCCTTTTAAAGACACCACTAAATTAAAATGACCCTCAACAATTATTAAACGCAATTTTTTTTTCAAAATTACTTGCAAAAGATACTTCTACACACATAAGTATTTTCAAAATATGTTTAGATAAAGAATATATGCGTAAGATTTTTTTCGGGAGTGAATAGCGTATTCTATTTAAAAAATATATTTCTCCACCCCCTTTTCGAAAGACACCTATTTCTATTCAACGATTCAATTCGAGAAAAACTTTATTTCGAAACATCTTTCAACAAGTTCTGCCGTTTCCGAAGCCCTTAAAGTAGCACATCTCTTGAATTCTATATGTAAAAATGAAGCAAGTCCTTTGAAGAATTTCCTCTTACACTTCTTCCTTTAACATTTTGTGAAAGAAAAAGCATGTAAGGAAAACTTTCTAGGGGGTCAATTTTTTTATTTAGCTATTTCCTAGGGTTTTATTTTCTTATGGGTATATATGAAATCAGGAGGCTTGTTCAGCAGTTGAAGAAACGGGTAGCTATTCTTAAATTCAATGCTTTAGATGGAAACCCGAAAAAGGGTTAAATATGTTTAGTTATTTCTTAAGAAATACTTATTCTATATTGTTGTGTTTACTTAAACTTCTGTGGAATAAGTAAATTAGCTGAAGTGTAAATTGGTTTTCAATGCATGAGGTTAAAATTTTAATTTTTAATGAAATTTTTAATTATTTATTTTTCAAAAAATATGTATTTCTATAGCATAAGATAATAAATGACTGATCTACACTTTAATGTTTTTTTAATTCATTAAAATTATAAAATTTATAAATTCAAAAAATTCTTATACATGCTAAACATGAGTCAAATGATTTATTTATACGTCTGTACAACTCAGAGGGTTAAAATCATAGATATCACAGTTAAAGTATTAGGTTGGCAGATCACGTGACCCCCATTGCTAACGACGGGACGCGCATGGAGACCAGATAAAAGGGCAATTTGGCCAAAAATTTTAGCTGCATTTTGGAATCTTTTTAGTGACTTAAAAAAAAACGTCAAACGCTTTGCTAGTATTTTTATGGTATGTTTTTGTAATTTTAGAATTAAATAGTATTTTTTCGTATTGTTTTTCTCCTAAAACTGGTGGCAACACTGGCCAAATTGCCCTCTTATTCTGGTCTCCTTGCGCGTCCCGTCTTTAGCATTGGGGGTCACGTGATCTGCCAATCTAATACTTTAACTATGATATTTATGATTAATGTACATTTCTTGGGTCCTTGTGCATCGGAATATTGTTTTCAAGGGTTTAGTTTTTCTTTAAGTGCAAATAAAGTCCAAATGTGTTTAGGTGTAAATATTTCTAACTATCTAATTGTGAAAAAAAATCTCACTTCGGAAATATATTTTTCTAAATTTGTATTTGGTTGTAAATTGTATCTATCTCAAGTCTTGTAATATGGTGGAAACCTCTTAGGGTGTGATATAATAAAAATTATAAATTTAAACTTTTTTTGCAAATGGAAATTAATAAGCTTATTCCATTCTTTTTATTGTGACAGGATCCCATAGGTTTATGATTTTTTTTCCATCCGGAAAACCTGCACAAAATAACAAAACCATCTCATTCCATTTTCCCAAACCAGAATCTCCAGAGGTTTTTTCCGAAAATGCAGCTTTTACAAATTCATACTCCACGCGGGAAAAGCTTCAAGGGGGTATTCATCAATGTTCATGAATGGAAATCCTTCATTTTTATCCCTTTTGCGGATAAGAGTTGCTTTTCAAGCACTTCAGATGTGGAAAAACCACGTAGTGGCAAACCTAAAATGGGACTAACATTAAAATACAAAACAAGGGTTTGGCGAAACGGCTTGGCGAGTTATTTTAGATGCAGTTGAACTCCAATTATCCGAAGCTGGGTTCATTTCAAACACTTCATTTAAGTAGACCGTGCAGTGGCAAACACAAATGGGACTAACATTAATGTACAAAGGCAGTTGGGTTTGGCGCAATGGTGCATTTTCCAGATGAGACGCGGCCTACTCAACTACTAAGGCCGAAGAAGCTTTCCCAAACAAGCTCGGGGACGGAAATTTTGACGTCATAGTTCTGAGTGACGTTGTTCCGAAGATGAAGACAACCTGTCTCGAAACCTGTTCGGAACCACTCGTTCACGGCTGACCACAATTTTAGGGTTCCGAATGCGTCCGAACTAGTTTCACGATCTTCGCAACTGGGAACAGTGACGTCAAAATTTCCGTCTACGCTCATGTTTGGGAGAGCTTCTCTGGCCTTGTTATTGAAGTTGGCCGTGGTTTCTCCAGAGGTTTTTTTCCGACAATGCAGCTTTTATAAATTCATACTCCACGCGGGAAAAGCTTCAAGGGGGGTATTCATCAATGTTCATGAATGAAAATCCCTCATTTTTATACCTTTTGCCGAACGCGATGCTGGGTTTCAATTCAAACACTTCATATGTTTGCCACGACTTTGTCTAATCTCGGAGAAGAATATCTAGTAAATCTTGGAAGTAAAGACCATTTCACTTTCCACATAATAAATAGTAGAATGCTATTTCGTGCGTTTTTCATTTTTCATTTTAGTTTTTCTTAAGAGGGATTGTCAGTCCCATAGAGCTAATGCATTAGTTTTAGAATCACAACTTCCGTTGAAGTATTGCTTTGCCATGTTAGCCCTTTTTTTTCCCAGGTATGGGAAACAACATAACATCGAAATGAAACAAATTTGAAACAAAAATGTTATCTAGTTATTGAATTATATATTTTTGAAGTTTTAAAGTCAATTATCCGAAGCTGGGTTCATTTCAAACACTTCATTTAAGTAGACCGTGCAGTGGCAAACACTAATGGGACTAACATTAATGTACAAGTTGGGCAGTTGGGTTTGGCGCAATGGCGCATTTTCCAGATGAGAGCCAAAATTGTAACATGCTTTTTTTGTGTACCGGACATTAACATTGCGTGATTCAAAAGAATCTACAGTCCCTGGACACATTATTAGACGCACTGTATTTTTTTAGTAATTCGTTTCTTAAGAGTTTTTATGCAATAATGGTATATTTAAACTACAATTATTGATTTTTATTTAAAAGAATTGTCGCAGACTACATATTTGTATTTATTTTAAGATAATTATGATTAAGATTAATTTATATTAATTATTTATTATAAGATTATTTATGTGGGGAATCCTCATCCTCAAATGCAGGAGACAGTACAGTCTTGCATTGATAGCATGCCGCGCAGAATGAAAGCTTTGATAGCGGCTAAAGGTGGCTCAACTAAATATTGACTTTTACTAACATTCATTTCACTTTTCTTTAAAACTTAATAAACTTATGCTTTTCTAAATGAATGCTGTTTTATTTGTGTCAAATAAATCGGTAATTGATTGGATAATATAAAAATAAAAAACAAATCAATTTAAAATAATAAAACGGTACAACATCACCGGGTAATTAATTTTTACATGAAATCTTGCAGTGCGTCTAATAACTTGTCCAGGGACTGTATTTAGGATATCTCGGCATGGCGAGGGTGGATTATGACGTCATACAGCATATAACGTTTTCTTCCTGCTTTGCATTCTGTGTATCGTCGCCAGAAAGATCCGCTTTTTGCCAAAGATTTTGTAGAGAGTTGCAAGTGCGAAATATAAGAACATCCTAAAGTGGAAACTCTTTTACAACGTTATTTCAACCATTCCAAAGAAAAATAAATTAAAAAAAAAACTTTTGCCAACTACAGCGATAACTCGCCAAAAAAAGAAACTTTGCCCCAAGTCAGCGAATCTATCTTAGCCCCTTTACCCAACCGGTCTTTTTAACATGAAATAGTTGGTCAGCTTCATATACGTCGTTTTTTCCTCTTTCTTTATAGAGTTAAAATATCGAATAACACCTGTGCTAGTACCAGCGGATTGGATTTCGCATGGATTTGAAATAAAATATGAGGATTGCCGATATTTTTAAAAAGTTTTATTTTGGATAAAAATGCACATTACACCGAATTGGTTAGGATATAAAATATGTTTTGTAGCGTAACATGTAAGGATATTGTTTTTCACTGTTTTATACACTCAGAAAAACTTGTGTTGACTTTCAATACAAAAATAAATTTCCCAGTAATTGTAAGTTTTGTAAAAACGATACACAAAAATTTTGTTTATAATATCGTGCAAAAAAAACCTAACTTTTTCAAATCAATAATCGGGGCAAAAGTGATGCTTTTAACGAAATCGTGTTTCAAAGTTACTTTTACTAGTGTGACAAAGTAAATAAGAGCATCTGATTGGTGTAAAATTCTTTATTTGAGCGTGATATTTTATTCGGCGGCTTTGTGATTGATGCAAAATTCTTTATTTGAACGTGATTCTTTATTTGGCGTCTTATTTCCAATGCCAATCTAAGACGTGATTTTTTGCACGTGATTTTAAAATAATCATTAATATAAATAATCACCTTCAAATCATTTGAACGTGATAATAAAATAATTAATAAGCCAATCAATAAATGCCAATTTAATAAGCCAATCAATAAATGCCAATTTAATAAATACTTTTTTTGTACGTTATTATAAAAAATAGTGTATGACAACACGTTGAAAATAACCTTTTTTAAACTCGTGAATTTATTTCAATAATTTCAAATAATTTATTCAACTCGTTTAAAAAAGCCTTACTTTTCACACTAGTTGCATAAATAACTATTTGCTACTGTATAATGATGCATGATTAGCTCAAAAACTGTGTTTAAAGATGCAGAGCCATGTATTCTTCTGAAATGTAGTTCAGCATCTGCTCTTTAATGTTTCGAATACATATAGCTGTACTAAAGCTTAAGAGGGATTGTCAGTCCCATAGAGCTAATGCAATAGTTTTGGAATCAGAACTTTTGCAGAAGTATCGCTTTTCCATGTTAGCCCTTTTTCCCAAGGTATGGGAATCAACATAACATCGAAATGAAATAAATTTGAAACGAAAATGTTATCTAGTTATTAACTATATATTTCTTCAGTTTTAAAATGTCAAACATATACAGCAGATGGCGACACTTTTTAAAAACTTTATCAACTAATAATTAAATAACTTGATGTTATTTTCGTTTCAATTTTGTTTTAAATTGATGTTATGATGATTGCCATACACGGTGAAAATTTGATAACATGGCGAAACAATTCTTTTGCAAAAGTTGTGATTTCAAAACTAATGCATTAGCTCTATGGGACTGACAAACCCTCTTAAAAATCCTCGAAAAGGAGTTTTCTAAGAATAATTTGCTTATTAAATTTTTGAAATGCCAACTTCTTGCTGTGCTGTTGGTTTTTTAAATTATTTTTTAAAGAAATCTTGCATTGAAAGAAAAGTTTATTTTCATCAGGTCAAGGTCATTTTAAGAGTGAAACATAATCAACCAATGAAGTCGCAGGACGCAAAAAAAAAAGAAAAAATCAGCATTCCATCATGTAAAACATTCCCATATTAAAATGAAAAATAAGTTTTGTGGGAGTGATTATTCTTTTCAACATTAAGTCCTAACGGAAAATCAATGTTTGTGCACTCTCTTTATAACCAACCAGACCTATGTCTTATGTCACATTATCGACTGAATTATTAATGTAGAGCTTAGTATAAGAACGTGCTAAGTGACATTTTTGAAGAAATTGAGATTTTTTTTTGTCGATAAACATATTAATACCAATGAGTTCTATAGTAGGGTAGAGACTGAACCTGGCAACAGCACCATGGGCCAACACGGAGACAATATAGGGTGGCATGTGGGGCCCGATGGCCGAGTGGTTTGGATCGCAGGCCATAACGCTAGCAGTCAGCGCGCTGTAACAGGTGCGGGCTCGATTCATGCCTTTGCCCTGGGTGTACTTCCTTTCTCAGTATCAAAATTATAAATTAACTAGCACTTTTGCCACTCTATTCAGGCTCCGTAGTGAGCCATGGCTGCCGATGGCAGCTCATTACGAGTCGATCCTCTACCCTACTATAGAACTCTTTGATTACTTCTGTAACGATAACAAGTTTCCCCTTTTTCAAAAACTTTAAGTTAGGCATATTCTTTACCTTTTGCATAAGTGCTGTTATTAAAGTATCGAAGTGCAAATTAAAAACTTTAAAGCTCATTTTCTCGTTATCACTTTTTTTTGTCACTTAGCACGTTCTTCCACATAAGCTCTTCAAATTACAATGAAGATTTCAATTTTCACGACGTGGATATAAATTGAAGAGCTTAGTGGAAGAACGTGCTAAGTGACAAAAAGGTGAAAACGAGAAAATGTGCTTTAAAGTTTCTCATTTGCACTCAGATCTGTTGAAAATGGAACTTATAAAGCGTAAAATATATGTTACACTTAAAGTTCCTGAAAAAGGGGAAACTTGTTATCGTTAAAGAAGTTGTTACTATGTTCATTGACACAAAAATCAATTTTTTCAAAAATGTCACTTAGCACGTTCTTAAAATAAGCTCTTCAATTACTTTCGATCTTTTAAACCCTACTCGGAAGTTTTAAATAAATTGGTTTTAAGACACTCTTGGATGATGAAGAGAGTTTGGGAACATCTATTGCATAAGGATTCGGTTTCTTCCGATAATTGTTAATTTAGTAATATTCGTATTAGTTTTTTTCTCTCTTAGTTACCTCACAACTTTATTTCGTATAACGAACGAGAAAGTAAAATCTGCTGATCTTTGGTTTTGAAAATCGGAAACTTACGATGCTAAGTTTTGGTATACACGTTTGTTGAGAAAGTATTGAAATTTTTCTCCACAAATGTCATCATCAATATTATTTGAAGCTACTGCAATTGAATCAGCGAGTGCAGAAACCATACCAGTCGTACATTTTAAATTTAACAGAGCAGAAAAAAAAACGTCATAACTCCTAGAAAATTTTCCAATATTTTTCCAAATGATTTCCTCTTCTTTCATACCATACATTTATGTTACTGTCAGGCAAAAAAATACCTAATTTTAACATAAATAAGGCCTAAGAAAATGGAGGACTTATGCTTTTCTACACTCAACCGATATTTACAGACAGCTGAGTAACATACATTTATGTTACTGTCAGGCAAAAAAATACCTAATTTTAACATAAATAAGGCCTAAGAAAATGGAGGACTTATGCTTTTCTACACTCAACCGATATTTACAGACAGCTGAGTAACATACATTTATGTTACTGTCAGGCAAAAAAATACCTAATTTTAACATAAATAAGGCCTAAGAAAATGGAGGACTTATGCTTTTCTACATCAACCGATATTTACAGACAGCTGAGTAACATACATTTATGTTACTGTCAGGCAAAAAAATACCTAATTTTAACATAAATAAGGCCTAAGAAAATGGAGGACTTATGCTTTTCTACACTCAACCGATATTTACAGACAGCTGAGTAACATACATTTATGTTACTGTCAGGCAAAAAAATACCTAATTTTAACATAAATAAGGCCTAAGAAAATGGAGGACTTATGCTTTTCTACACTCAACCGATATTTACAGACAGCTGAGTAACATACATTTATGTTACTGTCAGGCAAAAAAAATACCTAATTTTAATATAAATAAGGCCTAAGAAAATGGAGGACTTATGCTTTTCTACACTCAACCGATATTTACAGACAGCTGAGTAACATACATTTATGTTACTGTCAGGCAAAAAAAAACCTAATTTTAATATAAATAAGGCCTAAGAAAATGGAGGACTTATGCTTTTCTACACTCAACCGATATTTACAGACAGCTGAGTAACATACATTTATGTTACTGTCAGGCAAAAAAATACCTAATTTTAACATAAATAAGGCCTAAGAAAATGGAAGACTTATGCTTTTCTACACTCAACCGATATTTACAGACAGCTGAGTAACATACATTTATGTTACTGTCAGGCAAAAAAATACCTAATTTTAATATAAATAAGGCCTAAGAAAATGGAGGACTTATGCTTTTCTACACTCAACCGATATTTACAGACAGCTGAGTAACATACATTTATGTTACTGTCAGGCAAAAAAATACCTAATTTTAACATAAATAAGGCCTAAGAAAATGGAGGACTTATGCTTTTCTACACTCAACCGATATTTACAGACAGCTGAGTAACATACATTTATGTTACTGTCAGGCAAAAAAAAAACCTAATTTTAACATAAATAAGGCCTAAGAAAATGGAGGACTTATGCTTTTCTACACTCAACCGATATTTACAGACAGCTGAGTAACATACATTTATGTTACTGTCAGGCAAAAAAATACCTAATTTTAACATAAATAAGGCCTAAGAAAATGGAGGACTTATGCTTTTCTACACTCAACCTATATTTACAGACAGCTGAGTAACATACATTTATGTTACTGTCAGGCAAAAAATACCTAATTTTAATATAAATAAGGCCTAAGAAAATGGAGGACTTATGCTTTTCTAGAACCGATATTTACAGACAGCTGAGTAACATACATTTATGTTACTGTCAGGCAAAAAATACCTAATTTTAACATAAATTGGATGGTGTTATGCAAAAACGACTCAACCCACAAAAACCTGATTTTGAGATAATGGGCTTTAAAGTCAACAAACTCTGGCAAATCATGAGCTCTGTGGGTTAAAATGTTATCTGTATTAGTCCTTGAAACGCTGATAGGGCTTAAATCATTTTTGCTTAATGTAGAAAGCAACATATTTTACCATCAGAGTTGGATAACTCATTTTTTTATGTTTTGTGGGATAACTCCTTTTTGCATAATACCATCCAATTAGGCCTAAGAAAATGGAGGACTTTTATGCTTTTCTAACTCTCTTTAACTCCTTTTAACTCCTTTTTAACTCCTTTAACTCCTTCGGTTAACTCGGTTAACTCCTTTTTGCATAATACCATCCAATTAGGCCTAAGAAAATGGAGGACTTTTATGCTTTTCTAACTCTCTTTAACTCCTTTTAACTCATTTTTAACTCCTTTAACTCCTTCGTTTAACTCGGTTAACTCCTTTTTGCATAATACCATCCAATTAGGCCTAAGAAAATGGAGGACTTTTATGCTTTTCTAACTCTCTTTAACTCCTTTTAACTCCTTTTTAACTCCTTTAACTCCTTCGTTTAACTCGGTTAACTCCTTTTTGCATAATACCATCCAATTAGGCCTAAGAAAATGGAGGACTTTTATGCTTTTCTAACTCTCTTTAACTCCTTTTAACTCCTTTTTAACTCCTTTAACTCCTTCGGTTAACTCGGTTAACTCCTTTTTGCATAATACCATCCAATTAGGCCTAAGAAAATGGAGGACTTTTATGCTTTTCTACACTAAACCGATATTTACAGACAGCTGAGAACTTATAAAATTTTAATGAGTTATTAAATTTGTATCTGTTTATCTCCGCTGTCAATGTTCTATGTCAGGGCCGTAGGGAGCCTAGTTATAGTCAGCGGCTCGGTCTCGAGATCGCAAGGTCCCGCGATCGAGTTCCGGTACCACTGAAGACCCACCGAGTATATGCGGAGTACGTGCTCGTTAAATCTGTTGGGTCCAAAAGTCCTGTGGGCGGTCATTGCGCAGATTCCCACGGGTACAGGTCCCTGGAGACTATTTCCCTCCCCTTCAGGGACATGTCTAAATTGTGGAGGTGGCGATAGATGGCAGCATCTGTCTTGTATGTGTGTGTATGTCGTGTTCGTCCTTCTTGACAAAGGTTTATAAGCGGGTCTTTGTGACCAAGCACACAAGCCTGAAAATATGTGTCTACCAACCAACCATGTTCTATGTCACGTCAGGGTAAGGAAGTTTGTGTTTTCTTTAGATTTTGTCTGGTTAAAAAAACAGCTTTTGTGTAAAAATTACAAATTGTTCGTATAAAATATACAGATTTTTCTCTTTGTAAATAACGGTATTTTTCCGGTACGCCAGCTGACAATGTATTTTATGCAAAAAATATCATTTTTTTTGCAGTGTTCTAGATCAGGGGTTTCCAACCGGTGGTCCCAGTCGGTTAGGCGTTCGCCTAGCATGCGGAAGGTCCCAGGTTCGGGTCCGGGCATCGCCAAAATAACTGCCGACCCATAAATGCAAATGTCCGACGAATAATACCCCGTGTGGAGGGAGTGCACGTTAAATATCCTTCAAAGTCCTAACGCTGCGTACGATGTCGCCCTTAACGGTTGCGTTGGGTGCCTACTCAGGTGTCGGCTCGTCACTTGACTGTGGTTCTAAAATACGACGCCCGTCGCCAATAGCCCTCGTGTAGCTCTAGTGCGACGATAATTCAAACTAAACCTAAACCAACCGGTGGTACGCGTTAAAATTTCAGGTGGTACGCGTGAGTGATGGAGAACATGATGCTATTAATAGCTTCTGTACGCATGAGCAGTGAGCACGCAAACATATTACGCATTATTTTAAACATTAACATTATTTTAAAGAGAAATCTTTAATTAACTTCTGGATCGGATGTAAAACCTAGTACTCTTTGAAATTCCGGCAAGCTCTGCTATTTTTGATGCCATTTGTCACGAGTTACTTGTGTGAGAATTGATTTTATGATCTCTTGTACATACAAAAATTAGAATAGAAGCAGAATAAGTGTTGAAGATGTCAAAGAGGACTTAAGAGTGAAGATAAGTTCCATTACTCCTGTTTTAATCACAGGCAAACAACAAAATTAGCCATAAAGACTGTAAAAGTATATTTTGAATGATGATTAATTTTTTTGCTGGGTTTGTACTATTTTTTTTATTTTTATGTTTTTAGACCACTGGGTAATAAATAAAACTGTAAACTAATACCATTTTAATCTTTTTTATTTCTCCTTTATTATTGTTGTTGTTTCTAATGCCACTCGGTAACCGAGCCCGGAGTAGAGAACTACCCGATTTTAAGGCGAAGTGGGGACTTTTGCTCGCAGCATGACACATCCGTTTTACAGGAAGGTCCCTTTCACACATCCATTCTCACTCACATATCGGAATTTTGATCCAGATCAAAGGCCGATAACCCCCTGATCTGGTACCCCCAGAGGTATTAATTTGGTATGGGAACATGGAGGACTTTGTGACCACGACATATTTAACGTGCCCCAGCCACCATTAGCAACACGGCGGTCTTTAGTCGAATACAAGCGCCGACCCAGCAACCCTCAGAATTGCGAGCACCGCCGAGGACAGAACCCACAACCCTTCCGATGCGAGCACGACGCTTCACACGACTGAGCTACCGCGGCTCCTCCTTTATTATAAGCATGTTATCAATAAACAAATATCTAACCATTAAATATGAAGTTTTCTCAGGATTTTAATTCAAAAAGCCTTTGAACACTTTTAGAAGAGTAAATCTTATTACTTTATTAAAATATTTATAGGTCTGGTGGGTACGCCAAACTTTCTCAAAAAGTCAAATGGTACACAAGTGCAAAAAAAGGTTGTGAACCCCTGTTCTTGATCAAATATCGGTGATAAAATTGTAAGTATGATCATGTGAAACTCCAATTTACTTAGCATTGTCACTGTGATACCTTAGCTTCTCAAGTAATTATTTGCCGGCATCGCTATGTGTGAAACGAGCTTAAGGATCTGCCTAATTTATTCTTATCAACAGGTACTACTACTATTACATATATATGCCGGCTTCTGTGCTTGATCAAAGACCCGCTTATGAAGCCTTCGTCAAGTAAGACACAGAAATAATTTTTACTGTCACAGAGAAAGGAATATACACCCAGGGCGAAGGCGGGAATCGAACCCGCACGCATACAGAGCGCAGACTGCTTGCGTAATGGCCCAAACCCCTCGGCCATCCGGGCCCCGCAACAGATACAAAAGTGTTCATGAGCCTTACTTTCAGAGCCAATAAAAACTATTTAATTAACTCTACATTAATATCCTTTGTAACTAAATAACTTAAAATGATCCATATCTTGCACCTAAAGAAAATATTTGCCTAAAATAAAAATAAAAATATTTTTGAGAAGAAAATCTATCTTAATCGAACCACAAAGTACTCCGCGATTGAGTCATAAAATATCACTTATGGAAAATGATCACTATTAGACATTCCAAGCGCCAAAATTACTTCATACTACGTGGGAGGATTTTATTTTTTTAAAGCTGAACTAATAATTATTTTTACGATGCAAGTTTAACGGGTAAATGACATAGACGTAAATGAAGTGCCGACTATCTCATAATGAAGATGAACCACGGAATTGACGAGAAAGTTAGTTTATTTTGGCGACGCATCGCTTAATTGGCAAGGATGGTCGTTTCTTTTGGTAACTTTATCACTGGCAAAAAAAAAAAATGTCGGTTTCATTAGGCGACGTATCACTGAATTGGCAAAAATGTCAGTTTTATTTGGAGACGGATAGCTGAATTGGCAAAATGTGGGTTTTATTTGGCGTAGTATCGCTGGAATTGGCAACTAAAGTCGTTTTGTTTGAAGACTGATTACTGCTTTGGCAAAAAAATATCGTTTTATTTAGCAACGGATCGTTGAATTAGTGACAAAAGTCTTTACTTTAGCCGCGGATCTCAAAATAGGCGAATAAGTTCGTTTCTTTTGGTGACGTTGCTATGTTGCTTGTAATGTATACGCACCAAAATAACTGAAAAAATTTACATTTTGAAGCTATTTTTATGTAGGCCTGTATTGTATGTCTCGAAACGTATTGTTTTCTATTTAAAAATTGGCTACTGAGGCTTTAGAATACTTAACACAATAAAGAATCATTTTCGAAATCGATTAATACATTTGTCACTGAATGAAAACGTAAACTTCGTTAAAAAATCGTTTTCATGTGACTTAGTTTATTCAAAATAAATAATTTGACCATTATTGTTGTAAATGTGGTTCTTCAATTGTGTCGCCACAATTTATGTTTGTCGCCAATTATTTTGTTTGGCGAGATTTGCACGCTTAAAAACGAAAAGCACCAAAAAAATCTTAGTTTAAGCCGTTTGGCTAAAGTACTGTCACCAAATGCTTTAAAATCACATGGCGTACATCAAGAAAACTTGTTTTTTTTCTGCTACCTATGGAATATGGTTGCTAAGCCTCTTCTAAAGTTCCTTCCCAATAATTGTGTTGGGTGCTAGCTCCGCACTTGACAGCAGTTCTTCATTAGCAGGTCCGTCACCAATAGCCCTCGTGTTGCTCTACTGCAACGTTAAATCAACCGAACCACTCGCTAAAAACACGTGACTCGGGGAAAGATGCTGGTCCCTTCTTGCGTTTACACAAGCTTTATGTAAAATTCTTTGGTAAATAGAGTTAAATTTTTATGTCTCTTGCGGCTAAAATGTCAAATTAACATATTTTAATTGAACCACATGGGTATAATGTCCCATATATTTAGCAATGTTTTATGACATATTCGAGTTTAATACTCTCCGTAGTTGGTTAAGGACCTAATATAGCCAATTAGTTTCAGTATTGCCCGGTTAATTTTTTTTCTTTGACCCTTATAATTATCCTATGCATTTTAGATAGGAGGTTATCAGGTTTTATACTGATAATTTATTATTGTAGGCAATAAAAGAAGCCATAAATTATATTTCATTAGGGGACTGATTGGCTTAAGTTTGGGTTTCAATTGAATCACTGGAAGTTTACCGTACACACTTCTTCTTTTACTGAAATACAAAAGGGAAGAAACGTGGATGGAAATTCCCCATTTGACTTAACCCCTTTATATAGTGATAAAATACTATTTAATTTAAATACTCGCTTAATCTTGAGCATTAATGCAGTAAAACCTTTTCAAAGTTTCATAAAAAATTAAATAAACTATTTCTAGCATATTTATTGTTGCGGTAAAGAGTAAAGTTTAATAGCCTAGATAGCATAATTGTTTGTATAATCAAGCCACCTTCGTCTTGAGTACATTTAAGTTAAAATGTTCCATTCGTACTAAAAGTATAGTTAATTCTTCATATGTTTTGATCATCTTAACTTATTCTTCATCCTTATTATATTTATTAGCCTACTTTTCTTTTTTTAATTCGAAAGAATTAAAAAAATGAAAAAGTAGGTATTGACATGCGGTCGATGTCCATCTGTCTGTCTGTCTATCCGTACCCCCTTCCAAAATCGGTTCTATCCATCGGATCTTAACAATTCTTTTTTTGTTAGAAAGCTATGACCTCAGATACCCAACATTCATACTTTTTTGTCCGTCTGTCTGTACGTCCGGACGGACATAAACTACTATCTTTCGGCGAATTTTTCATTGAATGAGCATTGAAATTCAATTTTGAGTCATTTAAATACTGTTGCCAAATCAACAATGGCATGAGAAACTTTATTTAAACATATTTGAAGCAAAATAATATTTTCATGAATCAGTTTGGAATGACGTCATAAAATTTAGCACAATTTGATTCTTTGATTATTCATTATCTACCAAGAAAGCGGCAAGGCATACTTTTGCATGCAATTATGCTTCATTTTAATTTACATTTCTTATTTTTTAATGCAGTTCGGAGTAGTTTCATTACTTTTGTTATTAATAAATATTTGATGTCTCAGTCAGTGATGAGATCTCTGTAATAATGGATTGAATTCCAATAAAGCCATATTTTTTTTTAAAAAATTATTATTCTTCGAACTACAAATAAATCACGAGCAGATGATAAATAATATTTAATTAATTTACGAAAGAATATTAAGGAAAATATAGTTGATTTTGGCTTTTAGAAGTTTAAATTATAGCTGGGTGCTGTGTTTCAATTTTTTTTTTCTAATGTGTATAAATCTGGTGTAGAAACGGCTGTTGATGATATTTACTTTAGGAACCTAGTTTTTTTTTTCCGATTAGAACTTCAGTAAGTATTTAAGTAACAGGAAAGTAGGCTATTTTAGTTCTTTATGAACTTCTTGTTCATCTTAAAATTATCGTTCGCTCTTATTATAATATTAAATTAATTTTTAAACATTTTCTAATATGTTCAATTCATCGAAAAATTATTCATTTTTTATTTGTTATTAAATTCAAAATTATTGTTTGTTCTAACAATTATGATATATTCATTTAAAAAAAAATTTCTCTATTTCATAGAACGTAAATCCAATGACCTTATCGGACCTTCCAGTTTTACTACCTTAGAATGCCGAAGATCAATATCTGTATTCAAATTTTTTTACAATATATTAAACTATAAAATTGATTGTCCTTATATACTACAAGAATTTAATTTCTTTGTTCCTAGCTATATTACAAGAAATAAATATATTCTTAAAGAACCTTTTTTCTCTTAAAACTATCTTAAAAATAAGCCATATATATACAATTTATTAAACTGGTTAACAAACTCCCAGTAAACAGTGATTTATTTTTTGACAACTTTGCGAAATTAAAAAGAGATATTTTATCGTTGGCCTTATAAATACTTTTTTTTTCTATTCTTGTTCTTCATTATAAACTCTTTGTTGGCGTGTGTTTTATTCAATTTTAATGCATTTATTTTTCTTTAAATTTTAATGCTTGTATTTTATTCATTTTTTAATGATTGTATTTTATTCTAATTCAATGTTTGTTGTTTATATTTTATTCGATTTTAGTGTCTTGCCTCTGCTATGTAATTGGAAATTTTCTTTTCTGTATAACAGTCTTATAATAAATAAAATATCGTAAATTGTTTATTCTATTCATCTTAAAAGTTCCGGGACTGTTTTGTACTAAATGGATCTAAAGTTTAATTAAAAATTATTTCAATTTAAAGTTCTTTTTTTATATAATTGCGAAATTCCGTAAAGAAAAATATGTAAATAAATATTTTTATGTTAATTGTGAAAGAAATGGAAATAATCCGACTTTATGAAAGATAAGGGGGTAGCTCAAAGATTTTTACTTGGATCCACCTAAAACCAAATATCTGTTTTACTTTTAGATGCTTTTTGTTAGAAATCAACCAATAATTTGCCTGTCTCCTCTGCGGAACTGTGAACTGTCCCTTTTGTGTATCCCTCCGCGCATCCAAACACCGAACTGCGCTTCGTTCAACACCATAGAGGTAGGAAGGACGTGTATAGAGGTCCACCAGTTGAGAGAAATTGAAGCAGGGCTGTCAGGTTTTTCGAGCTACTGCGCATAACATACTGACTCCGAGGTATCCCAAGATGCACCGCTCTGTAGAGGGACCCTCCAATTGAGATGATTTGAAGCAGGGCTGTCAGGTTTTTCGGGCTACTGCGCTTGACAATCTGTCACCGAGGTATCCCAAGATGCACCGCTCTAGCCTGCTTCATTTGTGCGCTACTGCGCATATACAAGGACCTCTCTATTCTCCTTCCTAGCTCCATGGTCAACACGAACACACTCTCACTTATTTCTCAAATCTCATTGAACGAGCAACGCTCGTTAGCTTTTCTAATGGCGGGACCTATCTACAACGGTCCAGTAAATCGCACCTAAATTCTTATCGATTAATTACTAAAATTAACTTGTTTCAATGACATTTAATAAAAAGCTTGCACTCAACTTCGTATTGATATTTTGCTAACACTTTTGATGATTACTTTTACTTGTAGTCAATGTTATTCAAGCCGGTAGTCATCACAATAAAACAGATATCTAATTATTACAAATCACACAAAACATTAACACTAAAATCCTTTTTTTTTATGTTACAAAACATTAACACTAAAACCTTTTTTCTTTTAAATATTTAGTCCTAACGAAAAACTTATTTATGTTATATTTATGATTTTTTTTTCTTTCCTTAAAGCTTTTCTTATTTACTTTATTCATAACCCCAAAAAAGTATGAAAAAATATCCCCTTTTTGATTCTTAAATACATTTGTCTTACATGATTATATTACTTAAGGATTTTTATTGTCATCAAAACATATTACTACATCTAAGCAAATAGAGAGCAGATTTTTATATTTGCACTTTCTATTACTAAGTTTTAGTTTTGCTGTTTATATAAAAAAAAATAATCATTAAAGGTTTTTTTTGTACGCAGCATAAAAAATAACCTTCTTACCAAAAATACTAAAAATAAAGAATTTTCACCAAAGTGAATGTATTATTCCCTTAAGATTAAATGTGTGTTCACGGTTAATATAATTGCGATTTACTTATTAGATTATTAAAAAAGATATAAAAGATTATTAAACATATGCAATTTTTTTAGTGCAGTTACAGGGTTGCAAAAATTGGGGATTTTTTATATATTCAGAATTTTTTTTTAAGTTTCTCTAGGCAAATAAAAATTTTAGTTATAAGCCAAAACTGTTTTTGGTTAGTGATTTGCTTAATTCAGATGAAAAGCTTTCAAATTTTTATTTTTATTTCAATCTTCTTTTCACTGTTTTGTCGGGTTTTTTTTTCTTTTGTATGAGTGCTTACTTGTATTTTTAAAATTAAAAGTTACGTTTTTGAACAATTCCATTTTTTAAACCCAGCCATTATTTAATTGTTTTATTAATTAAAGTTTTAAATGAACAAATGATTGATATGACAAAAGAATAAAATAAAATGAACGATAAATGTTCTTGTATGTTAAAGAAAATAGGTACTACTAAAGGGCTTTTCGATGTTTTCACATACGTATGCTTAAGGTTTTGGTTTATAATTAAAATATACAATAATTTCTTCATTAGTTGACATGCTTGCCTTTGTAATTTGTTAGTACTGTAAAAGATGGTGAGTGAAAAGTCAATAATTCCTTTCAATTCTTCAAGTAAAAAAAGGGTTTTACTCATTGAAGCCAAACTCAGTTTTTTACTCTCACAGTAAAGCTTGAAGTTTTAAAAAATCAGGAACGTTACTGGAATATTTTTGGGCAGCTGAGATGTATAATTTCTACCTCTAAAGCTCCTAGAATATATTAGTACCTTTTCCTAAAAATACAGAAACAATTTCGCATTAAACCTGTCACTTCTTGGAAATTAAGCTATGTAAACTTGAAGAATCCTGAAAAGTATGCTATAAATAAGAGTAACGTTACGATATTTTTCAATGTACAAGTGAAAAACTCTAAACTGCCTATACATTATTTTTTCATTTGAACTCTGAAATCTGACATTAATTTAAAAAAATTACAAGGTAATCTTCAAAATAATATACTGAAGTCCTTCTTTCTTATAAACATATTAAGGTAAAGTAAATCTTGTGAATGAATTTACCACAATATTAGAATAAATCATTGTCTGGTGACATGAAAAATAATTATAAAAGCACTTTTAACTAAAATGTTACCCAAATACTACTTGTTTAAATTGTGTACTTACACTTATTTCTTTCTTGAATGTTTTTTTACAGCGGCTTCTACAAATCACCATATTTATCATAACCATAATAACAGTCTATTATTCATGAACAGCCATTTTAACATGCTTTCTAAGCTTTCATAATAACCTATAATTATTATTTATATATATAATTTATTGTGATAAAAGCTTCAAGATATGTAATATTAATGACACTCATTTTTCCGAGTTTATATTTTTTTGGAGAGATGAAGTCTATGATTCATTTTAATGGAAAAACTACATTAAAAGCTGTAAGACACTAGACCTAAATTGATTTTTTAGGCACTCAAAACCGTTTTTGCTATATGAGTTATTACTCTTGCGTTAGTAAGTGAAGTTCTACGTTTTTCATTTAGTTATTTTGTGGCTATAATACTAACGACTGCATTAAAATAAAAAGCTTATGTACATACACTTTATAAAGAGAATGACTACATAATTTAACAAATTGAAGAAAATACTTAATTACTCTTGCATTGAAGTTACCCTCATTCCATAACATGGATCATTTCATGGGAAATAATTTTGTTTTCTGGGTATTTTTCTATGTCGCGGGCTCAAGCCATAATTCGCCAAAAATGTCCCAACACCACCACCAAATGGAATATTTCCAATACTAACCTTTAACTGTGTATAATGTGAGCCTTTAACTGTGCATAATATGAACCTTTAACTGTGAATACTGCGTTTTGTGGTCAGAAAATTTCGTCAGGCGACTGTGGTTCAAAATTATGAGGCCATTGGCCATTATGTAGCTCTAGTGTGACGATAGTTCAACTCAACTCGCTAAAAATTACGTTTTGCGAGATTTACGCCTGCGAAACGGAAAAATACCAAAAAATTGAAAATATAAAGTATTATTCTCATATTAAAGTTACCTTCATACGTAAAATTTAACAATTCTTAAGATTTCTCAGCAATAATAAAAAAAAACATTATAGGCTAGCAATTTTTTATTTATTTTGTAGCTTGGATAGTTTATAACTCTTTTTATTGTAAATAATTGATATGGAATAATTTTTATTTTACTTCCTTATTTGTTTGTAACATTATTTTTGTTTCAAGCTTTTCAGAGTGAGTGAAAAATTAGGTTGAAGAAATAATGTAAGTACAAGCGTGTAAAGTAGGTAATATAAATCATAACGTTTTGTAGAAAGGTTATTAGCAAATAGTTTAAAAAAATGTGTTATATTATTCAATATTTCAAGCCGCATATTATCAATTTTTTTTTTGTAAGAAAAATATAAAACTCGATAGAGAAAATATATTTGAAAAAAAAATACTAACAACTTTTAAAGAAGAATATGTGAGCAGTAAAAAACAAGTAATTAGAAGCAACACTTGTTTTTGTTATTGATAAATGACTGGAAATCTATTTCCATACATGATGAATTATTAAATTAACGAATAGTCTCAAAGTATTCCCTGCTTCCAGTTGGAAAAAAAACTATAAGAAAACTTGGTGTAAGGGAAAATAATGATTAATTTAATTATGCTTTTTAACAGTGTGCTGAAAAGAAAGAGTTTTTCTTGAAAAGTTAATATCTTGAAAATGGTAAGTGATAAAAAAATAGATATTTTTCCTTTTCGCAGTCTCAAATCTCGTTAATATTTAGCGACGAATGAAATTTTTTAGCGACAAAACACAATATATACAATTTAAGGATCACAGTATACACACAGTATACACACAGTATACGCAGAAGAACCACAGTATACCGGGGTTACAGGTTACCATAGAAAATATTCAGTTAAGCTACGGTTGTACATTTCTGGCCACTTCATCGCTTGTGCCAGCCAAAATTAACCACACAGAAAAAAATATTTTGTTGAAAGAACAAAAATTTTGTTGTTTCAACAAAATTTTTTGGTCAATATAGCGCCAACAACAATTTTGTTGTCAGTACCAAATTATTTTGTTGAAATTATTTTGTTGATTCAACCAAAAATGCGCTTAAACCGAAAATGCGCAATGACCGACCACAGGACTTTCGGACCCAACAGATTTAAAGAGTACGTAATCCGCATATACTCGGTAGGACTTCAGTGGTACCGGGACTCGATCGCGGGACCTTCCGATCTCGAGACCGAGATGCTGACCACTAGGCTCACTACGGCCCCAAGTTTCTTTTGAAAATAGCAATCAAATCCTTTCACTACGATAATGGCCGAATGGCGCCTTAATTTTCTTCGAATTGCGGTTGATGACAGGGGCCATGACGTCACAGTTAAAAACAGCCAACAGCAGGCCGAGCTTACCTCAACCAAACGGGTTTTGTTGTGGTGAAAATACTCGCTTTGTTGGGACAAAAAATATGTAAGTCAACATAAATTATTCCAACCGGTCAAAATGTTCAAAAATTTTGCAATTTCAATTGAGGCAGCAATACTTTTAAAAAACAGTGAATATTGTTCACACATAAAAATTATTAATAGCCATATGTTTTTATAGTCAAAAAAACATCAACCTTTCATAATACGAATTGGCTTTTATGTCATTGCTGAAATTTTAGCAATTTTCAAACTTAAAATACAAATGTATTTCAATGATCCATATTGGAATAGAATTTAATTTAGAATAATTCGTTGTTTATTTTTTCCTAATGATATCGCAAGTTATTCACTATCAAAATTGTATGCATAATCTTTTCTAAAAAACTTCATTCAATTTCGGATTTCCTTACAATCAATTTCAATCTTTGTATAAATACCATATAATTATCAATAGTGCACACAAATTTGTAGTCGAATTGCTAAATACATTCAACTTCGTAAACAAAGCAAATGCACTTGTTATAAAATTTATACAAAATCATCGTAAATGTAGAAAGATTTATAATGATTCATTTGTAGACATACAAACGTTGAGCAAAAGCATTATAAAAAAAAATAAAGCTATAATGTAAGTTTAAAAATAAAGTATAAAAGTATGATTGCGGAGTGAACATAAAATGAAAATTACAAAGGAAACTATGTGCGTGATTGAATTTTAAAATTGCCAAAATAATAAAAGGAAAATGGTAAAACTTTGTTAACATTATAGTAGGAATAAATAAAAAGAAATTTACCTTTTATTAAAGATACTAATAAAATAGTCAATACTGTAATGACTTCTTTGCGAAAAGTTGATTAATTGTTCTGTGAGGAATAATATTAAATAGAAAGTACATCTTTTTTTTATATTATTAACTGATAAAGAATTCGGTTTAGTAGTTAATGCCTTAACTCAGGGCTTCCCAACCGGTGGTACGCGAGAAAATTTTAGGTGGTACGCATGAGTTATATGAGCCACATGATGCTATTAATAGCTTGTGTACGCATGAAAAGTGAGCATACAAACATACCGGGTGGCCCAGCGGGTAGTGTTTGAAACAAATGAAAAAATAAAAACAAATAAGAGACATGAGAAGAATTTAATGACGTTTATTGAATGGACATATTGGGCAATTAATGATAAAGAGGTTCGAAGTGCCCGCCATATTTAACAAGGACAGCAGTTAGGCGGTTCTCGAATCCAACCATACTCCATACTCCTTACCCATACCTTCCTCCTTCCTCCATACTCCTGCCACACTCCTTTTGTTTGGGCAATTTTTTGTGGAACTTCTCACAAAAGCTAAAAAAGCTTCCCACAAAAAGAATTGGCAAACAAAAGGATATGGTGGTAGGAGGAAGGTATTTGTGAGGGAGTATGTTGTATTCGGAACCGCTAACTGATGTCCTTGTTAAAGATGGCGGGCACTGCGAACCTCTTTATCATAAATTGCCCAATATGTCCTTTCAATAAACGTCATTAAATTCTTCTCATGTCTCTTATTTGTTTTCATTTTTTGATTTGTTTCAAACACTACCCGCTGGGCCACCCTGTAGCTTGTGTACGCATGGAAAGTGAGCACGCAAACATATTACTCATTACTTTAAACATTAACATTATTTTAAAGAGAAATCTTTATTTAAATTCTGGAGAGGATGTAAATTCTAGAACCCTTTGATCCTCCGGCAAGCTCTGCTATTTTTTTATGCCTTTTGTTACGAGTTACTTGTGCGAGAGTGGATTATCTGAGCTCTTGTACATAAAAAATAAACATAGAAGCAGAATAAGAGTTGAAGAGAACTTAAGAATGAAGATAAGTTCCATTACTGCTAACGTTGATATTTTAATCACAGGCACACAACAAGTTTTGCACTAACGACTATAAAAGTATATTTTGTATGATTGTTAATTTTTGGCTGAATTTGTACTATTATTTTATTTGTATGTTTTTAGACCAATGGGTAATAAATAAAACGGTAAACTAATGCCATTAATCTTTTTTTATTTCTCCTTTATTATCAGCATGTTATAACTAAACAAATATCTAACCATTAAATATGAAATTTTCGCAGGAATTTAATTCCGAATTAGGAATTAAATTCATTAAATTCCGCGGGAATTTAATTAATTAAAAAGCCCTTGAACATTTTTAGAAGAGTACACTATTAAAACAAGCGAGCGATTTTAACTCGGTCTGAGTTAATTTCCACTCCTTTCCGTGCCGAAAATGCACTTCTCCTATAGGAGTGAATTTCACTCTTTTTCGGAGTGGGTAAAAGAAATAAAAGAAAACCATCTGCGTCCTACACTCTTAAAACGAGCGGTTTTAACTCAGTCTGAGTTAATTTCCACTCCTTTCCGGTGCCGAAAATGCATTTCTCCTATAGGAGTGAATTTCACTCTTTTGTTTTAAGAGTGTAAATATTATACGTTTATTAAAATATTTAGGTTCGGTGGTACGCCGAAATTTCTCAAAAAGTCAAGTGGTATCAGTGATAGAGAATCAGTTAATTTTGATAACATACCAATGACTTGTATGACTGCTTAAATCTTATCTAAATGAACGAAATTGCCGAAACTACAAGTAAGGCCGTTTTTTTAGTGCCGCCAAACTACACCTAAAATGTTAGCGACAAGTCATTGGAATGAAACACTTTATTTAAAATCAAAGGGGGCTGGGATGCCCAGTCGGTTAGGCATTCGCCTAGCATGCGAAAGGTCCCAGGTTCGGGTCCGGTCATCGCCAAAATAACTGCCGACCTATAAACGGCCCGTGCAGCCAAAAATGTCCGACGAATAATACCCCGTGTAGAGGGAGTGCACGTTAAATATGTTCCAAAGTCCCAACGCTGCGTACGATGTTGCCCTTAACGGTTGCGTTGGGCGCCTACTCGGGTGTCGCTCGTCACTTGACTGTAGTTCTAAAATACGAAGCTCGTCGCCAATAGCCCTCGTGTAGCTCTAGTGCGACGATAATTCAAACTAAACTAAACTCAAAGTAATCAAGTAGTATTTCATTAGCGCACATCACGGATGGGCCCGAGTACACAGGGACAGACGTGCTCGTTAAATCTGTGGAGTCCAAAGTCCCGACGGCGTTAGCGTACGATGTCGCTCGAAGTCCGTTGGGTGCCCGCTCAGGTGTCGACCTCGTCACTTGACCAGGGTTCTAAATACGAGGCGTATGGCGTGTTAAAGCTCCTGAAGGAGGCTAGAAATAGGCAGCCGGAAACGATTACCTTACCTACCTTACCATTAGCGCAACTTCTGCTGCGGTAGCGTTGATATCCAAATACCGAAAACAGTTTATAAAATAAATAGCAATGGAAACAGTTGTTTAATAATTCAAGAGTCCCTCAGGGATCGATATTATGCCCGCTGTTGTTCATAATTTATATTAATGACTTGTGTAACTTAAAGATTTTTTTAAAAATAATTATGTGGATGATACTGTTTTAATGTATTCCGCAAAAACATATATGTGGGATTGGAGTATCGGCCAGTTGTGTGGCCGGTATGCCATTCCTACATGACATCACTGCTTTATCTGGGGATCGCGTGATGCCAGGTACTCATCACCTGATTGGTTGGGCGAAGGTGACGCTGTTCCAGGGGATATTGTCAGACATTTTGTTTTTCAGAAAGGAATTAGATTTGTAGTGGTGAGGAGGTTTTTTCGAAGCGCTCTTCGGAGCTTTGTCTGAATATGCTACAATAAAGTAATGTTTTTTTAATTGTGAAAATTTTAACGAAAAGTTGTATTTTATTTTCCAAGAAAGCCTCACCCTACATATATTACACTGTTGAAAATTTTGGCGCCAAATTGCACCGGAATCATGGAATTTCCTAGCTGCCACCACTATTGAGAGCGTAGATTCACCACTTTTGCAGTGAATCAAAGTTAGGTTTTTACCACAAAACTGGTAAATTCACAGTCCAAATAGTGTTGGCAGCTAAAAGGTTCCAGGATTCCGGGGCAATCATGCGCCAAAATTTTTAACAGTGTAGTTAAACGAAATGAGGACGCCAGCTTGAATTAAACTTAAACAATGGTTTTTAAAAAAAGGATATAAAAGTAAATAGTGAAACGACAATATGTGTAGTTTTTTTCATTCAAACAAACCTAGATATAGAAAACCATATTTCATGCAATACAACTGATCAATCATGTAACTGTCCCAAAATGGAAAAAAAAGTTAAATTAATTAAATATCTTGGCAGGCGAGTGCATCAATCCTTTAAGTGGAGTTCATTTAATAGAACAGCGGTTTAAATTACAAAAAAAAATTAATTAAATGTGTAGTTCGTAGACAGACAGATGTGCCGACGCACAGAAAGATGGAAAAAAGCATAAAAGCTAGGTCTCTATGAGGGGCTGGGGAGCCCAGTCGGTTAGGCATTCGCCTAGCATGCGGAAGGTCCCAGGTTCGGGTCCGGGAATCGCCAGAATAACTGCCGACCTATAAACGGCCCGTGCAGCCCAAAATGTCCGACGAATAATACCCCGTGTAGAGGAAGTGCACGTTAAATATCCTTCAAAGTCCTAACGCTGCGTACGATGTCGCCCTTAACGGTTGCGTTGGCTCGTCACTTGACTATGGTTCTAAAATACGACGCCCGTCGCCAATAGCCTTCGTGTAGCTCTAGTGCGACGATAATTCAAACTAAAATAAAAAAAAACAAAGAGAAACAGATTTCGTCAATCAAAACTTTTCTAAACAGTTCAAAAAGTTTTTTTTTTTTAACTAATTAATGCATATATCTGCTTAATGGTGATATCCGCGTACTTTAAAATACCAGTTACACCAAAAAATTACCCGAAAGAAAATAGATGTAAAACTTTAATTAAAAAAAGTTTTTAAAAAGAAACTTTGAAAGAATTATACTGCTTTTATGTATGCATAAGAAAATATTTCTTGACAAATCGAAAAATTATTAGTTTAAAAGGAGATAAGAGATTAAAAAAAAACATATTCACATTCAAATGAAAAATCTTCCCCTCTTCAGTGCATAAAAAATATTGAATAAAAAATAAATTGTAACATGAAAATAAATGGTTGTATGCCTTTGAAGATCTTTTAACTTTTAGTCCGTATTTGAATAGGTTGCTTTTGAAAATTCTTTTTAATAACGACAAAGTTTTTGTACTTCTTTTATAAAGAGGTGTATTTAAAAATTGTTAATTTACCTAACTTTTTTTTTAAACATGATTTCTCAAAAAGTTGTAAAGATATCAAAAAAAATTTGAAGCATGTTTATAGAACTTCTAAGACATTCTGAGGTATTATATTTCGCCAATTGATATTTTTCTACTTTTTCAAGATATCCCTTAGATTTAAGTTTGCAGGGTATACTCGAATTTAAATATTTTAAGTACTTTTTTTTAAATCAGGTTTGACATTTGACGCATCAATATTGAAATTTTTTTCCTTATATAAAAAAATAATGGCTCAAGATTGCTTATAAAAAATTTTTTTGGCTAGATTTTTTTTGACATTTTCGAATTTATTTATGAGCTTGTCGAAAAGCTATATAAATTATTTTTAACTAAATCTTTTCTTTACCGATAAAAATGCATCAATTCATCATGAAAAAAAAAAGTTTGACAAGATAATAAGTACGTGCATAATAGAATTTAAAAAAGTTTAGTAGAAAAAAAATGACAAAATGACCACTATGTGACAAAAAAAAAAATTGAGCTTTTAAAGTGTTTAATTTGCACGTGGATTCGTGAGGCAAACTGTAAAAAAATGCAGGGAAGATGGCCAAGTTTTCCAACTTGCTCTTTACAAATAGAAGACAGGAGCAGACAAATAGCAGACAGGAGCAAACTACGATATCACGATTTCGTAGTGGCCACCTAAGAACATTGACATATAACAACAAAGAAAAGGAATTCCCGAATTGTACCAAGTGTTCCAAAATTTTCCACTCCGGAGCGCATCCTTGAGTGTTTGGGACTCGATAAAGAAGATCTTCTTGAGCGACCGGATTGTTGGTTATTGATTTCTTGAAAGTGTGCAATATCATAGACCTGGTCTACACTGTTAAAACAAAAGAGTAAAATCCACTCCTATAGGGGAAGTGCATTTTCGGCACCGGAAAGGAGTGGAAATTAACTCAGACTGAGTTAAAACTGCTCGTTTTAAGAGTGTAGGACGTAGATTGTTTTCTTTTATTTCTTTTACCCACTCCGCAAAAAGAGTGAAATCCACTCCTATAGGAAGTGCATTTTCGGCACCGGAAAGGAGTGGAAATTAACTCAGACTGAGTTAAAACCGCTTGTTTTAAGAGTGTAGGATGTTGATTGTTTTCTTTTATTTCTTTTACCCACTCCGCAAAAAGAGTGAAATCCACTCCTATAGGGGAAGTGCATTTTCGGCATGGAAAGGAGTGGAAACTAACTCAGACTGAGTTAAAACCGCTCGTTTGTTTTAAGAGTGTAGCTCTGCTGGGCAACAGGGATCAGCAACAACAACACAAATACAAAATTTTTTGACCAACAACAGGCCAGAGGCCCAGCAAGGTTAGTCCAAAAAATATTTTACCAGTCTCCAATAACTATGGAGATTCTTCTTAAATTCTTCTACTATCTTCGAATAAACAACATAATCCGGTAAAGCATTCCACTCAATGACAACTCTATTGTAAAATTGTTTTATTACCTCCTTTATGAAGCAGGTTTTTTTTTAATTTCTGACTATGTCCTCTTGTACGTCTATTTAAGTTATAACCTAAGCCCTCCATGTCTCCGTGATTGATGAATTTGAATAGCTGAATTGGAAATGACCTGTTCAGAGCCTCCAATTGGCTGCTTGGTTTATGAAGCAACACGTCATATGTTACGCGCAAGAATCTTTGTTCAGTTGGCGTTGTCATATTGTCGTTAACACTTTGAGTAATATTTCATGCTTATATTATAACCTAAATTAAACGTACTTTTATTAACAAATACCAATACAAAAATTGTCGACCAGCAACAGGCCAGAGGCAGCAAGGTTGATCCAAAATAAATCTAATACATTACCAGTTTCCAATGACCGTCAAGTTTCTTCTTAAAATCTTCTACTCTCTTCGAATGCCCAACAAAATCTGGTAAAGCATTCCAGTCATTGACAACTCTATTATAAAAATAATATTTTCTTACCTCCCTTCTAAAGCTCGATTTATTCAATTTCTGATCATGTCCTCTGGTCCGGCTATTTATGGTAAAACCTAAGCCCTCCATGTCTCCCTGTTTTATGAACTTGAGTAACTGTATTAAATCACCCCTAGCTCTCCTGTTTTCCAGGGAATACATGTTTAGAGATCTTAATATGTTATAATCAATACCAGATAGACCCTTAATCATTTTTGTAGCAATATGCTAAACTTTTTCAAGCAATTCTATATCTTTTCTGATGAAGGGAGACCGAAACTGCATATTCCAGATGAAAACAGCATATTCCAGATGTGGCTTTACCAATCCCCTATACAATGGTTAACCTATTCCTTGTCGCTGCCGTAAAAATGATGGGGCGAGGTCTCTCGCTCCCGTGATATTTCCGGGCTGGATTGTTCAATATTAACCTGATAGTAACACGCCAAAAAGATTAATAACAATAAGATAAACTTATATCCACCATTTAAAGCAAAAAAATATTCCAAGCTTAAAATAGCTGAAAAATAAAAATGAATATAATTGAAGAGTACAGGGGAAGAACCGATTTATTTATCAGGAGTAGTCCCGTAATTGTATCTGCTTGCCGGACATTGGCGACAGAGAACCGGTTTTCCTTTCGGTTCTTCTTTCGCGGTACAAACGTGTGACTTGTGTCCGCTGATCTCTGACGTAAATCAGGGTTGCCGCGAGAGAAAAACAAAGTGAGTAACCGATTTCTTCACACCAGCTTAGGCGTGACTCGCTTTCATCGCCAAAGAGGCCTGATGAGGAAAGTTTTCTACAAAATTACGGTTCTTCCCCTGTACTCTTCAATTATGCTGTTCATTCGCATATTTTTAATATAATTTTCAAGGGTAAAAAAAATAGACGTTTTTATTAGTCGTTTCATCTTTTTCATGGCCGCGATTCCTTGAAAACTATCCCATCGTTGAGGGGTTGAGCATTTTTATTACAATTATGGCTCGTGCGCGGAAATCTTTCTGAGGTCTTGGTCCCTTTTTTAACTGCAGTGGTTCAAATAATAAATGAGATTCTGCTACTTTTTCTCCGTTTTAAATCCCGTGACTCCTTGGGAAAAATGAGAAGAGCAGTCGCCTTTGAATATTTGAAGAGAAGAAATCTCAAACGGCTTTAATTTTTTTCGTCGCGTTCGTGCCTAGTTTTATTCTCCAATGATTCGAAAAAGTTTTGCGAAACTTTTCGTTTTTACTTTTGATATATTTTTTCTCATTGTTCATTTTCGGTGTAGTGTTGTTTGGATTTTTATGTTGCTTTGAAAATTTTCTTGCGATAGCTTTTGAAAAAAATAAAAACTACTTCATTCCATTTTTATGGAAACTGTTAAGGTATACTTACATACTAGAAAAGGCCAAAAATAACCAAATTAGGCATTTTTTTGTTCTTAAGTTCATTAGAATTTCCAATTCTTCCTCTTTAAAATGATGTAAAATTTGTACTGATACTCCACTCTAATAAAGAGTTACAGAGGTTTTTCTAATCTTCCAAATTATGAAAGTTAGTTAGCTTTTATAACCTTTAAACTCAATTTTCTCAAAACTTCATTTTTCTCATGCGTTACTTTGCTTAAACAATGATAACTTAAAGTTTAAATTAACATTTTGTTAAAAAGAATCATTTTGTTAAAAAGAATCATTTTTGTTAAAAAGAATCATTTTGTTAAAAAGAATTTCATTTTGTTAAAAAGATCATTTTGTTAAAAAGAATCATTTTGTTAAAAAGAATCATTTTGTTAAAAAGAATCATTTTCTAAAAGAATCAATTTGTTAAAAAGAATCATTTTGTTTTAAAAGAATCATTTTGTTAAAAAAAAAATTGTGAAATAAGTTGGAGGAGGGCGTAAACCTCAAAAAATAAGATTTGGTTTTTTTTTAATTAATTTTATATTGCATGGGTCAAAGTTATTTTTTTCTAAAAAAAATAATTTTTTATATATAATGTTGCTTATTATAAAAAATTATAAATAAAAACCAAAAGAGCCACAAACTTGGTTTGAGGTTCCCGCCCTTCAGAATGAATTGGTGATCAATTTGCATGGTAGCGTTTTATAGGTCTAAGTTAATTAGTTCTTGAGTTATGACTGTTTAAAAACATGCTATTTAATGCATAAAATGCTAATTACTTAATTAACATTTACGAAATAAATGTATATTTTTGGGCTAACTTTCACTTTATTGCAGGCTTCTTCACTCCTGGAAAAATCCTATGCATATATTCTTTATCTAAACATATTTTTCATAAAATTATGCATTTACAAGTATCTTTCAAATACAAATACAAATATTGTCGTCCAACAACAGACCAGAGGCCCAGCAAGGTTGGTCCAAAATAAATCTAATACATTACCAGTTTCCAATGACCGTCAAGTTTCTTCTTAAAATCTTCTACTCTTTTCGAATGCACAACATAATCTGGTAAAGCATTCCACTCATTGACAACTCTATTGTAAAAATAATGTTTTCTTACCTCCCTTCTAAAGCTCGATTTATTCAATTTCTGATCATGACCTCTGGTCCGGCTATTTAAACTAAAATCTAAGCCCTCCATGTCTCCCTGTTTTATGAACTTGAATAACTGTATTAAATCGCCCCTAGCTCTCCTATTTTCCAGGGAATACATGTTTAAAGATCTTAATCTGTTATCATAATCAATACCAGATAGACCCTTAATCATTTTTGTAGCCCTATGCTGAACTTTTTCAAGCAACTCTATATCTTTTCTGAGGAAGGGAGACCAAAACTGAACAAGTAGCAAGTAGTTTTGAAAAAGTTGTTTTTGGTGATAGGCTCCCTATAAAAAAAGAAGTTTTTTTAGGGTTCTCAGTTGGGTCCTTTGTTATTTCTTATTTATATTAATGATTTCTGTAATATGGATATAAATGGAAAAATTATTAGCTATAAAAATAAAAATACAAAAATTGTCGACCAACAACAGGCCAGAGGCCCAGCAAGGTTGGTCCAAAATAAATCGAATACATTACCAGTTTCCAATGACTATCAAGTTTCTTCTATCACTTTTCTGAGGGAGGCTTGATTGAGGTGTGAGATGCTTTGGCGAGAAAAAAGTGAAGCCGCGTATGAAAGTCGCCAAACCACTTATATGCAGCCCAAATGCAAAATTTGTCGACCAACAACAGGCCAGAGGCCCAGCAAGGTTGGTCCAAAATAAATCGAATACATTACCAGTTTCCAATGACTATCAAGATTATTCTTAAAATCTTCTACTTTTTTTTCCCTTCGAATACACCACATAATCTGATAAAGCATTCCACTCATTGACAACTCTATTGTAAAAATGTTTTCTTACCTCTCTTCTAAAGCATGATTTATTCAATTTCTGATCATGTCCTCTGGTCCGGCTATTGAAGGTAAAACCTAAGTCCTCCATGTCTCCCTGTTTTGTGAACTTGAATAACTGAATTAAATCACCCCTAGCTCTCCTATTTTCCAGGGAATACATGTTTAAAGATCTTAATCTGTTATCATAATCAAAACCAAATAGACCCTTAATCATTTTTGTAGCCCTATGCTGGACTTTTTCAAGCAACTCTATATCTTTTCTGAGGAAGGAAGACCAAAACTTAACAGCATATTCCAGATGTGGCCTTACCAATCCCCTATACAATGGCAAAATGATCTCCTTAGATTTAGAAGTGATACTTTTTCTAATATATCCTAACATTCGATTGGCTTTCTTACTTGCTTCTTTGCAGACGATACTGTTTTATTATATTCATCCTCATCTACATATGAAGACTTAAACAGTCTAATTAATTCAGATCTATTTAAAATTCGAAATTGGTTCCTAAATAATAATTTAAGCAGTAATGTTTCTAAAACTAAATATGCTTTTCAGCCTGCAAAATAGCACCAATACTAATAACCTCGATCAAGTAAATACTATTAAGTATATCGGTGTTTTATAGACAAGAACCTGAAATGGAAATCACATGCTAATTACATATAAAACAAATTACGATTCGTTTTAAGACAATTTTATTATTTGAGAAATAAAATAAAACATGATTTTATGTTATTACTTTACAATGCTTTTTACATCATTTGTTTAATTATGGAATCCTTGCCTGGGGACGGGATTATGTAACAAACCTCAAAAAAATTATAAACATAAAAAAAATAAATGTGTTAAATTTTTGTTAAAGTCAAATGGTGAGCCAAAACATTGAAAATTATAAATTGTTATGTATTATACCTATCCGCTACATTTATTTCTTTAAAGTTTGTTTTTATATTTTTAATAATCCTTATATGTGCAACTAGCAAACTTATACCCGTTCTTCGCACGGAATAAAAAAAATATCAAATAGATTCCAAATATGTGTACCATGTACCCTGTTATAGGATCATAAACTTATTATAGTTTTCGCTCGTTATAAATTATAAAATCCCGTTTCATTGCCTTAAAATTCCAAAATGAAAAATACGCTATAAAATGCACTCATAAATGTCATCACAATTCCCTCATAAATACATAAAACCTTTTAGCTCATTTGGCGCGTTTTGGGAAATAATTTGGCGAGAAAATAGATATAGCTACCCACACCCATTATACAGCTCTAACACAATGACCTTCGAACAAATGACCAGCTTATAAATTATTTATAAAAGAATTGCCTATTTGGCGAATTTTAGTTAATAATTTGGCGAGTTTGGCAACGTATTTGGCGAAAAAATAAAGACGTAAAACACTAATAGCTCTAGTGCGATGGCCTTTATTAACCATCATAGTTCCAGTTTTAGCTTAACTATACATTTATTGCTTAAATATGCATACATGCAGTCAACAGAAAAATCAATGAAAAAATCAAACCCACAAAAAAATCCGGGAATGAAGACTGGCGGAATTACGTCACTTGAAATATGTCAATTATTTTTCAAATAATAAATTTAGTTTCTGAAAGTAATGACAAAAGAATAAAATAAACATTTTGAATTTTAAATGTTTTCGTTAAAAGTTTTATTTAATTTTTTCAGCCGATGGCATCAGGAAAGAGAAAAAATGATCGGATTTGAGCGAAAGTGGTGTATTTTTTCAGAAAATTCGAATTTTCTCTAAAAATGTAACAAATATGAAAAAACTAAGCCTCTGGTGCACGCGTTGGTATTAAAGGGAATCTATCTTGAAAATTTCGAATGTCTGAGGGTAGTATAAGTAGGTCTTTTACGATCCGAAGACAGACACACACACAGACAGACTCTTTCTTTTATTATTATAGATAAGCGGATATGTATGAACCTAAAAAGACTTAATAATATTTACATCATTTCCTAAACCTAAAAAGAACATTTTCTGTAAAAAATTTATTTATCTTGCACCAAAGTTTTTTAATAGTCTTCCGCTTGAAATGCAATCTTTAAATAATCTTACTTCCTTTAAAAACCAATTAAAAAATCTTTTGTTTGATATTCCCGATATAGAGAACTAACTATTTTTGATTATTGCATACGTATATTATTGAAACAAATTAACTGTACAGTAATTCATAGATTGTATTGACTACACTCTTAAAACAAACGATCGGTTTTAACTCAGTCTGAGTTAATTTTCACTCCTTTCCGTGCCGAAAATGCACTTCTCCTATAGGAGTGAATTTCACTCTTTTTCGGAGTGCGTAGAAGTAATAAAAGAAAACAATCTGCGTCCTACACTCTTAAAACGAGCGGTTTTAACTCAGTCTGAGTTAATCTCCACTCCTTGCCGGTGCCGAAAATGCACTTCTCCTATAGGAGTGAATTTCACTCTTCTGTTTTAAGAGTGTAACCATCCTAAATATACCCGCGACACTTCTGTTGCCATAATAATATTTTTTACTTGTGATTTAATATATGTAATTGTTTTGTGTTTGTAAACTTACATCATATACTTTTTTATGTTCGCCAATATGGTCCTTGTGACCCTTGGTGTTCTGTCTACTTTATTATTACTTTTGTATTTGTTTTTCCCTCAAATCCATGTTTGTTATTTTTGTGCAATAAAAATTATTATTAAAAAAATAACTATTTAAAGTTTGCCGAGGATCACGTCATTTTAGTAGAATTCGAGGTTTTGAGCGTGTGGCGGTCATCACAAATACCCAATACTAGCCCTCGCGACCGAGTAATTACTTTGTCGCAGACGGTTTAGTATTGGGCTCGCACGGAAGAGGTTCCTGGATCAAAACCGGTCTGCATTTTTTTGTAAAGTACGCATTTTATTCCCTCAAATTTATATGAAGTATTGGAAGTAGCAGTAGTATTGGAACACGGATTCCACACAAATTATAGCTTTAAAAATTTTATTTTTCACAAAAATAGATTTTTTAGTGAAAATTGACCACTATTTTGCTTAAACGGCTTTTAATGTAGAAGAAACGTTTATCAATGTAAATTACTTAAATTTTAACCATACATTATTTGTAACATACTTTTAAGTGTAATGAACTAAGAGCTCATTGATATTATAAAAAATGTGAAATTTATAAGGTATAATGTAAATTTTCATTAAAAAAATCGAATAGTTTCAATTGTACACTCTTAAAACAAAAGAGTGAAATTCACTCCTATAGGAGAAGTGCATTTTCGGCACCGGAAAGGAGTGGAAATTAACTCAGACTGAGTTAAAACCGCTCGTTTTAAGAGTGTAGGACGCAGATTGTTTTCTTTTATTTCTTTTACCCACTCCGAAAGGAGTGAAATTCACTCCTATAGGAGAAGTGCATTTTCGGCACGGAAAGGAGTGGAAATTAACTCAGACTGAGTTAAAATCGCTCGTTTGTTTTAAGAGTGTATTTTTGAATCATACATCAATAAATATTTAAAATATGTAATTACCAGTTCATTATTCATTGCATAGTTCATTGCTAGTTCATTGTATCCTCTTAACTATAACAAGCCAACATTAACCAACTGCTCTACTTCCAATACTTCATGCTATGCATGAAGAAACCAACTCTGTCAGTTTTTTGGGGATTAATAGTCCACTCTGACTTTTGTTTTAATCCTTATGTAAGCCCCCTCGTTCTGGAAGATTGCAGGATTGTGGATTTCTTACCGTAGTGATGACAAAAATAATTGTCATTGATAAGAGAAGAAAAGTGAATGTTTATGCTTGGCTAGGTAAGACATCTTTTAGATTTATATCATAAACGATCCAATCGGATCGAAATTACATAGAAAAACGCTAGACCTTTTCGAGTCTTGCTTCATACGTCTACAACTATTACATCTGAGCAAGTGCGCAAACACACCGCAAGAGGGGGTTACATGCTGTATAAAGAAGGGGCCGCTACATAGGTAATACCAACTACACTGTTAAAAATTTTGTGCTTGGTTTCACCATGATATTGGTTCCTAGTAGCTGCAACGGCTGAATGGTGAAACGTTCCACCATATTTTTGGTATTGGGTTGAACCATTCTCAGGTTTTTGTTACCAAATCCAGAAAAATGGTTCAACCAAACACCGAAAAAAAGGTGAAACATTTCACCATTCAGCCGTTGCAGCTACTAGGAACCAATATCATGGTGAAACCAACCAATATCATGGTGAAACTTAGCACCAAATTTTTAACAGTGTAGTGTTTCCTTCTGTTACAACTGTTAATATATCTGTTAAACTTATAAAATTAACCGCTGAAAAAACTACTGTGACAATGTTGAAAAGCAAAAATGCTAAAGGATTTTACCGCTTCGAAGATATTGATCATTTATACTTTTCTAAGAAATTCGTTGATTGGTTGGTTGGTTGGTAGACATATATATTCAGGTTTGTGTGCTTGGTCAGAGACCCGCTTATAAACCTTCGTCAAGTAAGACAGACACAACAGACAACACACACACATAAGTGGATCCATCTAATTTTTAGAGACAGAGGCCAACTAGAGGATCCCCAGAATTGGCTTGTCACCCCCAGAGGTATTGATTTGGCATGGGAACTTAGAGGACTTTCGGACCCAACAGATTTAACGCGCACGTACTCCGCATATACTCGGTAGGTCTTCAGTGGTACCGAGACTCGATCGCAGGACCTTCCGATCCCGAGACCGAGACGCTGACCACTAGGCTCACTACGGCCCCAACACATGCTGTATAAAGAAGGGGCCGCTACATAGGTAATACCAACTAGTGTTTCCTTCTGTTACAACTGTTAATATATCTGTTAAACTTATAAAATTAACCGCTGAAAAAAAATGCTGTGACAATGTTCAAAAGCAAAAATGCTAAGGGATTTTACCGCTTCGAGGATATTGATCATTTATACTTTTCTAAGAAATTCGTTTATCTTAAGTTGAAACAAGTAATTGAAGTGAAATGTTGCCAGGAACTTAATTTTCGAAATACAAAAGAAATTCCGTATACGAATCCTTCCATGAGCATTGTTATTCATTTTTTAGTTTAGATCGTAGTTTAGTTGTTAAGCAATATTGAAACGAGAAAAATTAATTTTTAACGTTATCTTTTGTTGTCATAAAATATTAAATTAATTTAGTTGACAACGCTCATTTCTTTAGTATAAGGTATCTAATATTTTAAAGGTATTTAAAGTATTAAGAAGAGTTTTACTGAAACATTGTAAGTATTTATACTAATCTAAGTAAAAGGCTGGTATTTTATACATAAGTTATTATACAATTGGTTAATGGTGGCTCGTTATAGTTAAGAGGATGCAATGAACTAGCAATGAACTATGCAATGAATAATGAACTGGTAATTACATATTTTAAATATTTATTGATGTATGATTCAAAAATATAATTGAAACTATTTGATTTTTTTAATGAAAATTTACATTATACCTTATAAATTTCACATTTTTTATGATATCAATGAGCTCTTAGTTCATTACACTTAAAAGTATGTTACAAATAATGTATGGTTAAAATTTAAGTAATTTACATTGATAAACGTTTCTTCTACATTAAAAGCCGTTTAAGCAAAATAGTGGTCAATTTTCACTAAAAAATCTATTTTTGTGAAAAATAAAAAATTTAAAGCTATAATTTGTGTGGAATCCGTGTTCCAATACTACATTGTACCCTTCCATTGCATTTACAGTTTATATTTGGGAGATTTTTTTTTAAAAAGTGCACGAAAGGTAGTAGGGTACAAGCGCTTTTTAAATTTGGTAAGGTAAAGTAAGTTTAAATTATCATCGCACTAGAGCTACACGAGGGCTATTGGCGACGGGCGTCGTATTTTAGAACCACAGTCAAGTAACGAACCGACACCTGAGTAGGCAGGCACCCAACGCAACCGTTAAGGGCGACATCGTACGCAGCGTTGGGACTTTGAAGGATATTTAAGGTGCACTCCCGACACACGAGGAATTATTCGTCGGACATTTTTGGCTGCACGGGCCGTTTATAGGTCGGCAGTTATTTTGGCGATGGCCGGACCCGAACCTGGGACCTTTCGCATGCTAGGCGAATGCCTAACCGACTGGGCTCCCCAGCCCCCCTTTTTAAATTTGGGCAATAAATCAATTTAAATTAAACACGTTACATTATTTAGTTGTTATTAAGTGTAGATCAGCTATTTAAAAAAAAAATTCATTTAATGTTAAAAGTTGTAGTGATAATCACTTTTTGCACACGTGACTTACACTCTAGAAAGGGTAATTTTGCATAGAATTAAGGGCGAATGGGCGTGCTGGATCGTGGGTCTCCAAACTCAAGTGCCTCAGTGTTAATCCAATTGAGAAAAGACTATTTTCTCTTCCACATTTCTCCGGCTGTATTGAATATTTTTACAAACGATTTTTTTAAAATAATAAATGTAGATAACTTACAGGCCTCTATCTTCCCACTTTTAGAAATGGCTTCGAATAATTTGTGTAAAATTATTTATTGAAAATTAAAAAATATTCGAACCCATTTCAAAAAGTGGGAAGGTCGGTTCCTGTAAGTCAGCTACATGTAACACAAAAAAAAATCCGCTTGCAAAAATATTCAATACAGCCGGAGGAATGTAGCAGAGAAAATATTTTTTCTCCATAGGATTAACACTGATACTTTGCTTTGGAGAACCCCAGTCCAGCGCGCCCATTCCCCCTTAACCCTAGTTATAAAAGATCTAAATTAACCTTTATCTAATAAGTTACTAAATAGAAGTTAACCACGCGAGGAATTAGAGGAATTTGTCAAACAAATTGAATACATTTGCCTAATTGGCAACACTATTTTCACACTTCAGCGAAAAGCTTGGTGAAAGAGCGTGCTATGTGACATTTAAAAAATAAATTAGATTTTTGTGTTAATGAACATGTTATTCCCTCTTTCAAAGATGAAAAGTTTTTCCTTTTTTCCTACACTTAAAATAAAGAATGTTTTATCGTTTGTAAGTGCCGTTTTCAACAGATCCAATTACAAACTAAAAACCTTAAGGTAACAGGGAACAAAACGACCATTCAAAATATCAAATTTTCATTTAAACTTTAGTTACTGAATCGGGCCTTTCTGAAAAAAACTTCTGTGATGCACCATTGAATATGTGGCTGGAGTTTGCAAATTTGGTAGTTAATTTCAATGTAACTTTGTTGCCAGCTTTAAACCAAAACACCAATTTTGGGCCTTAAGGTACACTTTTCTCTTTTTCTATTTTACTAGAAGGGTTGAAATTTTCTGCGATGTTGTAAACATGTCTATTTAACACAGTGAACCAAAAATATTTCAAAAAATATTAAGTGAGTAAAAATAAGACGAATATTAATTTAAGAAATGCGCAAAATTTCTATTTAGTTTTATAACTTAAAATTATGAATGTTTTATAGTCAAACTCGAGGTTCATTGCGTTGAATGGACTTATTTCTATAAAAAAATTATTTTCAGATACACGCAATAGTTGTGCTGGAAAGTGTACCTAAAAGCTAAAAATCGGTGCTTTAAAATAATGACATATGAAGCTGGAAACAAACTTATATTGAAATTAACTACCAAATTTGCGAACTCCAACTCATAATCATATGCGTATTATATAAAAATTTGCGTGAATATTCATTTTAGTGTTTGAAAGTTAAAATGAAAATTTGATATTTTGAAGCGCCGTTGTGTGTTCCCTGTCCCCTTATCTCATTTTCTCGTTATTCACCTTTTTGTCACATAGAACGTTCTTCCACTAAGCTCTTCAGTTGTTATTGTCATTCGAGGTAGTTATTGAAACTTGCTGAAGTATAATTATTCTGAAAATTGTTTACTTAAATTCATTGTAACAGAGCGGAATTGCACAAGGTATATATTAAACAAACTGTTCAAAGTGTTATGTGTACTCGAATAGACATTACTGGAAGATAATTGCTAATTATTTATAGATTAATATTTCAGATAGATAATTACAGTTCACGCTCCCTTGTACGACTGCCGCCAATTCGTGGACTTCATCTATACACCGATTGTTTGAAAATTCAGAATTTGGCATCTTCCCTTCTATAGGGCAAAATTATTGAAAATATTTGTTGCATAGTGTAATTTTTGTGTGTTGCTTTAGAATGACAATGTGGCTATTTTATGTGAACTAAATGGCACAACAACTGGAGTACAACTACAATTATCCAAAGCGTTGCCGATTATCCGAATTTCGGGGGGGGGGGGGGCCCCCAAATCCACACAGCCCTCTGTTTGTCTTTGTTGGGTGTCATGTCTAGTATTTTTATATTTTTTCAATCAAACAAGAAAATTTCTAAGCATGACATCCAAAAGAAACGAACAGCAACAAATAAGCCGAGTATAAAAGTTTATATGTCGCATATAAACTTCTGTGAAACCTGAATTCTAACATACAGTCCCTGGACTTTATTAGACGCACTGCAAGATTTCATGTAAAATATTAATTACCGGGTGATATTGTACCGTTTTATTATTTTAAATTGATTTGTTTTTTATTTTTATATTATCCAATCAATTACCGATTTATTTGACATAAATAAAACAGCATTCATTTAGAAAAGCATAAGTTTATTAAGTTTTAAAGAAAAGTGACATTAATGTTAGTAAAAGTCAATATTTAGTTGAGCCACCTTTAGCCGCTATCAAAGCTTTAATTCTGCGCGGCATGCTATCAATGCAAGACTGTACTGTCTCCTGCATTGAGGATGATGATTCCCACTACATAATATCTTATAATAATATCTCATAATAAATAATCTTATAATAAATAATCTTATAATAAATAAATATAAATAATCTTAAATCATAATTAAATCATAATTATCTTAAAATAAATACAAATATGTAGTCTACAACAATTCTTTTAAATAAAAATCAATAATATTGTAGTTTAAATATACCATTATTGCATAAAAACTCTTAAGAAACATAAAATTACCAAAAAAATACAGTGCGTCTAATAATTTGTCCAGGGACTGTAAGTAGAATAAAAAAAACTATTACAAAAGGTTATGACTCAAACTTGCAAAACACCACCCTACAGTCTACACTTTGATTTCGGTTGGGCTGATGACGACCGAAACTAGAAGTATGATCTTAGAGCCCAACAATACATTGAGTAATTGATTGAATATTCTGGGTTTTTTTTCCGATTCACTCCAATTATCCGAAATCCTGATTATCCGATGTGGTTGGTCCCAATTACTTCGGGCTTATACGTTGGGTCCCTATTATCGGTTGGGCTGATGACGACCGAAACTAGAAGTATGATCTTACAGCCCAGCAATACATTGAGTAATTGATTGAATATTCTGTGTTGTTTTTCTCGATTCACTCCAATTATCCGAAATCCTGATTATCCGAATGTGGTTGGGTCCCAATTACTTCGGGGCTTATTACGTTGGGTCCCTATTACGTTGGGCTGAAGACGACTGAAACTAGAAGCATGATCTTACAGCCCAACAATACATTGAGTAATTGATTGAATATTCTGGTTTTTTTTTTTCGATTCACTCCAATTATCCGAAATCCTGATTATCCGAATGTGGTTGGGTCCCAATTACTTCGGGGCTTATTACGTTGGGTCCCTATTACGTTGGGCTGAAGACGACTGAAACTAGAAGCATGATCTTACAGCCCAGCAATACATTGAGTAATTGATTGAATATTCTGTTGTTTTTCTCGATTCACTCCAATTATCCAAAATCCTGATTATCCAAATGTGGTTGGGTCCCAATTACTTCGGGGCTTATTACGTTGGGTCCCTATTACGTTGGGCTGATGACGACTGAAACTAGAAGCATGATCTTATAGCTCAACAATACATTGAGTAATTGATTGAATATTCTGGGTTTTTTTTCGATTAACTCCATGTATCCGAAATCCTGATTATCCGAATGTGGTTGGGTCCCAATTACTTCGGATAATTAGAGTTATACTGTACTTTTATCAACAATTTTTGGTACTTTTTTTATTTCGACGACGCAAATATCGCCAAATGGAATCTTTTGGTGACAAAAAAAAAACAATTTTCCGACGACAAAGCACAGTATACACAGTTAAGAAACTACAATGTACACAGTTAAAGGCTACAATAGGAAATATTCCATTTGGTGGTGGCTGTGCATTTTCGGCGACTTGGTCGCCTTGAGCTCGCGAAATAAAAATGTGAAACGTAGGAAAATAAAAATGAGAACGAAGTAACGTCGATACTGGATTGTTGGTTCCTTTTGATAGGTATTTGTAAATTAATTCTATTTGAATAGGAGTCATTTAAATTAAAACCGACAGGCAATGTATATATTACCGTTAAAACCCGAAATCAGCTAAAACTAGAATTAACTAGTGAGAACTAGTTTAAACTGAGGCCATTAGTTAAAACTAGTTTCCACTAGCTAAAACTAGACCTCCCTAGCTAATATTAGTTTTGACCAATTGCATTGGTTAAAACTAGTTGTAATTAACTAGATAACTAGTTGTAATTAAACTAGAATTATCTGACATGTTTCGGATAAAAGTCGAAATAACTGCAAATGCTTGACTTTTACATTATTGTGAACATTAATTTATTTAAAAAGAAGTGGCAATACGTAAACTTAAAAAGATTTGTTTGTTGTTGCAAAGCGTCGTTGTTGCACGAAATTTAAGATCTTTCACTTTGCTTCATTAATTAAACATGAATCCATTATTAAATGTTTGAAAAGACGAATTTTATAATCGTATTACGACAATGTATTCTTTAAAAAAAAACGCATAGTATCGTTCATAAAGGAGTCTTTCAATAACCATTATGCTTTCATTGCATTTCAGCAATAATTCGAATAGCTAAACTAAACCTATTATCCTAAATCGCGTTATTTTCAGTTAATTCTAGTTTTATCTAATAGAGTAATAAGTTTTTTTATAATTAAATCTAGTTTGAACCCATCTATTTTGCTAAAACCAGTATTAGCTGGGGATGACTGATTTTATCTAGTGGAAACTAGTTTTAACTAATGGTCTCAGTTAAAACTAGTTCCCACTAGTTAATTCTAGTTCTAGCTGATTTCGGGTTTTAACGGTAACATATACATGTAGATTTGATTTATACTAAAAAACTTGATTCTATTTTTTTATGTGATTACTTACTTAACTTAATTGTCAATTTAATTATACGTGATAAGATTAAGTGAAATGGAATGTCTATTTAAATCTACACTCTTAACAAACGGCGGTTTTAACTCGTCTGAGTTAATTCACTCTTCGGCGAATGCCTTTCAAGAGGATTCCTCTTCGGAGGGTAAAAGAAATAAAAGAAACAATCGGTCTACACTCTAAAGAGTGTTTTAACTCAGTGAGTTAATTTCACTCATTTCGTGCGAAAGCATTTCGCTATAGAGTGAATTCATTTTCGAGTGGTAAAAGAATAAAGAACAATTGCGTCTACACTCTTAACGAGGTTACTCGTCTGAGTAATTCATCCTTTCCGGTGCCAAAATGCACTTCTATAGGAGGATTCTCTTGTTTAGAGTGTATTAATTGCTGACATTCCTAAGTAACGAAACGAATTGGAAATCTAACCACTGAGTCGTACTAGTAATTAAATTAACCAATAACCATTTTATTTGGCTATTAAAGTCTTCGCTGAAAGGCCCTTTGTATTACCAAAATAGTCAATTTTAATTATTTACTCTCTTATTACTTCCCACAAATATAGGTTTATTAAGATTAAATTAATCTCCATAGTAACTTTCAGTGGTATTTAAACGCATATAAGAAAATTATTCTGAATTTAAATAAAATTAAATTAACTTTCAATTTGATTTATAATTAATATCATGACTGGTATGAAATTCATTTTACATTGAGTGACAATCAAATAGCAAACAAATTAGTTCTTTATTTATTCGGGTTTTTTTACCAAAAAAAATAGATTTTAAACATAAATAAAATATTATCATGTGACATATTTTAATTAGGCGTTAAGTATAAAAACGTATAATTCGAATATCAGAATAATAGTAAGTCATTTTATTTTATATTTTAAGTTAAAACTAATGCTATAATATTAATTTTTAACAGATTTCTTTTTTAAAAAATTTTGCTTCATAAAGTTAAAATTCTAACGTTTCACGGTATTTTATTAAATACTTAGATTTCTTTATGTTCAATTGCTTAGTTATGCAATTTTTTTTGTAATTGCGTGAAAAAAATCCGATTTTTACACTATAATTTTAATATCAGACGCGTGCGAAAAGTTATACTTTTTAGAAGCAGTGATAAAAAAAATACTTTTTTTCACCCAAAAGCAGTCAAAAAAATTCTTTTTTTCACTCTTTTCATATGATGACAACATTTCAAGTAAAATTTCTATTTCATAATATTCATAAAATCCAGAAATTTATTGATCTGCTTTATTTATAAATATTATGCGCGTGAATGTTATTTTTGAATCAGTATCCATGTTCAAATGTTTGACTTTAAACTAAAAAATAAGTTTGCCTTTTGTAGTTCCAGAGATTTATCGATGCCGATCTTCTTTACGTAAAAAAAATTAGCACTTGAATTATTGTTGAACCAATGATATTTGATTTTTTTCACGTAATTAAAAAAAATAGTGTATGAAACACGTGTGAAAAGTAAACTTTTTAAAACACGTGTCATTATTTCACTCGCTCATACCTCGCTCGTGAAATAAAATCCACTAGTTTTAAAAAGTGTTACTTTTCACACTTGTTGCATAAATAACTATTTAAATATGGAAAAGTAATAACAGCAACACTTACACATTTAAAGGCAAAATATCATACTGTTATTAAAGGATTCTATAGTTCGGTCTAAAATAATCTATAACAACTGAAAATTCTTCAAACATTATTAATTAAATAACCAGGTGATATTTTTGTTAACATTTATTTGGCTTTGTTGTTATTACTAATATTTTAATGCCTTGTAAAAATATCTAAATTATAAAAAAAATACTTTGACGGTTATACTGATTTCAAAGATGTAAAGATGTTAATGTAATAAGAGGGATTGTCAGTCCCATAGAGCTAATACATTAGTTTTGGAACCACAACTTCAGCAGAAGTATTGCTTTGCCATGTTTGCCCTTTTCCCCTAGGTATGGGAAAGCATAACATCAAAATGAAACAAATTTTTAACGAAAATGCTATCGAGTTATTTAATTATATAAGTTTTAAAATGCCAAAAATATACAGCAGATGGCGACACTATTTTAAATCTTCATCAATTAATAATTAAATAACCGGATTTTATTTTATTTTCAGTTTTGTTTTAAATGGATGTTATGGTGATTCCCATACCTGGTGAAAATGGGATAACATGGCAAAGCAATTATTTTGCAAAAGTTGCGATTTCAAAACTAATGCATTAGCTCTATGGGACCGACAGTCCCTCTTAACTCTATGGCATCGAGAATCCAACATAGAGAAAATGAAAGACTGGAAAACGAAACAAAATTGTTATATCTTTATTTTAAGAAATGGCGAAAAATGCTTTGGTGTTTCGTGTGTCAGCACACACATTTAAATCCATGAAGTACGGGTGATATCACTGTCTGTTTCTTCCAATCCTGTGCATGCACTGAAAAATAAATATGCATGTAATCTTAATACTTTAATAAATAGAATACCTGCAAATAAAGGCTCTAAATGTAAAACTCACATGCTCAATACTGCCGCTGTAAGAAAACAAGTGGGATTGTTACAGAATCTGTCACTTAAACAGCTTCCACACAATATTTGTGCTCAACAAAATACGCAGTATATATATACACCTCTGCAAAAAAATTCGCCAAACAGGGCCTTCAGCTTATAATTTATTTCTAATTCAAACTCTTAAACGCCAAAATTAACTATTTTCATTAATCTTCGCAAATTAAAAATTACTCATTATCGTTTACTGAATTTGTTTGAAATTAGAAAAATAATGATGCAACTTTTTGTAATAAAAATCTTTTAGTTGCCACAATTTCCCGTATTCATTAACTTTCTTTCGAAAAAGAGAATAATAAATAATTAGTAAAATTGATGCTTTAAAAATAAAAGCGAACTTTCGCTTATTTTTTATTCAAAGTTAGAATTATCTATGCACATCCTTCCTCATACGTATATAATGAACCATCAAAAGAACTCTATTGTGATATTACAACAATCCAAACTAAATTATATCACATAAATAAATATTCTTTCAAGAGTTTTATTTTTATTTTAAATAAAGTTTCTCGTACGTTTGACGTAATGGCAACAGTGAAAATATTGAATAAAAATGGAATTTGCATATTATTTAAGTGTGGATTAAATTTTTAGTTTTTTAAAATATTAAATATACTTCTAATTTAAATTTTGTAATAAAATTTGGGATGTAACCTAACTTGATTTTTTGCTTCAAAATGACGTATCCCACTTGTTTGTGCGACTTGCGGTTCGTTCTGTGAAAGTGTGTGACAGACGGACAGAGAGACGGACGGGCGGACTGAACGATTATAATACCTTCCACTTTTTTCGTTATAAACGTAGTGTGGAAGCTAAAAAACGGCAGTATCTGCAAAAGCTGAGTTGTAGAAAATGAAGATATCTCGTTTCATCAAACGCTATTTTGATAAAATAAAAAGTTGATATTGACACAGTTCTAATGTAGTTACGCTTGTTGACTTTCAAAATAAGACAGATTCAGATTGTCTCTTTATGTGTTATAATGCTAATAACTAAACAAAGCCAAAATTGCAGATACGGTCTTCTTTCTTGCAGCGGCAGAATAGAAAGAGTAGGTTTATAACAGAATCTGTCACTTAACCCGCTTTCACACAATAGTTGTATTTAACAGGTAAAAAGGCGCCAAACACAGCATTAATTCTATATTAAATATTTATATGCTAAATTTGGCTAGTTTCATTTATTTTATTTCGAAAATTCAATAATTATTACTTATTGTTTGCAAAAATTAATTTATATTTCAAAGAATGACTATGTAATATTCCTCGCATTTAAATAGAATAAAAATATTTCATATCAACATACAACAAATCGCGTAGTGAAATATATTCGACGACATTTCAAACTGATCGATGTCGCAAAAATAAATTTATTTTAATTTAGTGTTGAAAAGAATTAAAGTTTCTCGAGTGATTGTTGCGAATGGCAATGGTGATTTAATTCTAATAAAAATGACTTCTTATGCTTTTTAAATGAGCATTAAATTTTGCAGTTTGTTTAATAATTGAAATACTTCGAATACAAATTCTTCTCTGAAATTTTCAATGTATTCTAATTTCGATGCGCTAAATTTTTAACGTATCACACTTGTCCGTAGCATTTGTAGTTTGGGCTATGAAAGTGGGTGACGGACAGACAGACGGACTGAACGAATATAATACCTTCCACTTTTTACGTTATAAACATAGTGTGGAAGCTAAAACTGTTGTATAGGATTTGGGCTCGATTAGTTGTATTTCCAAACACATGAATTTGAAAAAAAAGTTCATCTTTAATACAACTTGAAAAGTAGAGCCCACCACTTCACAACTTTAATTAATATTTTTCCATTTCTCCAAATGGAATCTTTGGTGAATAACGGAATTTTCTAGCGACAAAGCACAGTATACGCAATTAATAGTTAAGACTATACACAGTTTAAATACCACAGTATATATAGTTAAAGGAAACTGTATATACAGTTAAACGTTACCATTGGAAATACTATTCGCTTTGGCGGCGATTGTACGTTTTTGGCGACTTCTTGGCTTATGCAAGCGACTTGGAAAACAATTTTATTTTTACGGTAGCCATAAATTGACAATGCACGGACTTTCCCTTATCTTTCCCTTATATTATTTATGTACTTTGGAGAAAGTTTATTTTTAGCAATTAGTACCCTCATATCTAATTTTTTAAACAAATTGAAACCACATTTTATTATTTAAAAATCAACAATTTTAAGTAAATAATAATAAAAAAAGAAATTACAAAATATAATTAATGGTATATCAAAATACTAAAATTAAAATAAAAGAGTAAAATAAAAACATGCCTGTTGAATAATGTTTCGTATATTGACACGAAACTTTTGACAAAAATTCATATTGGAAAGTCATTAAAAGATTCGAAGCAAACACTAATTAAGTTTTCTTAGATATTCAAATCAATAATTTCTAATAGTTTCCCAATCTTTTTAATACCTTAAGACTATTAGTCTTGAAAAAATGTGATCAGTAATAACTTTTTGACAACTTTATTCACATTTTGACGTTTAAATCAGCTACATTTATCATTTAAAAAAATGGACTTATTTTCATTTGATTAACAGAGCGAAGACTTCGATTTGGAGACCCGGCCATATTTCCTATTCCCCCTTAAGTAAAAAGATTTCAAAATTGCATTTACCTTCTTGTATTCATCGCAACAGTGATCCATATCAAACGCCTGAAAAATAAAATGAATAAAACATTAAAATTAAATATAAACAATGTAGATGTTAATGGGTATTCGCAAAGTCCTTGAAATGGGTGTAGAAAATTTATTCGGAAATGCACTAAAAGAACATTTTTTTTTTTTAATTGAAACATTTTCTAAATTTAGTGTAGTGTATTTTTCACTATTTTTTAATAATTTTTATTTTATGCCTCTGTCTAATATACTCTGTTTAAATTTTTAAATTAAAATAAAAATCCAGGAAAAAAACAATTAAAAAAAATAAATAAAAAAATTCTTTCTAAAGAAAATCTTTAAATAAATGTGCATTTTTTCAAATCGTTGGTACATCTCAAAATGAGGAGTCCAGAAGCCATGGCGTACAAGTCGCTACACGTTGATAATGAGAAAAAACAAGGTTAGTAGGGTCTCAGGGAAGTAGCTGACTTCAAATGTTGTACTTATACCATTCGCTAGATGGCAGCACCATATATTGATTCACTTGCATTCCTTTAATACAATATTTGACTCCACAGCAACTACTTAGTCATCTCTCCAATGGTAAAAAAATTGCACTTATACCCTTTGGTTTCAAGGTTCCTCAGATCATAGAGGTAGGAAGGAGGTGTAGAGAGGTCCACTAGTTGAGAGAAATTGAAGCAGGGCTGTCAGGTTTTTCGAGCTACTACTGGCGATAACGTACTGGCACCGAGGTATCCAAGATGCACCGCTCTAGCCTGCTTCTTTGTGCGCTACTGCGCATATACAAGGACCTCTCTATTCTCCTTCCTAGCTCTATGCCTCAAATAATGTATCGTGTGCATTAATTTCTGGTACAATTACGCATTATTTCGCTACTGAGTGAGTGCAGGAATTGCATGCAGTGCAATATCATTCAATTTACTGACCACTCTCCAAAATTTCTCTAAGAATATCCATTCCCCTCCTTGAACCTAAAACAATAGATGTCTTACGTAAACAATTGAAGAGCTTAGTGGAAGAACGTGCTAAGTGACATTTTGGAAAAAAATTAAGATTTTTAAGTCAATGAAATAGTCAATGAACATATATATTAATTTGAGTCAATAAACATATTGTTAACTAATTTGGTCAATGAACATATTACTGAGTCAATGAACATATATATTAATTTGAGTCAAAAAACATATTGTTAACTAATTTGGTCAATGAACATATTACTGAGTCAATGAACATATTATTAACTAATTTGAGTCAATGAACATATTACTAACTTATTCGAGTCAATGATCATATTACTAATTTGAGTCAATGAACATATTGCTAACTAATTTGAGTCAATGATCATATTACTAATTTGAGTCAATGAACATATTACTAATTTGAGTCAATGAACATAACTAATTTGAGTCAATGAACATATTACTAACTAATTTGAGTCAATGAACATATTACTAACTAATTTGAGTCAATGAACATATTGCTAACTAATTTGAGTCAATGAACATATTACTAACTAATTTGAGTCAATGAACATATTACTAACTAATTTGAGTCAATGAACATAATACTAACTTACTTGAGTCAATTAACATATTGCACTAATTTGAGTCAATGAACATATTACTAATTTGAGTCAATGAACATATTACTAATTTGAGTCAATGAACATAATACTAACTAATTGAGTCAATGAACATATATTACTAACTAATTTGAGTCAATGAACATATTACTAATTTGAGTCAATGAACATATTACTAACTTCTTTAAAGATAACAAGTTTCCCCTTTTTCATAAACTTTTGTTTATGTTTTAAGGTTCGCAAATTCCATTTTTAACAGATACGAGTGCAAACTATTAACTTTAAAGCTCGTTTTCACCTTTTTGTCACTTAGCACGTTCTTCCACTAAGCTCTTCAATTACAGTAGGACTTTTAATTATCCAAAGTCCGACTTCCCAAACTACAATTCTTCTCCATCCATTAATACGCTTACCAATCAATAATAATAAAAATAAAGTTTTGTGTGTGTGTGCGTTTGTGGGTATGTTCCATATAGACTCTTAAAATAGACATTTGTTTGACTCATAACTTGGCACAAAAGCATAGTTCATACTTAGATTATGATTTTTGAACTTTCATTATTCAAAATGTTCTATTTTTAGAGAAAATTCGAATTTTCTGAAAAAACTACACCACTTTCGCTCAAATCCGATCATTTTTTTACTTTCCTGATGCCATAATCTTCTAAAAAAATTAAATAAAACTTTTAACGAAAATAATTAAAATTAAAAATGTTTATTTTATTCTGTTGCCATTACCTTCAGAAACTAAATTCATTATTCGAAAAATAATTGACATGTTTGAAGTGACGTAATTTCGTCCAATCTCCATTCTAGGATTTTATTATAGGTTTAGGTGAAGATTTCTTCATTGATGGTTCTTTGCAAATATGCATATTTAAGCAATTTCCGTGAATTATAACTATGATGGTTGTTCAAGGCCACCGTACTAGAGCTACATATTAGGGTTTTGTTTTCACTTTTTCGTCAAATATGTTGCCAAACTAGCCAAATTCTTACCTAAACGCGCCAACTAATATATATATTTTTTTAATTTATAAGCTGGTTTGTTGTTTGAAGGCCATTGTGCTAGAGCTGTATAATAAGAATGTTTTTAGCTATATCTCTTTTCTCGCCAAATTCTTTCCAAAAACGTGCAAAATGAGTTAAAAAGTTTTATATGATTATGAGGGAAATTACAATGACTTTTATGCGTGCATTTTATAGCGTATTTTTTTATTTTGGATTTTTAAGGAGTATAAGTAATAGGATTTTATACTTAAAATGAGCGGAAACAATAACAAGTTTATTATCCTAGAATGGATTAAATGGTAAATATACTTGGATCGGTTACAACTTTTTTTAAGTCCGTGCGGAGAACGGGTATTTATTTGCTAGTATATAATAAATATTAACTTTTCATTTAATGAAAAGGTATATTTATCTAAAACAAATCCCACTTTCAACATGCAGCAGTTGAATTGGTGAGAGCAGAAACACATATTTCAAAATTTTCATGAGAGAGAAAAAAAAAAACATTATAGCTCCTCAAAATATTAAAATATATGAACTTTTTTTCCTTTGTTACAATATGCATTTATGTTGATGTCATGGCAAAATAACCTAATTTCGACATAAATTAGGTTCAGGAATATTGCAGTTTCTGCGCTCAACTGATTTTTACAAATAGCTGAAAACTTAAGTTTTAATTCGTTACGTAACAACTTATTTTACAGCAATTTATGTTAATTTCAATTAATTTTACAGTTTACTTATTTGGAACAGTACACGGGAGTCAAGATACACTGCGCTATTGAATAGGTGGGTGCAGAAACCCGTGCTTCAAAGTAAGTTTGTTTTAAAGTTTATTTGCAATGAGCAAATAGCTTCTCATTATATTTGTGAACACTTTTAAGCAATTATTGTGTCTTTCGTACTACTTCGATTAACAATTATAAACTATACAATGCAGACTCTCAGAAACAGAGACATTTTCTTTGTTTGAGATAATATTTCTTTTGAAAGGCTCTTAGTAAATATTTCATCCATTGAGCTAGAAGGGAAACTGGAGTGAGGTGTCAGCGAGCCGAAAACCCACTCACACCCTTTTGAGCGAACAGGGCAGAAAAGAACTATTTTCCCTACACTTTTATACAATGCTTGTATGAGACCCCTCTATCATATTGACTTGGGCTCCTAAATGTATTTTAACATTTTTAGTTCGAAAGAAATGAACTTTCTTTAACTTGAAATTCCAACTTTTTTTTAAGAAATAACCATGTAGATCACTAACTAAGAACCAGCGAAGACTAATCCAAAAGCGAAATAGGTAAGTTTCTATGTTTTCTGCCCGGTTCGTTTCTGCTGCAGTGCCGTGTATTCCTCCGCGTTTCGTTATTGAACCGGCTCGTTTGTTGCCCTGTTCAGTGAATCACACACCTCACTCCACATTTCTTCTTGATCAGTGATTTCATCCGATTGAAGTTATTGTCTACTTTACGTTTAAGTTTTTTTTAAAAATAAACTATTTAAACAAAAATCGAAATTCTGGTTCGTGAATGACTAGTCCATTTACATTGAATGAAATAAACAAAACACATTTATCTTAAGAATGTAAGTTGCTATACTTTTGACTATAATGGGATTGTTTTTACGTCGTAGGTGGCAACAGCTCCAACGGTTTGTTTTCATTTCTTGTTTGGAAATACTTTTGTTTTGGTAGTCGAAAATGAGGTTTTTTTTAGAATATTTTACTTATTACACTTTTTTAATGCCAACTTCTTTCTGTGCTGTTAGTTGTTTAAAGCATTTGTCAAAGAAAGTTTGGGATAGAACGAAAGTTTCTTTCATCTATAATCGGACCATTTGAGAGTGTAACCGAAGCAACCAATAAAATCAAAGTATGCCAAAAAAAAATGAAAACACGAGCGTTACATATATGAAACATTACCATTTAATCTTGATAAATCTAAGTGAATAATTTCTTTAAAAAAACGATGTGTTGGGATAATTTGGTCCCTGAGAATATTTTACTTATTACACTTTTTTAATGCCAACTTCTTTCTGTGCTGTTAGTTGTTTAAAGCATTTGTCAAAGAAAGCTTGGATAGAACGAAAGTTTTCTTTTCATCTATAATCGGACCATTTTGAGAGTGTAACCGAAGCAACCAATAAAATCAAAGTATGCCAAAAAAAAATGAAAACACGAGCGTTACATCATATGAAACATTCCCATTTAATCTTGATAAATCTAAGTGAATAATTTCTTTAAAAAAACATCGATGTGTTGGGATAATTTGGTCCCTGAGAATATTTTACTTATTACACTTTTTTAATGCCAACTTCTTTCTGTGCTGTTAGTTGTTTAAAGCATTTGTCAAAGAAAGCTTGGATAGAACGAAAGTTTTCTTTTCATCTATAATCGGACCATTTTGAGAGTGTAACCGAAGCAACCAATAAAATCAAAATATGCAACAACAAAAAAATGAAAACACGAGCGTTACATCATATGAAACATTCCCATTTAATCTTGATAAATCTAAGTGAATAATTTCTTTAAAAAAACATCGATGTGTTGGGATAATTTGGTCCCTGAGAATATTTTACTTATTACACTTTTTTAATGCCAACTTCTTTCTGTGCTGTTAGTTGTTTAAAGCATTTGTCAAAGAAAGCTTGGATAGAACGAAAGTTTTCTTTTCATCTATAATCGGACCATTTTGAGAGTGTAACCGAAGCAACCAATAAAATCAAAGTATGCCAAAAAAAAAATTAAAACACGAGCGTTACATCATATGAAACATTCCCATTTAATCTTGATAAATCTAAGTGAATAATTTCTTTAAAAAAAACATCGATGTGTTGGGATAATTTGGTTCCTGAGAAAAGTTATTTTAGAATAATCTTAAAACACAACTTCTTGGTACATTTTGTCTTCAGTTTTTTTTAATGTATAAATCAATTTAATCAAATTTGAAACTGAACCGAAAATAAAATTCAAGGAAATTTAAATTTTTGACATTTTGTGGGCGCAAGCGATGAAATCGCCAAGAATTTTCGGAATCACCAAAAAACAATTTATTTCCGATGATACAATTTTTTTTAATGTGTATACTTTTATATGTGGTAATACTCAATTTCATACGTGTTTATGAAGTAACGTTCCACCAATGTTTTACAGGGCAAAAATACAAATGTTTTTAAAATGGCGTAATACTCAATTTCAGACAAAATGGATGATTATTGATAATTAGCCTTTAAATTAATTTTTTAACTCGATTTCATCGTGTTTATGAAGTAACGTTCCACAATGTTTTACAGGCAAAAATACAAATAATGTTTTAAAATGGCGGTAATACTCAATTTCAGACACAATGGATGATATTGATAATTAGCCTTTAAATTAATTTTTTTAACTCGATTTCATACGTGTTTATGAAGTAACGTTCCACCAATGTTTTACAGGGCAAAAATACAAATAATGTTTTAAAATGGCGGTAATACTCAATTTCAGACACAATGGATGATTATTGATAATTAGCCTTTAAATTAATTTTTTTAACTCGATTTCATACTTGTTTATGAAGTAACGTTCCACCAATGTTTTACAGGGCAAAAATACAAATGTTTTAAAATGGCGGTAATACTCAATTTCAGACACAATGGATGATTATTGATAATTAGCCTTTAAATTAATTTTTTTAACTCGATTTCATACTTGTTTATGAAGTAACGTTCCACCAATGTTTTACAGGGCAAAAATACAAATGTTTTAAAATGGCGGTAATACTCAATTTCAGACACAATGGATGATTATTGATAATTAGCCTTTAAATTAATTTTTTTAACTCGATTTCATACTTGTTTATGAAGTAACGTTCCACCAATGTTTTACAGGGCAAAAATACAAATGTTTTAAAATGGCGGTAATACTCAATTTCAGACACAATGGATGATTATTGATAATTAGCCTTTAAATTAATTTTTTTAACTCGATTTCATACGTGTTTATGAAGTAACGTTCCACCAATGTTTTACAGGGCAAAAATACAAATAATGTTTTAAAATGGCGGTAATACTCAATTTCAGACACAATGGATGATTATTGATAATTAGCCTTTAAATTAATTTTTTTAACTCGATTTCATACGTGTTTATGAAGTAACGTTCCACCAATGTTTTACAGGGCAAAAATACAAATGTTTTAAAATGGCGGTAATACTCAATTTCAGACGCAATGGATGATTATTAATAATAAGCCATTAAATTTACAGCTATTTTCCTGAATATAATTATAATAAATAACAAATTTATAAGAATGATATTATTTTAAGAAGAGATTTTTTTCATATTTATAAAAGAAATTTGGTAACATATTGTAAAGCATTAAAATATCATTCTAAATTATACAAATTACCAAGCAATTTCTAGAGTTTTAGTCAGAATAATTGTTTTTGCTCCTTTTTTCATTTATCGATTATTCCAAAACTAATCGAAAATCTTGAGTAGGAAGCGGTGCAGGTGACAGTTGTTGTTATAAACCTACTTGTTTCCCGATTAAAATATTGCTAAGTATTTAATTAACATGAAAATAGGCTATTTAGTCTTTTAGAACTTCTTGTTACTAACCGTATTTATATCACCAAAAAGGAAATTTGTACACTGTTAAAAATTAGGCACTTTGTTTCACCAAAAATATGGTTCCTAGTAGCTGCAACGGCTGTGTGGTGAAACGTTAAACCATATTTTTATAATATCGTGCAAAAAAACTAACTTTTTCATATCAATAATCATGGCAAAAGGGATGCTTTTAACGAAATCGTGTTTCAAAGTTACTTTTACGCACTAGTGCGACAAAGTAAATAAGAGCATCTGATTGGTGTAAAATTCTTTATTTGAACGTGATTCTTTATTTGTCGTCTTATTTCCAATGCCGATCTAAGAAATACTTTTTGCACGTGATTTTAAAATAATCATTAATATAAATAATCACCTTCATATCATTTGAAAGTGATAATAAAATAATTAATAAAACAATCAATAACTGCCAATTTATTATATATATTTTTGCACGATATTATAAAAAATAGTGTATGACAACACGTTGAAAATAGCCTTTTTTAAACTCGTGAATTTATTTTTTATTCAACTCGTTTAAAAAAGCCTTACTTTTCACACTAGTTGCATAAATTCTATTTTCTATTTCTATTTTGGTATTCGGTTGAACCATTTCTCAGGTTTGTTTCCAAATTCAGAAAAATGGTTCACCGAAACAAAGGTGAAACATTTCAACACACAGCCGTTGCAGCTACTAGGAACCAATATCATGGTGAAACCAAGCACATCATTTTTAACAGTGTATGAAAGATATGTATTATAAATGTATCTTTCTTACAGGGCTCTCAAATTGCACTTATTGAAATGGGTTCGAATATTTTTTTTGTAAAAGAAATATATTCGAACCCATTTCAAAAAGAGGTAGTATAGAACCCTTTAAGCCAGCCATATTTATCATCTAAGTAAACCGTGGTAAAAATATTCAATTCAACCGGAGAAATTTGGTTAAGAAAATTATTTTTATGGAATTTATCTGAAGGAAATGCAACAATATTGAGAAAAAAAATTACAAAAAATGTAAAAACGCAAAAAAAACTTGTTGCAGAATTGAAAACCTTTTCTTGACGAGTCCTATACACAGTTACCAAAATGTAAGCACAGTTGGTTTGGAGATATTTTTAAAGTAGTGCAAGAAAAAAAGATTTTCCTTGTGAAATTGAAATTCGGAATGTATTCAGAAGGTGTTACGAATAGGTTTTTGACATACTATTTTCTGTGGAAACAAGGTCAGAGAAGTTTTATGTAGTTTTTTTTTCCATGCAAAATAAAAGTTTATATTTTTGATTATTTACAGCAGACTTACCAACTCTCAGGATTTTAAACAAAATTTCTAAATTTCTGTGTCATATAAAATAATTTTCGGGTTTTTAACTAACTTATTTCTGTGCGTGTATCACAAAGTACTAATTTCAGAATTTTCCAAAGGTAAAACATTAAACTTTCTCTTGACGACCAAAATCCGAAAAATAATTATTACAGAGTCACAAAACCGGAACGTTGCTGGTTGGTTTACTAACGCTGCGGGGCTGGGGAGCCCAATCGGTTAGGCATTCGCCTAGCCTGCGAAAACTCCCAGGTTCGGGTCCGGGCATCGCCAAATAATCTGCCGACCTACAAACGGCCCGTGCAGCCAAAAATTTCCGACGAATAATACCCCGTGTAGATGAAGTGCACGTTAAATATCCTTCAAAGTACTAAGGCTGCGTACACTGTTAAAAATTTGGTGCTAGGTTTCACCATGATATTAGTTGGTTTCACCATGATATTGGTTCCTAGTAGCTGCAACGGCTGAATGTGAAATGTTTCACCTTTTTTTCGGTATTGGTTGAACCATTTTTCTGATTTGGAAACAAAAACCTGAGAAGGTTTAACCGAATAGCAAAAATTTGTGGTAACGTTTCACATTCGCCGTTGCAGTTTACTAGGAACCAATTCATGGTGAAACCAAGCACAAAATTTTTTAAGTGTACGATGTCGCCCTTAACGTTGCTTTGGTGCCTACTCAGGTGTCGGCTCGTCATTGACTGTGGTTCTAAAATACGACGCCCGTCGCCAATAGCCCTCGCGTATCTCTAATTCAACCATAATTCTAACTAAAACTAAAAAAACTAAACGCTGCACTAGAGCTACCGTTGACAGGTCTGATACAGGGTGAACGCTACAAAACTTTTGTTACTTGGGTCTTAGGTAAGGTAAGGTAATCGTTTCCGGCTGCCTATTTCTAGCCTCCTTCAGGAGCTTTAACACAGCCAATAACGCCTCGTATTTTAGAACCCTGGTCAAGTGACGAGGTCGACACCTGAGCGGGCACCCAACGGAACTTCGAGCGACATCGTACGCTAACGCCGTCGGGACTTTGGACTCCACAGATTTTACGAGCACGTCTGTCCCTGTGTACTCGGGCCCATCCGTGATGAGGATTTTTCTACTATTTCCAGCACGGATCCGATTTATAGGATGACTGGCAGTAGGTGGGATTCGAACCCCCGCACTCCTGAGAAGGTTGAATCTCTAGGCTGATGCCTTAACCACTCGGCCACGGATAGACCTCTTGGGTCTTTTTGCGCTGATTTTAACATGTACGGAATTTCATCTGCAGTGTGATATACTTGAAACTGCACCAATTTTTAGGTTTCACCAAAAAAAAATGGTTCCTAGTAGCTCCAACGACTGTGCGATGAACTATTTCACCACAATTTTTGTCATTCGGTCGAACCAATTTTCAGTTTTTGGTTTTCGAATTGTGAAAAATGGTTCAACAGAATTCCAAAAATATGGTGTGAAACATTTCACCACACAGCCATTCCAGCTATTAAGGGGGAATGGGCGCGCTGGACCGCGGGTCTCCAAACTCAAGTGTCTCCGTGTTAATCCAATGGCAAAAAAACTATTTTCTCTGCCACATTTCTCCAGCTGTATTGAATATTTTTACAAACGGTTTTTTTTAAATGATAAATGTATAGATAACTTAGAGGTCTCCATCTTCCCACTTTTTGAAATTGCTTCGAATATTTTGTGTAAAATTATTTATTGAGAATTTAAAAAAATATTCGAACCAATTTCCAAAAATGGGGAGGTCGGGACCTGTAAGTCAGCTACATTTATCACATAAAAAAAATCCGCTTGTAAAAATATTCAATACTGCCGGAGAAATGTGGCAGAGAAAATATTTTTTTTTCTCCATAGGATTAACACTGATGCACTTTACTTTGGAGACCCCCGGTCCAGCGCGCCCATTCCCCCTTAAAAACTATGATTGTTTTGGTGAAACGTAGCATTACATTTTAACAGTATGAAAGCAAACTAATGGATGGCATTACTATTCATTTAATACAGGATTTATTTTAGATCATACTAAACGAAGTTTTATTCAAAAATAATTCAAGTTAATCAAGCTTTTTACATAAGTATCTGTAAAGTTGTTTCAGACAGACTTACCAATGTTCAAATACCACTTTTTCATAATCAGCGCCCTCCAAAGCGCGTAGAAAACACAAAATATTCATTTCTTATTTTCGATCCCATATTCCAATACTTCCATTACCCTATATTTCATATTAGGCTATTAAACTAGCTGCAGTGATGTTTCTCTTCAGGATGCGAATGCAGTGGCCGGATATAAGCTTAGAGAAAAATCCATTCGGACCAAGCATCTTCTCTCTGAAATAACTGCGAACAGATCTACTCTTAAAACCATAACTAGGCTGAGAACCGGACACCACAGGGGTATGAAGATAGATGGAGATGGCAAGAAGATCTATAGAAGCTGTGAACATTGTCCTGATACACAGCTTACGCCTACTCACATCTATGAGTGTCCGGCTATGAGCGCCAGCCTGAGAAAGATTGGAGTACTGCCGACTATGCTAGATCCGTATGGAGACAACATCAAGCAAGTCGTAGAAGAAATTATCAAAATTCACGGACACATATAGAGTTCGACTCTCATGGACACGACAAAAAAAAAGTAAAAATAAGAAATGTCATTACTTACTCCAGGGACGCGTGATTCGGTTTTATCTAAACAAGTATTCAAGTTTCGTCTGCATTCTTCCTATAAAACAAAAACTTTTAGTTTAAATGTGCATTTTGAATGAGTTGAAAGACATTACAGCCATTGTTAAATTCTGATTTTTCGTTCGATGTGTATGTATAGGGCCATATATTTTAATATTTTATGACGTAGGAAGGAAAGCTGTATCTACAGTAATACAAAACTAAAAGGTAAGGTAAGGTAATCGTTTCCGGCTGCCTATTTCTAGCCTCCTTCAGGAACTTTAACACAGCCAATAACGCCTCGTAGTTTAGAACCCTGGTCAAGTGACGAGGTCGACACCTGAGCGGGCACCCAACAGAACTTCGAGCGACATCGTACGCTAACGCCGTCGGGACTTTGGACTCCACAGATTTTACGAGCACGTATGTCCCTGTGTACTCGGGCCCATCCGTGATGAGGATTTTTTCTACTATTTCCAGCACGGATCCGATTTATAGGATGACTGGCAGTAGGTGGGATTCGAATCCCCGCACTCCTGAGAAGGTTGAATCTCTAGGCTGATGCCCTAACCACTCGGCCACGGACGGGCCAACTAAAAGGTACTTGATAAGACTTGTGAATAAAACAACTTAAATTTTTTGCGCAAATAGTTTATTAATAACAAACTATTGGCGCCGAAAATAAGCGTTATATTCTTCATGAATCTTCTCATGTATCATGGGCAAAATTGTAGATATTATATGAATAAAAGGTTAGTGTTTTTTTTTTCACAAACCGAAATTCTTCCTACGAACTAATCCAATTTTAAACTACTTGCATTGATAGTTTGACAAGCTACAAAGCTAATTAAAATTCTTCCTTCGATTTTTTTGTAAATAACAAATGCTGCAAGAAATTCGTTAACAATCCTGATTGTAGAAGCCCAGTCGGTTAAGACGTTCGACTTACATGCGGAAGGTCCCAGGTTCGGGTCCGGGCATCGCCAAAATAACCGCCGTCCTATAAACAATACCCCGAGTAGATAGAGTGCACGTTAAATATGTTCCAAATTCCCGACGCTGATTACGATCTTTCCCTTAACCCTTTCAGTCCAAATGACAATTTGGTATAATCATTTTAGAATTTTTTTTTCTGATCGTCTATAGCCATTCATGATATCAAAAAGCACATCATTCGATTCTTCAAACTTTTTTCTATTAGAAAATATTTTTTTATTAATCCCAATAGATGTCAGCCCTATTATTTTTTTTTAAATTATGATCATAAACATGATGATGCCAAATGGCATCACTGGTACTGAAAGGGTTAACTGTTGCGTTGAGTGCCTATTCAGGTGTCGGCTCTTCACTGGACTGTTGTTCTAAATTATGACGTGTAACTCTAGTGCGACGATAATTATACTCAACGCTATAGTAAATTCATAAATAAGGGTTTTTTTCCTGTTCCTTTTTCTCGAATCGAAATTCTTTCCAGCGATCTAATCCGATTTTAAGCTACTCGCATTGATAGTTTGACAAGTTACGAAGCTAATTAAAATTCCTCCTTCAAGTTTTTGTAAATATTTACGAATAATACGAACAACTGCTTGGAATTTGATAATAGTCCTGATTGAAGAGGATTTTTTTTTACCTTCTAAGGTAATGAAATTTTGAAATAACCCGGATATTAAAATTCCAGCGAAATAATTTTCATTAAAGAGCTTAGTGGAAGAACGTGTTATGTGGCAATGAGTGAAAATGAGTTTCAAAGTTCAGAAACTAAATTCATTATTTGAAAAATAATTGACATGTTTCAAGTGACGTAATTCCGCCAGTCTCCATTCCCGGCTTTTATTGTGGGTTTATTTGATGATTTTTTTTCATTGATTTTTCTGTTGACTGCATATATGCATATTTAACCAATAAATGTATAGTTAAGCTATTACTGAACTATGATGGTTAATAAAGGCCATCGCACTAGAGCTGCATATTGGTGTTTTGTGTCTTCATTTTTTCGCCAAATACGTTGCAAACTCGCCAAATTATTAACTAAACTCGCGAAATGGGCAATTTCTTTTATAAATAATTTATAAGCTGGTCGGTTGTTCGAAGGTCATTGTGTTAGAGCTGTATAATGGGTGTAGTTTTTAGTTTGCTCTTAGATCTGTTGAAAACGGTACTAGCAATATTGATAAAAAAATATACTTAACTTAAAGTTCATGAAAAAAGATATACTTGTTATCTTTAAAGGACGGAAAAATTTATTCACGGCCACAAAAATTTCATTTTTCTTCTTCAAAAACTGTCAATAGGCTACTTGACTGTATCGCTAAAATACCTTCCAATATTAAATTAATTATAGTTTGTACCCACAAATAACAAACGTATATTTTTTTTTGCAAAATAAATCTTTAAATAATTATTAAAAATAATTTTTAAAATGGCTTTTTTTCATCGGTACGTCACGTGATCACAAACACGTTGATTTAGTTGACGTCACTAGTATATATAAACAAACAGGTGTGATGTTTTTTTGCTTGCAATTAAACTGGATTTAATCTAATTTACTATTAAAATAAGAATTATATGGATAATGGGTGGAGGTTTTACAGAAGCAGTTTGCTTAAAGTAGATTCCAAAATGGTGTTTCAAAGTTTGTTTATAGTTACTAGTGACGTCAGAGATACCACGTGACAGCCACAATGCGTTTTCGAGAGTAATTTGTCGTCCTAATTTTAAAATTCATTTTTCTCCCTTTTTATGGGGTATTTGAAAAAAATAAAAAATACTTGTCTAATATTTTTGGCATAAGAACATTTTAAGCCAATAAAAAAAAATTTAAGTCAAATACCCTATTGTTTTATCTTCTGTTATTTATATAAGCATAAATAAAAATTATAAAATTTATCGAAAACTCAAATCATCGAAAATTATTTTGGCAATTATAAAGTTAGAGTTTTGGAAAACTTTTAGTTTGTCTTTATATTTTCTTACTTTAATATTAATCGAAATGCATTCCACCAAAATTGAGCTGTTTTCATTTTGCGAAAATGCGTATATCATATTATATGTGGAATTTATGGTATGGCATCTAATGACCATGGTCAACATTCCTTATTTTTCTATGTCTGGACCACAAATATTTAATTTCTTGGGTTTGGTTGTCTTGTAATATTTTGTGCATTTAGTTTTTCTTTTTTTGACAACATTGTGTGTTTTTTTTTCCTATCTTAGTTTTTATGGTTGCACGTAAATATTTTCGGTTTTTATTCTTCATCCATTGTTAATGTTTCGAGTGTCTGGATAAGAATTATTCAACTTGCTTGCTATTGGTTGCCTATTTATTCATTGTGTTTAGTTTTTTTTTATTTTTAGCCACATTGTTGTTTTATAGTAATTTAAGCAATTAGTGCCGAAAATTATACTTTATTAAGCGAGTGGCTTTTATTTCACGAGACTGTAGGTCGAGTGAAATAATGACAAGAACTTAATAAAGTATTATTTGGCACGTGCTTGCTTACAATATTTTTTATAATAACGTGCAAAAAACTACGAAAAATTGTGTTCTTACTTTTGTCTTATTTAATTTCCTTTAATAATTTTTGTAGTACTTGTAGTTTCCATGGAGATATTAGAAAATGCAAAAGTAATGAACCAATAGAAATAAGTGAGTTTCATGACATCATTTAGTTTCCATGGAGATATTAGAAAATGCAAAAGTAATGAACAAATAGAAATAAGTGAGTTTCATGACATCATTTAGTTTCCATGGAGATATTAGAAAATGCAAAAGTAATGAACCAATAGAAATAAGTGAGTTTCATGACATTTAGTTTCCATGGAGATATTCATGATATCATTTTGTTTTTCTACCAATCAGATACTCTTATTTACTTAAGCACGTAAAGTGTCATTTTCGTAACGATTTATGAATGAATATGATATAAAAAGGTGAACTTTTTTGCACGTTGTTATAAAAAATATTTTTTCCTTTTAATGGTTTCGCGTGAAAATTTGCTGTTTTCATTTATCATTTATTTTTAGATGTCTGGACCACAATTGTTTAATTTTCTTTGGTTTAATTGTCCATTATTTCGTGGTTTTTAGTTATTTCCTTTTTTAAAAGTGTTTTATTTTTTTAAATATCTTTTGTTTTTACGGTTGCGCGTAAAACATTACTGTTTTTCTTTCATTGTTCATTTTTATAGTGTCTGAGCAACAATTACTTAATTTTCTTGGTTTTGGTTGTCGATTTTTTCATTGGTTTTAGTTTTTAATTTTTGTCAACATTGGTTGGCAAAAATTTTGCCAATATGGTTGTGCGTTAACATTTTCTGTTTTTCATTCATTGCTCATTTTTCCATGTCTGGACCACAAATAAAAAATTTCTTGGGTTTGGTAGTCTATTATTTCGTTATTTTTAGTTTTTTCCTATTTGGCAACATAGTATTTATAAATATTTTTTTCATGGTTGCGCGTTAGCCGGAGATATGTGCTTTAGAACATAATTTTTTGCTATTGGATTAACACAGAGGCATTTTGGTTTGGAAGCCCATGGTCATTCAGTTTTATTCCCCTTTGACCCTTTACGACCCCGTCAGATGGCGCGGATTTAAGTCTAGGACGTAAAATATTAGAGTTTTACCGAAAAAGTTGCCTTTAACAATAAAAATGCGGACAACTCCTTAAGAGGAATGGGCGCTTGACCGGGGGTTTCCAAAGCAAAGTGCTTCAGTGTTAATCCCATGGCGAAAAAATATTTTCTCTGCCACATTTCTCCTGCTGTATTGAATATTTTTACAAGCGGATTTTTTTATGTGATAAATGTAGCTGACTTACAGGGGCCGACCTTCCCACTTTTTGAAGTTGGTTCGAATATTTTTTTTTTTCATTTTCAATAAATAATTTTACACAAAATATTCGAAGCAATTTCAAAAAGTGGGAAGGTCGGCCCCTGTAAGTCAGCTACATTTATTATTTTAAAAAACCGTTTGTAAAAATATTCAATACAGCCGGAGAAATGTGGCAGAAAAAATAGTTTTCCGCATTTAACACTGAGGCACTTGAGTTTGGAGACCAGTGGTCCAGTGCGCCCATTCCCCTTTAAGTACAATGTCATTGTTCCTGTACAAAAAAAACTACTGATACTAGTCCACTTGCTTCGGCATCGATATTTTTGAGAAATTTGATCCTTCTCCTTTGTGCCTGCGTTAAAACGTTTTTGATGTTTTGGACGGATTCCAAGCATTTTTAAGAGAATCTGATAGTTATGGATTGGTGTTTGATACAATGGAATATTTTTTTTCTTGGATGTAGAAACTCGACGATGAAAGATTCGTTTTTTGTTTCAATATGTAGTAACTTGTAACAATAATTTGAAAACTCCTACAACCAGCAAACAAAACTTACACAGTCCCTGGACAAATTATTAGACGCACTGCAAGATTTCATGTAAAATATTAATTTCCGGGTGATATTGTACAGTTTTATTATTTTAAATGGATTTGTTTTTTTATTTTTATATTCTCCAATCAATTACTGATTTGACATAAATAAAACAGCATTAATTTAGAAAAGCATAAGTTTATTAAGTTTCAAATAAAGTGAAATGAATGTTAGTAAAAGTCAATATTTAGTTGAGACACCTTTAGCCGCTATCAAAGCTTTAATTCTGCGCGGCATGCTATCAATGCAAGACTGTACTGTCTCCTGCATTTGAGGATGATGATTCCACACATAAATAATCTTATAATAAATAATTAATATAAATTAATCTTAATCATAATTAATCACAATTATCTAAAAATAAATGCAAAAATGTAGTCTACAACAATTCTTTTAAATAAAAATCAATAATATTGTTGTTTAAATATACCATTATTGCATAAAAACTCTTAAAAAACATAAAATTACTTTAAAAAATACAGTGTGTCTAATAATTTGTCCAGGGACTGTATATGTATATTGAGGCGAGGTAACCGGTTTGTTGTAGATGAATAAATGTTGGAATGATCAGAAGGTTTTTTTAAGACATTTAATATAACTAACCACAGCACTGAACTACATAAAAGTAAAAAAAATAACAAGTAAATCATGGCTTAGAACATCACAGGTCCTTTTGGCTTGAAAGTAGGAGCAAAAGTGATGTCTTGTTCGGTTCGAATATCACTGGGAATGAATTTGTCCCGCCTTTATTGTGCAGAGATTGGATAAAAGAATACATTAGAATTTATACTATTGGGTAAGAAATTTGAGTGACAGATCTTTAGTTTTAGTTCGTAATTTTACAGGATTTGGGTGCAAAGATAAGTACCGTGTGCAAAAGTTTTACTTCCCGAAATGGGGCTCAAAATGGGGTTCCGAAACAAAGAAAGTTAATAGAAATTAAATAAGATTCACCACAAGGGTTATGGACAAATTTGAAGTTATAGGCCAAAATTACCCTAGTTTGTGGTACAGTATAAATTAAACGAAAATTATTCTTACCGCTAAAGGGTCTTTTTCAGGATTGGATTCATTCTCAATCTGTGCAACTACAAATAAAAAAAAACATTTTTAAATAAAATGTTCATTCCATTATGCTATAAAGTACAGAACCGCGGATAAACCAGTTAAAAAACCAATTAAACCGGCGGACAGGTGAAGTAAATTTAGCAATATTACTTATTTATTCTTCGAAATGTCACTAAAAAAGTACCAAACGATAAGTACTAGTTCAAGAAATTTCGATGAAAAATAGCTTGTTTGATTTTGACGTTTAAAAGTTTCATGTAGAACTAAATGATGCGTTTTGCGCTTTTAGCTTCCACACTACGTTTGTAACGTAAAAATTGGAAGGTATTATAATCGTTCAGCCCGTCTGTCCGTCCGTCCGTCACCCACTTTCATATCCCAAACTACAAATGCTACGGACAAGTGTGATACGTCGAAAAAAATTCAGCGCATCGAAATTAGACTACATTGAAAATTTCAGAAAAGAATTCGAATCCGAAGTACTTCAATTATTAAAAAAAAAGTGCAAAATTGAATGCTCATTTAAAAAGCATAGGAAACTAGCTAAATTTAGCGTGAAAATGTTAAATATAGTTTTAATGCTATATTTGTCGCCTTTTTACCTGTTAAACACAACTGTTGTGTGGAAGCGGATTAAGCAACCGTAGCATTTGTAGTTTGGGCTATGAAAATGGGTGACGGACAGACAGACAGACAGACGGACTGAACGATTATAATACCTTTCACTTTTTACGTTATAAACTTAGTGTGGAAGCTAAAAGTGGGATTATTGATCTCTGTAAGCCAGATGCATTTATAATATAAAAAACATTTCTAAAAATATTCTATACATCTGGAGTAATGCGGCTTAGAAAAAAAATTCCATTGAATTAACACAGAAACATTTCGGTGCGATGACTCTCTCTCATTCCCCCTTAAAACTTTTGAAATTATTTGACTTGCTATAGTGAAATAAACACAACTCCCTTATTCGAAAATGATTTAATTTAATCACCTGCTGCGTAAATAAATATTTTATCAGTCATTGTAAAATGTAATCTTTTATTGCTCAGCATATACACGAAAACAAACGGCTCAACACTTAAATTCGAGTCTAAATTGAAGATCTTAGTGGGAGAACGTGCTAAGTGACATTTTTGAAAAAATTGAGATTTTTGTGTCCATGAACATATTACCAACTTCTTTAACGATAACAAGTTTCCCCTTTATCATAAACTTAAAGTTTAGTTTATTTTTTAAGCTTCACACGTACAGTTTTCAACAGATCTGAGTGCAAACGAAAAAGTTTAAAGCTCATTTTCTCGTTTTCACCTTTTTGTCACTTAGCACGTTCTTAAACTAAGCTATTCAATTTACGCAAATGCTTACAAAACCATTTTCCGCTGACTATGTAAACCTACTCAGCTAAACTATACACTTCACTAAACTATTCATTTGAACAAACGAAATCGCTAAAATTCATTGAAATGGTAATTGAATGAAATTATTCGCTTGTATTGTTCTGATAACATTGTAAATACTTCGATTAATTTTTACCTAATTGTATTTTATGGGAATGGAGTATAGTTAGGAATGGAACTCCAAGTTATTTACCACATGTTACTTTTTGATATATCAATGATTATTGGTCAAATCATGTGGGATAAATTGGGAGAAAATTAATTCAATGGCATCCCATGCAAAATATTCTGCAATATTGCTTTACAAAAACTTCAAAACAAAGTGAAGGGATTTGAAGCACTAGGTCTGCAGAAAAAAAAGCTGCGTTTTTTTTTGCAGCAAAAAAAACTGTAAAAAGACTGCAGTTCTATTCTGCAGACTAAGTGTTTCAAATCCAAATAGTTTTTTGAAGTTTTTGTAAAGTTTTTTTTTTTTTGAAGCAATTCTGCAGGTTTTTTTTGGCTGGGATGTTTTAGATCTTGAGTGGCAACAGGAATGCGGAATGAAAGTAAATTGTTTCTCGAGCCTCTCAATGGACTTGTTTCAGCACTTTGTCAAAGAAAACAAAACAACCAATGAAATCGCAGTATGCAGAGCGTGACATCATAAGAAATATTCCCATTGGGGAATCAATGTCACGTGGGGACAGAGTATCAATAGGATTAGCTATCGAAGGCAGTATAGGAATGAAAGCTGAAAGGAGCTTCATCTTAAACAAACCGATTAAAAATTGTCGTAAATCCCATGCTTACAACATGGGATTTACGTGTATGGCGAAAATGATATACCGGATAATACACAAGTATTAAGAGTTCTTAGATACCGCGTAGACTTAAGGGGAAATGGGCGCGCTGGACCGTGGGTCTCCAAAGCAAAGTGCATCAGTGTTAATCCTATGGCGAAAAAGATATTTTTTATGCCACATTTCTCCGGCTGTATTGAATATTTTTTGCAAACGGATTTTTTTCTCTGATAAATGTAGCTGACTTACAGGTCCCGACCTTCCTACTTTTTGAAATTGGTTCGAATATTTTTTTAATTTTTAATTAATAATTTTACACAAAATATTCGAAGCAATTTTAAAAAGTGGGAAGATAGAGACCTGTAAGTTATCTACATTTATTATTTTAAAAAACCGTTTGTTAAAATATTCAATTCAGCCGGAGAAATGTGGCAGAGAAAATAGTTTTTTCCCCATTTGATTAACACTGAGGCATTTGAATTTGGCGACCCGCGATCCCAGCGCGCCCATTCCCCCTTAAAACCTTAATCTCAATAAACAAACTGACGAAAAACATTTAATTTTTTTTTATTAAAACGATGATTTTTTTTAATAAATTAGTAAGCAATTTAAGCGGCTCAGTGGCTGAGAGGTTAAACGCGTCCGCCTCGTAAGCCCAAGATCGCGGGTTCGAGCCCCGGCTGAGTCGTCGGATTTTCTGGATGGGAAAATCTTGGGCGTGCATGTCATATGAATATGTGGCATGTAAAAGATCCCTTGAGGGACCATTTGGCTTGGGTTCTCTCGGCAAAATTAAATCTCGGCATACTTTAACATCCACAGAGAGCTCAGATTCATTGTAATCTGGGCGTCAAAATTGGTAGCGAGAGTCGCCTAAATGGTGCCACAAAGAAATGGCTCTCAGTTCTAGGGACTATGCCGAGTCTGCAAAAGTCTTGACCGCCAATATTGCAGCCCCATTAGAGAAAAAAAAAAGTAAGCAATTTATCCAAATAAGCAAAAACATTTATTATTTTCAGTTGTTTTTTAATGAACAAAATCTAACAGACTCTTTTTTTTATGAAATAACTTAGATAAATAATAGTGACATCGGATTTATAAAAAGAAATTTACAATACAAATACATTTAAACCATGCAAAAAATAGCTCTAACTCATTGTGTAAACAGGCATTTAAACAGTAGAAACTCATAAAAAAATGTTAGGCTTTGTATTTTTTTTCCCTTTTATATGCTCACTTGAAGCTTAAATAAGAATGTGCATATTGACTTAGCTATTTTGAGTGTTTAAGTAACTGGTTAGATATTTTTTCAACGGGAATGTATTAAGGAAACAGGGAACAAAACGACCACTCAAAATATCGAATTTTCATTTTAACTTTAGTTACTGAATCGTGCCTTTACGAAAAAACTTCTATGATGCACATTTAAATATGGGGCTCGAGTATGCAAATTTGGTAGTTAATTTCAATATAACTTTGTTGCCAGCTTTAGATGTCATTATTCCAAAACACCAATTTTCAGCCTTAAGGTACACTTTTCTCTTTCTATTTTACTAGAAGGGTTGACATTTTCTGTGATGTATACATGTCTATTTAACACAGTGAACCAAAAATATTCCAAAAATATATTAAGTGAGTAAAAATAAGACGATTTTTCTAATTTAAGAAATGCGAAAAATTTCTATTTATGTTAATAACTTAAAATTATAAATGTTTTATCGTCAAACTTTAGGTTCATTGCGTTGAATTGACTTTTTTTTATTTCTATAAAAAATTATTTTCAGATACACTCAATAGTTGTGCTGGAAAGTGTACCTAAAAGCTAAAAATCGATGTTTTAAAATAATGACGTATGAAGCTGGAAACAAAGTTATATTGAAATTTACTACCAAATTTGGAAACTCCAGCACCATATTCAGGTGCGTATTATATAAAAAAATTCGTAAATAATCATTTTAGTGATTGAAAGTTAAAATGAAAATTTTATATTTTGAAGCTTCGATATGTTCCCTGTCCCCTTAAGGTTTATTGGATCATCTTAATTAAGGGGGAATGAGAGCGGTAGTCGGGTCTCCAAACCAAAGTCTTTCCTCAGGGTTAATCAGAGGGGAATAATAATATATTTAAGGCAAATTACCCCAATTGCATTGAATATTTTTTCAAACGGTTTTTTATATGTTAAACTTAGCTGCATTACGGGGCTCTAACAGGATACTAACTTGGACAGCGAACGTTAATATCAATACAAAAAATTACATAATACGTTTTCATCATTATTAAAGTTTTAATTTTTTTAGAATGCTTTTGAGAAAGATTTTTTTTTAATATTACTTTTTAGAAACAATCCCAAAGCGTTTTACGCAACAGCATTTTTTTTCCAGAATTTTTTTTTAAAAAAAACATATTCTAACGGAAACTACTCTTTATGAAGTAACATATATAAGTAGTAATGTCACCAAATTTATAAAAAAGAAAAGTACAACGCAGATACATTTAAACAATGCTAAATAAGAGCTCTAACTCATTGTGTAAACAGACACTTAAACAATAGAACCTCATAAAAAAAAATATTAGGCTTTGTAATTTTTTTTTTCATTTTATATGCTCACTTTAAGCTTATATAAGCATGTGCTTATTGACTTTGCAATTATGAGTGTTTAAATAACTGGCTAGATATTTTTTCAGTAAAAATTTATTGGGGTTTGTTGGATCAAAATAAGTAATTGGATCATAATAAATAATTTGTTGGTTAAATAAGGGGGAATGAGAACGGTAGTCGAGTCTCTAAACCGAAATCTTCTCTGTTTTATCCAATAGGAAAAAAATATAATTCTCAAAGCCCAAAAAACTCGTGTGTATTAAATATTTTCACAAACGGTTTTGTTTTTTATAAAAAGAATGACATTTTTTGCAAATGTAAAGAACTTGCATGGCTCTTTAGTTCCTTTTTCGGTAATGCTAGCGCTTTATGGCCGGTCACGATTTGGCGACTTTCCTTTTCAAGCCAAGTAGCGAAAACGTACTTAAATTAGTAAACATTCCAGTTCAACTCAATAGACAGGTAAATAAAAGTTAACACAGGGTTGCTATGCAAGATTGATGTAAACATCTATTGAGTTGAACTGGAATGTTTACTAATTTAAGTACGTTTTCGCTACTTGGCTTGAAAAGGAAAGTCGCCAAATCGAGACCGGCCATAAAGCGCTAGCATTACCGAAAAAGGAACTAAAGAGCCAATCTTGCATAGCAACCCTGTGTTTACTTTTTGACGACCCCAAAGTCGCCAAATAGAATTACGGCCATAATACGCTATAGCTGTTCCTTTTTTTTCCTTTAAATTGATTCTAATATTTTTTTTTTTTAATATTCAATAAATAATTTAACAACAAATATTCGAACTAATTTCAAAAAGTGGAATGATAAAGATATGTAAGCTACATTTATTGTATAAAATAAACCGTTTGTAAAAATAATCAATGCAGTCGGGGTTTCTAGGCTTAGAAAAAAAACTATCCATAAAAGGGGGAATACTTGTTTGGAGACCCGGCTATTGCGCCCATTCCTTTTTAATTCTGATTAATTGTTTAGGAAAGAACTAAATTAACAGTACTGGAGAAAAGAAACCTTCATCGACTGGGAATCTGCCCGCATTGAGGTCTTCTTGGCGAGTAGTGGCGATCGTAAAACGATTTCTCCCTTGGTTCTTCTTCCACGGTTCACGCGTCAGACTAGTGTCTGACGTGAATCTCGATTATAGGGGTAGTAAACCCGTGCGCCGCGTGATAAGAACGAAAGCAAAACTGGTTTCTTCACACCAGTTTAGGCAAAGAATCGCTATCTTCGCCAATCAGACCTGATGCAGATAGATTCCCAGTCAATGAAGAGATTCGTCCCCTGTAATCTTCAATTATAATCACTGTCAAACTTTATTCTGATTACTTTGAGTTAGTTAATACATATATCGACGAAATTACTAGCATAATTTTTATTGATTTATAACTTTCTAATTGAATTCAATTTGAATCCAGTGTAAAAGAAAAAAAAACTGTTTTAAATACACTGCTCAAAACAATTAGGGCAGCACTTTGCTTACTTTTGTTTACCCTTTCAGTTCCAACTTCTTATTTTTTGTTCTAAAAATCTAAAATTTGTGAAATAGTTTTTTATTCATCCAGAATGAAATGGTAAACATCAGGGGACAAATTCTTAATTTTTTAACTAAAATTTAAGGGGGGAAATATTGGAATCATAACTTTTGAATAAACTTTTTCAATAATTTTTTCAAAAATTTATTTGTAAAAAAAAAGGCAAAATCAATTTTTAAGCATCTAAGAATGCAAGTGTGAAGAATTTAGAGTCAATTTATATCATAAAAATTTTTGGGAGTGAATCATATTTTACCACGTTTTTCATATTTTCATTTAATTTAAACAAACATTATTAAATTCTTCAAAAGACATGATTTTTCCATCTAACGATAAATAAGTTCGAGTTCAACTCAGTGAGAAAAAAATCGGAAACTGATGATACTAAATGGAATCATTAGGGGTGAGAGGGTTTAAACCATGCATTCCCCTAATTCTTTTGAGCAGTGTAAATTCAATTATTGCTTCTGAAGTAAATCCTGAGTAAAATTTACTTTAAAGCGCAAGTCGATAAACTTGTTACCGTTTGACAAGTTTGAAATTAATGTTTCATAAAATGTAATGCTATTTTATGTATTTTAATACTAGTTATAGACATAAACATACACCCGGCAGAATTTCATGATATTTTCATTCATGCTTAATTATTTTAAGGACTTTTTACTTTAAGGTAGTTGGTTTTATATTATCAGTAGATGTCCCCCAATTACTTAACTTGTATGTTAATTGAAGAGCTTAGTGGAAGAACGTGCTAAGTGACAAAAAGGTGAAAACGAGAAAATGAGCATCAAAGTTTTTCGTTTGCACTCAGATCTGTTGAAAACGATACTTGCAAACCGTAGAAAATATACTAATCTTAAAGTTTATGTAAAAAGGGAAACTTGTTATCGATAAAGAAGTTAGTAATATGTTCATTGACACAAAAATCTCAATTTTTTCAAAAATGTCACTTAGCACGTTCTTCCAGTAAGCTCTTCAATTAATATATGTTTTCATGCAATTTTCATGCATATGGCATTTCAATATAAGAATACGAAAACGAAACGGGGTAATAAAAAAAGTTTAGAATTAGATAAGTAAGTGATACTTGCCTTTCAGTACAAATTTTAAATGCTTAATATGAATTATTAATTTAAAGTCTTAGAAAAATATAAATAAAGAAAATTTCCGCGTACCGAATAAACAGAACCTTCGTTGATTCAACTAAATAATTTACGAAAGATATAATTTACTTAAATATAGGAAATATGGCAAATTGTGTCAAAGAAGTTGAGAAAAACTGTTATTAAATTTACTTAAGAATTTAAAATGAGTAACACATTCACAAACGCATGAAAATATCTTCAAAGCATAAAAATTTTAAATAAAAAACATAAAATGCTAACGCGCCGACTATAAAAACAAAATTATATTTAAACACTTGATATATTTTTTTTTATTTTAACTTTTCATTTGATCCCTAGCTATTTTTAACTCTTATTAATATAGCAAAAGATTTAGAATATTTTGTTACATGATGTTTATTAAAATATTTAGTATATTAATTGATTAGAATAAATTTAAAATATATTTAAACTGCATAAAGTTATTGGAATACAAAGTAAAATTTAAAATATAATTTTTACATTACTTTTATTAATATAGAAAAAAAATTATTATATTTTGTTACATGATGTTTATTAAAATATTTAGTATAAGTTTATTCTCTGCAAAGATGATATACTATGTTCTACTTATAATAATGCATTCTTTGCATATTTGTCTATTTTTTGAAATATGTTTATTAATACATTAATTGATTAGAATAAATTTAAAATATATTTAAACTAGGTACATAAAGTTATTGGAATACAAAGTAAAATTAAAAATATATTTTTACATTACCTTTTATCAATATATTTATGGTAAATTAATTCTTTAAAAAAATTATATTAACCAAATCTACTTACATGCGACCGCCACACAAAGAGAAATGACAGCTACAATGTAGAATTTATTCATTTTTTATTCAAAAGAAAATAAAACAAACGTTTTTTTAACTGCGACCGTAACTTTCAAGAATTATAATGTTTCTGTCCACACTTGACGCCTCTTTTATATCAACAAACCACAAACAAAGGGAGTGACGATTCTGCGGAGGTTTAATAAGAGAGAGGTGGTGTCGGGAGGAAAATCATGTATAAGCTGGTTTGCCAGATGATACACCCACAACAAACCACTTGGCGATTGATTTGGCGTTATTTTAATGAGGATTTGATGTTGATACAACAGTATTCCAATCATAGATATCATAGTTAAAGTACTAGATTAGCAGATCACGTGACCTCCAATGCTAACGACGGGACGCGCATGGAGACCAGAATAAGAGGGCAAAAATGGCCAGTGTTGCTGCCACTTTAAGGAGAAAAATACTACAAAAAATACCATTTTATTCTAAAATTACAAAAAAAATATCGTAAAAATACTAGCTGCATTTTGGAATCTTTTTAGTGTTTTTAAATCCTTTTCTAGTAATTTTTTGGGGATTTTTTTCTAGTATTTTTTTTAGTATTTCTCTCCTTAAAGTGGCAGCAACACTGGTCATTTTGGCCTCCATGCCCGTCCCGTCGTTAGCATTGGAGGTCACGTGATCTGCCAATCTAATACTTTAACTATGATATCTATGATTCCAATATTATCACGATAAAGTTTTAAGGTACTTATTTTTGTTTGATGGTCCGTTTACATTTTTGCCATAATTTCGATCATTTTCGCCAAACCCTATATAGTCGCCAAACACGACTTATAAGTATAATTTGCAATAATAATAATAATAATTATTGTAAAAAAAAACTCGTATAAAAAGCATGTAATAGCTATGCATAATTTAATTAAACATTTATATAAATGAAAATAACATAATTTATAATAATATAATGTAATTATAATTTATTTGATTTTTTCATGGAAAGGAGAGGATATAACAGTGCTCATGTAGATCTAATGCGGCGATAATGTGGTTGTTTTACGTCTTGAATGGCAACAACTCCAGCTACCTTGTTTTCATTTTTTGGCTGGAATTACTCTTGTTTTGGTATTCGAAAATGAGTTTTTTAGAACATTTTACTTATTAAATATTTAAAATGAAAAATTCTTTTTGTGTTGGTGGTTGTTCAAAATATTTGTTAAAGAAAGCTTGCATGGAAAAAAAAGATTCTTTTCATCTATGATGGCCATTTTGAGAGTGAAACAATCTTCTGAAACATTCCCATTTATTTTCATTGAAAAAGAGAGGATAAAATATCGCTCTCGTATATATATATAGTTGGTTGGTAGACATATATTTTCAGGCTTGTGTGCTTGGTCACAAAGACCCGCTTATAAACCATCGTCAAGAAGGATGGACACGACATACACACACACATATAAGCAAGGTGCCGATCCCCCTCACCCCAGAGCTAACGACGCCAACCCCCCTCAAATGCCCTCAATCCCCCCCCTCCTTCCGATTACCCCAGAATATGTTTTGTTAAAAAATGCTTCCTCCCTTAAATTATATATATATATACTTACTCACCCCCTCCCCACCTTGGTGATATTTCGTGTCATTTGGCTCGACCCCCCTTCCCCGCAATCTCACGTTACATTTTCCAAAATTAGTATTTAAAGTATTCAAAATTGTAAATGGACTATGGAGTCACCAATGAAAACGACACCAGGCCGCCTTTTTTTTCTTGCCAAACCCACACTGTTTATTTGGACGTTCGATACCCGGGACTCTTTAAAACACATAACAAATCGAGGTCCAACTACAAACTTGGATAGTCAAAACAGCAGCTGCATCTGCAGCTGCAGTGAGAAAGTACTACAAAATCACAAACGTGCATATTTGGTCCACTTTTTCTTTGTGAAGTGTGAAAATAATTTGAACATGTGGCCTTTGGTCTGAATTGAAACTAATAAAGAGAACAGAAAGAAGCGAACGCCAATCGAATCTATATGAAAGAACGTTCTTTTTCCCCTAAAACATTTTAGTACAGTTCGCAGAGCCACGATAAATATTATCAAGTAAGATTTGCCAATTTTAAGTCCAGAAAAAAATTACTGGAACTTTTGCGCCATTTGAATTTTTACGGAGAAAAACTACGTGATATTTGACGAGAACCCCCCTCCCCCACGTGATATTTGGTGAAATTCGGCTCGATCCCCTCACCCCTCTAAACAATTCACGTAATTTATGGACGCTCCCTATGTACAAAAAATATGATAGTAAAATGATAATTTAAGTAGTTAATGTAGTTTCTTTGGCACTTGTGAATGCACCACTTGAAAACAGAAATTTATGGGACTGAATGAATGGTTAAACTGCAATTGCCAGACGATGGCCAGCCTCATCTAAGATATTGAAAATTGAAACTAAAGATTGTAAGGCAATTATTGGCTAATTAATAGATTTTATTACACTTATTAAGACTACTAATTCAAATAATTAGTGTGAGAATTTCGGTTTATTAATGTAGTTTAAGCATTAAGTGCTTAATGTATCAAATCAAGGGTTTTATTCATTAAATAACTTATAATGTGGGTTTAATTTTTAAAAAATTGCAATTCTGCAATTGTTATCATTTCAAAAATTATCTATTAAAATCAACTATTATCACTAATCAGAAAAAGTCCCCGTTCCTAAATTTAATAATTTTATTAAATTCCAAAATTAAAAGCATGGAGGAGTCATTTCAATCAAAAAATTTAAGAAATTAAATTTTTAGATAAAATTTTAGTTTAAAACTCATGAAAACAAGTTTACACATCAGCCAATTTGCTTATCCATCAGTGGGTTAACAAGCTTGAATTAATCAAATTATATAATTACGAAAATCTTACCGGGATCACTGCCATAACACTTCAAAATAAGCTCTTAGAGTACTTTTAGTGCAGTGCATTATTAAACTTCATTTAATTTAAAATAAACCAAATAGATGCATTTAATAAAGGTGTATCTGTGATGTTTCCCTCCTTTTCTAAAACAACAATCTAAATAGTACTTCTATTAAGATCTGGCGGGAAAATTGCACGAATATCATTTGTTAAAAGAAATATGCGAGAGATCTTTTCATCGAATTGTATGTTATACAAACTGTGTGAGATTTATGACATAAGAAGGCCAGCTGCAAGTTTTTTTTATTTAAGCTTTAAAGAAGTGATGGGTTGTTTATGGGAAATAAATGTCAGAGATATTAGTCTGGTAGACTGGCGCCATAGCCCATTATCTAGGTTCTTCTTTTCTGTACTTAAGGATTTTGATTACCAATTTTTATTCTGGTGGGTTATGATGGGGGGGGAGGGAGAACCTAGCCTCTATCGGCTGTTTGTGTTTGGGGGGGGGAGATAATTAGAAATAACAATAATTTGTTAGATTTTTTTGTTACAAAATTACATACATTTACTTAAACATTTTTCTAATTTTTTCGACCCCCCCCCCCCTAAAATTTCAACGACGCAGTCTGCGTCGTTGACCCCCCCCCCCCCCTGTAGGCACCCCTGATGTAAAACAGATGCTGCCATCTATCGCCACCTCCGCAATTTAGACATGTCCCTGAAAGGGAGGGAAATAGTCTCCAGGGACCTGTACCCGTGGGAAACTGCGCAATGACCGACCACAGGACTTTCGGACCCAACAGATTTAACGAGCACGTACTCCGCATATACTCGACAAACACAAACATCCATGCCTTACCGGGATTCGAACCCGAACACAGAGGCTCCAAATGCTAGCTCCCTAACCGTAGCGCCTCCGGGTCGGCTATATCTATAGTGCGACGATATTTCCTCTCAACTCCGGAGCGTGTTTACGTCATAAAACACGTCATACAACATGCAGTTTTTTTCGTGTGGATAAAATCAGCTTAGCGAATCTGGGATATAGACCCGACAAGCCCGAATCCTGAGAGCAGCCGAAATCCTGGTAGCAAAAAGTGAAAAAATACAAAAATTAATAATTAAATTGTCCTTAATTAAGCATAACGGCATTAATTTATTGATTTGTCGGGATTCTGACCCTGTCGGAATTTCGACCCTGTCGGCATTATTTCCTTGAGGGTATGATGTCCTGGTGGGATTCTAAAAGCTTGTCGGAATTTCGGCTGTCGGAATTGAAGAGCTTAGTGCAAGAACGTGCTAAGTGACAAAAAGGTGAAAACGAGGAAATGAGCTTTAAAGTTGTTCGTTTGCACGATACAATAAAAAGAGCACTTACAAAAGGTAAAATAACCCGCTTCCACACAGCAGTTGTATTTAACAAGTAAAGAGCGCCAAACACAGCATTAATTCTATATTAAACATTTACATGCTAAATTTGACTAGTTTTATTTATTTTATTTCGAAAATTCAATAATTATTACTTATCGCTTGCAAAAATTAATTTATATTTCAAAGAATAAATATGTAGTATTCCTCGCTTTTAAATATAATGAAAATATTTCATATCAACATACAAAGAATCTCGTAGTGAAATATATTTGACGTCCTTTCAAACGGATCGATGTCGCAAAAATGAATTTATTTTAATTTATTGTCTAAAAGAATTAAAGTTTCTCGAGCGATTGTTGGGAATGGAAATGGTGATTTAATTCTAATAAAAATGACTTCTTATGCTTTTTAAATGAGCATTAAATTTTGCAGTTTTTTAAATAATTGAAGTACTTCGAATTCGAATTCTTTTCTGAAATTTTCAATGTATTCTAATTTCGATGCGCTGAATTTTTTTGTCGTATCGCACTTGTCCGTAGCATTTGTAGTTTGGTCAATGAAAGTGGGTGACGGACAGACGGACGGACAGACAGACGGATTGAACGATTATAATACCTTCCACTTTTTACGTTATAAACGTAGTGTGGAAGCTAAAACTAAATTTCTTCAAAAATATCACTTAGCACGTTCTTCCACTTCAATTATGTTTCACTTCAACTATGTCGTTTTTATTTCGAGATCTTCAATTACGTCCAAAACCACAACTTGGCGACTTTCAGAGACGGCTTCACTATTTTTCTCACCAAGAATCTCTTTGTTGTTTCACCTCCATGGGTGTGACAACTTGAAAAGATGCGGGAACGACAGGTGTTATAAGATGTGTGAAGGGGAGGAAGAGAAACCTATTTAGAACGTTTACTTTCTGGTGTCTCAGACGATAATGCAATTTTGGTTTGTCGTTTTTATTTCGAGAATTGTTTATTGCTGGCTTCGTTTTTTTGCTTGGTTTCAATTTGCAAGAGATAAAAAGTTTGCTGTAGCTAGTATATGATACAGTCAAATTGAAATTTCGCTTTAGATGAACTTATGGTACTTTCGCAGTTTATAAGGCTTGAGACTAAAAATCTCTTTAGCATAACTGTACCAAAAATTTCTCTTGAGTATGAACTAAAACTGGTGTAGTTTTTCTTTTGCACTTATTTACTTAAATTTTAACTTCCTCACTACGTTTTAACCATAGATATCATAGTTAAAGTATTATATTGGCAGATCACGTTTTAGTGACTTTAAATCCTTTTCTAGTATTTTTTTTGTAATTTTAGAATTAAATGGTATTTTTTCGTTATGTTTTTCTCCTTAAAGTGGCAGCAACACTGGCAATTTTGCCCTCTTAAAAGGCCTCCATGTGCGTCCCGGCGTCAGTATTGGAGGTCACGTGATCTGCCAATCTAATACTTTAACTATGATATCTATAGTTTTAACATATAAAAAGTGGAACTTTTAATTCTATATCCGTCCTTTCCCCACTTCCATAGACCAAACTACAAATGCAACAGAAAAGTGTGATAAGTAAAAAAAATCAACACATCCCAACTAGAAGTCATTTGAAAATCTCATGAGAAGAATTCGAAGCTGTTCTATAAAATAATCTGAAAATTTTTATGGTACTACCATAGACCTGACATTTTAGATATCATGTTCCTTAAGGGAATTCCAAGCTTTCCTACATTAAAAGTACATAGTTCCTTGTCTTCCGACCACAGTCCGGTAACTTTCTCTCTTTATGGCCTCACACAATCCCCTGAATCAATCAGATTTACTACAAACTGGGAAAAGTTTCACTCCATCTCAAATGACAGTATCAAAATCAACCCTCCACTTCAAACCATAGACCAAATCGACACTGCTATAGAGGATCTTGTATTTAAAATCAAAAATGACATTGACAATAGTTCCAGACCAATAAACCATAGCAACAACTATAAATTACCCCAGGAAATTAGAGATGAAATAAAAAAACAAAAATAAACTTAGAAAAGTTTACAAAATAACCAGACAATCGGAGGATAAAAGCAAGTGGAACGAAGCATGTAAGCGAGTCAGAGCAATTATTGCTGACCACAAACAAACAACTTGGGAATGTACAGTTATCAAATTATCCACCCAAAATAATACAGGCTGGAAATTGGCCAAAGCATTAAAATCTAATCCCCAAAATATTGGCTCACTCTAAGGCCCAAACAAAATAGCTTATACAGAAAAAGACATGGCAGAAGTACTTTTAAATAGCCTTCATAACCAGTTTTCACCCCATGACAATCCAATAAATAATGATATGGTCGACAATGTTACAGAAGAGGTTCATCGATACCTAAGCTCCAAACCCAATGCAACTATTCTAGAAACTTATCCTGATGAAGTAGCACACATTATTAAAACCCTTGATTCTAAAAAGGCATCTGGATACGATATGATTTCTAATAAAGCCCTAAAAAATCTATCCCAAAAGGTCATTGTAGTCATCACGAATATTTTTAACGCATGCCTCCAACACAACTACATTCCGACTAAATGGAAAAAGGCCATTATAATACTTTTTAAACAACCTGGCAAAAGCCCACTTGCACCTGGTAGCTACAGACCAATTAGTCTCTTACCCTGCTTAGCAAAAGTACTTGAAAAAATTATTCTGACTAGATTAAACACTTTCTTGGACACCAATAAGATTATCAGTCTGAATCAATATGGTTTTAAAAAGGGACATTCAACAACACACCAAGTTCATAGAATAGTAGAAATAATTGGAAATGCCTTTAACAACAAAGAAACAGTGGGAGCCGTGTTTTTAGACATTGAAAAAGCTTTTGATAGCCTCTGGCATGAAGGCCTAATTATTAAACTTGTCAAACAAAACATACCAAAACCTCTAATTCATACATTAACTCTTTTCTCACAAACAGATGTTTCCAGGTTAGAATCAATAATACATTGTCCAAAGTCTTAACCATTAACGCCGGAGTCCCGCAGGGAAGCACCCTGAGTCCCACCCTATTTAATCTGTATATAACGATTTCCCTACTCAGACAGACTGTATTACTGCCCAGTTCGCGGACGATACGGCCATACTAGCCAAATCTAAACATGGTAATATAGCCTTTGACAAATTACAAACAGCTCTATATTTAATTGAAACTTGGTGTGAGTCAGAATTAAGAGCATTCTTCTGTGATTATTCTTCTGTTAAATTATGTGAAGATTGGAGAGTCAGAATTAATGCACAAAAGAGTGTCTCAGTCCTCTTTGTAAAGCACAAAACATTGACAAATTGCGACACCGATCTTGAGATCTTTAATACTGTTATCAAAAATGAGCCACATACCAAATACCTCGGAGTACATTTGGACAATAGACTCAGCTTTAAAGAGCACATCAAGCAAACAATAACTAAAGCCAGAGGTGCCAGCGTCAGTCTAAATCCCATCATTGGGAAACACTCCAAATTCCAAAATGTCCATTAACAACAAGGTTCTACACTCTTAAAACAAAAGAGTGAAATTCACTCCTATAGGAGAGTGCATTTCGGCACCGGAAAGGAGTGAAAATTAACTCAGACTAAGTTAAAACCGCTCGTTTTAAGAGTGTAGGACGCAGATTGTTTTCTTTTATTTCTTTTACCCACTCAGAAAAAGAGTGAAATTCACTCCTATAGGAGAAGTGCATTTTCGGCACGGAAAGGAGTGGAAATTAACTCAGACTGAGTTAAAACCGCTCGTTTGTTTTAAGAGTGTACTTTATAAGTCCATGATAAGGCCAATTTTACTCTACGCCTCTCCAGCGTGGGCCGCTGTTCGCAAGACACACAGACACAAACTACAAATATTTCAGAATAAAACCCTGAGAAGAATGACAAATGCTCCTTGGTATGTGCGAAATAAGATCCTTCACAGAGACCTAAATATAGATTTTATTGACTCAGCAATTCTTTCTGCTTCACATAATTACAAGACCTCTATTGATAAAGCTGCATATGAGAACCTTAAAGACATTATCTCTTACGATCATTTAGTTGAACAAAAATACAAACGTCCATGCACCGTTCATCACGACCCTTCTAGGTAATACCGTTATGACAGTTAAGTTTTTCCTTAACTAATATTATTTTTACCCTGACGACAAGTTTCACTTTGACTAGCATTGTTATGTCCAGCATTGTTCCAGCATCCATGTCTAGCATTGTTATGTCCAGTGCTTAACGATATGTGTTCATTGTCCTTTTTGCACTTTTTTGGTGTTCATTTTCATCATTGTTTTATTTTAGACAAGCCTATCGCTTTGCCCTGGGGTCTCCCCTACGGGTTTTCCACATTATTTTTATATGGACTTTTAGTTTACTTTTGGAAATCACAAACGCTCTCCCATTTTGGGGTATCTTAGATGGAGAAGTAAGGACGCTTCGCGTCGATACTTCGTATTGTTAATTCGATCTCCGATCTCTCTATGGTACTACTAGCGTATTATGGCCGGTCTCGATTTGGCGACTTTCCTTTTGTAGCTAAGTAGCGAAAACGTACTTAAATTGGTAAACATTCCAGTCGAACTCAATAGATGTTTACATTAATCTTGTTGCTATAGCAACCCTGTGTTTACTTTTTCACGAACGCCAAAGTCGCCAAATAACATTCCGGCCATAATACGCTAGATGTTCCTCGCATGAGAAACTTTGTTTAAATGAAATAAAATTTTAAATTAATTTTATTTTTGCGTTATAAATTAATTTGGAAATACGTTTTAACATTTTTATCCCAAAGAAATTCCTTTGTAGTTTGCATTTTTGTTTAGAAAACTTCACAAGACATTCTTTTTTTTTTTTTAAATAAATAGGTTTGTAACAGAATCCGTCACTCTACCCGCTTCCACACAACATTTGTGTTGAACAGGAAATAAGTCGCCAAACACAATATTAATTCTATTATAAACATTTACACGCTAAATTTGGCTAGTTTCACCTCTTTTATTTTGAAAATTCAATACTTATTTCTTTAATAATTATTCAATAATTATTATCGTTAGCAAAAATTAATTGATATTTCAAAGAATAAATATGTAATATTCCTCTATTTTGAACAGAACCAAAACATTTCACATCAACATACAAAGAATCTCTTAGTGAAATATATTTGACGTCATTTCAAACTTATTGATGTGGTAAAAAGAAATTTCTTTTAATTTATTTTTTAAAAGAATTAAAGTTTCTCGAGTGATTGTTGCGAATGGCAATGGTGATTTAATTCTAATAAAAATTTCTTCTTATGCTTTTTAAATGAGCATTAAATTTTGCAGTTTTTTTAAAAAATAAGTAAAGTACTTCCAATTCGAATTGTTTTCTGAGATTTTCAATGTCTTCTAATTTCGATGCGCTGAATTTTTTTTACTTATAGCACTTGCCTGTAGCATTTGCAGTTTGGGCTATGAAAGTGAGTGACGTACGGACAGACAGACGGACTGACTGAACGATTATAATACATTCCACTTTTACGTTATAGTGCGGAAGCTAAAAGCAGACTAAATTTATCACACATTTATTATATTTAAATTTTTCGTAATGAAATAGGTGATAAATCAATTTATTATTTTTTCAGATGTTTAAATTTTTATTTGCAGTTTAATACATTATTTTCTATTAATAGTTCTTATACCATTTGTTATGCTAATTTATGTTTTTAATGAAAATAGTTAATATTTTTAACTTATATAATTAGCATTAAACTTATTATTAGTAAAAAATAACCAAATTTTTAACATGAAATTCGGTTAATGTGAACTATTTCTTACTTCTTTCAAGTACGTATTTGACTGTAAAAGTAAATAATTTTATTAACTTCAACAGAAAAAGACCTGGTACACACTGATGCACCATTAGATTTTCTACCTTTTAGCTTCCACACTACGTTTATAACGTTAAAAGTGGAAGGTATTATAATCGTTCAGTCCGTCTGTCTGTCCGTTTGTCCGTCACCCACTTTCATAGCCCAAACTACAAATGCTACGGACAAGTGTGTTACGTCAAAAAATTCAGCGCATTGAAAGTAGAATATACATTGAAAATTTCAGAAAATAATTCGAATTCGAAGTATTTTTCGAACTGTAAATTAATTTAACAAACGATAAATAATAACTTAATTTTCATAAGAAAGTTAATGCAAATGGGAAAATGCGGAGACTCAAAGATATTTATTAAAAAAATTACATAATATTTCTTCGAACTTCAAACAAATTTAGCAAACGATAAAGACTAATTGTTAAATCTGAGAAAGAAGATTAATTAAAATCGTTAATTTTGGCGTTTAGAAATGTGAATTAAACTAGCTAAAAGCCCTGTTTGGCGAATTTCTTTCTGAGGTGTAAGAATATTTGTTGTTTGTTTCCTGCTGAGTTTTTTCCTGCTCCTGTTGTTTGTTTCCTTTGTTTGAGAATTGTTTACTGCTGAGCACAATTGCTGTGTGGAAGCGATTTACACTCTTAAAACAAAAGAGTGAAATTCACTCCTATAGGAGAAGGGCATTTTTGGCACCGGAAAAGAGTGGAAATTAAATCAGACTGAGTGAAAACCACTCGTTTTAAGAGTGTAGGACGCAGATTGTTTTCTTTTATTTCTTTTAAACACTCCGAAAAAGAGTGAAATTCACTCCTATAGGAGAAGTGCATTTTCGGCACGGAAAGGAGTGGAAATTAACTCAGACTGAGTTAAAACCACTCGTTTGTTTTGATAGTGTAAGTGGCAGATTCTGCAACAAACCTACTGGTTTTCTAAAAATAGACAATTTATAGAAAGAGAGTAGAATTAATTTTTATCTTATCGGAGCTGACCCTAAAATGTGGATACACAACTATTGTAAGTATGTGTTGTGAGGAGGATATAAAGTTGTTATTTATATCTTTTGCATTCAACAATAAAATTAATTCTGGGGTATGTTCACTTTACAATGACTAGATAAGAAACATAAAGTAACTAAAATAGCAAACTTCCTATTACTTAAATACATAATGAAATTCTTATTAAAAAAAACCCAAATATATTTGTTACAGCAACTGTCACCAAAAACCGGTTCCACACACGATTTATACCTTAGAAAAAAATTAGCCAAACACTGCATTTAGTTCTAATTAAAACTTTTAAAATAAATAAATTGGTTATTTTCAATAATTTTTTTTCGCAATTTCAAGCCACTGTGTAAAAAAAACAACCTAAAACGCACATTTCTGATGTCAAAGACTAATGACTAATTTTTTTTTTAATTTCTATCAAATGTCAAAAAAAATGTTTGGTTTATAGATAAAGATTTTCTGAGCATATTAACAGCAAACAAGTAGGGGTTTGTACCAGAATCTGTCACTTAACCAGCTTCCACACAACAGTTGTGTTTAACAGATAAAAAGGCGACAAACAGCATTAATTCTAAATTAAACATTTACATGCTAAATTTGGCTAGTTTCATTTATTTTATTTCGAAAATTCAATAATTATTACTTATCGTTTGCAAAAATTAAATTTATATTTCATAGAATAAATATGTAATATTCCTCACTTTTAAAGAGAATTGAAAATATTTCATATCAACATACAACGAATCTCGTAGTGAAATATATTTGACGTCATTTCAAACGGATCGATGTCGCAAAAATAAATTTATTTTAATTTATTGTCTAAAAGAATTAAAGTTTCTCGAACGATTGTTGCGAATGGCAATGATGATTCAATTCTAATAAAAATGGCTTCCTATGCTTTTTAAATGAGCATTAAATTTTGCAGTTTTTTTAAATAATTGAATTATTTCGAATTCTAATTCTTTTCTGAAATTTTCAATGTATTCTAATTTCGCGCTGAATTTTTTGACGTATCACACTTGTCCGTAGCATTTGTAGTTTGAGTTATGAAAGTGGGTGACGGACAGACGGACTGGACGATTATAATACCTTCCACTTTTTACGTTATAAACGTAGTGTGGAAGCTAAAACGGATTGATTCTCTTATAGAAATTTTGCTAATATTCAGATAAATATTTCTTTTTAAAGGAATAATCTTTTTATATATTTTTAAGACAAGCCTTTTTTTTTTACTTTTGCCTTATTCTGTGCACCGATTAATTACAATCGACACATTATTTATATAATGAGTTGTAATGCTTGTTACAATTCATCAAAGGCAAATTAAATATTTCAAAATAGTCATTGAGGGATGTTAAGACTGAGTATTAACAAACTGTTTTGAGCTATGTGTAAGAAAAATGTCTGTAATAATATGTGTATAATAATACTAATGACGCAATACGTTATTTATAATAATAATAATTATGTTAGTAATAATTAAAGGCCAAATAAATTTATTTGTCTGAAAGACTGGAAATAGGGGCACTTTTTTCTTTAATACTCTTTATCCAGATTTTCAAAGAAATGATTTTTTTATACGAAATATGCTCATTCTGTAACGTCTTTCAAGACTATTTGGTTTTCATTTTTGTGATAACCAAAAAAGATAATTATGGCTGTTTATATTCATTTTTACGGTTGATTTATTTTTCTATTCTCTATCCATTAATTACTTTCTATTGTTTCTTTTTTTTTCGAAATTCCTCTGAATCGCTTGGAGGTTGAATAATAAAGAGATGCTGCTCGGTGAAAAACAAGTAGGTTTATAACAGCAACTGTCACTTAACCCGCTTCCACACAACAGTTGTATTTAACAGGTAAAAAAAGACGGATTGAATAATTATTACTTATCGATTGTAAAAATTAATTTGTATTTCAAAGAATAAACTTTAAATATTCTTCACTTTTAAATAGCATAAAAACATTTCAAATCAACATACAAAGAATCTCGTAGTGAAATATATTTGACGTCATTTCAAACGGATCGATGTCGCAAAAATAAATTTATTTTAATTTATTGTCTAAAAGAATTAAAGTTTCTCGAGCGATTGTTGCGAATGACAATGGTGATTTAATTCTAATAAAAATGGCTTCCTATGCTTTTTAAATGAGCATTAAGTTTTTCAGTTTTTTAAATTGTTGAAGTACTTCGAATTTGAATCCTTCTCTGAAATTTTCAATGTATTCTAATTTCGATGCGCTGAAGTTTTTGAGGTATCGCACTTATCCGTAGCATTTGTAGTTTGAGCTATGAAAGTGGGTGACAGACCGACGGACTGAACGATTATAATGCCTTCCACTTATTACGTTATAAACGTAGTGTGGAAGCTAATAATACAAAAGCCGGTGTTTTCAAATGTAGCCGTGATAGTTTAATTTATACTCTCAACAAACCGATTAGAGGATTATTTGACTACAAAACTAGGGGTACAAAACTAGGGGTGCGGGTGGGTAACACTGTAGAACTTTCAATTGGATGGTTCAGAATACAAGTAAACCAAGTCCACTTTTAGTCATTTTTTAGTTAACAGCGTTATTGTATGCAATAACTATGTACTACTGAAAAAAAGTCCTAGTTCAGGTATAGTCTGGCTGCCACAACTTGGCATCCCAAATATTTTGATTGTGGAACAGTCCACTTCGAAAAAAGGTAAGGAAGGTTTTGGTTTTGGGCAAGAGTTACTATGTTTGGCGATGCATTGCTTTTATGGGCGCATATTTCTTTAAGGTTTAGAAACAGATTATCAATTGAAGGGTAGATCGAACTTGCATCAGGTTCACTGTTATATTGATTATTGATCAAGTTAAGATAAAAAAAAAATACACGTATAATCGCTAACCGCTACCAGCAATCAACAATAATCCTCTATCGCCGATAACTGATGTGTGGTTCTAGTGTGATACATTATTTTCAATCGAATTCGACCAACAATGTCCTCTTCTCGCCAAACGCTTTGAGCTGGCAACCCTGCCTCCTTCGGCTTAATACCTTAATTCAAAGTGGAATCTTCCACAATCAAAATATTTGGGATGCCAAGTTGTGGCAGCTAGACTATACATAAAATGTACTTGGGGACTTTTTTTCGCCAAGCATCTTCGCCTTCTTAACTCTTCATTGCTTTTTCAACTGTCTTTGAGAGTGTGCTTTTGTATGTATTTCATTAGCTTTGAATGCTTCATGATTTCATTTGGATGGCGACTTTCTGTCATTCGCATTTATGCGTATTTCATTGTTCCTTTTCCTATTGTATTACAATATTGTATCTAAGGCTTATAAAGTACTTGGTATCTTTATATTTCAGCCTTGTACGCTCTAATCTCGAATATTGCAGTATCATTTGGGATCCCTACTATGACAATAGAAGTAATGTTATTGAACAGGTTCAATCCAAATTTACACACTATTTATATTACAAAAGCTATAACGTTAGTGCTCAATATGTATCCTCAACTCATCTGCGCAATATTTTTTGTATTCCACTTTTAAAATCTACACTCTTAAAACAAACGAGCGGTTTTAACTCTGGGTTAATTTCCACTTATTTCCGTGCCGAAAATACACTTCCCCTACATTAGTGGATTTCACTCTTTTTGCGGAGTGGGTAAAAGAAATAAAAGAAAACAATCTACGTCCTACACTCTTAAAACGAGCGGTTTTAACTCAGTCTGAGTTAATTTCCACTCCTTTCCGGTGCCGAAAATGCACTTCCCCTATAGGAGTGGATTTCACTCTTTTGTTTTAAGATTGTAGAAGAGAATTGTCTTGTGTTTTGTTTTTATTTAAAGTGTGTAATAGTTTGATTGACTGCAATGAAATACTGAGCACTATACAAATATCTGTACCTAGTCGGATATTCAGAAGGCATCACTTTTTTAGAAATGTTTTTGTGAAATATAGTTATACCAATAACTTTTTGCCTTTATAAATATATAGATGGCAGCCATGCTAGAGCTGCTCTCCTCATAGAGAGCCTATTGACGTCTCCAAGTTGGATGCCGCAACTTTCGAACTATTTCGAGCTTTTGCTCATTTTTGGACCCACTAAAGTTATTGCCTTTTAGGACTATTTCGATGTGTAGAAAAGACGCTTCGCGTCGGTGCTACAAATGTTCATCTCGATCTCCGATCTCTCTCCGATCTTGCCTTTATAAGTTTTACAGAATTTTCGACAGTATATATTTGCGAGGATTTAGATGTTTTTAACATGTATTTTAATGTTTTAAAACCAAATGTTCTGTGCTTTTATTTTGTTAGTTGATTTTCTTCCAACACCTGTAATTGGATTTTCAATCTGTTGTGTGTTGTGTAAATAAATAAATAAATAAATAAATAAATTCACTTGGATGGTTTTGAATGCAAATTAATAACTTTAAAGCTCATTTTCTTGTTTTCACCTTTTTGTCACTTAGCACGTTCTTCCACTAAGCTCTTCAATTTATATTTTGGTTCGTGCAATTTCCATTTCTGTGAAACAACTTTTGTGCTTGTCTCTATTCAGAATCTGTATTTTACCTTCAACAATACGTTTATAACGTTAAAAGTGGAAGGCATTATAATCATTCAGTCCGTCTGTCCGTCACCCACTTTCATAACTTAAACTACAAATCTTACGGACAAGTTTGATACGTCAAAAAATTCAGCGCATCGAAATTAGAATACATTGAAAATTTCAGAGAAGAATTCGAATTCGAAGTACTTCAATTATTTAGAAAACTGCAAAATTAAATGCTCATTTACAAAGCATAAGAAGCCATTATTATTAGAACTAAATCACCATTGCCATTTGCAACAATCGCTCGAGAAACATTTTTTTAGACAATAAACTAAATAAATTTATTTTTACGACATAGATCCGTTTGAAGTGACGTCAAATATATATCACTACGAGATTCTTTGTATGTTGATATGAAATGTTTTCATTCTATTTAAAAGCGAGGAATATTACATAATTATTCTTTGAAATATAAATTAATTTTTGCAAGCGATAAGTAATAATTATTGAATTTTCGAAATAAAATAAATGAAACTAGCCAATATTAGCTATAAATGTTTAATATAGAATTAATGCTGTGTTTGGCGCCTTGTTACCTGTTAAATACAACTGTTGTGTGGAAGCGGGTTAAGTGACAGATTCTGTTATTTACTTTTAATTACCTGATATGAAATACAACGTAATGAGAGTATTGTGATTGGGTCGCAAATCTGAAAAGAATTACAGACTACAATTATTTTTCTACTCGTTTTGGAATGTGCTGATTCTAAAAAAGTGGTTTTTAGAACACAAGAGCTACGGACTTCAAATTTGGTACACGAGTTCCAAGCACCTAGAGGATCTTATAGTAAGGTTTCGAAAAAATCGCAAAATTGCGCAAGTGGTAGCTGCCATCGAACTTTTTAGGTTTTTAAGGTATTTCTGAAGAAGAAAAAAACCTGATACAAATATTTGTCAGAATTCTAGGGTATCAAATATCTATTATTGAAGTTAAATAATAATTATCTATAAGGTATAGAAAAGGCCAAAAGTAACCATATTCGGCATTTTTTGTTGTTAAGTTCATTAGAATTTCCAATTCTTCCTTTTAAAATGATGTAAAGTGTGTACTGATACTCCACTCTAATAAAAAGTTACAAGGTTTTTCTAATCTTCCAAATCATGAAAGTTAGTTAGCTTTCAGAACCTCTAAATTCAATTTTCTCAAAACTTCATTTTTCTCATGTGTTACTTTGCTTAAGCAATGGTAACTAAAGTTAAAATTAACATTTTCTCAAATGAATTGTTTATTTATTTGTGGAATAAGTTGGAGGAGGACGTGAACCTCAAAAAAGATTTGGTTTTTTAATTAATTTTATATTGCATGTAAAGTTTTTTTTGCAAAAAAATTGGGTTTTTTAATGTTGCTTATTATAAAAAAATATAAATAAAAAAATATAAATAAAAAACTAAAAGAGCCATAAACTTGATTTGAGGTTCCCGCCCTTCAAAATGAATTGGTGATTAATTTGCATGGTAATTGTATAGGTCTAAGTTAATTAGTTCTTGAGTTATGAGTGTTTAAAAAACATGCTAATTAATGCATAAAATGCCAATTAATTACATTTTAATTTTTTTTTAAATATTTTACACGTACCCTCATACACATATGAATTATATCAAATATAAAAAAAACTGGATTTTTAAGTGAAATTTTAGGGAAAAAAAGTTCAAGTGTATACGTACACCTTAAATGTATAGATTTAATGAGTGGTGATTGAATGTCGTGTAGCGTTACATATCCTTGGTTTTAATATTTTTATTTCAATTATTCAACACCAACAATTTAGATTTTGGTTTGTGTGCTTTCTGTCTTGTAGCTTTTGGAACACTATGACGACCATAGATATCATAGTTAAAGTATTAGATTGGCAGATCACGTGACCTATAATGCTAACGACGGGACGTACATGGACAGCAGAATAAGAGGGCAAATGGACCAGTGTTGCCACCACGTTAAGGAGAAAAATACGTGGCAATACTACGAAAAAATACCGTCTAATTCTAAAATTACAAAAAAATACCATAAAAATACTAACTGCATTTCGGAATCTTTTTAGTTACTTTAAAAAAAACCGTGAAACGCTTTTTTAGTATTTTTATGGTATTTTTTTGTAATTTTAGAATTAAACGGTATTTTTTCGTAGTATTTTTCACCTAAATGTGGTGGCAACACTGGCCCCATTGCCCTCTTTTTCTGGTCCTCCATGCGCGTCTCGTCGTTAGCATTGGAGGTCACGTGATCTGCCAATCTAATACTTTGGTCGTCATCGTAGATATCATAGTTAAACTTTTGTGCTTATCTCTATTCAAAATCTATATATTTTTTAATTTCTTTATTACAATTTTAGCCTAGATTTAACTTTTTCTATAAAGCATTGTAAACTTTTGGCCACTTACAGTACACTATTTGACTTGCTGTTTCACCAAAAATATAGTTCCTAGTACCTGAAACGTCTGTGTGGTAAAATGTTTCGCCATATTTTCGGTAAGCGGTTGAACCATTTATCAGGTTTTTGTTTTCAAAACCTAACAATCGCAAAATATATTGATTTTCGAATGTACGATCATACTGTACTTAAAGGGATACATTATTTCTAGAAATAATAATATAAACTTGTAAATTATAGTAGTTTCATATAATGTTCACTCTAAATAAGCATTTTCTAGCAATAAAAACAAAAATTTACAAGTAGTTTTTCATTTTTTTAAGTCAAAATATTGAACTTTTTTAAAACGCTACTCCTCTTTCAATTTTGAGAAAAATTCCACCAAACTTTTATAGTTTGTTTTTAGAACTATTTTGTCAAGAACTGTGCATGTATTGTAAAATGTGAGCTACAGTTAAAAAGTAACATGCATTTATACTGAAAATCACAAAAAAAATACAAATTTTTGAATTCAACATTTAAAAAAAAACTATACATAGTAGACCTTATTCCATGCACAATTTTATGCATAATTTATTTAAGAACACAGGTTAAAAAAAATTCAAAATTCTAACTTAATTAGCAAAAAAGCCTTAGGGATTTATTAAACACAAGAATTGAAAAACGCGAAACAGAGAAAACAGGTTGAAAGCAGACGAAATACATATTCAAACTTATAGGAATGACTCCAGAAAATATTTAATGTCTTTTTTTCTGCAAAAGATATCATTATGAAACTTTCAGTAAATGTTCAGAAAGATAATGCGAATAATAAGAAGTAAAAACTGAAAAATCGATTTTTTGACCAATTTTTGAGTACCGTATCCCCTTAATAAAAATAACATATTTTCTGCTTTGTTTCATTATAAACCCCTTTGTAATTAAGCAGTACTTAATGCACAAAACTAATTGCTAAAAAGTGAACCTTAAACAATTAAGTAATTATATACGGGTTACGATACTGAATATGAAATGGACTCAATGTCATTTACGGATGTATTTAAATGTTATTTAATGGTTAGATCTACCACTATAGCTTCCTAATTGAATTATTTTTGGCCTTGAACGAATTTAAGAGCTTAGTGGAAGAACGTGCTAAGTGACATTATTGAAAAAATTGAGATTTTTATGTTAATAAACATATTACTAACTTCTTTAACGATAAAAAGTTTCCTCTTTTTCGTAAACTTTAAGTTTAGTATATTTTTTACGGTTTGCAAGTACCGTTTTCAAAAGATCCGAGTGCGAACTAAAAACTTTAACGGTCATTTTCTCGTTTTCACCTTTTTTGTTACTTAGCACGTTCTTCCACTAAGCTCTTCAATTGTGGGATTTCTATTGGAGATACAAATGAAGAGCTTAGTGGAAGAACGTGCTAAGTGACAAAATGGTGAAAACGAGAAAGTTAGCTTTAAAGTTTGTAGTTTGCACTCAGATCTGATACGAATTTAGCTTGCAAACCATAAAAATTTACTTAACTTTAAGTTTATGAAAAGGCTGCAACTTGATATCGTTAAAGAACACTGCTCAAAACAATTAGGGGAGCACTTTCTGTACTTTTGTTAACCCTTTCAGTTTCAACTTTTTATTTTTTATTTTAAAAACCTTAACTTTGTGAAATAGATTCATTATGCATCTACAATGAAATGGTAATAAACGGGGGTACAAAATCATAATTTTTTAAACTAAAATTTAAGGGGGAAAAATTGGTATCATAACTTTTGAATAAATTATAATAATTTTTTCACGATTTTATTTATTAAAAAAAGTTAAAATCAATTATTAATCATCTAAAAATGCAAGCGTGAAGAATTTAGGGTCAATTTATTTCATAAAATTTTTTGGGAATAAATTTTATTTTACCATGTTTTTCATATTTAAATTTAATTAAAACAAACATTATTTAATTCTTCAAACGACATGATTCTACCATCTAACGATAAATAAGTGCGAGCTCAACTTAGTAAGAAAAAAAATTGCATGCTGATGATTCCAAATGGAATCATTGAGGTGAAAGGGTTTAAACCATGCATTCCCCTAATTCTTTTGAGCAGTGTAGTTAGTAGTAAGTTCATTGACACAAATTTCGTATTTTTTTAAGTGTTACTTAACGCGTTCTTCCACTAAGCTCTTCAAATTTCTCACTTTTTAAAATGTGAGCCCTTCTGGCAAAGTGTAAGGTAATGCACAACTGGAACAGCCATGCCTACTGTGACAGCACAGTTACGCCGACCGTTGTCTGAAACTCCACAAATCGGCAGCTAATTCGTTTAAACCTGTACGTCACGCCTCTAGTTCACGTCACAGTTACGTCAAGCATTGTCTTCTTCTTCCCCACAAATAAACCACGCTCCAGGCAAAGTTGGAATCGTCCATTGAATTTGTAAGTTTATAAATATTTTCTAATGCAATCTCACTGAATAATTAAGGGGAACGGTAGGCCCATAGGCCTTATAAATTAGTTTTAAAATCACAATGGACGATACAAACGGGGCTGAGCTATTGACCTAGAAGTAAAACTGGAGTGAGGTGTGTGAATCACTGAACAGGGCAGAAAACGAGCCGGTCCAAAAACGAAACGCGGAGGAATACACAGCACTGGAGCAGAAGCGAACCGCGGGCAGAAAACCTAGAAACTTGCCCATTTCGCTATTGGTTCAGCCTTCGCTGGCTCTTGGTTAGTGATCCACATGGTTATTTCTTTAAAATGTTGGAATTTAAAGTTAAAGCAAGCTTATTCTTACGAACTAAAAATGTTAAAATACATTTAGGAGTCCAAGTCAATATGATAGAGGGGTCTCATACAAGCATTGCATACAAGTGTAGGGAAAATAGTCCGTTTCTGCCCGGTTCGCTCAAAAGGGTGTGAGTGGGTCGCTCATTATTTTCGGCTCGCTAACACCTCACTCCAGTTTTACTTCTAGCTCAATGGGCTGAGCGGGGTTCGTTTGAAGGGTAGAAAATAATGTTTGACGTGACCGTAGGCGTGGCCTTTCCAGTTGTTCATTCATTATAGATTATTTCCAATAACGGTGCGATGCGTGGAAATTCTAATAAAAAATTGCTTTTAAAGTTTACTCAACATCAACTAAGTAACCTTTAAATTTATTTAATTCGAGTGCTTTCATTAACATTGTTTTTATTTAATCGGATTTCACTATTATGTTATGCGATTTAAGTTACTGTGCCCTCCTATGTAAAACAAAGTTTAAAAGGGGGGTAGGTACATATATAATCCGGCTTGTGTGCTTGATCAGAAACCCGCTTACGAACCCTTCGTCAAGTAAGACAGACACAGAAAGAATTTTTACTGTCACAGAAAAAGGAATATACACCCAGGGCGAAGGCGGGAATCGAACCCGCACCCGTTACAGTGCAGTTTAAATGTAATAGCATGTTTTTGTAAAAAGTTTACGATGTTATATAGTTTCGTTTATTTTTTTACAAAAATCTACTATTTTGGATATTATATTACAGTTACAATGCAGTAAATACAATTGCACAAAATAACTCGATTCTGATTGAAAAAATAATTTATTGAATAATAAATACTAAATGAGATGACAAAATATTTCTTGAGCTGCTGGCTGTACGTCGCCATGAAAACATGGAGTCTTCTTGTTCATATCAAGGGCCGTACAGACACTAAATAAAAAAAAATGCATTAACTACAAAATAAAACAACAAATTACACTAAGTCATACTGAACATTCAACAAATAAACAGTTATTTAATTAAGAAACAGTACTCTTTTGTTGAAATCCCATTAAAATATGCTTTTAATGTCGAGCTTTTTACAGCACCCCCAATCGGTAACTTTTTGTACCATGCCTTCTCGATTAGCTTTAGTTGTGTCTTAGGGGCCGTAGTGAGCCTAGTGGTCAGCGTCTCGGTCTCGGGATTGGAAGGTCCTGCGATCGAGTTTCGGTACCACTGAAGACCTACCGAGTATATGCGGAGTACGTGCTCGTTAAATCTGTTGGGTCCGAAAGTCCTCTAAGTTCCCATACCAAAAAAATATCTCTGGGGGTGACAAACCAATTCTGGGGATCCTCTAGTTGGCCTCTGTCTCTAAAAATTAGATGGATCCACTTATGTGTGTGTGTTGTCTGTTGTGTCTGTCTTACTTGACGAAGGTTTATAAGCGGGTCGCTGACCAAGCACACAAACCTTAATATATATGTCTACCAACCAACCAACCAACCAGTTGTGTCTCATCCCTCTATCTATGTTTGCTGTTGAGGTTTTCAATGTTGAATTGAGGTTGTAGTATGGCTAAACCCGCGTCCACCAAACGGTACCTCAAAGTAAAGACCTGTTGCCGGCGGCGCAACGGCTAGGCAGCTAGCCTTTGGAGCCTTTGGGTTCAGGTTCGAATCCCGGTAAGGCATGAGTGTTTGTGTTTGTCGAGTATATGCGGAGTACGTGCTCGTTAAATCTGTTGGGTCCGAAAGTCCTGTGGGCGGTCATTGCGCAGTTTCCCACGGGTACAGGTCCCTGGAGACTATTTCCCTCCCCTTCATGGACATGTCTAAATTGTGGAGGTGGCGATAGATGGCAGCATCTGTCATATATGTGTGTGCATGTCGTGTCCGTCCTTCTTGACGATGGTTTATCAGCGGGTCTTTGTGACCAAGCACACAAGCCTGAAAATGTATTTCCACCAACCAAAGACCTCTTTGGCTTCTGAACTACACTATTTCTTATAATCTAGATTCTAGATGACTGGTAGTAATCGAAAAGAGCTCCGTCTAGCGTTGGGTTTTATATGAGGTTGCACTCGGTGTGGTGAACCGCCACAACAGTCCCTTTCTAGACAAGACAACGAATTATGAAACTGTGCGCAGGCTACTTCGTTAGTCACGATGTTGTGTTGGCAGGAAAGTCCAAGAAAAGGTACCTCAAGGTGAAAACCTCGGCTTATATACTACAATATTTGTTAGAATCTAGATGACTGGTAGTAATAGATAGGAAATGAGCGCCATCTATCGTTGGGTGTTATTTGAGGTTTCGTGTGAGTGGAGAACCACCAACGGGTACTTATTTGTTGACAACAGCGCATATTTATGTAAATTCTAAATCATAAAACCTCTTGCTTATTTTAAGTGTATAAAAATTAAGAAAAAATAAAACTTACGTAGTTGTAGTGTTCACAACAATATCCAACCGGAGGAGACTGTAAAATATAATTTATTTAAGTAAACAAATGAAAAATAGGTAATCAGTTAAAGATAGTTTCACCAAATTCGATGTTAACTTCAAGGAGAAAATGTTTTGACTTTACCACTTCGCGGACGCAAGCGATAAAAATGTTCAACCGTCGCCAAATGGAATATTTCCAATGGAAAACTTTGACTGTGTATACTGTGTTTTGTTTCTGAAAAATTCCGTTTGTTGCCAAAGATTCCATTTGACGAAATTTGCGCCTGCGTGAGGAATAAATACCAATATGTTTAACCAAATACAGTCCCTGGACAAATTATTAGACGCACTGCAAGATTTCATGTAAAAATATTAATTACCGGGTGATATTGTACCGTCTTATTATTTTAAATTGATTTGTTTTTTTTTATATTATCCAATCAATTACCGATTTATTTGACATAAATAAAACAGCATTAATTTAGAAAAGCATAAGTTTCTTAAGTTTTAAAGAAAAGTGAAATTAATGTTAGTAAAAGTCATTATTTAGTTGAGCCACCTTTAGCCGCTATTAAAGCTTTCATTCTGCGCGGCATGCTATCAATGCAAGACGGTACTGTCTCGCAAGACTGTACTGTACTGATTCGCGACTGATACAGGTTTTTACTTGTTTACGTTCATGTATCACTTTGTCAACACAGTGTTACCATATGTTAAAAATAAATACAAATATTTAGTCTACAACAATTCTTTTAAATAAAAATTAATAATATTCTAGTTTAAATATACCATTATTGCATAAAAACTCTTAAGAAACATAAAATTACTTTTAAAAAATACAGTGCGTCTAATAATTTGTCCAGGGACTGTAGTTATAAAACTACAGCCAATAGTTCGTTTATGCCAAATGTGATATTTTGAACTAATTCACTTATTTACGTTGTTATGAAAATATAACTCATAAGTATGCACATGTATGAAAAGGACTGACATTACTTGGACATCGGTTATTTTTAAAGGTAACAAAATATTTTCTTGTAGTATGATTTTTATCATGTGTTTATATCATGTATCGTTTCAAATGTGTTTAGCAAAAAAACTTATGCGACGCGTTTAAGTTTTTAAGTAAGAAAAAATATAATTCGATACCCAAGTCTAAAAAATAAAATTTCGTTTCCCTTAAGAGGGACTGTCAGTCCCTTAGAGCTAATGCATTAGTCTTGAAATCACAACTTTTGAAAAGAATTGCTTTACTATGTTATCCCATTTTCACCAAGTATTTGAATCATCAAAACATCAATTTAAAACAAAATTGAAAAGAAAGTAACATCCGGTTATTTCATTATTAATTGATAAAGTTTTTAAATTGTGTCGCCATCTGCTGTAAATTTTTTGGCATTTTAAAACGTCAAAAATATATAATTAAATAACTAGATACCATTTTCGCTTCAAATTTGTTTCATTTCGATGTTATGTTGATTCTCATACCTGGGGTAAAAAGGGCTAACATGGCAAAGCAATACTACTGCGGAAGTTGTGATTAGAAAACTTATGCATTAGCTATATGGAACTGCCTCTTAAAGGTAACAAAATATTTTCTGTAAAATGATCTTTGTCATGTGTTTATATCATGTATCGTTTCAAATGTGTTTAGCAAAAAACTTATGCGAAGCGTAAGTTTCCAATTGAAATTTGTTATTCAGCAATTCAAAGAAAAAATATAATTCGATACCCAAGTCTAAAAATAAAATTTCGTTTCCCTTAATGAAATAAACATTCAAATGTTTGACTTTAAGGGGAAATGGGCACGCTGGACCGGGGGTCTCCAAAGCAAAGTGCATCAGTGTTATTCCTATGGAGAAAAAAAATATTTTCTCTGCCACATTTCTCCGGTTGTATTGACTATTTTTACAAGTGGATTTTTTATGTGATAAATGTAGCTGACTTACAGGTCCCGACCTTTCCACTTTTTGAAATGGGTTCGAATATTATTTTTAAATTTTCAATAAATAATTTTACACAAGATATTCGAAGCAATTTCAAAAAGTGGGAAGATAAAGACCTGTAAGTTATCTATATTGATTATTTAAAAAAACCGTTTGTAAAAATATTCAATACAGCCGGAGAAATGTGGCAGAGAAAATAGTTTTTTCGCCATTGGATTAACACTGAGGCACTTGAGTTTGAAGACCAGCGGTCCAGCGCGCCCATTCCCCCTTAACTACATTTACAGCTTTGAATAATAACTTGGTATAAAAGTTTAAGAAATATAATAACTTACATCAGGTAGATGTGCCCACGAATGGTCCAGACATTCGTTCAAATCGGCTCGGCATTCCTACAAAAAAATAATTTTAATTTTTAAAAATTAAATATTTTATTTAATTATACATCGAACCCCGTTAACGCAAACTCGAAGGAAGCACCAAAACAATTTTCATGTTAACCGAATTTCATGTTAACCGTAGGAATTGTTTTGCATTGAACCCAGAGAATATTTTTTAAAAAAATAACAATATTTCTATAAAATAACATTATAAGTATTCTAATTTCATAATGTAATAAACTAATTATGAACATGTATATACAATTAGTAATTCAATTGATAAAATTCATTTGGAGTAGTACATACTTTTGAAAAATTACGTTTAAATTTTAAAAATTAATTTTTTTAAGATTTTGTTTAATTTGTTCTTCGAAACTTTGAAATACTAGGGAAAAACGTAGGTTTGTAACAGAAACTGTCACTTAACCCGCTTCCACACAACAGTTGTGTTTAAAAGGTAAAAAGGCGCCAAACACAGCATTAATTCTATATTAAACATTTACATGCTAAATTTGGCTAGTTTCATTTATTTTATTTCGAAAATTCAATAATTATTACTTATCGTTTGATGTAATATTCCTCACTTTTAAATAGAATAAAAATTTCATATCAACATACAAGAATCTCGTACTGAAATATATTTGACGTCATTTCAAACTGATCGATTTCGTAAAAATAAATTTATTTTAATTTATTGTCTAAAAGTATTAAAGTTTCTCGATCGATTGTTGCGAATGGCAATGGTGATTTAATTCTAATAAAAATGGCTTCCTATGCTTTTCAAATGAGAAAAAATATGACGCCCATCGCCAATAGCCCTCGTGTAGCTCTAGTGCGACGATAATTCAAACCTAACCTAACCTAAGCTTTTCAAAGAGCATTAAATTTTGCAGTTTCTGCTCCTAATTTCTCTGTTCCTACATGACATAGACTCAAAATTCGGCGCTCGAGAAAGAATTTACACTCTTAAAACAAACGAGCGGTTTTAACTCTGAGTTAATTTCCACTCCTTTCCGTGCCGAAAATGCACTTCCCCTATAGGAGTGGATTTCACTCTTTTTGCGGAGTGGGTAAAAGAAATAAAAGAAAAGAATCTATGTCCTACACTCTTAAAACGAGCGGTTTTAATTCAGTCTGAGTTAATTTCCACTCCTTTCCGGTGCCGAGAATGCACTTTCTCTAGGAGTGTATTTCACTATTTTGTTTTAAGAGTGTCGTATTTCTATTAAAGCAATACTGCTGCCCCTCAAAACGTCAAACATGGTCATTGCGCACCCATGGATATATAAATGTGTTTTAGTATATATTGATTGTTACTCTAGTTTTTCTTTACAATTTTTGTGTTTTTGAAAAAAAATTGCGTAATATTATATTTAGAATTTATTTGTGTTAAGCGAGTTCGAGTTAACGAGGTTTGACTGTATTTTAATGTTTAAAATTCGGTCATACATCTGAAATGAGCGGGTTTCGGGTCTTGCGTGGCCATAGAAATGCTGAATGAAAAAAAATCTTTTCTTGAGTCTCTCGATTGGTGACGGCCCGCGCAGCCAAAAATGTCCGACGAATAATACCCCGTGTGGAGGGAGTGCACGTTAAATATCTTTCAAAGTCCTAACGCTGCGTACGATGTCGCCCTTAACGGTTGCGTTGGGTGTCTACTCAGGTGTCGGCTCGTCACTTGACTGTGGTTCTAAAATACGACGCCCGTCGGCAATAGCCCTCGTGTAGCTCTAGTGCGACGATAATTCAAATTAAACTTAAACCTCGATTGGTGAATCAAAGTCTCATGGAAGCAGAGCACCGTTCGAAGAAACCCAAGGAATAAAAGTTAGAAGGTTTTACGTCACCTGAAACAAGGTAATTTTTTATACTCACACAATTGGGTTGTTCAGGTGACGAAGTTTCTTTCATCTTTCATTCTTGCATTTCCTACTATCGGCTTTCCGATTGGTTCTCTGATCCCACATGACATAGACTCAAAATTCGGGGGGCGCCCGAGAAAGAATTTATTTCTATTAAAGCTGCTGCCCCTCAAAACCTCAAACATGGTCATTGCGCACCCATGGATAAAAATGTGTTTTTAGTATATCGATTGTTACTCTAGTTTAGCTTCCACACTACGTTTATAACGTAAAAAGTGGAAGGTATTATAATCGTTCAGTCCGTCCGTCTGCCCGTCTGTCCGTCCGTCCGTCTGTCACCCACTTTCACAGAAAGAACCACAAGTCCCACAGACAAGTGGGATACGTCATTTTAAAGCAAAAAATCAGATTAGGCTACATTCAAAATTTCATTAAAAAATTTGAATTAGAAGTTTATTTAAAGTTTAAATAACTAAAAATTTAATCTACATTGAAATAACATGCAAATTCCATTTTTATTCAATATTTTCACTGTTGCCATTTCGTTAAACGTACGAGAAACTTTATTTAAAATAAAAACTTTTGAAAGGATATTTATTTATGCGATATAATTCAGTTTGGATTGTTGTAATATCACAATAGAGTTCTTTTGATGGTACATTATATATGTATGAAGAAAGATGCATAGAGAATTCTAACTTGGCATAAAAAAATATGCAAAGTTTCGCTTTTATTTGTAACGCATCAATTGCTCTAATTACATATTTTTCGAACTGTAAATTAATATAACAAACGATAAATAACTGAATTTTCGAAAATGTTTAATTACAACTAGCTAAAGGCTCTGTTTGGCGAATTTCTTTCTGAGGTGTATAAATAGTTTGTTTCCTGTTGAGCACAAATGTTTTGTACAAGCGGTTTAAGTGACAGATTCTGTAACAAACCCTACTTTTTTCTTTACAATTTTTGTGTTTTTGTAAAAAATTTGCGTAAGATTATATTTAGAATTTTTTAAGTTTTGTTATAGTTATTTTTTATAATCCAAAGCAAAAAAAATCCATATTTAAAAAAAAAATTAATAATAGTAACAATCGTCCATGCCGAGTTGCTAGTGAAATACATAACTTGTTCTTACCTCAGCGTAATCTGTAAAAAATTTCTTTTTCCCTTCTGTCGTTTTTGCCTTGTCATCTAAAACAAAAAAATAATCAATTAATTAATATTTGGGTTATTTTATCTTTAATAACCTATATAAACTGTAACTAGGAGTGTGTAACATTATTATAAACTAACTTTTAATTTGATCATTCTGATTCTATTTTATTAAAAACACATTTTACGGTTTTTAAGTCAAAACTATCTTCATCTAACTGTTTATAAATTTCGCGTAAGTCTTATAATTAAACTCATAGTTTCTTGGCACAGAAGCCACGACCATGGGCGGAGCTATAAAACGTGCGGAGCAATCAGATGAAGAGGAAATTTCGGCCGTTTTATTTTGTCTTCATCTGATTGCTCCGCGAGTTTTATAGCTCAGCCCGTGGTCTGTGGCTTCTGTGCAAGGAAACTATGAGTTTAACTATAGATATGAGTTTTTAAATCCTTGCTAGCGCTATGGATATCATCCAAACATGAGTAAACGTTTAAGAGGGACTGTAAGTCCTATAAAGCTTATGCGCATTAGTTTTGAAATCACAACTTTTGCAAAAGAATTGCTTTGCCTTGTTTTCCCATTTTCACCAGGTATGGGAATCATCAAAACATCAATTTTTTTAAAAAAAATTTGAAAAGAAAATAACCTCCGGTTAAGTTTTAAAATGGTGTCGCCATCTGCTGAATATTTAGGGGCATTTTAAAACCTAAAAATATATAATTAAATAACTAGGTAACATTTTCGTTTCAAATTTGTTCCATTTCGATGTTATGCTAATTTCCATACCTGGTGGAAAAGGGAATTATTGAAATTTAAACTCATATTAGAATGTTTATTTCGAGGGATTCTCAGTCTTATAGAGCTAATGCATAATATTTGGAATCATAACTTCCGCAGAAGTATTGCTTTGCCATGTTAGCTCTTATTCCCCAGGCATGGGAATCAACATAACATCGAAATGAAACAAATTTGAAACGAAAATGTTATCTAGTTATTTAATTATATATTTTTGACGTTTTAAAATGCCAAAAATTTACAGCAGATGGCGACACTATTTTAAAACTTTATCAATTAATAATTGAATAACCGGATGTTACTTTCATTTCAATTTTGTTTTAAATTGATGTTATGATGATACCCATACCTGGGGGAAAAAGTCTAACATGACAAAGCCATACTTCTACGGAAGTTGTGATTCCAAAACTAATGCATTAGCTCTATGGGACTGACAGTCCCTCAGTTTGTTAACTTCTCGTAAGTCTTTGATATGAGTTGGTTGGTTGGTTTGTTGGTTGGATGGTTGGTTGGTAGACATATATTCAGGTTTGTGTGCTTGGTCAGAGACCCGCTTATAAACCTTCGTCAAGTAAGACAGACACGCACAACACACGCATAAGTGAAAGATGCTGCCATCTATCGCCACCTCCAGGGACCTGTACCCGTGGGGAACTGCGCCATGACCGCCCACAGAACTTTCGGGCCCACAGATTTAACGAGCACGTACTCCGCATATGCTCGGTGGATCTTCAGTGGTATCGGGACTCCGATTCAGAGATCTCCTGATCGCGGGACCTTCCGAGAACAAGGCCTTAACCACTAGGCTATCCACGGCCCCTTGATATGAGTTTCCTCATCCTTGCTAGCGATACTAATATCATCCAAATATGCGTAAACGGTTTAAACCCCGCTAAACCTCTCCAATAAATCGTTAGAATGTTTGACCAGAGTTGCGGAAAACGCGTGGCATACGGCTGACTTCAAACAACCCAATCGGTGTTATTACTTCTGTCTTGGGAAAATGGAATTTGGTTATAGGCTTTAATTAAATCTAATTTCAATACTTATCATCAAGTTCCATAGGGCCTTAGTGAGCCTAGTGGTCAGCGTCTCGGTCTCGGGATCGGAAGGTCCTGCGATCGAGTCCCGGTACCACTGAAGACCTACGAGTATATGCGGAGTACGTGCTCGTTAAATCTGTTGGGTCCGAAAGTCCTCTAGTTCCCATACCAAATCATACCTCGGGGGGTGACAAGCCAATTCTGGGGATCCTCTAGTTGGCCTCTGTCTCTAAAAATTAGATGGATCCACTTATGTGTGTGTCTTGTGTCTGTCTTATGTGACGAAGGTTTATAAGCGGGTCGCTGACCAAGCACACAAACCTGAATATATATGTCTACCAACCAACCAAGTTCCATTATAAATGATAAGTATGTGAAATTGGATAACGGTCGCGAAACGTAGCGAAATTTACGCCACGAAAGTCACCGCATATTCTATACGAGACATCGTTGGCTGGAGGAACCCAGTCGGTTAAAGGGGAAATGGGCGCGTGGACCAACACCTTAGTAGGTGTTGGCTGGACCACGGGTCCCCAAACTCAAGTACATCAGTGTTAATCCTATGGCGAAAAAACTATTTTCTCTGCCACATTTCTCCGGCTGTATTGAATATTTTTACAAACTGTTTTTTTAAATAATAAATGTAGAAAACTTATAGGTCTCTATCTTCCCACTTTTTGAAATTGCTTCGAATATTTTGTGAAAAAATATTTATTGAAAATTTAAAAAAATATTCGACCCAATTCAAAAAGTGGGAAGGTCGCGACTGTATGACAGCTACATTTATCACATAAAAAAATCCGCTTGTAAAAATATTCAATACAGCCAGAGAAATGAGGCAGAGAAAATAGTTTTTTCGCCATAGGATTAACACTGATGCACTTCACTTTGGAGACCCCCGGTCCAACGTGCCCATTCCCCCTTAAGCGGATGAGACCGATTGACCCCCGGGTCTTCTAACCAAAGTGTCTCTGTGTTAATCCAATGGAGGGAAAAAAATTCTAAGGCACATTTCTCCGGCTGTAATGGATATTTCTACAAATGGTTAATTCATATGATAAGTAAAGCTGACTTACAGGTTTCCATAATCCCACTTTTTAAGATGGGTTGAGAATATTTTTGGTAAAATTATTCATTGAAAAAAATTTTAAAAATCTATTTGAACCCATTTCAAAAAGTGGGATTGTAGAGACTTGTAAGATAGCTACATTTATCACATGAAAAAACGTTTGTGGAAATATCCAATACAGTCGGAGAAATGTTGTTGAGAAATTATTGTTTTCCGCTTTATTAACACAGAGGCACTTTGGTTTGAAGACCCTCGCCGCAGTCAATCGGGTTCATTCGCTCTTAAGGGGGAATGGGCGCACTGGACCGGGGTCTCCAAAGCAAAGTGCATCAGTGTTAATCCTATGGAGAAAAAATATTTTCTCTGCCACATTTCTCCGGCTGTATTGAATATTTTTACAAGCGGATTTTTTATGTGATAAATATAGCTGACTGACAGGTCCCGACCTTCCCACTTTTTGAAATTGGTTCGATTTTTTTTTTAAATTTTCAATAAATAATTTTACATAAAACATTCGAAGCAATTTCAAAGAGTGGGAAGATAGAGACCTGTAAGTTATCTACATTTTTTATTTAAAAAAAACCGTTTGTAAAAATATTCAATACAACCGGAGAAATGTGGCAGAGAAAATAGTTTTTTCGCCATTGGACTAACACTGAGGCACTTGAGTTTGGAGACCCGCGGTCCAGCGCGCCCATTCCCGCTTAAGGCTTTCACCTTGCATGCGAAATGACCCAGGTTCGGGTTCGGGCATACCCAAAATACCAGCCGACCTATAAACGGCCTGTGGAGCCAAAAAAGTCCAACAAATAATACTACGTGGACAGGGATTACAAGTTGAATATGCTCCAAAGTCTTAACACCTCGTACGATGTCGCCCATAAAAGTTGCGTTGGGTGCCTACTCGTCACTTGACTACGGCTCTCAATTACTCATGAAGCTCTTAATCTGATCCCCGTCGCCAATAGCAATATTGTAGCCCTAGTGCGACGATAATTAAACCTAACCTATACGAGTCAGTGTGGGGTTTTTTTTTTTGTTAGGTGTATTGTATAGTCCGGCTATCACTACTTAGCATCCCAAATATTTTGATTTTGAGATAGTTTAATTTGTAAATAGGTAGGGAACCTAAAGGAGGAAGTATTGCCAATCCCATGGTGTTTGGCGAGCCTAGGCGATTGTTGTGTTAGTTTGGTTGGAAATAATGTGTCATACTAAAACTACTCACAGGTTATTGGTGAAAGGAGGATTATAGTTGATTACTGATGGTCGTCATCAATTTAAAAGCATTTCTTTTCTATCTATACTTGATCGTCAATAGATTTGCATCTTTAGTATGTATTATTTACCATATTCAGTATCACTTCGGGGAAGCACGCTGTAAGTTTAAAAAAATTAGCTATGCAATAATAGTGAACCCAAGTTCGAACTGCCCTTCAGTTGAGAAAAAGGTTTCTAAACCTCAAACAAATATGCACCTGTCAAGCAATGAATCGCCAAATATAGTAACTCTGTTTAAACCAAATCTTCTTTACCCCTTTTCTTTTTTCCAGTGATAGTTTGGACTCGTTTAAAACACACGTCATAGATGCCAAGAAGTGGTGGGGGGACTATACTAGCCCTCATATTCTTTTAGAAAACTTATAAAACTTTTTTTAGACAATATTTCCTCGAATTCGTATTTATCGCTTTTGAGTTTTTCGGTCACGGGCAAACTTTGGGTATGAATGCAATGTACTGTAAAATGTATCGCTCCCTCGTGATTAGTTAGTGCAGCTTTCGTACATGTTACGCAAAAGAAAAAGAGGGAAGCCAAAAACAACGTGGCGTAGAACAATCAACAAGGAAGTAAAAGAACTTAACAAGTCATAGGGAGAGATTAAGACCATTGCTTCCAACAGGGTGAGGTGGCGGACCAGGACGGAGGCCCTATGCTCCATGTTATAGTGAAAGAGGTATAAGCAAGTAAGTAGTACATGTTACAGACATTTGCATCATGATTAATTAAATTGAATTAAAATAAATAGATTTAATGTCCAAGGGTTTATCCTGAAGTAACGGAGTTTTTTCCTTAAGTGAAGTTACATGGTCGACCTGCGATTTTGAACATTCACTAGTAATTCGAACCTTTTTTAAAAAGTCAACCCCGAGTACAACGCAAAACGTTAATCATTTTACATGAAATCTCACTTAGTCATTGAGCTAGAAGGGAAACTGGAGTGACGTGTCAGCTAGCCGAAAACCCACTCACACCCTTTTGAGCGAACAGGGCAGAAAAGGACTATTTTCCCTACACTTGTATGCAATGCTTGTATGAGACCCCTCTATCATATTGACTTGGGCTCCTAAATGTATTTTAACATTTTTAGTTCGAAAGAAATTAACTTTCTTAAACTTTAAATTCCAACTTTTTTTAAGAAATAACCATGTGGATCACTAACTAAGAACCAGCGAACCCAATAGCGAAATAGGCCCGGTTCGCTTCTGCTGCAGTGCCGTGTATTCCTCCGCGTTTCGTTACTGAACCGGCTCGTTTGCTGCCCTGTTCAGTGAATCACACACCTCACTCCAGTTTTCCTTCTAGCTTAATGCACTTAGTATTATGAACTAAAAATTCCGAGGGTTTTAAAGTTAAAAGGCGTAGTTAAGTAAGTCACAGTGTAAATTATTCAAAGTAACCAAGTCACAAAACACGAAAAATCAACAATTTTTTTAAATAGCATTTTGTTATTAAAAATGAGTTCGATATCGGTTTTCTTGAAATTATTATCCAATTGTTTGATTTAATTTTTATTATTTAAATTTAGAAAAATAATTTTTCTACTTACTTTAATACTTAAATTCTCAATAATTTTTTAATTAGTTTAAAGAAAGGACCTCAGTGGAAGGGGAAGGATTATTAGGGGCGAAAGAGGTAACAATGTGTTTTTTAAAGAGATTAACCCTAGTGGAATCGGGTTACTGCACCTCTACTGCTATTCAAGACCAAACAAAAAGGAAAACCGGTTCTAAGAACTGATTGTTTTCAAGGTAGGTAGGTAGGTTTGAATTATCGTCGCACTACAGCTACACGAGGGCTATTGGCGACGGGCGTCGTAATTTTGAACCACAGTCAAGTGACGAGCCGACATCTGAGTAGGCACCCAACGCAACCGTTAAGGGCGACATCGTACGCAGCGTTGGGACTTTGGAGCATATATTTAACGTGCACTTCCTCTACACGGTGTATTATTCATCGGACATTTTTGGACTGCACGTGCCGTCTGCAGTTATTTTTGGCGATGCCCGGACCCGAACCTGGGACCTTTCGCATGCAAGGCGTACGCCTAACCGACTGGGCTCCCCAGCCCCGATTGTTTTCAAGAATCGCATATCCCTACATTGACCACTGAAATATGTATCCACACGCAATACCGTAAGTTTGCCCAAATGCTTTGCCGCCATAATATCATAATGATAAAATCCATTTCCATTAGGAAAAGGTAGACACGTTCTTTTTAAGAGAATAGTTAGTTCTATTTTTGTTAATGAGTTGTAAGAGGTCTCACGGTTTTGTGGGGGAGCCCAGTCGGTTAGGCGCTCGCCTAGCATGCGAAAGGTCCCAAGTTCGTGTCCGGGCACCGCCAAAATAACTGCCGACCTAATAACGGCCCGTGCAACCAAAAATGTCCGACAAATAATACTCCGTATAGAGGGAGTGCACGTTAAAATACGCTCCAAAGTCCGAACGCTGCGTACGATGTCGCCCTTAACGGTTGCGTTGGCTGCCTACTCGGGTGTCGGCTCGTCACTTGACTGTGGTTCTAAAATACGACGCCCCGTCACCAATAGCCCTCGTGTAGCTCTAGTGCGACGATAATTCAAACTAAACTAAACATGGATTTGTGGTAGTTAAGCTTAAATTTTCTAGGCATCGTAATCGTACCTTCCGTCACGATCGACACGCCGCTTTGGAATAATTGGAAAATACGCTATCGCTATGCGTTAGTATTTCTGTGAAGCAATGTGAGTGTGACAGTCGTTAGCTGTTGTTTTCTTACGAAACTTAAGAGGGACTGTAAGGCCCATAGAGCTAACGCATTTTAGTTTTGAAATCACGACTTTTGCAAAAGAATTGCTTTGCCATGTTATCCCATTTTCACCAGCTTGGGAATCATCAGAACATCAATTTAAAACAAAATTGAATAGAAAATAACATCCGGTTATTTAATTTTAAAGTTTTTAAAATAGTGCCGCCATCTGCTGTATATTTTTGGTATTCAAAAACTTCAAAAATATATAGTTAAATAACTAGATAACATTTTCGTTCCAAATTTGTTTCATTTCGATTTTATGTTGATTCTCATACCTGGGGGAAAAGGGCTAACATGGAAAAGCAATACTTCTGTGGAAGTTGTGATTCCAAAGCTAATGCATTAGCTCTTTGGTACTGACAGTACCTCTTAAGTTGTCTGAAACCCATGCTGACGGTCGTCGACGTGGTGCGATGTGTTAAGACGTCACATTGGATTCCTTCTCAGGTTCAACCCTTGTCATAGAATTATAAAAAAAAAACTAAACTCATCGGCGCAACTGCCCATTAGTGGGCCAAGGCCTGCAGTGCCCATTTCAGCTTTCGTGACCTAGGGCCCTGGGGTGCTAGGCATATGTCCCGGTAAGGTGGTCAGCCTGACGCGGAACCCCCAGTGTTTAGCTCCCAAGTATGTTTGGTATCCATTTTATCGACCCACTTAAGGGATGAAAGGATGGGTCAACCTCGCCCGATCCGGGATTCGATCCCCGGACCTGTGGCGTGGCGATGCGAAGTACTGCCACTGGGACTCATAGAATACCTCGTCAGAGAATCATGCCGGACAAAAAAAAAATCCTTCAAAATGCTGCACTCTAAATCTATGGTAGTCTAAAGTTCTGATGCCACTTAGGATCGTAAGATGTAGACGAATTTGTTTCAGTGATTAGATTTTAACCATAAAATCATGAAAAAATTTCCATAAATCGTATTTTATCATTTCTTTTAAGTTATAGTGTTTTTCGAACAATGACCAAAATAACAAATAAAACGAATAACTAGCCGACCCAGCAGAGCAACGGTTAGGGAGCTAGCCTTTGGAGCCTCTGGGTTCGGGTTCGAATCCCGGTAAGGCATGGATGTTTGTGTTTGTCGAGTATATGCGGAGTACGTGCTTGTTAAATCTGTTGGGTCCGAAAGTCCTGTGGGCGGTCATTGCGCAGTTTCCCACGGGTACAGGCGTACAGGTCCCTGGAGACTATTTCCCTCCTCTTCAGGTACATGTCTAAATTGTGGAGGTGGCGATAGATGGCAGCATCTGTCTTGTATGCGTGTGTATGTCGTGTCCGTCACTTCTTGACGAATGGTTTAATAAGCGTGGCTTTGGTAACCAAGCACAAAAAGGCCTGAAAATATATGTTACCAACCAACCAACTAATAACTATGTGGATTGTTGTTTTAGTTAAATAATTGAATAACAAGCTGTTTTGCGAAATGTAAAACCTTCTGTCCCTCCACTAAGATGACCCTTTGACGTTGCTCAAAACCTTTTAAAGCAATACTTGAATTTCAAAAATATTTAATTAGATTCATGGGATTGACGATCCTTACTTTTAAATACTAGGTGTTAGATAAATTAGGGTTTTATATTTCGCATCTCTTTTTTCCACATGACAAGATGGCAATTATCTCTGTCTGAGGCGAGACGGAAAGTATGCGCAACTTCTAAAATAGAAGCACAACCGTAGGGTTGGGCGGTTTTAAAAAAAAACCGGTTATCGGTTTAACTGGTACCGGTTATCGTGTCACTCAAAACTGGCTACGATTTTTGTATGTTTCTATGTACAGTCCCTGGACAAATTATTAGACGCACTGTACTTTTTTTTAGTAATTTTATGTTTCTTAAGAGTTTTTATGCAATAATGGTATATTTAAACTGCAATATTATTGATTTTTATTTAAAAGAATTGTCGTAGACTACATATTTGTATTTAATAATGGAATAATAATAAATACAATAATTAAAATAATAATTATTAATTAATAATTTTTTAATTTATTAATTTATTTATTATTTATGTGTGGAATCATCATCCTCAAATGCAGGAGACAGTACAGTCTTGCATTAATAGCATGCCGCGCAGAATTATTGCTTTTATAGCGGCTAAAGGTGTCTCAACTAAATATTGACTTTTACTAACATTTATTTCACTTTTCTTTAAAACTTAAGAAACTTATGCTTTTCTAAATGAATGCTGTTTTATTTATGTCAAATAAATCGGTAATTGATTGGATAATATAAAAATAAAAAACAAATCAATTTAAAATAATAAAACGGTACAATATCACCCGGTAATTAATATTTTACATGAAATCTTGCAGTGCGTCTAATAATTTGTCCAGGGACTGTATAGCACATAGTAGTTCCAGTTTTTAAATAAATGGTTCAGATTACTTTATTAAACTTCTGTTTATCCAATTTTACTTGGGTTCGGTTATTTTTAAATTGATAACATATATCTTTGATAACAATGTGCCAGGTTTTTATAAAGAACTAAACTAAAACTGGTTCTAGTTAATTGGTTGTTTCAGATGGCGTAAGTTTCCAGTTTTCTTTCTTGCATTTTAGCGATTTCATTGGTTATTTCGGTTTCACTGTCAATGCATGGTAAATCCTCAGATATTTAGTATTTAAGATACTTAAAGAGTACAGGGGAAAAACCGCTTAATTTCGTAGAAAACTTTCATCATCAGGCATCTTTGGCGATGATAGCGAGTAATCGCCTAAGCTGGGGTAAGGAAACCAGTTTCTCAATTTTGTTGTGCATCTTCTCTCACTGCAACCCTGAAATTCAGCTCCACGTTTTATTCAAAACACTGTGTTCATCATCATGTTAAGCTTTAAAAATAAAGTACGATTGATTGAAAATCACGGAACAATTAAGAGAAATTTTAAGATTCGCAAATTAATTGAAAAGTCCTAAACCACGGCTTTTCTACCTACCGAGATTCACGCGATGCACGATTCCGACGCTTGGACCAAGCGAAGAAGAAAGATAGAAACCGGTTTCCTGCCGCCAATGTCCGCCAAGCAGACACAATTACGGGACGACTCCTAATAAATCAAGCGGTTCTTCCCCTGTACTCTTCACTTATATTTAACGGATATTTTATTTTTAGTAATTAGATAAAACTATTCTACAGATTACAGCAAAAAAAATACCCAACGTAAGAGGAACCAATTGAAAACAAAGACAATGAAACGAACAATAAGAGAAAATATAAAAAAAAAAACATTTTAAAACATACACATGACCATAATTATTTAGCGATTCCAATACTCTTATATTTAATTGAAATATAATAGTGTACTTGACTATATCGCTAAAATGCCTTCCAATATTAAATTAATTATAGTTTGAACCCAAAAATAACAAACGTATATATTTTTTTTGCAAAATAAATCTTTAAATAATTCATAAAAATCATTTTAAAATTGCTTATTTTTCATCGGTACGTCACGTGATCACAAACACGTCGATTTGGCTGACGTCACTAGTATATATAAACAAACTGGTGTGATGTTTTTTTGCTTGCAATTAAACTAGATTTAATCTAATTTACGATTAGAATAAAAATTGTATAAATGGAAGAAGGTTTTACAGAAGCGGATAGTTCAAATTTGCTGAAAGTAGATTCCAAAATGGTGTTTCAAAGTTTGTTTATAGTTACTAGTGACGTCTTAGATACCACGTGACAGCCACAAAGCGCGTTCGGGCGTAATGCGTCGTCCTAATTCTAAAATTCATTTTCTCCATTTTTATGGGGTATTTGAAAAAAAGAAAAAATACGGGTCTAATATTTTTGGCATAAGACTATTTTAAGCCAATAAAAAAAATTTGGTCAAACGCCCTATTCCAAAATGACCAAGAATGAAAACAGTACCACTGTAACTGTTGCTACTCATTACATGGAACATGCCCATTGACTGACTTCAATGTTGCAACAGGTTCAGTCAAATATCCGGTTACTGCCGGTTTAACTGAATCCAAAAACCGTTACACTCTCCGGTTTTCCATCCCTGCAAAACTCACACACGATCAGCTAGACGATCAACCGTATGATCAAAAATAAAGAATAAGCACCTCCAAGATATGCCGCTTGTGGTTCGCGATTATTGGAATTGATGGGCATTAATATGTTAGTGTGTTAAAATTGTAATGGTGGTCATGAGTGGCATCAGTACCAGTGGTATTGTTTTCATTCATAGGCTTTTCTGGAATTATATTTGTTTTGGTGATAATTTGATCTATAGTTAAACTCATGGTTTCCTTGCACAGAAGCTACGACCACGGGCCTATAAAACGCGCGGAGCAATCAGATGAAGACAAAATAAAAAGCCTGAAATTTCCTCTTCATCTGATTGCTCCGCGCGTTTTATAGCCCCGCCCATGGTCGTGGCTTCTGTGCAAGGAAACTATGAGTTTAACTATACCTACTTAAATTTATCAAAATAAACAAACCTTCAGACAAGTGAAGAACATAGTTAACCATAGTTGGTTGGTTGGTTGGTAGACATATATATTCAGGTTTGTGTGCTTGGTCAGAGACCCGCTTATAAACCTTCGTCAAGTAAGACAGTCACAACAGACAACACACACACATAAGTGGATCCATCTAATTTTTAGAGACAGAGGCCAACTAGAGGATCCCCAGAATTGGCTTGTCACCCCCAGAGGTATTGATTTGGTATGGGAACTTAGAGGACTTTCGGACCCAACAGATTTAACGAGCACGTACTCCGCATATACTCGGTAGGTCTTCAGTGGTACCGGGACTCGATCGCAGGACCTTCCGATCCCGAGACCGAGACGCTGACCACTAGGCTCACTACGGCCCCTTAACCATAGTTAACGAGGCCCTGACTGTACCACTGCACAAAGCATTGCCAGGGCACAAAATTTCTTATGCACTCTTGTCACACTAGCTCAACGACACGACAACCGTGGTGGAAATAAAGGAATGCGAGGTCTTAATAAGATATAAAGCCGATTTCGTGGAAGATGTTTGTGTCAGGGGAAAATGGTTATAGTGTGCCACTTTTTAGTTGCTTAAAATGTATTTGTAATGTATATTTGCTCCAATTTTTAGGAAAGCTGTTCAATTTTTGTCCCTAACTTTACAATCAGAATTGTTCTTGAAGTTTTATACCAGCGGTTCCCAGGCGATCGCCCCCAAGTGGGCGATTTGTGTTATCAAGGGGGCAAAAAATACTTGAGGGGCGATCAGGGGGAGATGAGTATTCAAAGGGGGAAAATTAAAATAATGTTGTACCTTTGTACAGTAAAACCATTCTCCAACCATAACCAAACCAGCCAATTTTTACTCTAAACTCTCTTAAATTTTCTAGAAACCAGCAAAAATATCTTAGTTAATTAGTTCACTTTTTTTCTTTAAAAATATGTTAAAAATATGTGTTTTATGTTTTTTTTATTTTATTTAAAAATGATCGGATAAAGCTTCTTTGGTTGTTTTTATAAACGGTAGTAAGTGTTATAAAACTGTTTAATAGTTACACTTTAACTCAAATTATGATTAGACATAACATGACAATTAAAAGGGAGCGATGGATGTTCATCAACCTAAAATACGAGGCGATGGTCCAGAAAAGATTGGGAACCACTGTTTTATACTGTTCACTGCCATCGTACATACGACATAAAAAAAAAGTGCCGTAAACTATTTAATTTATACTTTTGAGAAAGTTTCGAGAATATTTTAAATTAAATACACCGGGAATTTTAGCCTTTAATTTTCATTTAATTCGATAACTTTAATAAAAAAAATTAATCGGAAATCTGAATATAGGGTTAAAAATGTATTTATTTTAACCGGGTTATACTGTAATAGTTGCAATAATGCTAAACTATCAAATATAATTTTAAATATTCCATCCCTGCTCTAAATTGTAACCGTACAATATCTTCAATAATAGCCAGACTACGAACAAAACATTTAAAAGGAATGAAAATCTCAACGGAAGGACAAAGAAGCTACTCCACACACTGCCCAAACTGTCCTGGTGTCCAACTGTCCCCGCAGCATATCTTTGGCTGCCCCGCAATTCAAGCCAGGCTCTTCAGGATTGGCTTTGAAGACCCAGAAATTTTAATTCTCTCCGAAGATGCAGAGGAAATAGCGAAAGCTGTCTACGACAGCTTCGGATCCATCTAGTTTTTGCACACATCATGGACACGACAACAACAACAACAATGCTAAACTTACAATACACATTGTGCCATTTGCGTCCAAACCAGCACCGAACAAAAAAACCCAAAATCGCAACCTTTTTCATGTTAAATTAATGTGTTTATGAGCTTCTCTTGGTCGCAACCTTTGAAAGCGAATGAGCTCGATTGACCAAAGTGCCTCTGTGTTAATCCAAAGGAAGAAAAATTATTTCGAAGCCACATTTCTCCGACTGTATTGCATATTTAACATTTACAAATGGGGTTTTTATATAAGATAAATGTAGCTGACTTACAGGTCTCTATATAATCCCACTTTTTGAAATGGGTTCGAATATATATATAAACCGATATGGGCTTCTGGAGCCGTATATATCACGTATCCGCAATATATCATGTTTAATGATTTTCGTCCGTCGTCGATGATCCGTTTTTGCATGATCTTTTTTAGGCCGCAGCTGCGTCGTAGTTTTAATGTTTTACTGGATTATCGATATTCATGGTACACTCGTGAAATTGTCGTGAGTGAAAATGCAAAATTCATCTCCATCTCGGAGATGCATGGATATGAAATTCCATTTCTCAACCACCGATACTTTCAAAATCCCTTCAATTTTCATAACCTGACATGATAGCAGCGCACATAGACGCTTCTGAACATAGCGACGAACTTCGATTGGTTTTATACACCTTTATTCGCAGATGTATGCCTATACCAGTTATTTTGGCTCTTCTGTGTATAATCGTATATACACTCTTAAAACAAAAGAGTGAAATTCACTCCTATAGGAGAAGTGCATTTTCGGCACCGGAAAGGAGTGGAAATTAACTAAGACTGAGTTAAAACCGCTCGTTTTAAGAGTGTAGGACGCAGATTGGTTTCTTTTATTTCTTTTACCCACTCCGAAAAAGAGTGAAATTCACTCCTATAGGAGAAGTGCATTTTCGGCACGGAAAGGAGTGGAAATTAACTCAGACTGAGTTAAAACCGCTTGTTTGTTTTAAGAGTGTATATAAGCAGTTTATTCGTTACTTGTACAGGAAGCTGACTCATGATTCTTCACGCAATATATGCATTAATAATAATATCGATTGCCCTCATTTATTGATACAGGTTATTTTATTGGTTCTTCGTTTCTCACTGCGTAATGGGGCCCGGATGGCCGAGTGGTTTGCATCACAGACCATTACGCTAGCAGTCTGCGCGCTGTAACGGGTGCGGGTTCGATTCCCGCCTTTGCCCTGGGTGTACTTCCTTTCTCTGTGACAGTAAAAATTCTTTCTGTGTCTGTCTTACTTGACGAAGGCTTATAAGCGGGTCTCTGATCAAGCACACAAGCCGGAATATATATGTACCTCACTGCGTAATGGACGTTTATTTTCAACAAGTTTGGATTCTACCGCGTATGGTTTTTATTATTCTTTTAAGGGGACACGGTACCACTTTCAATTTTTTTTGATTTTGACATATTAACTATAAAATTGGTGTTTTATTAGTTCAACCTATATTTAAAAACAATATATGACAAAAAATTTAAAAAACTATTTTAGTTTTTAAGTTATTTGAAAAAAAATTTAACTTTTTTTAAATGCTAAGGCTTTTTTGAATACAAATATTTTAACCCGATTTTTTCCTCATGTACTTTAAACTGTTTTACATAAGAATTGGTATCCAAATTTGATTTATCTTCAGTAGTTGTTTCATAAAAAATATTTATCTAGAAAATCCCAATTTTTTTTTAGCATATATTTGGAAAATTTCGACTTTAGTATTTTTTTATAAAAAAAAGTATTACTTTTGAAAACAATTTTGATACCAATTCTTAATGTCAACATATTTGACAGACTGCATACAAAATTCCTTAGTTTTTTATAAATAATTAAAAAAAAACTTAGCGTTTTGAAAACCTTGTTATCATGGAAAAATGAACACAGAGAAAAACACGTTTAAAGTTTTCTTTCGTTTGCATTTTTATCCTACCTTTCCGCATAAAAAGTGGAATAACTTTTTTAAAAAAGTAGATACACTTTTGAAACTTGGTAGACTTATTAAGAAGATTCCAAACTTTAATTTTAGCAAATATAAAAAAATCGCAATTTTTACCGTTTTTGAGGTACTGTGTCCCCTTAATTGTTTGTATAATTCTTTTATTTACGATCTTGATGTTTTTTATATGTTACCAAATGTTTTTAAATCTATTGTTTTGTCTCTGTTTTAACTTATTTATGTATGTGCCCCCTATAATTGGGATTTTCTCCTGTAGTTGTGACATAATAAAATAAACTAAAATATGTTATAATAATAATGATAAACTCACCTGCACACTGTGCCATCTGAGCCCACACCAGCACCGAACATAGCACCAATATCACAACCTTCTCCATGTTAACTGGGTGTGTTTGTGATACTATCTTGGTCGAAGACCTTTAAAGACGGACAGACAGATCAAAATCCCCCCAAAACTTGTCCAAAACTCATTAAGGAGTGCCCTCACGTTGTATTTATACAGATCACCTACGTCCTTTTTCAGTTGACAGTTTTGAGATTTTACGTTCTTTTTTGGAAGGTGTTAGACGTTTTGTCTAATATATATTTTTTCAATTACTACTTGGGACTGGGGAACCCAATCGGTTAAGGCGTTTGCCTTTCATGTGGAAGGTTCAAGGCTCGGGTCCGGGCTTCTCCAAAATAACTGCCGTCCTATAAAAGGCCAGTGCAGCCAAAAATGTCCGACGAATAATATCCCGTGTAGAGGGAGTGCACTTTAAATATATTCAAAGTACCAACGCTGCGTACAATTCGCCCTTAACGGTTGCGTTGGGTGCATACTGGTGTCGGCTCGTCACTTGACTGCGGTTCTAAATTACGAAGCCCGTCGCCAATAGCTGTCGTGTAGCCCTAGTGCGACGATAGTTCAAACTACCTAACCTTCAAATACCTTATATGAAATATATGGTAATAATAGTCTTGCGATGGGGGTAGAAAATCCGAAATGGAGATGTTGTGTTGGTGCACGGTTAACTTCAATAACAAGGCCAGAGAAGCTCTCTCAAACATGAGCGTAGACGGAAATTTTGACGTCACTGTTCCCACCGTTCGTTTTAAGAGTGTAGGACGCAGATTGTTTTCTTTTGTTTCTTTTACCCACTCCGAAAAAGAGTGAAATTCACTCCTATAGGAGAAGTGCATTTTCGGCACGGAAAGGAGTGGAAATTAACTCAGACTGAGTTAAAACCGCTCGTTTGTTTTAAGAGTGTAAATGTTTTTTTTTAAACCCAGAAAGGAGGTTTTGACGTGAAATAACATTGTTATAAGATTATGGTTAATTTTGAATTTATCAGGAAAATTGGGACGACAGTAAGTTCATATTGAGGAAGATTTTTGTGATAGGAGGATGTGCATTTTATAGTGATGTATTTTTATTTTGGAATTTTAAAGCAATATAAGTAACGGGATTTTATTCTTTATAATGAACGGGAACAAAGGCAAAGCTTATTATCCTATAGCAAATTAAATGACACATATACTTGGATCGATTTGATATTATTTTAGTCCGTGCGAAGAACGGGTATTTATTTGCTAGTATGTCATATGTGGTTCTAAAATACGACGCCCGTCCCCAATATCCCTCGTGTAGCTCTAGTGCGACGATAATTCAAACTAAACTAAACTAAACTTTATAGGTCATGTTAAGCAATTGAAAATATCAAGTTAAAACTAAGAGTGCTATTTTTCTTTTACTTCCCTGACATTGGCCGGAAATTCGAGTTCCAAAGGTGAATCTCTTCCGTTTAATTGTACCTCTTCCGCATAGCTGTTAAATCTCTCTTCTCAGTAGATAAAGGGACTAAGTGCGACATTGTATGTGTGAATGATATGGAGATAGAGTACCTAGGATATTGGCTTTTATAAAGGATACAGAGTCATGACAACCGGAGACGAATTCAAAAACATGTCGTCTACCTAACCTTATGTTCATTTGGCGCCATCTTTACAGTACATATTTTCTTGATAGAGTAGATCTATAAAAAGATTGGATGAGTAGGGTTGGGTCGAATTATCATCGCACTAAAGCTACATAAGGGCAGCTTTTTAACTCTTCAGTACTTTAAGGGGGAATATAGCGCGCTGGACCGCGGGTCTCCAAACTCAAGTGCCTCAGTGTTAATGCAACGGCGGAAAAAGTATTTTTTCTGCCACATTTCTCCGGCTATATTGAATATTTTTACAAACGGTATTTTTTTTTAAATAATAAATGTAGATAACTTACAAGTCTCTATCTTCCCACTTTTTGAAATTGCTTCAAATATTTTGTGTAAAATTATTTATTGAAAATTAAAAACATTATTCGAACCAATTTCAAAAAGTGGGAAGGTCGGGACCTGTAAGTCAGCTATATTTATCACATCAAAAAATCCGCTTGTAAAAATATTCAATACAGCCGGAGAAATGTGGCAGAGAAAATACCTTTTTCGCCTTTGGATGAACACTGATGCACTTTGCGTTGGAGACCCGCGGTTCAGCGCGCCCATTCCCCCCTAAGTTCGAGCTGTTGAGTGGTTTCAGACAGACAGACAGAAAGACAGACGAACCAATGTTGGAAAAACACTTCAGCATCCTCCAAAACGTGTAGAAAAAACAAATTATTCATAACGTATTTTCGGTCCCGCATCGCAATACTTTCATTGCGATGCGGGACCTACTAGCATGCGAAAGGTCCCAGGTTCGGGTCCGGGCATCGCCACATAACTGCTGACCTATAAACGGCCCGTGTAGCCAAAAATGCCAGACGAATAATACGTAGAGAGAGTGCACCACGTTAAATATCCTTCAAAGTCCTAACGCTGCATACGATGTCGCCCTTAACGGTTTCGTTGGGTGCCTACTCAGGTGTCGGCTCGTATCTTGACTGTGGTTCTAAAATACGACGCCCGTCACCAATAGCCCTCGTGTAGCTCTAGTGCGACGATAATTCAATTCAACTTTCGCCAAGCATCTCCTACTTGTTGTATCCTCAATAATTACAGCAGCCTTTTTTCTACTGAAGTCGAGATATATGCAATTTAAGTAAAGACGTCGTAATCAGGGGAATGGCGATAAATCATGTCAGTAATATGACACTTTTTATAGATTAAGAGGTCGCTTCTTCGTCTATGGTGTTACGTCATCTCTGTCATGGTAATGTAACGTTGTAAGTGACTTTTGTAGTAGCACGATGGTAACTTTCAAATAAACTAAACCCTTCGGCGCAACAGCCCATTACTGGGCCAAGGCCTGCCGTGCCCATTTCAGCTTTCGTGACCTGGGGCTCTGGGGTGCTAGGCATATGTCCCGGTAAGGTGGTCAAGCTAAGCAACTCAAGTGTACATAATGTGAAAGCCAAAGGCATGCTGCATACGGCTGTGGGTATTGGTAAGTAACCGGTTTATTCAGAGTTGGATGGTTTAAAACCGTTTGATTTTGATCGTGTTGAAAGGGAGAACGGAAGCTAATAAATAATCCGGGTCATATTTAAGATTATTAAACTCCTCAGCGCAACAGCCCATTAGTGGGCTAAGGCCTGCCGCGCCCATTTCAGCTTTCGTGACCTAGGGCTCTGGGGTGCTAGGCATATGTCCCGGTAAGGTGGTCAGCCTCACGCGGAACCCCCACTGTTTAGTTCCCAAGCATGCTTGGTACCCATTTTATCGACCCACTCAAGGGATGAAAGGATGGGTCAACCTCGCCCAATCCGGGATTCGATCCCAAGACCTGTGGCGTATACTTTCGAATACCTTATATGAAATATAAGGCAATGAAATTATTGCGATGGGGTTGAAAATCTAAAATGAAGATTTTATGTTTTTTGAAACTTTTTACCCGTTTCAGAGGGTGCTGCTTTCGAAAAAGTGGTTTTCGAACACTGGTCGGTCTGTTTGAAACATAGATACCATAGTTAAAGTATTAGATTGGCAGATCACGTGACCTCCAATGCTAACGACGGGACGCATGGAGACCAGAAAAAGAGGGCAATGGGGCCAGTGTTGCCACCACTTTAAGGAGAAAAACACTACGAAAAAATACCATATAATTCTAAAATTACAAAAACATACCATAAAAATAGTAGCAAAGCGTTTCACGTTGTTTTTTTTAAGTCACTAAAAAGATTCCAAAATGCAGCTAAAATTTGTATGGTATTGTTTTGTAATTTTAGAATTAAATGGTATTTTTTCGTAGTGTTTTTCTCCTAAAACTTGTGGCAACACTGCCCCCATTGCCCTCTTATTCTAGTCTCCGTGCGCGTCCCGTCGTTAGCATTGGAGGTCACGTGATCTGCCAATCTAATACTTCAACTATGATATCTATGTTTTGAAACCATTCTAATGCTCACACTAAATGAAGTACGGACTTACACGAGTCTTGGGCCGTAGTGAGCCTAGTGGTCAGCGTCTCGGTCTCGGGATCGGAAGGTCCTGCGATCGAGTCCCGGTACCACTGAAGACCTACCGAGTATATGCGGAGTACGTGCTCGTTAAATCTGTTGGGTCCGAAAGTCCTCTAAGTTCCCATACCAAATCAATACCTCTGGGGGTGACAAGCCAATTCTGGGGATCCTCTAGTTGGCCTCTGTCTCTAAAAATTAGATGGATCCACTTATGTGTGTGTGTGTGTGTTGTCTGTTGTGTCTGTCTTACTTGACGAAGGTTTATAAGCGGGTCGCTGACCAAGCACACAAACCTGAATATATATGTCTACCAACCAACCAACCAGTATATGTCGGACGTCAGGTGCTGTGTAACGTAACGCTGTTATAAAAACAATATTACTGAAATATTACTATTACTAAATAAATATTACTATTAAAAGTCGACCGTTTGGGTCATTTTTTGAGTAGAATACTTAAATTAAAAATAAAATTGATACAATAACCTTACAATTTTCAATACAAGGTTACTATATGCTATATATTAAAACAAACTAATATTAATTATGGTTAAACAAAAACACAAACTTTTAACAAACCTAATGCACCTAAGACTGATAACTGACATTTTGTAATTATTTTACCGAAATTTAAATTAATTATTCTGCTTTTGTGAAGTTAAAGTAATAAAATAGTTTTATAAGAAAATACCAGGGCTAAAAAGCCGATAGTTTAATCTCAGGGAAGAATTTTTAATTAAAACAATTTATCACTTTTATAATTAATTATGACAGACGGAACATGTAAGTTTCATTAAATAGGTCTTAAGCTCTAAGAAAATCTAATTTAAATTAAAAATAACTTTAGATTTTTCTTTTGCAGTGGTTTTAAGGAAAATAATATTTAATTAAAATTAATTTAGTTTAGGAAAATGCTTAGATATAGACGTGTTTTTTTTTTGTTTTTTTTACATATCCCTGGGTCAAAATTAGACCAGTTCCATGATGTTTGTGACCCTGAGAAAGTCCAAAAATAAAAGTGGGTCGTCGTTGATGTCCTTCCACGTCAAACCGAGGCAATGGAGTATGTGTTCAGGACTGGCTTGAGCACTTCCACGACAGTAGGGGCAGTCCGGGAACAGCTTGGTTCCGGCCTCAAACTTCAAACTCTTTGTGTGATAGACGTGTTTTTTTTTATATAGACGTGTGTAAAAAAATAATTTAATTAATAATACAAAAGATTATTTAATACAATATCACACAGTGATGTACGTTATACACTGGACAAAAATTTCTACGCACATTTCGCGCAATTTTTAGCTTCCACGCTACGTTTATAACGTAAAAAGTGGAAGGTATTATAATCGTTCAGTCCGTCTGTCTGTCCGGCACCCACTTTCATAGCCCAAACTACAAATGCTTCAAACAAGTGTGATATGTCAAAAAATTCAGCGCATCGAAATTAGAATACTTTGAAAATTTCAGAAAAGAATTCGAATTTGAAATACTTTAATTATTTAAAAAAAAACTGCAAAATTTACTGCTCATTTAAAATGCATAGGAAGCTATTTTTATTGGAATTAAATCACCATTGCCATTCGCAACAATCGCTCGAGAAACTTTAATTTTTTTAGACAATAAATTAAAATAAATTTTATTTTGCGACAGTTTTGAAATGACGTCAAATATATTTCACTACGAGATTCTTTGTATGTTGATATGAAATGTTTTCATTTTATTTGAAAGCGAGGAATATTACATACTTATTCTTTGAAATATAAATTTAATTTCTGCAAACGATAAGTAATAATTAAGGAATTTTCAAAATAAAATAAATGAAACTAGCCAAATTTAGCATGTAAATGTTTAATATAGAATTAATGCTGTGTTTGGCACCTTTTTACCTGTTAAACATAAGTGTTGTGTGGAAGCGGCTTAAGTGACAGATTCTGTTACAAACCTACTTGTTTTAAAGACGGTATGCTAGATAATTTCACTTCGATTTTAAAAATGATATTATTTTATTATTAGAAACACATTCGAGACATATATTTTATACTTTGTGGCCTTCTGCCTGTAAGCTTTCCGTCCATCTGTCCTATGAAAGTTTAATTAAACTTCATTTCCACTACATTGGTTGGGTTGAATTGTGTCGCACTAGAGCTACACGTGGGCTTATTGGTGTGTTTTCTACTACGATTTGTCCTTTACTGCCATTTTTAGTGTAAGCAGTTTTACAAAATTATTCTTAAAAATATTAAATTTAGGAAAGAAAATAAATAGCTGATTTTAGCTTTTAAAAGTATTCATTACAACTAAATGCTGTGTGTTTTGGCGATATTTTTCTTTCTAAAGTGTATAAATCTTGTGTGGAAGTGGTTCTAAGTGATTATTACTGTTACGAATCTACATTCTTTTTGATACAAATTTCCGTGAGTATTTAAGTTACAGGAAAGTAGGACAATTCTAGTACTTTTAGAACTTCTCTTACAGGGATATATATTCACTTTCTTAAAATGACCATATTGTATACATAAAATTTTGCTGAATTTTTTCAAACCATTTAATTAAATTGTTTAATTATTAGCCGGCTTTCCATTTTGTTAATTCGATAGAATGTGCTGCTGTTATGTGATATAGGTCAAAACTGAATAGTACACTAAACACTAAACTCCTCGGCGCAACAGCCCATTAGTGGGCCAAGGCCTGCCGTGCCCATTTCAGCTTTCGTGAGCTAGGGCTCTGGGGTGCTAGGCATATGTCCCGGTAAGGTGGTCAGCCTCCCTCGGAACCCCCAGTGTTAAGTTCCCAAGCATGCTTGGTACCTATTTTATCGACCCACTTAAAGGATGAAAGGATGGGTCAACCTTGCCTAATCCAAGATTCGATCCCCGGACCTGTGGCGTGGCAAAGCGAAGCACTACCAAAATATTCGACTTATCCGAAGTTCGAGTTATCGAAGTTACCTCCCATTCCTCTTTACAGGCACTTAAGATGAGTTTTCAATGTTTGAAATGGTTTGATATTTGCCACAGTACTGTAGCTGTACGCATTTAAAGTTTTTAATAGCCTATGTAAACAACAAGAGAAGAATAGGTTCAAAATGTTTATAGAAACTACAAAATTTGGCCTCATTACATATTAATTAGTATACATACCATGTAAATCTCATTTGAAAAAAGCAGTTATTTCTTGTTTGTATTATTTTAAGGTTGTTGGCATTCACAAAGTCACCTAATTTTTAACACAGTTAGGGTGTTGTCTGTACTGAATTGTGTTTTTTACTGGGTTGGTTGGTTGGTTGGTAGACATGTATATTCAGGTTTGTGTGCTTGGTCAGCGACCCGCTTATAATCCTTCGTCAAGTAAGACAGACACAACAGACACATAAGTGGATCCCTCTAATTTTTAGAGACAGAGGCCAACTAGAGGATCCCCAGAATTGGCTTGTCACCCCCAGAGGTATTGATTTGGTATGGGAACTTAGAGGACTTTCGGACCCAACAGATTTAACGAGCACGTACTCCGCATATACTCGGTAGGTCTTCAGTGGTACCGGGACTCGATCGCAGGACCTTCCGATCCCGAGACCGAGACGCTGACCACTAGGCTCACTACGGCCCCTTTTTACTGGGGAAATCTATCACAAAAACTTCGACTTAGAAATGTTCACTTCGAGTTATCGAGACAACTTTTTAAAGAAAAGTATAGAAATGATTCGGGACTTGATTAAAAGTTCGAGTTAGTTATCGAGGTTTGACTGCAGTAACTTTTCGAAAAATTGGTTCATCAGTCACACTGTCGGTCTGTCTGAAACCACTCCTACAACAAGAACCAAGAAAGATACAGACTTAAAATTTGTTCGACGAGTTTCTATCACCCTACTGACGTCATAATAAGTTTTAAAAGAAAATGGTGCATGCGCAAAAGGTAGCTGTCGTAGAAATTTAGTTATTGAAATTACCATATATGGTATATAATTAAATTTTAAATGTGCATTGATTTATTGAGTGGTTATTGAAAGTCGTGTAGTTTTACATCGAAAATTTTCGAAAATTGGTTCATCAGTCACAACTGTCGGTCTGTCTGAAACCACTCCTACAACAAGAACCAAGAAAGATACAGACTTAAAATTTGTTCGACGAGTTTCTATCACCCTACTGACGTCATAATAAGTTTTAAAAGAAAATGGTGCATGTGCAAAAGGTAGCTGTCGTAGAAATTTAGTTATTGAAATTACCATATATGGTATATAATTAAATTTTAAATGTGCATTGATTTATTGAGTGGTTATTGAAAGTCGTGTAGTTTTACATCGAAAATTTTCGAAATTGGTTCATCAGTCACACTGTCGGTCTGTCTGAAACCACTCCTACAACAAGAACCAAGAAAGATACAGACTTAAAAATTTGTTCGACGAGTTTCTATCACCCTACTGACGTCATAATAAGTTTTAAAAGAAAATGGTGCATGCGCAAAAGGTAGCTGTCGTAGAAATTTAGTTAATGAAATTACCATATATGGTATATAATTAAATTTTAAATGTGCATTGATTTATTGAGTGGTTATTGAAAGTCGTGTAGTTTTACATCGAAAATTTTCGAAAATTGGTTCATCAGTCACACTGTCGGTCTGTCTGAAACCACTCCTACAACAAGAACCAAGAAAGATACAGACTTAAAATTTGTTCGACGAGTTTCTATCACCCTACTGACGTCATAATAAGTCTTAAAAGAAAATGGTGCATGCGCAAAAGGTAGATGTCGTAGAAATTTAGTTATTGAAATTACCATATATGGTATATAATTAAATTTTAAATGTGCATTGATTTATTGAGTGGTTATTGAAAGTCGTGTAGTTTTACATCGAAAATTTTCGAAAATTGGTTCATCAGTCACACTGTCGGTCTGTCTGAAACCCCTCTACAACAAAAACCAAGAAAGATACAGACTTAAAATTTGTTCGACGAGTTTCTATCACCCTACTAATGTCATAATAAGTTTTAAAAGAAAATGGTGCATGTGCAAAAGGTAGCTGTCGTAGAAATTTAGTTATTGAAATTACCATATATGGTATACTAGCAAATTTATACCCGTTCTTCGCACGGAATAAAAAAATATCAAATAGATTCCAAATATGTGTACCATATAACCTGTTATAGGATCATAAACTTATTATTGTTTCCGCTCGTTATAAATTATAAAATCCCGTTTCATTGCCTTAAAATTCCAAAATTAAAAATACGCTATAAAATGCACTCATAAATGTCATCACAATTCCCTCATAAATACATAAAACCTTTTAGCTCATTTGGCGCGTTTTGGGAGATAATTTGGCGAGAAAATAGATATAGCTACCCACACCCATTATACAGCTCTAACACATTGACCTTCGAACAACCGACCAGCTTATAAATTATTTATAAAAGAAATTGCTTATTTGGCGAATTTTAGTTAATAATTTGGCGAACTTGGCAACGTATTTGGCGAAAAAATAAAGACAAAAAACACTAATAGCTCTAGTGTGATGGCCTTTATTAACCATCATGGTTCAGTAATAGCTTAACTATACATTTATTGCTTAAATATGCATACATGCAGTCAACAGAAAAATCAATGAAAAAATCATCAAATAAACCTACAATAAAATCCGGGAATGAAGACTGCCGGAATTACGTCACTTGAAACATGTCAATTATTTTTCAAATAATGAAATTAGTTTCTGAAAGTAATGGCAAAAGAATAAAATAAACATTTTGAATTTTAAATGTTTTCGTTAAAAGTTTTATTTATTTTTTTCAGCCGATGGCATCAGGAAAGAGAAAAAATTATCGGATTTGAGCGAAAGTGGTGTATTTTTTTCAGAAAATTCGAATTTTCTCTAAAAATGGAACAAATATGAACAATCTAAGCCTCAGGTGCACACGTTGGTATTAAATGGAATCTATCTTAAAATTTCGAATTTCTGAGGGCAGTATAAGTAGGTCTTTTACGATCCGAAAACACACACACAGACAGACTCTTTCTTTTATTATTATAGATAATTAAATTTTAAATGTGCATTGATTTATTGAGTGGTTATTGAAAGTCGTGTAGTGTTACACCCCCTAGTTTTCGCTTTATTGTAACTTCCAAAAATATACACATAGGAATATAAGTAATTAATATCCATCAGGATAATTGAACACCATAATCAAAAACTTGCACGGGTCACACCTATAACAGGCTAAAAAAAAAGGTGATTTTAGGATATTTTTTTCACAAGTATTTCAACTAATGTTTTCAACTTTTGAGGATATATATTCATACATAACGAATTTTTTAACAAATAAAAATTGATTTTCAGCGCTTAAAATTTTTTATTCCTTATCTCCAAAATCTCTAAAAGCGGAATTTTACAAAACGACAGTGTTTTGAACAAAACTTTAAATTTCTCAAATATATATATATATGCAAAAATAAAATTTTTCATGAAATCAAAAAACTCGTCAGTCATAGTATAGAGAAACACATACAAAATAAGCAGAACAAAATCTAATCAATCGTGTGATTTGCATTCGAGTTATAATTCGAGCAAATCGTTATAATTCGAGCATTCGAGCAAATCGTGTGATTTGCATTCGAGCAAATTTGAAAAACGTGTTGTGATAAATCAGTGTGACACACTGATTTATCTCATTGTAATAAATGCATACACATATTCAGATGTTTTTTTATTTAAATCCTAATTAGTATGAATGAAAAACAAATAATGATCTTGAATCGCTGAATGACCACTCGCTGAATGACCACAATCGCTGAGTGACCACAAAGCCCAAACAAGAACTCAAGTAGACCCCGTAGCAAACATAATTTTCTAACCCAAGAGTGACTGCTCTTTGGAAGGCAATAGTTCAAAAACAATTTAAGAGGGACTGTCAGTCCCATAGAGATAATGCATTAGTTTTGAAATCACAATTTTTGCAAAAGAATTGCTTTGCCATGTTATCCCATTTTCACCAGGTATGGGAATCATCATAACATCCATTTAAAACAAAATTGAATAGAAAATAATTTCCGGTTATTTAATTATTAATTGATAAAGTTTTAAAATAGTGTCGCCATCTGCTGTAATTTTTGGCATTTAAAAACTTCAAAAATATATAATTAAATAACTAGATAACATTTTCGTTTCAAAATTTGTTTCATTTCGATGTTATGTCGATTCTCATACCTGGGGAAAAAGAGCTAACATGGCAAAGAAATACTTCTGCGGAAATTGTGATCCCAAAACTAATGCATTATCTCTATGGGACTGACAATCCCTCTTAAGTTACACATTCGACATTTTAGTAAGTTATTTTTAAGTATATAAGACCAGGGGTTCCCAACCGGTGGTACTCGGTAAAATTTCAAGTGGTATGCGTGAGTCATGTCAGCAACACGATACTATTAATAGCTTCTGTACGCATGAGCAGTGAGCACGCAAACATATTACGCATTATTTAAAACATTAACATTATTTTAAAGAGAAATCTTAAATTAACGTCTGGATGGAATGTAAGACTTGTACCCTTTGATCTTCCGGAAAGCTCTGCTATTTTGATGCCATTTGTTACAAGTTACTTGTGTGGAGTGGAGAGTGAATTTTCTGAACTCTTGTACATAAAAGAATAAACATAGAAGCAGAATAAGTGTTGAAGAAGACTTAAAAGTGAAGATAAGTTCCATTACTCCTAATGTTGACATTTTAATCCCAGGCAAACAAGTTTTGCACAAAAATCTATGAGCATATTTTGTATGATAGTTAATTTTTTTTACTGAGTTTGTACTATTTTTTTTTATTTGTATGAATTAAGACCTATAGGTAATAAATGAAACTGTAAATTAATACCATTTTAATCTTTTTATTTCTCCTTTTTATAAGCATTTTATAAATAAACAAATATCTAACCATTAAATGTGAAGTATTTTCAGGAATTTAATCCAAAAGCCTTTCAACACTTTTAGAAGAGTAAATATTATACATTTATTAAAATATCTAGGCCTGGTGGTGCGCCAAAATTTCTCAAAAAGTCAAGTGGTACGCAGGTGCAAAAAGGTTGGGAACCCCTGGTATAGACTATTACAAATCTGCAAAAACAAAATTCAAAGTTTCACACTGAGTATACCCATGGCCCCATCGATCAAAAATTTAGTGATTCGCATTCTAAACTGTGTTGCACCTCAAAATTCATTAAATTGTTTTGTGGCACCACAATATTTTTAACGATGTAAAACGCAGAGATAAAATATCCAAGAAATTAATGATTATTTTCAATTTTTTAAGCTCTTAGATTTTAATTCGGACATTCACCATTATACAAGCAATCATACAAAAAAAAATATTCATTAAAGGGCTCCCCCAAATTTTCTGTGCCTATCCTAGATCAGGCCCTGGGTATGCCCCTTAAATTATACTTTTTATTTAAAAAAAAACTATTAGCAATGCATATAAACAAACAATTTATTTTATCTAGACATATTATATTACAACAAACCCTTTCAGTAATAAAAATGCTCAACATATCACTAACAGATCGTCCACTGACTTGATGCGATCTAAAAAGAAAATAAACAGTTATTTTCAATCAACTAAAAGCCTCGTATTTAGAATGAGATTTTTAAAAAAAACACATTAATTTGTAAAATTAGTTCTGCCTTTGCAATACATTTGGTTTCATTTCTTAATATTCAGTAAAAGGTTATGAATGTATAATATTTGACAACAATGTACAAAAATACTATTAATAAGATAGAGTTAAAGCATTTTCTTATGTTTAACACTGATTCCATTAAAAAGTATTGAAAAATTCAAAATACAACTATAGAATTTTACTTGATATACTCAGTTATTTCATTTCAAGCAGTTCATGTTAAAGCAAATGTTTAACTTTAACTCGAACAACTGGAAAAAACGCTTTCTTCTCATTTTAAGCGATGTTAACAACATTTGACAGTACAGTCGAACCCTGTTAATCTGAACTCGAAAGGAGCACTGAATCTTTTGTGATAACCAAATTTCACGTTAACCATCGGGAATTGTTTTGCATTGAACCAGTGAATACTTAAATAAAATAACATTCAAAAGTATTCTAATTTTATAATGTAATATACATGTATACAATAACTTCAATAAGCAATTCATTTGGAATAGTACATACTGTAGAAAAATTAGGTTTAATTTAAAATTAATTTTTTTTAATGTTTCGTTACATTTCTTCTTTGAAACCTTAAAATACTAAGAAAAAAGGGTCAAATTCTGGATTTTTTGTGGGCTGGGGAGCCCAGTCGGTTAGGCATTCGCTTAGCATGCGAAAGGTCTCAGGTGCTGGTCCGGGCATCGCCAAAATAGCTGCCGACCTATAAACGGCCTGTGCAGCCAAAAATGTCCGCCGAATAATACCCTGTATAGAGGGAGTGCACGTTAAATATCCTTCAAAGTCCTAACGGTTGCGTTGGGTGCCTACTCGGGTGTCAGCTCTTCACTTGACTGTGGTTCTAAAATACGACACCCGTCACCAATAGCCCTCGTGTATTTCTATTGCGACGATAATTCAAACTAAACAAACTAAACTGGATTTTTTGTTTGGGTTAAGCAGGATTTCGCCTAAACCGATTTCGTGTTAAGAGATTTTTTAACATTAGTTCGCAGCTTTCTTGGCTGGGGGATTTCAACTCATCTTAAGCAGAATTTCGAGTTAAGCGAGTTCACGTTAATGAGGTCCGACTGAATTTACAAATTCAGGCCTTGCAAAAAAAATTTACTTTGTCCCTAGGGAAAAAAGGGACATTTTTCTTCAAAAAAGGGACTTTTAGGGACCAAAAATTTTAAGGATATTTAAGAACAAAGATATATGTATAATGTTTCTTACTATAGAAACTATGCATTAGTAATTTCATAGTATATAAATTTAAAAATTCTAATCTCAAACTTTTGATGAGTAATACATTATGTTACTTTTTTTAAGTAGCTAAAACGAACTCCTAAATATAAAATATTTGCTACTTGAGTAAAATCAAATATTCTTCATTTTTCACATAAAATAATAATTAAGTAAAACAACACAGAGTTTACTGCATAGAACTAAAAACTATTTTGATCAAAATATAGGCAAAAAAAAAAAAACATGGAGGATATTGTACTTTTATTGCTTGCTAAAAATCTAAATATAAAGGTTAGAAAAAAAAATTGTTAACAGACTGTCCAGCAAAATTGCTAGTAAAAATTCAAGCACATTTCAAGGCGTATTGCTAGATTTTTCAAGTACTCTCGCATTAACCGATTATACCATTACATTTTCAAATTTGTACTTGAAAAATTATTGGCAAATTAACAAAAGTTACTAAACAATAATTTAATTAAAACAACCTATATTTTATACTTAAAATAGGCTTGCCATCTAAATTAATGGCATTAAAAAAAACTCGAAGCAGGGAGGGTTATTCGTAAAGTTAAAGTTAGCTAATATTTAAAGTCACAATCTTCAATTTTAATGAAACAATACCACATAACATAGGATTATGAAATTGCAGACATTGCAGGCCTGCCGTGCTCATTTCAGCTTTCGTGACCTCGGGCTCTGGGGTGCTAGGCATATGTCCCGGTAAGGTGGTCAGCCTCACCCGGAACCCCCAGTGTTTAGTTCCCAAGCATGCTTGGTACCCATTTTATCGACCCACTGAAGGGATGAAAGGATGGGTCAACCTCGCCCAATCCGGGATTCAATCCGCGGACCTGTGGCGTGGCAATGCGACGCCCTACCACTAAGCCACTGGTCCTCGGAATAGTACATACTGTAGAAAAATTAGGTTTCATTTTTTAAATTAATTTTTTTTAATGTTTCGTTACATTTGTTCTTTGAAACCTTAAAATACTAAGAAAAGCAGGATTCCGCCTAAACCGATTTCGTGTTAAGAGATTTTTAAGCATTAGTTCGCAGCTTTCTTGGCTGGGGAAATGATTTGAGTTCATCTTAAGCAAAATTTCGGGTTAAGTGAGTTCGCGTTAATGAGGTCCGACTGAATTTACAAATTGCAGACTTACTTTTAGTGCTTCTTTGGTTTAAACCCATCTACTTGCATGTTTACTGTTCCTTTTGGTAATCCAAACTTTGCACCTTCAATTTCTTTTGAAACCATCAGTTGACAGGCTGTAATACAAAGAGTACATTAAAGAAAATACAGTAATCTGTGTTTAAGCAATCGTGCGCATTTTTATGGAAAGTAATTTAAATACAGCAAAATACTTTTATTACAGTCTAGAAAGAAGATTCTAGAGTCAGAAAAGGTATATTTATTTTTTACTAGCTGACCCGACAGACATTGTCTTGTCTTTACTCTGAATATTGAATTGTAATTGAAGGTTGATCGAAAAATCCATCGATCCTTGGCAAATGCAGCCAAAATTGTCCAAAGAATAATACCCCATGTGGTGGGAGTGCACAATAGATATTTTGCAAAGTCTCGACGCTGCGTACAATGTAAGTTGCATTGGGTGCCTAATCAGGTGTTGGCTCGTCACATGACTGCGGTTCTAAATAAAGACGCCTGTGGCCAATATCCCTCTTGTATAGCTCTAGTGCAACGATAATTCAAACTAACCCTAACCCATACAACTGGATGGGAATAGCTAGCCTACGCTAAATTTTTAACTTCGCCAAAAGCCGCCAATGCTAACATTCAATTGGCCATATCATAGCTGTACCAAATTGTCAGTTTCATAAACATAAAGTTTTTACGCTATACATAGAGGGAATTAACATTTCTTAAAAGAAGTATTCATCAGATCTAGAGTAGTAATCGCCTTTACTGCCATGATACATTGTAGCAATATCTTCACTTCTTACCATTTATAAACATCAATTAAATTAAATTTGGAAACAAAAAAAATAAGATATTTAAATTCTTTAAATAAAATAAAATAATGATATTTAAATAAAAATCCTACAAATTAAACTCGCGTGCTCTGACGTGCTTATACTTAATTTTCGTTTGTGTTGAACGTGCTGAAATTTCTTTTAAATTGAAATAAAAAGTATAAATTCTAATCTTACAATGCTATTCCTATGGAGAAATTGGCTCACATTTTGCATTCCTACACCCGTCCGGGTTCGAATTTCGAATAACTCATTCATTAAGAACCTTCTCCTGATAATAACAAATACAACGAAAAAAGAATCAGTGAAATCGGTCCAGGCGTGATGCCGTCACAACGAAAAAATTTGACTTTAATTTATATATAAGATAAGTGCATATAAATGCAATACTTATTTATATAAAAGTTATACAAATTGTAAGCATTAAATAGATATTGACATGAAAAGCAAAATATTCAACTTTAAAAAATACATTTTCTTTTAGTTACTATCACCCCCGGCATAGTCAATTCTACAAGTACAAAAACTATATAAGATATTACAGAATAAAATTAATCTCAAATTATATACTAAATTTATTAAAATGAAAAAAAAAGCAAAGCGGTTTTTTAAAGCAAAATTATATAATTTTTTGGTTATAAAAAGGGCAATTTATACTTTAAAAAATTAAGAACACTGGCATGAACATGTATTGTCATTATGTGATTTAGCAATCTACCATATTTGCTTAAAAATACTTAAAACCAATGTATACTAGTTTGCTTATACTTAAAACAGTACAGTACAGCATAAATATTTATGTAAATAATGATGATTAGCTAAATAGTAAAAGCTTTGAAGTTAAACATTAAATTTAAATTTTCAGTGAAAATACTAAGTTATTTCAAAAACCTGAAACAAAACACAAATTATTTAAAAAAAAATCCTTTTTTTTCAGAAATCTAACTAAGCAATATTTTTCAAGTATAGAGTGGAATATTCTTACTTTATCGTGAAAATGGAATGAATTACTCATGTTACAACGAAGGTATGTAAAAAATATTTGATTCAACTTTAAAATAGTCAGCAAATTCAAAATTTAAAATGAAAGTATAAAGTAGACTTCAACTATCCAAATAGTACAACTCCAATTATTTAAATCAACTATTCTTGGGATGAAGAAGTGGGACTGGGGAGCCCAATCGGTTAGGCGCTCGCCTAGCATGCGAAAGGTCCCAGGTTCGGGTCCGGGCATCGCCAAAATAACTGCCGACCTATAAACGGCCCATGCAGCGAAAATGTCCGACGAATAATACCCCGTGTAGAGGGAGTGCATGTTAAATATCCTTCAAAGTCCCAACGCTGCGTACGATGTTACCCTTAACGGTTGTGTTGGGTGCCTACTCAAGTGTCGACTCGTCACTTGATTGTGGTTCTAAAATACGATGCCCGTCGCCAATAGCCCTCGTGTAGCTCTAGTGCGACGATAATTAAAACTAAACTAAACTGTGATAAAAAAAAGTACTGTCTTAAATTGCAGTTCCATTATTGTTTGTCCTCTTTTGACAGGTTGGCCTCTTATGCACCTTATATTGTTCATTTTGATTAGTCAGATAGTGTATCTAATAAAAACGCAAATCCAATTATCTGAACCTTTTATTTTACATTTACGTTGACAAATTCAAAAATCCAGCATAAGTGGTATAGTATGCAGTACAACTCTGTTTATCCGAAATCCAAATCTCTCGTTTTTCTAATCAAATGAAATTGGGATGAAGAAGTAGTCTCAAATTGCAGTTCTATTATTGTTTGTCGTCCTTTGACAGTTTGGCTTCTTCCCTCATGACACAGTTTGCTTTGATTGTTTAATGAACGAAAATCAAACTATCTAAACTTTCTATTTTACATATAAGATCTGGTAACAAATTAATTGGGATAATCGGACTTCCACTGTTATTAAAATAACAGGTAAAAAGGTGCCAAACACAGCATTAATTCTATATTAAACGTTTACATGCTAAATTTAGCTAGTTTCATTTATTTTTATTTTGAAAATTCAAGAATTATTACTTATCGTTTGCAAAAATTAATTTATCTTTCAAAGAATAAATAATATTCCTCGCTTTTAAATAGAATGAAAACATTTCATATCAACGTACAAAGAATCTCGTAGTGAAATATATTGGACGTCATTTCAAACTGATTGATGTCGCCAAAATAAATTTCTTTCAATTTATTATTTCAAAGAATTAAAGTTTTTTTTAATGTTTGTTGTGAATGGTGATTTAACTCTAATAAAAATGGATTCCTATGCTTTTTAAATGAGCATTAAATTTTGCAGTTTTTTAAATAATTGAAGTGCTTCGAGTTTGAATTCTTTTCCGAAATTTTCAATGTATTCTAATTTCGATGAGCTGAATTTTTTGATGTATCACACTTGTCCGTAGCATTTGTAGTTTGGGCTATGAAAGTGGGTGACAGACAGACGGACTGAACGTTTTTAAGACCTTCCACTTTTTACGTTATAAACGTAGTGCGGAAGCTAAAAATTATATGTACATGGCAAAATCAAAATAATTAAACAAGTAAAATCATGTAAATATACTGACACAGTCTTGAATTTGGTTTCAGAAAAGCTGCAGTATCTAGGAGGTCTTCTTCCCTATAAACAATACATGTGTTAATAAGCATAGTTTACTTTAAATACGGTTAATTTAATGGATACATATTGTAATGTTTTTCATTAAGAGGGATTGTCAGTCCCATAGAGCTAATGCATTAGTTTTCTAATCACAACTTCCGCAGAAGTATTGCTTTGCCATGTTAGCAATTTTTTCCCAGGTATGAGATTCAACAATCACGTCGAAATGAAACAAATTTTTAAACGAAAATGTTATCTAGTTATATATTTTTGAAGTTTTAAAATGCCAAAAATTACAGCAGGTGGCGACACTATTTTAAAACTTTATCAATTAATAATTAAATAACCGGATGTTATTTTCTATTCAATTTTGTTTTAAATGGATGTTATGATGATTCCCATACCTGGTGAAAATGGGATAACATGGCAAAGCAATTCTTTTGCAAAAATTGTGATTTCAAAACTAATGCATTATCTCTATGGGACTGAGAGTCCCTCTTAAAGGGGAATGGAGAGAACTGCAGTCTCCAAACCAAAGTAATTTTTCTGCGTTAGTCTAATGGGAAAAAATAATTTTCGAAAACAAGTTACTCTGGCTGAATTGAATATTTTTACAAATTGTTTATTTTATCCGATAAATGTAGATGGCTTATAATACCACTTGTTAAAATTGGTAATTTTCTTTTATTCTTGATAAATAATTTTATAATAAAATATTGGAACCCATTTCAAAAAGTGGGATTTTATAGAGCCCTGTCAGTCAGCTACATTTATCATGTAGAAAAAGTTTGTAAAAATATTCAATACAGCTTGAAGTAATTTGGCTAAGAAAAGTACAAGGTTGTTTGTAAAAGAATGTCGGAGTTTTAATGGTATATTACAGGAGTTTATTTTAGACTAAATATAACAAATCATACATGACATTGAAGGAAAACTAACCTAGTTTTTCCTATAAGTGCTCAATGTGTGCGCCTTTAGTGATACGGCACACATCCAAACAAAAGTGCAATTCTTCCCATACTGTCTGCAGCAAGACCGGAGTAATGGAAGCAACAGCCTGTGCAATTCTACCTTTCAAGGTTGGTAAATCGTGGGGTAGGGGTGGAACGTAGACCTGATCTTTTACGAAGCCCCGAAGGAAGGAATCACAAGGCGTGATGTCAGGTGAACGATACTATTACAATTTGAAACTCGGACATTCTTTTACGGACACCCTGTATTTTTCCACGTAGAGGAGACTTTGGTTCGGAGACCGCTGTTCTTCTTTTCCCCCTTAAAGTCGATAGCCATGCTTTTCTGCCCCATGGAGATTATGGCCCCGTGTTTAAATTTCAAAAATAACAGTACAAGCAAAGTACATTAAATATTAACACTTTCACTGTTGATCATACTTTTTATATTTTATTTTTTTATGTATATAATATAAAAAAAATTAATATTTATATACCAGTTGTCATTAAAGCAATATGTTTGTTTCAGAATAATAATAATCTAGAAAGAACTAAAACAAATACAAGAATTTTTTATTTTAAGATTTAAATAATCTGTCACAAGAAAATAAAAAAAATAACCCAGCTTCTAGCAACAGAAATTTAGTTAAATTTGCAATATTCACACTGAATCCTGGACGTTTAGCACCCTACTCGTAAGCATCCCACAAGCATTAGCATGAAAAATTAAGAAATTAGAAAGTCATTGCTAATAACCTGACAGCAGATACTCAGAAAAGGTAGGTTTCAAATTGTTAGGATTATCACGCAATTTGTGCAGCAATGACGTTTGTTTACTTTTGTGACGTCACGATGGTGGGTTCGGTATTTACGTTGTGACGTCACAAGCAGTCCCGCGGAAGGCGTCGAGCACGTGACCACGTTGTTGTTTACGAGTTTGTCGCGTGGTGGGCGTCTTCTACACCTTGTTCACTTGCTCTCTTCGCCCGCGGCGTTTAAAGTTCAGCTGGAACTTTATTAGTTTTATTAAATTTAAAAATAAAGTAACTAAGTTTTCCTTGCTCAATCACTTACGTTTGTTTGTTCCTTTCTCCAAAGTAAGACTGTTATTTATTTTGTCTACCATATATTTTTTAAGAAGATTCTATTAAAGTTTCTCCGTTTTTAGTCAACTGTTTATTTGTGAATCATTGCTACTCTGCTTATCATTATTAGGCTACTTATTCGGTAGAGATTTACTGTACGGTCCCCCTTGGCGAAATTTCCAAAATCGCGCCAAAAGTCCGTATTTTGGCGACTTTTTTTTAAAAAACTACGATTCAAAGAAAAGATGGTATGGGAATATTTCTTACAAAAACTAAACCAATGGTCCGATAGGGTTGACGGAAAACGTCATCGGTGCGAAGTCATAGAATTCGAATCTTCAGTTGGAGTCGGGTTGCCAGAAAAAATTATTTATCGCCAAATCCGAAAAAATCGCGCCAAGGGGGACCGTACAGTAAATCTGATCCACTTATTCTTCCAACCACGCGCTGCTATATTATTAGCCGTTGAGTAGAGGCTATTAAAAATAGCTTCACCTGGAAAACTACATGAGAGGAAAGGGGAAGAAAGTGTTTTCGAACTTCCATTGTGATTGGAACAAGACCTGCGGATAGATTGGCCAAGGAGGGCAGAGACCTCAACACTAGCTGCAGTGATGTTTCTCTTCAGGATGCGAATGCAGTGGCCAGATATAAGCTTAGAGAAAAATCCATTCAGACCAAACATCTTCTCTCTGAAATAACAGCGAACAGATCTACTCTTAAAACCATAACTAGGCTGAGAACCGGACACCACAGGGGTATGAAGATAGATGGCAAGAAGATCTATAGAAGCTGTGAACATTGTCCTGATACACAGCTTACGCCTACTCACATCTATGAGTGTCCGGCTATGAGCGCCAGCCTGAGAAAGATTGGAGTACTGCCGACTATGCTAGATCCGTATGGAGACAACATCAAGCAAGTCGTAGAAGAAATTATCAAAATTCACGGACACATATAGAGTTCGACTCTCATGGACACGACAAAAAAAATATTGTGATTGGAAAGAGTGTAGCTGCCTCAGTAACCCACAGTCTACCAAAAGGATCCTCAAAGTGGAGAAGAGTTACCTCGGCTTATATACTACTAGATTCGTTGTTATTTGGGAATAGTGGTAGGAACACAGAGATAAATCTGCGCCTCTAGCCTGAGGATGATGTACACTGCGATGCAAAAGTTTAGACAATGACGTTTTTTAGCTGCAAAATTTAGAATTGTGATAGTAGAATTACAAAACACCCCTAAACATATTAAATAAACATTTTGAAATGCTATAATTGAAACATAATTGATTGATTTGCTATAACAATATTTTTTTTCATAAAAGAAAAATTTGTACGATGCAAAAGTTTAGACACAAATACGAGATTATGCTAATTTAAAGTAGATAATGGCATAATTTCGAATATTTATTGATGAATTGAATTTGGTAAATTGAAAAAACACGATATCCGTTAAACTAAACAGATTTAATAACGATATTGGTTCAATTTTACACCAAAAAGGCAATATAGCCACTTTAAATATTTATTCAAATCATATTTGCTTCAATTGTACAATTTAACATCTCTAAATACGAACCGATTACCTACCAGTCCATCACCTAAAAGTTTTGGCACGAATTCGTGGATTTAGAGACATGCATTGACCAATTTTCTTGACGAAAAGTGCAGTCTTTCCCATATAAAATCACAAAATAGCAACATATTACTCTTTTTTGCACTTTAGTACAATGCAGAGATAGTCACCTCTTCAAAAACGAAAAAAAAAAGTCGTTCATTTTAACGTAAATTCACTCCACACCATTACGAAAGTTCCTTTGTACGAAATTCCTTACGAAAGAACCCTAGCATAAAGAAGAAACTTTCGTAATGGTGTGGAGTGAATTTACGTTAAAATGAACGACTTTTTTTGTTGTTTTTGAAGAGATGACTATCTCTGCATTGTACTAAAGTGCAAAAAAGAGTAATATGTCGCTATTTTGTGATTTTATATGGGAAAGACTGCACTTTTCATCAAGAAAATCGGTCAATGCATGTCTCTAAATCCACGAATTCGTGCCAAAACTTCAAGGTGATGGACTGGTAGGTAATCGGTTCGTATTTAGAGATGTTAAATTGTACAATTGTAGCAAATATGATTTGAATAAATATTTAAAGTGGCTATATTGTCTTTTTGGTGTAAAATTGAACCAATATCGTTATTAAATCTGTTTAGTTTACCGGATATCGTGTTTTTTCAATTTACCAAATTCAATTCATCAATAAATATGCGAAATTATGCCATTATCTACTTTAAATTAGCTTAATCTCGTATTTGTGTCTAAACTTTTGCATCGTACAAATTTTTATTTTATGAAAAAAAATTGTTATAGCAAATCAAACAATTATGTTTCAATTATAGCATTCGAAAATATTTATTTAATATGTACAGGGGTGTTTTGTAATTCTACTATCACAATTCTAAATTTTACAGCTAAAAAACGTCATTGTCTAAACTTTTGCATCGCAGTGTATTGAGGTTGCGTGTGTGATAACCGCCACAAGAGTATAAGCAGGCATGCTAAGCAGCAACAGAAGTGTTAAGATGTAGGCAGTCTAAAGGATGACAATTTTACAGCATTTAAACAGATTGTCTTTATAACCAAGGTCACTGTTTCACTAATCACAGAATTTTGAAACAAATGACAATTTGGGATAATTGAAGAGCTAAGTGGAAGAACGTGCCAAGTGACAAAAAGGTGAAACTGAGAAAATGAGCTTTAAAGTTTTTCTTCTGCCTTTTATATACGTTAAAAACGGCACTTACAGAAGGTAAAAAGTATACTTCTCAATTTTTTCAAAAATGTCACTTAGCATGTTCTTCCACTAAGATCTTCAATTATAAGTTTAATATGAAACCTAAGATGCATCTAGTTTAACTTACTTTGAATTAGGTTCGGTAAACGCATCAGCCACTTCTTCCGGTACGTAAACATGGCATGTTGTACATGCTAACACACCTTCACATGCTCCTATATGAAACATAAGAGTGTTAACATAGTATATTTCAGCAGGAATGTTTATATTCATGTAAACAGTTTCTTACTTAAAAAATAATTAGACACACTCACATAATAACAAGGTTAATCTATTGAAACCATATTAAAATTATACGCTTATATGAAGAGTACAGGGGAAGAACCGCTTGATTTATTAGGAGTCGCCCCGTAATTGTGTCTGCTTGGCGGTCATTGGCGGCAGGAAACCGGTTTCTCTCTTTCTCCTTCGCTTGGTCCAAGCGACGGTTTTTTGAATAAAACGCGGAACTGAATTTCAGGGTTGCAGTGAGAGAAGATGCACAAGAAAATGAGAAACTGGTTTCCTTACACCAGTTTAGGCGATTACTCGCTATCATCGCCAAAGATGCCTGATGAGGAAAGTTTTCTACGAAATTAAGCGGTTTTTCCCCTGTACTCTTCATATGTGTGATTGTACTCAATCAAAACTGAACATGGTTTTAGGAAAAATTATCTCATATCGTCCTCACTCTTTTAAACGTTACATTTTTAAAACACACAAAAAAAATTAAATCTTGCTCAGATTTGGATGAAACTGGAAGATTAGGAGTTTTTGACCATACTTGACTAGATTTTAAAAAAATAAGAACACTGCACCAGCCCATACTACCTTCCATAAGAGAATCGTAATCCTCTGCGACTGTCTTCAGAGTTTTCCCACATTCTCCTTCAACTTCGACGTGTTCTCCGTCATGGGTGATGAAAGTAAACTTTACACTGTAAAAAATGAAATGAAAACAAAAGATTTAAATTATGATGACTTCATATCACACCGTGCACGGAAAAGTGACTTATCGGACAAATATGAGTTTCCGTGTTATAAATGCCCTAATTTATTCCAAATTTAAGAGGGATTGTCAGTCCCATAGAGCTAATGCATTAGTTTTGTAATCATAACTTCCGCAGAAGTATTGCTTTGCCATGTTAGCCCTTTTTCCCCAGGTATGGGAATCAACATAACATTAAATAAACAAATTTGAAACGAAAATGTTATATAGCTATTTAATTATATATTTTTGAAGTTTTAAAATGCCAAAAATTACAGCAGATGGCGACACTATTTTAAAACTTTATTAATTAATAATTAAATAACCAGATGTTATTTTCTTTTCAATTTTGTTTTAAATGGATGTTATGATGATTCACATACCTGGTGAGAATGGGATAACATGGCAAACCAATTATTTTGCCAAAGTTGTGATTTCAAAACTAATGCATTAGCTCTATGGGACTGACAGTCCCTCTTAAATATATAGCGATTAAGGCAAATACTAAATCTATTGGTAGAATAGTTAGTATACACTAAGCGAACTCTTTTTTTTTCTAAAATGAAATGCTATGTAAAAAAAACTTTGAACCAATTTTTTTTATATATTTATATTTCTCTAGTTTGCCGAAATACACTTGACTGTTGTTGATCTGTGTTTTTAATTTTTTTGCAATATATTATATAACATTGATTGCCTATAAATAGTATATTTATTAATCTTTTATGCTTCTAAACAATCATATCTGATTTATAACTTAATACTTTCATTAGGCTAATTCCATGTAACTGTAGTGTAAGTCACGATTTAAGAGGAGATTAAAAGCTTTTTTAATTTAAAAATTAAATCAAATTAAATAAAGTACATTACATTATTTAGTTATAATAAGTGTAGATCAACTATTCCACAATTTTTTTTTCATTGATAATCACTGTTTACAAAAGTGACTTGCACTACAGATAGGATAATTATGCATGGAATTACCCATTACCTTGTGTTAAGTAATTGAAAATACTAGAATGCAAACAAATAATTAAAATAAAATCTTTCCAGTTTGCATTTTTAGGCACAGATTTATAACTATACATGAAAGTGAAATGACAAGAATATATATCTAAAAATGCTAGTTCAAAATTGTTTAATTAAAGTCAACATTTAAAAGATTACTATTTACTAATATTTCATTATTTTTTTTTTACATCAACCCATAACCTACTAACTTACATTTCACCAGGTTCTGATTTTTCGTTATCTTCTGACTGCACATTTGCTGAAATAAAAATAGAAAACAATCGAAGGTGATACTTACGAGAAGTACAATACTAAATCAATTGCAGTTATTCGAAATTTAAGAATTATCAAAGAGTTAAACATAGTAATATAATAAGAATCTTTTATACGAAGGGAGTATTAGCTTATCTCGCAAACCTTTCAAATAATGATATTAAAAAAATAGGTATTAAATATTAAAACTATTTCTATTTGGCTATTTTAAACACTAAATATGCAATTTTATACACATATTCCCTTATAATATGATTATACAGCAGATGTTTTTCACTCAAGACCGATTTTTTCGCTGTTTACTGGATACTCTGGACCTTCAAAAAATACAAAATACAATGAAAGTGATACTTACAAAAGTACAATCTAATCAATTGCAGTTTTTCGTTTAATGATATCAGAGTTCAAACCGTAAATAAAGAATCAACGAAGAATACAATTAAAAACCTTCAAATTGATTTACAATAATGGATTTTTACTGTTTTCAATATTCTACTATTTAACCTTAAACGTAAATATAAGATAAAGCAGAATACAATTAAAGACCTTCATTTTTTGCATAATTTTTGCTGTTTACTGGATACTCTGGACCTTCAAACCGTAAATAAAGAATACAAGCTGAATACAATTAAAAGACCTTCAATTTGTTTGCAAATTGTTAGTATTTTAGATAATGTAATTTTAGTATTAGTTAATTGAAGAACGTGCTAAGCTGACAAAAAGGTGAAAATGAGCTTTAAAGTTTTTAGTTTACATTTGTATCTGTTAAAAACTGTACTTGAAAAACAGTAAAAAACATACTTAACTTAACAAGTTTCTTCAATTTTATAATTATCTTTAAATGAGAGAATAACATATTCATTGACACCAAAATCTAAATTTTTTTGAAAATGTCACATAGCACGTTCTTCCACCATGGTTGCATAAAATCTAGCCTTTTCTCCATACAAACCAAATTCTTGCATCTTATTTTGCTTTATCAGGAATTTAACATGTTCATTTGTATGAATATTTAAATAACAATTAAGTTAACAATTTTTTCCAATTACAGTCATTTTTCTGAGTGCTCAAATTTCTTACACAGCCTAAATGGTAAAAAAAAAACCTAAACTCCTCGGCACAACAGCCCATTAGTGGGCCAAGGCCTGCCGTGCCCATTTCAGCTTTCGTGATCTAGGGCTCTGGGGTGCTAGGCATATGTCCCGGTAAGGTGGTCAGCCTCACGCGGAACCCCCAGTGTTTAGTTCCCAAGCATGCTTAGTACCCATTTTATCGACCCACTTAAGGGATGAAAGGATGGGTCAACCTCGTCCAATCCGGGATTCGATCCCCGAACCTGCGGCGTGGCAATGCGAAGCACTACCAATAAGACACTGAGCCAAATGGTAAAAACTAGACTTAAAAAAATTTATTCATATTATCCTATGGGACAGTTATGATATAATGGTCGATCTCGATTTGGCGATTTACGATACATTGCCTAGCAACGAATTGCCTGAATGCGGTAAACATTCCACTTGATATTTCATTACAACTCGATAGGTATAGCAATCCTATGTTAAATGTTTAATCTCTTCAAATGTTTAATCAAAAGTCGCCAATGAAAAGACCTGTCATTATATCATAACTGCACCTGGCATACTTTTTCTTTATTTTGGTTTATACATTCAACAGTTAGGTACTGCTAGAGTATTCAGGATGGTCTCGAATTGGCGGCTTAACTTTTGCAGCCAAGTAGCGAAAACGTACTTAATTTGGTAAACATTCCAGTTCAACTTTCAACTCAATGGATGTTTACATCAATCTTTGTTGCCAAATCTTGCAAACTAATTTACTTTTAAGTTGGTTTGGTTAAAAATACAGCGTACAAGAATTTATATAAACAATAGTAAAGCGTGAAATGGGTTTATTTTGAAAATTCCGGTTTTTGTGCAAGTCTTATGAAGGATATAACGGCTCGAGTGGCCACAATCAACGGCCCGGAGGGGGTACCAGCGGTTTTTTTAGGATATCACGGCCTCCTGAGTTGCCGAGACAATCGACGGCCCGGAGGGAGTCGAAAGATTTCCAAGTTTCACATTTTGCGGTGCAGACAGGATAATTTCGTAACGTATATGGCGTACAACATTTTAAGTTTCGACCATTAAAACATTACTTGGCTTTCAAGACATGATAAAAAAAAACATCATGTGAAACTATTCCCTCACGCTACCGACACCACTCCGTGAGCAGAAGCAGCGGAAGGAATTCAAGAAATGCAACCGAGAGAATACGTCACGGGAAAAAAAGCCATACTACAATGACAGGAATAAGCTGCATCTGGAGAAGCAATAAACCAGCTATGAAACAAAACAAACAAGTAACGAGCTGCGTAATTATTATTCTAAATTAACTAATCTTAATAATTTTTTAACATTTGGAACCAAATATTGATGTTAAATATTAAAATAATAATTTTTTAAAATTGAATTTACTGATGCCATACCGGAATTAATATAAATATTTCGTAAAATACTACTAACTATAGCAACCCTGTGTTTACTCTTTCACGAACGCCGAAAGTTGCCAAACAGCATTCCTGCCTGAATACGCTAGGTGTTCCAACAGTTAAATTCCTAAGGACCGAACACTTTTAAGGGTTCCTTTGAAAATAAAGAATGTCCCAGATTACACATTCTAAATGAAAACTTGCATTTTAAGTTTATTTCATACTTACAAGGCGTTGAGTATAGCCTATTATTTAAACAATGTGTACCAGTTATAGTTTTCGAGCTAATTGTGAAGAATCTGCTTTGTAAGCCGGTTGCGCACTTGGAATGACGGAAAAAAACTGTCGATAGCGGTCGACAAAGAAGCCTGAAAGTCATATTTTAAAACAGAATACCTAATTTACAATAAATACAATATGTAAAAATCAATCCAGGTTTTGGAAAACCAAAATAATTGCTAGATCAAGTGTTTAAACAAATCACTCAAATTCGGTAACAAAACTGTTTATAAACAAACTTTGCAATTTTACTTCACTTCATTTCAAGCTGTAGAAGAATAGCGTTCTGGTTTGTAATAACGTTTGGTTTAGTTTTACAAACGGTTCCAAATGGGTTAGAATGATAAAGGATGTTTTGGAATGTATATCGATTGGAGTGAACATGAGGAGATTTAGAACCCTTTTAACACTATAAATTATTTTTATAGAATAGAAAAATTGTGCACTACGCTTAGAAAACTTAGTAGTTTGCATACTTTGGAGACTGTTAAATTTTAAAAAGCAAATGTCTAAAATACACAATGTAGTACCAGCTAAATAGGACCCTGTTATTAATATAGTAATTAAAATTATTAATATGTAAAACAACCAAAGGATGGATGAATTAACTTGACAAAAATTTAACAAAAATTTAAGTCATTATTAGTCACTATTATGCATCAATAGTTATAATAATGTGAATAATGATTATATGAACATATGAACACGATGTTGTTGCCCGGCAGTGAGTTATAGTAATTATTTGTTACTCCTAAAATAACAGATATAGATGGGAACTATGTTTACGTAAAAGTAACAGACTTCAATTTTTTGTTTTTCGATTGATTAAATTTAACTCTCACTGCGTCAACACTCCGTACATCCGTACTTTTTTTTAACATAATATCGCGGAGAGCAACTTCTATCTTGATGAATCGATCGAGTTACAGTGTTGAAATCTACGCTATTACACGTAAACAGTTCCCATCTATTTCGGTTATTTTTGAGCTAACAAATCGCCTGAAAAAGTATCAAATTACGAACTCTTTACTTCAAAGGTAACTGATAGCAATCAAAATACTCAAATCCAGGGGCTCGGTGGCGAAATGGGTTTGATCGCAGCCCATTACGCTAATAGTCTGCGCACTGTATCGGGTGCGGATTCAATTCCCGCCTTCGCCTTGGGGTACTTCCTCTCTATGTGTCAGTAAAAAATCTGTCTGTGTCTTTCGTACTTGACAAAGGTTATGTATTTCTCTACACTGCTTTTTCTTTTGTCTGTTAAAAAAACAGCTTTTGCGTTAAAATTAAAAATTATTCGTATAAGGAAACAGATCATTGCTGTTAATTTTTCGGTGTTTTTCTGGCACATCAGCTGACAGGTGTTTTTTTTTTTTTTTTGTAAACACATTATTTTTATACGTAATGAGCATCAGCTCGTTTTTTCCTATTGCGGGGTGAACTACAGTACCTGCAAATTTGGCACTGCTTTATTAAATTATTCCGGTGTTTTGCGTCCATAGGGGCACCGATGGGTCGAGGGTTTGCTCGCACCATTACGTAGCGTTGCCGTGTAACTGACGGGCGATTCCCTGCCTTCGCCTGTGTACTTTTTCTTGACAGTAAATAATTCACGTCTGCTACTACGTTATTGTTCCTTATAGCGGGTTGATCAGCACAGACCGGACATTTATATTCCTCCCCCTGCGTCTGCAATTTGTATAAATACAATACGGTAGTAATATGTCGTCTAGAAGGGGCCAGGCATGGTAGTGTTCGCACCATTACGCTAGCAGTCTGCGCGCTGTAACGGTTGCGGGTTCGATTCCCGCCTTCGCCCTGGGTGTACTTCCTTTCTCTGTGACAGTAAAAATTCTTTCTGTGTCTGTCTTACTTGACGAAGGCTTATAAGCGGGTCTCTGATCAAGCACACAAGCCGGAATTTATATGTACCTACCCCCTGCGTCTACATATTTGTATAAATACAAATATGTAGTCTACAATATGTAGTCTATGAAGGAGGCTCAGTGGCTTAGTGGTAGTGCTTCGCATTGCCACGCCACAGGTCCGGGGATCGAATCCAGGATTGGGCGAGGTTGACCCATCCTTTCATCCCTTGAGTGGGTCGATAAAATGGGTACCAATCATGCTTGTGGGAACTAAACACTGGGGGTTCCACGTGAGGCCGACCACCTAACCGGGACATATGCCTAGCACCCCAGAGCCCTAGGTCACGAAACCTCAAATGGGCACGGCAGGCCATGGCCCTCTAATGGGCTGTTGCGCCGAGGAGGTTTTTTTAGTTTTATAGTCTACAACAATTATTTTAAATAAAAATCAATAATATTGTAGTTTAAATATACCATTATTGCATAAAAACCCTTAAGAAACATAAAATTACTTTAAAAAAATACAGTGCGTCTAATAATTTGTCCAGGGACTGTATGAGTATTCATTTGTAAGTAAATAAATAATTTAGCTTTTTACCCGTATTATGGAAATATATAATTTTATCAAAAATCATGTTGTTCTTTCTAATCAGTTAATGACTAACTCATTCGAAACAAAATCTCCTCTCTATCTTAACAGCCCAACATGATGTTCCTAGTTTGCTCTAATCTCCCGAGGGACCCAAGATCTCGAAAGAAAGAAATACGAATCCAACAGCACGATTGCCTGGGATCAAATACGGTCTAAATGAGAAATGAAGTGCTGTTTGATTTTGGTTCAATTAGCTAGAGCTACACGAGGGGTATTGGCTACGGGTCTCGTGATTTAGAAGTGACGAGGCTGACACCTGAGCTGGCACCCAACCCAAACGTATATCGAAATCGAAGGAGGAGTAGGAGGGGCCGGCAAGTCCAATTGTTAAGTTGCTTGCCTTGCATGCAAAAGGTCCCAGGTTCGGATGCAAGCATATCCCAAATAACTGCTGATCTGTAAACAGGTGTAGCAGAAATAATGTCCGATAAATAATACTAATAGGGTACTTGACTAAAAAAAATTTTATTGGCTTAAAATATTCTTATGCCAAAAATATTAGACCCGTAATTTTTTTACAAATACCCCATAAAAAGGGGAAAAATGAATTTTAAAATTAGTACGAAAAATCACTCCCAAAAACGCTTTGTGGCTGTCAAAAATTACGCTCAAAAACGCTTTCTGGCTGTCACGTGGTATCTGTGACGTCACTAGTAAGTATAAAAAAACTTTGAAACACCAATTTGGAATCTACTTTAAGCAAATTTGAACTATCCGCTTCTGTAAAACCTTCACCCATCATCTATATAATTCTTATTTTAATAGTAAGTTAGATTAAAACCAGTTTAATTACAAACAAAAAAACATCACACCGGTTTGTTTATACATACTAGTGACGTCGGCCAAATCGACGTGTTTGTGATCACGTGACGTACCGGTGAAAAAAAAGTCATTTGAAAATGATTTTTATTAATTATTTAAAGATTTATTTTGCAAAAAAATATATACGTTTGTTATATTTGGGTTCAAACTATAATTTAATTAATATTGGAAGGTATTTTAGCGATACTGTCTAGTACCCTATTGTAGGTTGGTTGGTTGGTAGACATATATGTTCAGGTTTGTGTGCTTGGTCAGCGACCCGCTTATAAACCTTCGTCAAGTAAGACAGACACAACAGACAACACACACACACACACATAAGTGGATCCATCTAATTTTTCGAGACAGAGGCCAACTAGAGGATCCCCAGAATTGGCTTGTCACCCCCAGAGGTATTGATTTGGTATGGGAACTTAGAGGACTTTCGGACCCAACAGATTGAACGAGCACGTACTCCGCATATACTCGGTAGGTCTTCAGTGGTACCGGGACTCGATCGCAGGACCTTCCGATCCCGAGACCGAGACGCTGACCACTAGGCTCACTACGGCCCTAACTACATTGTTGAAAATGGGTCGCGTTATTTGGTTTTGGTTCAATTATCGTCACACTAGAGCTACACGATAAATATGCGCGATGGGCGTCGGGATTTAGAACCGCGGTCAAGTGACAAGGCCGACATCTGAGTTGTGGCACCCAACCCGTCCTTATAGATGCATCGTACACGGTGTCAGGACTTTGAGTACACTGGTAGATAGGTAGGTTGGTACATATATTTCCGGTTTGTGTGCTTGATCCATAGATATCATAATTAAAGTATTAGATTGGCTGATCACGTGACGTCCAATGCTAACGACGAGACGCGCATGGAGGCTTTTTTAACAGGGCATAATGGCCAGTGTTGCTGCCACTTTAAGGAGAAAAATACTACGAAAAAATACCATTTAATTCTAAAATTACAAAAAAAATACTAGAAAAGGATTTAAAGTCACTAAAAAGATACCACAATGCAGCTCGTATTTTTACGATATTTTTTTTGTAATTTTAGAGTTATTCTAAAATACTACTCTTTAAACTTTATAACTAAACTTTTAACTTAATTTTAGAATTTATCTTAGAATTATTCTAAAATTATAAAAAATGTATCGTAAAAATACGAGCTGCATTTCGGAATATTTTTAGTGACTTCTTTTATATTTTTAATTTTATTAGTATTTTTTTTGTAATTTAGAATTAATTGGTATTTTTTCGTAGTATTTTTTCTCCTTAAAGTGGCAGAAACACTGGCCATTATGCCCTCTTATTTTGGCCTCCATGCGCGTCCCGTCGTTAGCATTGGAGGTCACGTGATCTGCCAATCTAATACTTTAATTATGGTACCTATGATAAGTAAGACAGTCATAATAAGTAAGTAAGACAGACGTTTTTTATGAACGAGAGATAAGTAACAGGCGAAAGCGCAATTGACCGCACGTACAGTGCGCAGACTGTTAGTGTATGGCTCGATCAACACTAGGCCCACCGGGCCCACTAAATATGGCAATACCTTCGTAGTAGGATAACGTTCGGTGTCTATTCAGACTGCGGAGGAGCTAAACACATCCAATATACGCTGGATATACTTTTAGGAATGCCTTGAAATTAGCAGATCCTTCGGAATTACTTGTTCATCGTAGTGTGTGTATTTCTTAGTAATAAAGGTTGTGGGAACCTAGGGCAGCGTCTCGGACTCGAGATCGGAAGTCCGCGGTCGAGCCCGTACATGAACCTCCGAGTATATCGGAGTACGTGCTCGTTAACTAGTGGTCGAAATCCTGTGGTCGTCATTGCGCAGTTTCCACGGTACAGGTCCTGGAGACTATTTCCTCCCCTCAGGACATGTCTAAATAGGAGGCGATAGAGCAGCATTTGTCTTGTAATGTGTGTATATCGTTCCGTCCTCTGACGAGGTAAGCGGGTCTTGGACCAGCACACAAGCGAAAATATATGTCTACCAACCAACCAAATAAACAACTAAATAAAGTAATTTAGAACCCTGGTAAAGTGACGAGGTCGACACCAGAGCGAATACCTCGAGCAGCTCTAGCGCGACGATAATTCAACTCAACTTAAATCTCCCCAAGGTAGCTCTAGTGGTACTACAATTTAAGCCCACCTGAAATTACTCTTTTATTTCGCTAATCTATTAAGGGACTCTCCGCGCAATCTGGACAGTTACGGTTACAGCGCAAAATGAAAAGAGAGCGAAAACAAAATGAAGCTGGAAAAGTTATGGAGGTTGGATGAAGTGGCGAGGTTTGGCGATAAAAAAAAGTGAAGTCGCCAAGTCGATTTTATTTCTCCAAATAGGCTATTAGGTTGAATCAGGGCCGGATTTCTAAATAGGCTAAGTAGGCTGTAGCTTAGAGCGGCGAATTTTTTGGGGCGGCAAATTTTACGACCAATTAAAGCGGCATTCGGCATAAAAAAATTATTATAAAGATATTATTATTTTTAAGAAAGAAAACAAATAATTTACATTAATGCGTAAACCGTAAACGTATATATAGTACTAATATTTCGTAGCAAACATGGTCGCTGCGAGGGCAATTGCACCCCTCCTCCCGGATTTCGAAATTGAAAGAAAAATAAAAATTCGCCTATTTCGCTTTCGATTTAGTGTGTAAAGGTACATAGATGATTCTAATATGTGTATCTATTTTAAACAGTACATACGACGCTATTTTGCAGCTAACCACTTACCTTTCTTCGAAGGTGGAGAATATTGTGGGTGACAAGTGCGGCCCGTCCGTGGCCGAGTGGTTAAGGCATCAGCCTAGAGGTTCGACCTTCTCAGGAGTGGGGGTTCGAATCCCACTACTGCCAGTCATCCTATAAATCGGATCTGTGCTGGAAATAGTAGAAAATCCTCATCACGGATGGGCCCGAGTACACAGGGACAGACGTGCTCGTTAAATCTGTGGAGTCCAAAGTCCCGACGGCGTTAGCGTACGATGTCGCTCGAAGTTCCGTTGGGTGCCCGCTCAGGTGTCGACCTCGTCACTTGACCAGGGTTCTAAAATACGAGGCGTTATTGGCTGTGTTAAAGCTCATGAAGGAGGCTAGAAATAGGCAGCCGGAAACGATTACCTTACCTTACCTAGCTGCAAATCCTTAAATCCGGCCCTGGGTAGAATAGTCGTCGTTCTAGAGATACACGAGAGCTACACGGGCGTCGGAATTTAGAGCCACTTTCAAGTGACGAGCCAACATCTCCTTGACACATGAGTAGGCACCCAAAGCAGTTCTTAAGGGCGGCATCGTACGCCGTGTCGGGAGCACATCTAACGTCCGCTCCCTCTACACAGTGTATTGTCGGACGTTTTAGCTGCACAGACCATTTATAGGTAGACAATCATTTTGGCAATGCATGGACTCAAAACCTAGGACCTTTCACATGCAAATCTAGCGCCTTACCGATTGGGCCCCTCAGACCCCATTCCTCCAACTAGGCGATGTGCCCGTATCTTAGGACGTGAGTGGGGTAAAACTAATTTGAAAAATTTTACCATCCATAACTAAACATAAACAATCTAATATAAAAAAAATATGTATATAGAAATTGAATTTTAAAAATTATAAAAGTTTTAAGCTAAACCCAATTTTTGGATCAGGTAAGGTAATCGTTTCCGGCTGCCTATTTCCCTCCTTCAGGAGCTTTAACACAGCCATAACGCCTCATAATTTAACCCTGATCAGTGACGAGGTCAACACGAGCGGGCACCAACGGAACTTCGAGCAACATCGTACCTAACGCCGTGGACTTGGACGTCCACAGATTTAACGAGCATGTCTGTCCCTGTGTACTTGGGCCCATCGTGATGAGGATTTACTATTCCAGCACGATCCGATTATAGGATGACTGGGCAGTAGGTGGGATTCGAACCCCCGCACTCCTGAAAGGTTGAATTCTAGGCTGTGCCTAACCACTCGGCAGGAGGCCTTTGGACAGTTTGTTGAAAAGATCAGAAAATTAACTAGTAGGTTTGGTTGCTATATTTTCAGGCTTGTGTGCTTGGTCACAAAGACCCGCTTATAAACCATCGTCAAGAAGGACGGACACGACATACACACATATAAGATCTGAATGGTCATGATCTGAAATTGAATAAATCGAGCTTTAGAAGGGAGGTAAGAAAACATTATTTTTACAATAGAGTTGTCAATGAGTGGAATGTTTACCAGAATTATGTGGTGCTTTCGAAAAGAGTAGCGATTTAGAAAAACTTACGTCATTGGAAACTGGTATGTATAGATTTATTTTGGACCAACCTTGCTGGGCCTGATGGCCTATTGTCTGAAATTTAATTCGACTTTAGAGGAGTAAAACATAAAATAGGTTTGGGACTTTACAATAGCGGTCATTTATCAGAGTAGCAGATTTAAAGAACTTGCACTCATTGAAATGTAAGACTTAGATTTATTTTGGACCAACCTTGCTGGGCCTCTGGCCTGTTGTTGGTCGACAAATTTTGCATTTGGGCTGCATATAAGTGGTTTGGCGACTTTCATACGCGGCTTCACTTTTTTCTCGCCAAAGCATCTCACACCTCAATCAAGCCTCCCTCAGAAAAGTTGTTTCCGAAACAACTACTGAAAAAGTGGGAGCGTTGCATGCTGGGAACGCCTACTTTTCCCGAAACTAATATACTTCTACATTTCTCTCTGACAAGCGCCGGACGTAGAAAAAGCATGCGGTCAGTCTGTGGTAAAATAAACATGTGGACAGCGGTTTCGTAAACATAGAGGTTTGTTTTTAAATATTTTTATTTTGCCTCAGAAAAGTTGTTTCAAAAACTACTGAAAAATGGACTTGTCAATGCTTGGAAATGCCTATTTTCCCAAAAATATATTCTACAATTCCTTGACAAGGTCGTAGAAAATATGCGGTCAGTCTTTAAATATAACATGTGGAACAGCGGTTTCGTAAACATAGAGGTTTGTTTTTAATATTTTATTTGCAAGTAAAAAGATGATGGAGGTTTGTTTTATTAAAATTTTTAAAGTTTTTATTTCTATGTAAGTAACGTTATTGATACATGCGTAAGTGCTTTAATGGATAGTAGTGCATTTAAAAGATTTCATACCAATCAAAGTAAAGTTTGTTCATTTGTTGCAATATGCGTAATTGCTTTAATTGATTATATTACATTGAAAAGCTTTTATATTAATTTAAGTGAAATTTGTTGAAATGTGCGTAAGTGCATTTTCAAACGATTTCGTAAACATGGAGGTTTATTTTAATATTTTATTAACTTAAGATATCATATCAATTTAAGTATTTTGATGAAGTATGCGTAAATGCTTTAATTGATAATAGTGCATTTAAGTTGATTGTTTGACTGTAGTGCATTTTAAAAGATTTCAAATCAATTTACGAAAAGTTTGTTGAAATATGCGTAAGTGCTTAATTTCATATTAAATACTTTCGAACGATTTCGTAACATGGAGGTTTATTTTAATATTTTATTAACTTAAGATATCATATCAATTTAAGTATTTTGATGAAGTATGCGTAAATGCTTTAATTGATAATAGTGCATTTAAGTTCATTGTTTGACTGTAGTGCATTTTAAAAGATTTCATATCAATTTACGAATAGTTTCCTGAAATATAATAAGCGTAAGTGCTTTAATTTTAATGATTGCTTTTTTATGATATGAAATCTTTTAAATGAAAGATTTCCTATCAATTTAAGCACAGTTTGTTAAAATATGCTCTAGTGCTTTACTTTCATATTGAAAATTTCGTAACTATTTCTTTAACATGGAGATTTGTTTTTGATATTATAAGATTTCATATTAATTAAAGTAAAGTTTGATAAAATATGCATAAGAGCTTTAATTTCATATTGATTATTTCGTAAACATGAAGGTTTGTTTTTATATTTTTTTTTCTTTAAAAATATTTCATATCAATTTAAGTAAAGTTTGTTAAAACATGCGTAAACGCTTTAATTGATTTTAGTGTATTTAAACGATTTAATATCAATTTTAAGTAAAGTTTATTGAGATATGCGTAAGTGCTTTAATTTTATGCTGGTAATTTGACAAAAGTGCAAACTTGTTTTAACAGCATTAGGTTCAATATTCAAATTTGTACTCATTCATTTAGTTTTTTTTCATATTTTTATTATGTTTTTATTGTGTTGCTAGAAAAAGTTAATTACTTGCGTCTGTATCGATGAATATGCGATTTTTAAGTTCAATTTGTTAAAAGTAGTACTCATTTAACTATTTTGCGCAATAGGTTTGGAAACTGTTTAAAAGGATTTGGTAGAGATTTACTGTACGGTCCCCCTTGGCGAACTTTCCAAAATCCGCCAAAAGTCCGTATTTTGGCGACTTTTTTTAAAAAACCACGATTCAAAGAAAAATCGTATGGAAATATTTCTTATGAAAACTCAACCAACGGTCCGATAGGGTTGCCGGAAAACGTCATCGGTGCGAAGTCATAGAATTCGAATCTTCAGTTGAAGTCAGACAGGTTGCCAGAAAAAATTATTTATCGCCAAATCCGAAAAATCTCGCCAAGGGGGACCGTACAGTAAATCTGATCCAAAGGATTTTAACTATGTTTAGAATCTTCTGCCGTTTGACTTGCGAATTATGTTGGCAGAAAATTTCCTAAATCAACCAATTATTCTATTAAATGTTGATTCAATGTCTCTGAAACACTTTAAGCTATTTTGTTTTAAATTTAATTTTCGATGGTTTAATTCATCTAAACATTTTACAAACCATCTAAAATCAGTTTGATTAATAGTAAAATGCATAAAAATTCAACATATTGTTTATTTACAAAATGTTATTAAAATATTAAAATTACGAGTAAGTAAGTAAAGGGACAATTAAGGGTAGTAATTTAAGAGTCTTGTGAGTGGGCGCGCGAAATTTTCTTGAGGAAATTAAAAATATTTTTGATTTTTTTTTTTTAGTTTTGCTATTATTTAACTCAAGTAATTAGATCTAATGGCTTTATCAGTTTAAATTTGACTGTTTTCAAAAGGCTTTGAAACTCGTTACTTCGGATTGTCCGGAAATTATTCAAAAGTTAAAATTATTGTTTTCTGAAATTTTTAACTTTTTCACCACTAACTATCAAATTCCTTTCTCTAAGCGTATGACTCGAAGTTTTTTTAAAATATTATAATTCGGTGCGCTTGTCTGTCCTTTAAGAATTTTTGGAAAAGAAAGTATGTTATTTCAGTTTTTTCAGAACTTCTTATTTACTGTTTATCGTCATGATTTAATGGTCAATTTATAGTTACTTTGCCATTATTAAGAAATAACTATATTTCAAAGTTAATTGTTACGTAAGTATAATAGAATCTTTTTTTTAACAAACCAACGATCACGCAGTTTTTTCTATTTTAACTACCTTTTAATTTTTGAAAAATAATAAACAAAAATGTGGTCAAATTTTTTTAACTAGTTTAAAAAGGTTTAATAAGGTGGTTTGAACAAAATAAAACTTCTTAATTTAATTTTAGTACAAATTCAGTTATTGAATAAAAGTTATGATTACGTTGATAAGTTTTATAAGTTTTGTATAAGTATGATAAATTTTTAAATACTGTATAGAGATTAATTAATAAATAAAATTCCCAATAATTTCATATTACAGTCCCTGGACAAATTATTAGACGCACTGCAAGATTTCATGTAAAATATTAATTACCGGGTGATTTTGTACCGTTTTATTATTTTAAATTGATTTGTTTTTTATTTTTATATTATCCAATTAATTACCGATTTATTTGACAAATGAAACAGCATTAATTTTAAAATGAAAAAAGTTTAAGTTTTGAAGAAAAGTGAAATTAATATTAGTAAAAGTCAATATTTAGTTGAGCCACCTTTAGCCGTTATCAAAGCTTTAATTCTGCGCGGCATGCTATCAATGCAAGACTGTACTGTCTCCTGCATTTGAGGATGATGATTCCACACATAAATAATCTTATAATAAATAAATAATATAAATTAATCTTAATCATAATTATCTTAAAATAAATACAAATATGTAGTCTACAACAATTCTTTTAAATAAAAATCAATAATATTGTAGTTTAAATATACCATTATCGCATAAAAACTATTAAGAAACATAAAATTACTAAAAAAAAATAGTGCGTCTAATAATTTGTCCAGGGACTGTATGTAAGTTAGTTGGCAGATTGAAATATTTAAACTATTCTATTATTATTTTTTAAGTTTTAGCCGACCTAAACCTTCATTATGCTACCATAAATTACGTAACATTAAACAAGTTGTTTAAATATGAAATTAAAATTCCTGGACTTCGAAAGAAATTTTGTTTAGTGCAACGCACTAAACCTAGACGCTTAGGCATTAAGTAAATTAAGGTAATTATGAAAGTTTAATTAGTTTTCGTACTTTTTTGTTATACTGAGCGGGGAATTGAAACATTTTTTATTTTAAAAAATGTAGTCATTAAAAAATATAACTGTAAAGTATAAATACCCATGCCAAATAATACAGTTTTTTTAATACAATTTTTAATAAGTTGTATGGGTTGAACAATGGTCTGTCTGTCTGTCTGCAATCACTCTACAGCTCAAGTTAAAAGAGCTACGGACTTCAAATTTAGTACATAAGTTTTCAGTACCAAGCGGTACTGAAAAGTACTAATGTCTAGAGGTATACTATCCCAGGTTCGGGTCAAAGTTCCAGGTTCGGGTCTCCAAAAGTTATGGAGGTTGGAAGAAGTGGAGAGGTTTGGCGATAAAAAAAAGTGAGGTCGCCAAGTCGATTTTATTTCTCCAAATAGGCAATTGAGGCTGTGGGGCCCAGTCGGTTAGGCATTCGTCTAGCATGCGGATGGTCCCAGGTTCGGGTCCGGGCATCGCCAAAATAACTGCCGACCTATAAACGGCCCCTGCAGCCAAAAACATTTCCGACGAATAATACCCCGTGTGGAGGGGAGTGCACGTTAAATAACCTTCCAAGTCCTAACGCTGCGTACGATGTCGCCCTTAACGGTTGCGTTGGGTGCCTACTCGGGTGTCGGCTCGTCACTTGACTGTGGTTCTGAAATACGACGCCCGTCGCCAATATCCCTCGTGTAGCTCTAGTGCGACGATAATTCAAACTAAACTAAACTATACAAGTGTTACACACCCCTAGTAAATTAACTTAATTTAAGACCATGCAGTTAAGTTTTTCTATTAGAAACTTAACCCTCCTTTCATTTTTCTTGTTACTATAATCTGTATTAATTCGTGATGGCATCAAAATACATAATTTAGTTAATTATCATATAGTTTTAAATGTATAAGCATAAAATTACTGTGTGTTAAAAAGTAACCATTCGTTGTTTAAATGCTTTATAGCTGATTTAAAAACTGTCGAAATATACTTAGCATGTTTATTGTCTTCAGATAACTTCAACATACAGTCCCTGGACAAATTATTAGACGCACTGCAGGATTTCATGTATCAATCAATGATGAACAAAATACCTTTAGAATGACATTGTTGTTCCTAAACTTAAGCTATTGAATAGAAAATACTATCTGCTATACTTAATATATATATCGACATCTTTTTTTTATGATATGGCATTCTTTGGTATGTTTTTATTATTACTAAAAAAATGCGACTAAAAATTTGTCCAGGGACTGTACATAAAGTATGCAATGTAACATAATTTAAAATGCCCTTCAATGTTTAAACAAAAGGCTTTTTCAAGTGGGGTTAATATTTTCCACTTCTTTCATTCCTGCGTTTCCTTCGATCGGTTGTACTGTTGGTAGTCTGTTCCCACTCGACATAGATTTATCTATCGCGAGAATCAAGGAAAAAATATTTTCATTTATCATTTTTATAGCCACTCTAGACCTGAAACGTCATTTGACTGTGGTTCTAAAATACGACGCCCGTCGCTAATAGCCCTCGTGTATCTCTAGTGCGACGATAATTCAAACATAACCTAACCTAGACCTGAAACATGCCCATTGAAATGAAACATTTTTTAAGAGTGACTGTCAGTCCCATAGAGCTAATGCATTAGTTTTGAAATCACAAATTCTGCGGAAATATTGCTTTGTCATGTTATCCCATTTTCACCATGTTTGGGAATCATCATAACATCAATTTAAAACGAAATTGAAAATAAGATCCGGTTATTTTATTATTAATTGATAAAGTTTGAAAACAGTGACGCCATCTGCTGTATATTTTGGGCATTTTAAAATTTCAAATATATATATTTAAATAACTAGATAACATTTTCATTTCAAATTTGTTTCAATTCGATGTTATGTGAATCCCCATACCTGGGGAAAAAGGACTAACATGGCAAAGCAATACTTCTGTGGAATTTGTGATTCTAAAACTAATGCATTATCTCTAGGGACTGATAATCCCTCTTAATTGATTTAATATTAAAAAAACATTTTTATTTATTCACTCAGCTTTATCCGTGGCCAGTTCTCCTTATACAGTGTTTTACCAAACATATAAATCAAATAAATTTAACTAAAAATTCCCAAAAGACGAAATAAACGTTTCCGACATCAAATAAAGGAAGTTTGTAATAGTCATAGATATCATAGTTAAAGTATTATATTGGCAGATCACGTGACCTCCAATGCTATAACAACGGGACGCGCATGGAGGCCAAGTAAGGGGGCAAAATGACCAGTGTTGCTGCCACTTTAAGGAGAAAAATACTACGAAAAAATACCATTTAATTCTAAAATTACAAAAAATAACGTAAAAATACTAGCTGCATTTTGGAATCTTTTTAGTGACTTTAAATCCTTTTCTAGTATTTTTTTGTAATTTTAGATTTAAATGGTATTTTTTCGTAGTATTTTTTTGCTTAAAGTGGCAGCAACACTAGCCATTTTGCCCTCTTATTTTGGCCTCCATGCGCGTCCCGTCGTTAGCATTGGAGGTCACGTGATCTGCCAATCTAATACTTTAACTATGATATCTATGGTAATAGTTAAAAGATAGAATTTAAAGAGTAAGCTTTTTGGCATTGTCAATAGGCAAATCTCTTTACCCACGTTGACTGCTAGGGCTTCTTTAGAGCCGGCGAACCGTGTATAGTAAAACGGTAAAAACACAAAGAAAAACTATATCCCAAAAACAGTTAGTAGTACCATAACAGAAATGGTTTAATTCGATTCAAAATAAAAAATCTACCAAGAAAAATGTTACATTAAACAATATAAATTTAATTTTCTAAAAATATTGAACAGTTTACAATAAAAATTTAATTTTCTAAAAATATTGAACAGTTCACAATAGAAATTTAATTTTCTAAAAATATTGAACAGTTTACAATAGAAATTTATTTTTCTAAAAATATATTGAACAGTTTACAATAGAAATTTAATTTTCTAAAAATATTGAACAGTTTACAATAGAAATTTAATTTTCTAAAAATATTGAATAATAGAATTTTTTAATTTTAGATTAATGTGTATTTTACTAGGGTGACTAAGGACGTACTGCATATCACAGTGCAGTTTAGTTTGTTATTCATCTATCTAACTATAAAAAGTACGTTAAAAGTTATCCGTTTTTATTTTTTATAGTTTACCAAACAAAAAAAAATAGCTTAAAATTTGATGTATGAACATTTTATCTGGTCACAGGCAAATCTGGTCAAGTTTAACCCAATTTTATTTCATTTAACTTACATTATTTTTATTTCAAATTCACTGTTCAAAACAGTTAGGGGAACGCATGGTTTACACCCCTTCACCTCCAATGATTCCATTTGGAATAATCAACTTGTGATTTTTTTTTTCTCACTAAGTTAAGCTCGCACTTTTTTATCCTTAGATGGAAGAATCATGTATTTTGTAGAATTAAATGATGTTAGTTTTAATTATGTGAAAAACATGGTAAAATAAAATTCACTCTAAAACAATTTTATGAAAAAAGTTGACCTTAAATTCTTCTTGCTTGCATTGTTTGATGTTTATTTTTTGAAAATAGTTAAAATCAGTTTTATAAAGTTTTGAAAAAATTATTTTATGATTTACTAAAAAGGTGTGGTTCCAATTTTTACCTCCTTAATTTTAGCTACAAAAATTAAGATTTTCCTCTGTTTTTTTTAAATTTCGTTCACGATGCATAATAAATCTATTTCACAAGTTTTAGATTTTTAGAATAAAAAATAAAATGTTGGGACTGAAAATTAACAAAAGTACGCAAAGTGCTCCCCTAATTGTTTTGAACAGTGTAGTACTTCGACTAATTTGGGGTAGACTGATCATTTATATATTTAGCAATCTTCATTCCATCATTCACATTCAATCTTATTAAAGGTGTCGGCTCGTCGCTTGACTGTGGTTCTAAAATACGACTCCCCGTCGCCAATAGCCCTCATGTAGCTCTAGTGCGACGATAATTCAAGCTAACCTAACCTTATTCCTTGGTAGTATTGTGGTCAGTATCCCCGCCTATCACTAGGAAGAGGGAGATACTGGTGGGTTTAGTTTTCCACTCCGAATGTAGAGTTTTGGTTTTTAATTACAATACGTCTGTTAAAAAGCTGCTTTTAGGTTCAAATTACAATACGTCTGTTAAAAAGCTGCTTTTAGGTTCAAATTACAATACGTCTGTTAAAAAGCTGCTTTTAGGTTCAAATTACAATACGTGTATTAAAAAGCTGCTTTTAGGTTCAAATTACAATACGTGTATTAAAAAGCTGCTTTTAGGTTCAAATTACAATACGTTTGTTAAAAAGCTGCTTTTAGGTTCAAATTACAATACGTCTGTTAAAAAGCTGCTTTTAGGTTCAAATTACAATACGTGTATTAAAAAGCTGCTTTTAGGTTCAAATTACAATACGTTTGTTAAAAAGCTGCTTTTAGGTTCAAATTACAATACGTCTGTTAAAAAGCTGCTTTTAGGTTCAAATTACAATACGTTTGTTAAAAAGCTTCTTTGAGGTTCAAGTTACAAATTGTCTTTATAAAATAGACTTTCCCTAAAAACTAGAGTATTTTTCTGGTACCGCATCAGACAGTTTCTTCTGCAAAAACCTGACATTTCTTTGCAGTGTTGTGCTATTTTTTTTTAACCCAGACAAACAATAAACTACTGCCAGTAACCGCAACTCTTGTTTTTCCTTCGTTGACTTTCTGCGGCTTCCTCCTTTACTTGGAGGATTAATTACTCAGTAAGCAATTTGAAAAAATAAAAATGGCATAATAAGGTAAAACCGCTCATTTTGCTTACGTTTGAATTTTTCTTTCCACACTACGTATATAACGTGAAAAGTGGAAGCTTTTATAAACGCTTTATCCGTATGTTCGTCACCCACTTTCATAACCTGACCAAATTTGTTTAGTGATTTGTATTTTCAAATATGTAAAACTAAACTCCTCGGCGCAACAGCCCATTAATAGGCCAAGGCCTGCTGTGCCCATTTTAGCTTTCATGACCTAGGGCTCTGGGGGGCTAGGCATATGTCCCGGTAAGGTGGTCAGTCTCACGCGGAAACCCCAGTGTTTAGTTCCCAAGCATGCTTGGTACCCATTTTATTGACTCACTCAAGGAATGAAAGGATGGGTCAACCTCGCCCGAACCGAGATTCGATCCCCGGACCTGTGGCGTGGCAATGCGAAGCACTACCGCTGAGCCACTGGGCCTTTCAAATATGAAGAGTACAGGGGAAAAACCGCTTAATTTCGTCGAAAACTTTCCTCAACAGGCCTCTTTGGCGATGAAAGCGAGTCATCGCCTAAACTGGTGTGAGGAAATCGGTTACTCACTTTGTTTTTCTCTCGCGGCAACCCTGATTTACGCCAGAGATCAGCGGACACGAGTCACACGCTTTTACCGCGAAAGAAGAACCGAAAGGAAAACCGGTTTTTTGTCGCCAATGTCCGCCAAGCAGATACAATTACGGAACTACTCCTGATAAATAAAGCGGTTCTTCCCCTGTACTCTTCATATGTACTCATCAATAAACTTTCGTAAATCATGTTTCATTTAAGTTCTTTTAGCCTGGAAAAACTATAACAGATAAAACGTATAACTATTAGTTTTTAAGCTAGGTAGTAGAATAACAAACTGGACTGTACTGCGAATTGCAGTACGTCTGGTCACCCTACACTTTCAGAGCCCAGACTACAAATGTCATACAGTAAAAAATGCGGTTCTAAAATACGACGCCCATCGCCAATAGCCCTCGTGTAGCTCTAGTGCGACGATATTTCAAACTAAACGTACAGTAAAAAAAGTTCAACGCATCAAAACTGGAAGTCATTGACAATGTAAGAAAAAATCGAATTCAAAATTCTTCTTATTTAAAAAAAAACTGCACAATTTAATACCCATTTTTTTTAAAAAAACATAAGGCCTTTTAAAATGAAATTAAATCCCCATTACTACTTAGCAGTTGCACGTGAAACTTCATAATAAATAAAAATTTATAGTTAATTAATTTTCGGTATAAATCAGTTCGGAATGATTTCATAGTATGCGATTTTTTCTTCTTTTAAAACACAATTGCCATTCAATCATCATACGAGAAACTTGATTTATATAAAATAAATAAAAAATTTAAAAATTTTATGCAAATCATTTTTGACAGACGTCGTGACGTGTGTATAAAAATATGATACTTTGATAGCGTGCATTAGTTTACCTGCAGCCCCCAGCATGCAATAAAAAATATTAATGGTACAAGTTTCTTACGTTTTCCACCCCTAAATGTTTTTTCCTCTGTACATAGACTACAACCGTAGAGAAACGCGTCCTACAGATCGGCTATCTACTGTATTTGTCAATGGAAAGAAGGCGAACAGTGACAATGTATTTTTACTTTCAATTACTTAAGGGGGAATGGGCGCGCTGGACCGCGGGTCTCCAAACTCAAGTGCCTCTGTGTTAATCCAATATCGAAAAAACTATTTTCTCTGCCACATTTCTCCGGTTGTATTGAATATTTTTACAAACGTTTTTTTTAAATAATAAATGTAGATAACTTACAGGTCTCTATGTTCCCACTTTTTGAAATTGCTTCTAATTTTTTGTGTAAAATTATTTATTGAAAATTAAAAAAATATATTTGAAACAATTTCAAAAAGTGGGAAGGTCGGGACCTGTAAGTCAGCTACATATATCATTAAAAAAAACCGTTTGTAAAAATATTCAATACAGCTCGAGAAATGTGGCAGAGAAAATAGTTTTTTCGCCATTGGATTAACATTGAGGCACTTGAGTTTGGAGACCCGCGGTCCAGCACGCCCATTCCCACTTAAGATAAAATATATGGTAATAAACGTATTGCGATGGGATCAAAAATTCGAAATAGAGATTTTCTCTTTTTTACACGTTTTTGGAGGGTGCTGATTTTAAAAAAAGTGATTTTCAAGCTTTGGTTCGTCCGTCTGTCTGAAACTACTCTACGGTTAGAACTAAAAGAGTTACAGACTTCAAATATAGTAAACAGATTCCAAGTACATGTCGGAGGTCATAAGCTTTCGAGAAAATTGCGCATGCGCAAGGTAGGTTGCCTTAGAATTTTTTATGCACCATTTATATAAAGAACACAGGTTAAAAATTTCAAAATTCTAACTTTGTTAGCAAATAAGCTTTAGGGATTTAATAAACACAAGAATTGAAAAACGCGAAACAGAGAAAACAGGTTGAAAGCAGACGAAATCCGTATTCAATCTTATAGGAATAACTCCAGAAAATATTTAATTTTTTTCCCCACAAAAGATATCATTATGAAACTTTCAGTACATGTTCAGAAAAATATTGCAAATAATAAGAAGGCAAAAACTGAAAAATCGATATTGGATCGATATACGGAGTAAATTTACACCAATTTACGGAGTAAAGTTACACCTGTTTCGCGGTGTAACGTTACTCCATAAATTTTGTATAACATTACTTCGTGAAAGCAGCACTTGCGGCCACTAATTTTACGGAGTAAACTCGTTATTTATGAAACTTTACTCCATAAATTCGGTGTAACGTTTCCATGAAGATGGAGTAACTTAACACCAAGATTTTACAGTGTATGAAAAACTCTAAGTTTAAACTACAGTTTAAATCTAAGTTTTTTTTTGTAATCGCAGCAAAATAATTTACAAAAAAATAAGTTAATTATAGATAATGCATATCTAAAACTTATATTCCTTATATCGATATACCTGATTAAAGACGAATTTGTGAATACCATCAACACCTTCATAACCGAATAAATAAAATTGTTAACTTTAGTTTAACCTTAGTTAACTTTAGTAACTAAGTTTTTAATGGGTAAATGTAACACAGAATGTATAATACCTCATAATGCTTTAGGTTTTCTAATTTCTAAATAAATAAATCATCTAACTAAATAAATCATTTAGACATTGTCAAAAAAAAACTTCTAAAATTTCGTGCGTATCTATAAAATCTTTTAAAATCGTTTACAAATTTAAAAATCGTCTATTTTAAGCATTTATGGATAAAAAAAATCAACTTTCTAAAAAATATAATTTTTTTCATATATTTATAGCAAAAACACGTTCAGATGATACAAATACAAAAATAATCAAATAAAATATTCCCTCACTAAAAAAAACATTTTATGCTAGTAAAACTATACAGTTTCGCACCAGCATTTTATGATTCGTTACTTCTGACTTGTAAAAGAACATTTTTATACCCATCAAAAAACAAGAAGATACTTCATCTTAAATAATTTATGGGATCTTAAATTCGGCGTTCGCTATTTTTATGATATCTAGACAAAGTTACCTAGAGAAGTTCTAGGAGTAATTGATCGTTGGCTTAGAATGTCAGGCATCTAACTCCTGTATTGGGCTGGGGAGCCCAGTCGGTTAGGCCCTCGCCTAGCATGCGAAAGGTCCCAGGTTCGGGTCCGGGCATCGCCAAAAATAGCTGCCGACCTATAAACGGTCCGTGCAGCCGAAAATGTCCGACGAATAATACCCCGTGTAGAGGGAGTGCACGTTAAATCTCCTTCAAAGTCCCAATGCTGCGTACGATGTCGCCCTTAACGGTTGCGTTGGGTGCCTACTCAGGTGTCGGATCGTCACCTGACTGTGGTTCTAAAATACGACACCCGTCGCCAATAGCCCTCGTGTAGCTCTAGTGCGACGATAATTCAAACTAAACTAACTCCTGTATTCGAACAAGCTGTGTTACTGCTGTTCCTAAACACTAATATTAGGTACGTTCGATAGAGTTTTAGTTAAAAATTAATCGATTTTGAAATATACTAGTTTAAATAAATTAGCTTTTTCGCAGTAACTTTCAATTATTTTACTTACAAGAAAATTTTTAACGTCTAGACTCTAGCATACAAAGCTTACGTAAAGAGCGTTAAATTCTCATTAGTTTATGCCTGGAAGCTGTTTTACATACATGCGACTTCCAAAACTAGTGGTGTGTGGTGGCTAGTGGTAATTACATAGTCTATGAGGTAAATTCATTAAATTTAAAACCTAAAATGTTCTATAGCACATATCCTTCACGAATAAGCGAATTTTCAAAAATCTTATTATGACGTCCTATAAGACCGGGGAAATTGTGTATCAAATTTGAAGTCTATGCCTCTTTTTATTTTTCAACAATACTATTAAATAAAAAAAATCAATAACTTTATAACTTAAACAAGAAATTCAATAACTTTAAAACCTAAAACGGGAAATTCAATAACTTTAAAACCTAAAACGGGAAATTCAATAACTTTAAAACCTAAAACGGGAAATTCAATAACTTTAAAACCTAAAACAAATTCATTAACTTTAAAACTTAAACCGGGAAATTCATTAATTTTGAAACCTAAAACGGTAATTTCAATAACTTTAAAACCTAAAACAGGAAATTCAATTGCTTTAAAGCCTAAAAACGTTCTATAGCAGCTACCTTTCGCGCATGCGCGATTTTCCGAAAACCTTATTATGACGTTCGAAAGGTACTAGAAACACGTGTACCAAATTTGAAGCCAATAGCTCTTTTAGTTCGAGCTGTAGAAGGGTTTCAGGCAGACAGAATGACAGACTGTCCAATGTTCAAAAACCACTTTTTCGTAATCAGCACCCTACAAAACATGACGAAACAAAAAATCTCCATTTTGGATTTTCGACCATTTCGCCATAGCCATTCTAAGGTAATGAAAGTTGTCAGCACAGGATGCCACCGGTTTTGCAGAGTAAGGTTTCACCAACTTTTTACTTTGAACTTATGAGCTTTGATACGAATTCTTCTAAAATTCGAAATTTTGTGAGAAAACCACTCTTGCTTGACGATCTAGAATGAAGGCTATTTTTAAAGGAAAAGAGATCGTGTAAAAATAAACTAGCAATTCCGATGCATACGAAATACGCCAATTGCACTTTCACAAATTTCATTTGCCAAGGAACAGCATAAAACTTCTTCGGCAGGGAACCCGAATAGACTTTGAGCTCCGTAACAGCGCTATTAGAGAATGACGTAAAACGTGTTTCGTTCCGTAACAGTGTTATTAGAGAATGACGTAAAACGTGTTTCGTTACATTTATTGACTCTTTAGAATATAACACAAGGTTTAGTTAAGGGGCTAAGAGGGATGTTGTGTCAATGCGTTATTGTTCTTCCGGATAAAATATGTTCAGACGGGGTTTAGGGATGGAATACCTGAAACGGTTAAACCGAAAAACCGCTATTGGGCTCAGTTACATCAGTTACACCGGAAAACAATCCTACAGACCATTTAAAGCAAAAACCGGTTTATTTCTAAAAACCGAACATCCCTTAAAAGTGGTTGTGCGGTCAAACTAGCGATTCTAATGAATACGAAACACAAGAGCATTGCACTTTCATAAATTTCATTGCCAAGGAACAGTATAAAACTTCTTCAGCAGGGAACCCGAATAGACTTTGAGCTCCGTAACAGTGCTATTAGAGAATGACGTAAAACGTGTTTCGTTACATTTATTGACTCTGTAGAATGTAGCTCAAGGTTTAGTTTAGCTATAGTGGCTAAGAGGGATGTTGTGTCAATGCGTTATTGTTCTTCCGGATAAAATATGTTCAGACGGGGTTTAGGGATGGAATACCTGAAACGGTTAAACGGAAAAACTGCTGTTGGGCTTCAGTTACACCGGAAAACAATCCTACAGACCATTTAAAGTAAGAACCGAACATACATCCTTTCAAAGTGGTTGTGCTGTCAAACTAGCGATTCTAATGAATACGAAACACAAGAGCATTGCACTTTCATAAGTTTCATTGCCATAGAACAGTATAAAACTTCTTCAGCAGGGAACCCGAATAGACTTTGAGCTCCGTAACAGTGCTATTAGAGAATGACGTAAAACGTGTTTCGTTACATTTATTGACTCTGTAGAATGTAGCTCAAGGTTTAGTTTAGCTATATAGTGGCTAAAAGGGATCGTGTGTCAATTCGCTTTTGTTCTTCTGGATGAAAAATGTTTCATAAAACCAGGCGGGTTTAGGAATGAAATATCCGAGACATTTCAACCGAAAAATCGGTTTGTGTTTCAGCTACACCCAGGGCCTGATCTAGGAAAACACATACTATAGGCACAAAAGGATTTTGGAGCCCCCTTACAAAAAGGGGACCCCTTGTATATCAGCTGTGTTCTATCAGCTTTTCTACTACGTTAAAAGGGGGCTGGGGAGCCCAGTCGGTTAGGCACTCGCCTAGCATGCGAAAGGTCCCAGGTTCGGGTCCGGGCATCGCCAAAATAACTGCCGACCTATAAACGGCCCGTGCAGCCCAAAATGTCCGACGAATAATACCCGTGTAAGGGAGTGCACGTTAAAAATCCTTCAAAGTCCTAACGCTGCGTACGATGTCGCCCTTAACGGTTGCGTTGGGTGCCAATTCAGGTGTCGGCTCGTCACTTGACTGAGGTTCTAAGATACGGCGCCCGTCGCCAATAGCCCTCGTGTAGCTCTAGTGCGACGATAAATCAAAACCTAACCTAACCTACTACATTAAATCGACCAATTACTTTAAGTCAATGTCAAATTCATGTTAAATGTAAAGTAAAGCTTAAACAATTTGAAAATTTACTGAAATTGTGAGGTTCCACAACACTTAACATAAAAGAAGCTGAAATTTAGGGGGACCCTAAAATTTGGAGGCCCTACACTCTTAAAACAAACGAGCGGTTTTAACTCAGTCTGAGTTAATTTCCACTCCTTTCCGTGCCGAAAATGCACTTCTCCTATAGGAGTGAATTTCACTCTTTTTCTGAGTGGGTAAAAGAAATAAAAGAAAACAATCTGCGTCCTACACTCTTAAAAGAGCGGTTTTAACTCAGTCTGAGTTAATTTTCACTCCTTTCCGGTGCCGAAAATGCACTTCTCCTATAGGAGTGAATTTCACTCTTTTTCTGAGTGGGTAAAAGAAATAAAAGAAAACAATCTGCGTCCTACACTCTTAAAAAGAGCGGTTTTAACTCAGTCTGAGTTAATTTTCACTCCTTTCCGGTGCCGAAAATGCACTTCTCCTATAGGAGTGAATTTCACTCTTTTTCGGAGTGGGTAAAAGAAATAAAAGAAAACAATCTGCGTCCTACACTCTTAAAACGAGCGGTTTTAACTCAGTCTGAGTTAATTTCCACTCCTTTCCGGTGCCGAAAATGCACTTCTCCTATAGGAGTGAATTTCACTCTTTTGTTTTAAGAGTGTAGACCTGGGCCTAACGAGCCTTATGGAAGATGAAGCCCTGGTTACCCCGGCAAATACTAATTGATAGGCTGAACCGGTTAAACCGAAAACTGATTAAAGTATGAAAAAGGAGCGCATTAGAGATAGAAACCAGAAACAGTTAGACAAAAAAAAAACCGGTTTTCGGCTTCTGTTACATAGGCAAACACTGGTTCTGAGACTGAACCAGTTAAATAGAAAATCGGTTATTTCTAAAAACCGGGCATCCCTCAAAAGTGGTTACTTTGATAAATCCCTTTTAATTAATGTTCGTTCTCTAAAAAAACTGATGATTGTAAAAGCAAGTAATAGCAACTGAATGTTACGCGAGCATGCGCATTTCGATCGTGTGCCGCGCAAGATTTAATTGCTAGTGCTCGTCCGTAAATTTGTCTGTATTTTCTTGTTAAACAAACTACCGGGCCATAGTAATACTGGTCCAATGATTTTAATTTTCGATTTAAAAATGAGGTATCCAAACAAATTTAAAAATTTAAATTTTATGCATTTATTTTCTTGCAGGAATCATCGTCAGTATGTAGATTCATGAACAAAGCAGAAGAAGTTTAGAGAAAATGGATCTTCGTGGATTATGAATAACGCCGAGAAAAACTTGAACAAATTAAAATGAATAGTTCTTAAAATAATGCAACGTTTTTAACAATATTGATGCAAGAAATTCTTAGTTAAACAGAAGTTTGAAAAATATGCAGAGAAAATTATTATCGATAAATTTACATAATTATAAGAAATATGTAAATCCCGAAAAAGACAAAACAAGGGCTTATGTCAGTATAACTATCTGGTATACCCCACTACAATTGTCGTAACTACTTCTGATGTCAGAGATGTTATTCGCATAACATCTCAAAACTGTTATCTGCTTCAAATCCATTCAGACTAATTTATTTAAATACATGATGAGAACATGTCGCTTATCTACTGGAAACTCGACACGTTTCCAGTAGATATTTATAGAAAAAATTTATTTGAGTATTAGTTAAAGAGGTTTGGAACTTACTCGCAGAAACATCGATTGTTTTAGTTCACTAATCGACTTTTAAACCGGATTCGTTTACTGACTTTCTTGAAGAGGAAAAGACCACGGTAGACTTTTGAAGACTTATCATTCCTGCATGATATGTAAGGGATGTTTTCCGCTTAAGATGTTGAGACTGCTGCTGTTTTCATAGCATCTCAAAACTGTTGGCTGCTAAATATTGTGTCAAGGCTGTTACTTGCATAAGATAAGCTTTTGTCTGAATAAGATTTCGAAACTGATCTATAAAATATGTGAAAACTGTTGTCTACATAAGATGTCAAAACTGATATCTAAAAACCATTTTATAGCTTCTTCACCTTCTAAAAGTAGATAGAAAACGTCACTTAATGTTTTTTTAAATATAATTCAAGTTGATTTTTTGGTGTTAGAACTTACAAAACAATCCTGTATTGGTCTCTCCAAAATATAATGCATCTGCCAAAGATGTAAGGACTGTTATCTTCATAAGATGTCAAAACTGTTATCTGCCAAAAATATTAAGACTGCTATCTACTAAAAGTCGATAGAAAACTTCACTTAAACCTATTTTACATTGGATTCTTGGTGTTGGAGCTCACAAAACATTCCTGAATCGGTTGCGGTCTCCCCGTAGAGGAAGCATAAGATGTCCAAACTATTATCGGCATAAGATGTCCATACTATTATCGCCTAAGGTGTCCAGACAATTATCATAAGATGTTCAGACTGTTGTCGGCTTAAGATGTCAAAACTGTTATCTGAGACTGTCATCTTCTAAAAGTCGAGAGAAAACATCACTTACACCACAGTTCACATTGGATTCTTGGTGTTGGAGCTCACAAAATAATCCTGGATCGGTTGCCTGGCCTCCCCGAAGCAGAACTATCTGCCAAAGATGTCAAAATGGTCATCTTCACGTGTATCTTTGTCCTCCTCACTGTGGCCATCACCGGCACGTCCACTTTCTTCCTCACGTACAGTCTGCTGTCGAACGAGTGGGAGTTCATTAGTTACAAGGTGAGTGGCTTTTATTTGACTTTATTGATAAACGAAATAATCTGCCCAAGAAATACTTGATGAGACTTGTAATGACAAACACGTACAAACAGCAACATGTAATTCCTAACAAATTAAGTTAACAAAACAATTGAATATCTTAAGTAACTTAAAGATGGACAGCACTTTTGGTATTACAAGATTCTAAATTTTATTTACAAAACAAAACTCCAGCATTCGAAACCGTCGTTGCCACAGCTCTTAACTGAACTTTACTATTTATGGACAATTGGTGTAGAGCTTTACGATACACTTTTCGGCGCGGTGATAGAAACTAAGATTTGTCGCCAAATTGCGAACAATTTCGGAAAACAGCTCTAGCATACATTGTTTGGCTCATCTGGGTCATTTTGTGGGAGACTTGTACCATTTAGGATTGCTAAAAATATCCATAAGACGGAAAGACGAGGTATGACAAAAAAAAAAAGTTCGCCAAATTGCGGTAACTTCCGAATACGGCGACCATTTTATTACATCTCGTTTTTCCTTCTAATGGCTATATCTAGCAACCTCTAAAGGTAAAAGTCGCCAACGAAGTGACCCAGATGCGCTAAATAATGTACATAGAGCTGACCATTTTTCTTTATTTACGAGGAGTCATTTTGCAAATTCGACGAAACTAAGGGGAAAAAAAATTTGTGGCACCATCTTGGCTGTTCTATCCATTAGACGCTCAACTAACTGTTAAATTGTGCAAACTATCCTGATATTAAATTTTGCATAGAGTATCCAAACGAAATGGGTATACGCCATGAGATAATGATCCGTCGCCCCCCTAACAGCCATGTGACGAGTATGTGACGAAAAGCGATATCACATACAAGTCACTGAAGATCGCTGTGATGTCACATTCAAAGTCACTTTTTGTCACATAGAAGTTGAATGTCCGCTTTTGTTACGTATCTTCTACGTAACATGGATATCGATGATATCGCAGCAATGTCGCATTTTGACTGGGATTTAGATGACATCACTGCGATATCACATACAAGTCACAATATGATGTCACTGCAAGATCGCATAGTGACATCCCTTTGATATCGCATACCAGTCACATTGTGACGGCGACTTACGCGATATTACTGTGATGTCACATACTTGTCACATTGCGACTGTGACCTAGAGTGACAAAAAATTACGTTGCAGCGACGTAACTGTGACAAACCTGGCTGTTAGGGCCACTACTACTAATTCCTTACCAACCTACACTCGGTCAGAGTTGCCCACTCGCTTCTAATGCACTCAATGCTGCACGCAACCGCAGCGCAGCAAGACGCACAGCGAAGTAGCCTGCGTACTGTTCATACGTCTAGGAGGAGAGTGGTGTAGTGGTCAGCCGCATACACAACCTCTAATTAACATCCACACTAGATGGCGAGGATCTACTACTGTGTCACTACTAGCCATCTAGATTACAATGTATCGTCAGTCAGATGACAAAACCACGAATGTGCAAAATCAAAGGGATGGAAAACTGGATACTGATAAGCATAAGCCCACCGTTTTCAAAAAACTGCCAATCCCTGGAATTTGCACATTCGTGGTTTTGGCATTTGACCGACGATGTATTGTAGTATACAAGTCGAAGCAACGTGGTTTTCACTTGGTTTTTTTTCTTGGGGTTTCTTTTTATGAACACGAGTTGTAATATCTTTGGAAACACTACACTCTTAAAACTGTAACTCCTAAATATAAGGCACAAACGCATTGTGCCTCCTATTACATGAATATAAGCGGTACCTTGCCAAGGTACCTCTTATATTTAAAAGGCACAACAAAATAACAGGCACATCTGTACGACCAAATCCCTTAAACGGCACCATGATAGATGTGCCCCGTAAAGTGCCTCTTAAAATTCACCGAGACGTTTAGCAGGCACAAGCGAACCTTGAACTCGAGAATGCGCATGCGCAATAACAGCTGAATCGTCTAACGCTAACGTTTAATGGCGGATTTTTTCCTCGGTCTTTTTTTAGCAGTTAAAGTAAACATTTATTTTGTTTGGTTAATTATGTAAATAACTAATTATAAGATTAGTGATTTGTTTGTGGCATCATAATTTAACTGTGATTGTAGTTGAACCATATTATATTTGTTTTAGGTGGCACAATGTACCGCTTAATTTTAAGAGGCAAAAAAGTTCACAATGTGCCTCTTATTTAGGAGGCACAGTTCTAAGAGTGTACACAAAGGATATTTTACAATCCACGTCATCACATGACATTACACGTGCCTATGCATGACTTTTATTACATTTATACCTTTAATCCAACCAACCCTAAATATCCTTTTCTTGCAGACCTCAGGCGTGGAAGAAGTGGCCCGAACCCACAACCACTCGCTTCGGTGGATGGAGGACGGCCAACTGGGCAGGCTGGAGATTCCGGACGACAACCCCCCACCCCCCGTGAAAGACCGATACCCCCCAAAAGGGACCGTGGTCTACCTCGTACCCGCGTACGGGGGCGTCAACTCCCTGTGTCCCAACATATCAGGTGAGTTCACTTTTAATTTAGTTAACCTAAGAGCCTGGCATTACATTGTTAACCCTTATTCTCATAAAGTAGCATATATGCTACCTGGGGTTTTCCCCTGCTTTCTGTTTGTTAAGTGACGTCAGCGAGTATGTTGCATTGCTATTTGTTAGAAGAACAGTATAGAAGCTTCGTTCAGAGTGAAAAAATATACAAAGTTAAAATTATTTTTGTTTTAGAGGAAGGTAACTTGTTGGGTTGTTGTGTTTGTGCATCATGTCTCGTCGTCTGTACAAGGAAAGTTCATGGAATTATTTTTCATATTAATTTTTTTTTTACTTTGAAAAATATTTTTCACATTTCTTGTGTTCTGTAGTTTTAAAAAATTGCTTAAGTTGTTGGATTACCACTGTTTTTGGAAAAAATACAAGCTAAAAACTGAAGGTTGCATATATGCTACCTTTTATAAAACTCTAATTAATTACTGCACTAATTATTTTAGAAAGGTTATGACACTAAATAATCTTTATTTTAGATGTAAAAAAACAGAAAAAAATTGAAAATTAGAAAAAAAAATTAAAAGAATCGATGATCATGAGAATAAGGGTTAATAGGAGCTGCTTAGTCTTGTTTCTAAAGAAGTAAACCAGCCAAAAATCTCACAATGGATGCAGGGTATACATCATCCCCCACGGTTAGGATTCACAGCTGAGTGTCTTCTATCCCATAACCAAACCATGCTTCACCCTCTTCCAAAACGTCTACATTCTTCCAAATGTATACCACACTTAAAAAAATATATAATAAGACACCATAACAATCAAAGGATAGGGACAATAGTGTTTTATTCGTCTTATATTTTGCCTACTTCTATAAACTTGAGCAGAAAGCTCATTTCCGCTTTTCATATTTTCTTGCCAACCTCCGTTAATGAGTTAACCAGACCAATTTTTTTTATTCCGTAAAGGGTAAAACTAAAAAAAAATGATAAAAAATAACCACCTTCGTGTTTTGTAATCGATTCCCATGTGATGTTGATAAAAAAAAAATGGTTGACAATGCAGCAAGTTACCGAACTTCTAAACTGCAATAACAAAAAAAGGTTACTGGTTCTTTTAGTGATATGTAACTTACAATGCTCCAATACATTGAATAAAGTGACGTATTATTTCAAGTGTGTGTATTTACTTAAATCACAAATGAAGAGTACAGGGGAAAAAGAGCTTGATTCCGTAGGAATCTTCGCGTATTCTTTTGTGCTTGGCGGACATTGGCGACAGGAAACCGGTTTTTCTTTCTCGGTACAAACGTGTGACTCGTGTCCACTGATCTCTGGCGTGAATCAGGGTTGCCGCGAGAGAAAAACAAAGTGAGTAACCGGTTTCCTTACACCAGTTTTGGGGATGACTCGCTGTTGTTGCCAAAGAATCCTGATGCGGACAGATTCCTATGAAATCCAGCTCTTTTTCCCCTGTACTCTTCAAATGTAATTAATATAGAAATGTGCAGTCAAATGTCATCCTCAAAATTTTACTTCTCCGGTTCATCCGGGTGTTTGTTTAACCGGTTTGCCTTTGTTCACATTTAAGCCGATTAACCCTTTAACTCCCAATGATGCTAATTGGAATAATCAAACGCGATTTTTTTTCCCTCGCTAAGTTAAACTCGCACGTATTTCAAATAAATTGTATTAAATTCTCCCTACATTTTTCTTTAAAGTTATATTTTCTTTTTGTATCGTTAGATGGAAGAATCATGTCGTTTGAAGAATTAAATAATGTTTGTTGTAGTTAAATGAAAATATGAAAAACATGGTAAAAAAATAAATTCCGTCTGAAACAATTTTATTAAATAAATTGTTCCTAAATTCTTTAGGCTTGCATTTTTAAATAGTTAAAAATTTAATTTTTACTCTATTTTAAGAAATAAAGTTTCGAAAAATTATTTATTCAAAAGATATGTATGATCATATATTTATTCAGTTGGTTATGATTCTAAATTTTTTTCAAATAAATTTTATTAAAAAATTAATATTTTTCCCCCTGCTTTTTACCATTTGATTCTGGATGCACAATTAGCCTATTTCACCAATTTTAGACTTTTAGAATGGGCTGGGGAGCCCAGTCGGTTAGGCGCTCGCCTAGCATGTGAAAGGTCCCAGGTTCGGGTCCGGGCATCGCCAAAATAACTGCCGACCTATAAACGGCCCGTGCAGCCAAAATGTTCGACGAATAATATCCCGTGTAGAGGGAGTGCACGTTAAATATGCTACAAAGTCCCAACGCTGCGTACGATGTCGCCCTTAAAGGTTGCGTTGGGTGCCTACTCAGGTGTCGGCTCGTCACTTGACTGTGGTTCTAAAATACAACGCCTGTCGCCAATAGCCCTCGTGTAGCTCTAGTGCGACGATAATTCAAAACTAAACTAAACTTAGAATTTTAGAATAAAAAATAAAAAGTTGGGATTGAAAGGGTTCAGAGGACATGACTTTCATAAAAACGTCACTCAACCAATTTGACAGCGTAAATTCCCAATACAAAAAAAAAATCTGATGTCGGCGTTATTCTTAGAGAATTTCGAAAAAGGAAAAACCCTGAATGGGAAAACCACATAGATATCATAGTTAAAGTATTAGATTGGCAGATCACGTGGCCTCCAATGCTAACGACGGGACTCGCATGGAGGCCAAAATGGCCAGTGTTGCTGCCACTTTAAGGAGAAAAGTACAACGAAAAAATACCATCTAATTCTAAAATTACAAAAAAATATCGTAAAAATACTAGCTGCATTTTGGAGTCTTTTTAGTGACTTTAAATCTTTTTCTAGTATTTTTTTGTAATTTTAGAATTAGATGGTATTTTTTCGTAGTATTTTTCTCCTTAAAGTGGCAGCAACACTGGCCATTTTGCCCTCTTATTTGGCCTCCATGCGCGTCCCGTTAGCATTGGAGGTCACGTGATCTGCCAATCTAATACTTTAACTATGATATCTATGGAAAACCACATGAGGAAGCCGTACGTATACGACTGCCTTAATGAGATTTCTAAACGGATGAATCGGATTAAGAATTCATCATCAAAACTTTGAGTTAAAAAAAAATTTGACGGTTGCCCTATTTAGCGTACAAAAAGTATGCAATTTTGGATGAATAAATGGAACTTTTTCATTTCGCGAGTGAAATTCTCGCCAAACAGAATCTTTGGAGAAAGAGATAGAGAAGAATTCCGTTTCCAGAAACCAGCTCCCATTGCCCTTTAATGACATTTTTCCAACGAAAAAAAATTTCAACAAAAATATTAAATTTTAAAACCGGAAAGTTGAAAAACCAAATATTAGATCATCTTATAAAGGATAGATGGACAGATGGACAAAAGAGCGAACAGACATACAAACAAAAAGTATGAAAAGCTGATGCCATAAATATGGGTCTCTAATGTCATACTTTTCCTACAAAAAATTATTTTTAAAATCGGTTAGAAAAAAATTATAAGTCTTATAGAGATAAAAAAGAATGGGTGGACGCGGACGGAAAAGCGTACAGGCAGACAGACAAAAAGTAAAAAATAGGGTTTTGATGTCATAATTTTTAACAAAAAAGAATTTTTTAAATTGTAAGGATCGAACCGAATTTAGAAGAGGTACGTACTTACAGACGGACATATTTTTACCTTCATTGGCGGGGCTGGGGAGCCCAGTCGGTTAGGCACTCGCCTAGCATGCTCGCCTAGCATGTGTCCGGGCATCGCCAAAATAACTGCCGACCTATAAACGGCCCGTGCAGCCAAAAATGTCCGACGAATAATACCCCGTGTAAGGGAGTGCACGTTAAATATCCTTCAAAGTCCTAACGCAGCGTACGATGTCGCCCTTAAACGGTTGCGTTGGGTGTCAACTCAGGTGTCGGCTCGTCACTTGACTGTGGTTCTAAAATACGACGCCCGTCGCCAATAGCCCTCGTGTAGCTCTAGTGCGACGATAATTCAAACCTAACCTAACCTTCATTGGTATGCAGGACTTCCTTTATCGAAACTATTGTAAACGAAAATTTATCTCTCTAAAAATACCATGTTTAATGGCAGTTTTCCGACCAAAAACAATTTTAGTGCGTCAAAAAAAAGTACAAAGTTATTTTGGTAGCCGCTTGCTGCTCTAGGAATTTCATAATGGGTTTGTAATTGCCTCGAACATAAAAGATTCGATCGTAGAGGGGGTAGAGGAGTAGAGGCGGAGGAACCCGATTCAGAGTTGGACAAAGATAACATCACTTGACTAAAAAATTAGGCGATAGAAATTTTGATAAAGCCTCAAAGCACATAGTGGTAATGATATTTTATGTAATAATCGAATTTAAGAGGAATGGATCAGTCCACCAAATTTTACGTTTCAGCAATTTACGGAGTAAATTTACACCAATTTACGGAGTAAATTTACACCAATTTACGGATAAATTTACACCAATTTACGGATAAATTTACACCAATTTACGGAGTAAATTTGCACCAATTTACGGAGTAAATTTGCACCAATTTATGGAGTAAATTTGCACCAATTTACGGAGTAAATTTGCACCAATTTACGGAGTAAATTTGCACCAATTTACGGAGTAAATTTACACCAATTTACGGAGTAAATTTGCACCAATTTACGGAGTAAAGTTACACCAATTTACGGAGTATAGTTTCACCAGTTTTTCGGTGACTCCATAAATTTTGTATAACGTTACTTCGTGAAACCGGATGCAGCACTTGCGGCCACTAATTTTACGAAGTAAACTCGATAGTTATGAAACGTTACTCCATAAATTCGGTGTAACGTTTCCATGAAGCTGGAGTAACTTAACACCAAAGTTTTACAGCGTATGAAAAACTCTAAGTTTAAACTAAAGTTTAAATCTAAGTTTTTTTTTGTAATCGCAGCAAAATAATTTACAAAAAATTAAGTTAATCATTGATAATGCATCTCTAAATCTTATATTCCTTAACGATGCAGTTATAATCTTTACCTTTGACATATTAAAATTCGGAACTCAAAAATAATACACTAAAGCAACAATATAGTATATTTTCTAAGACCGAAATTTTATTTTTACATTTTAAAAAATTTATATTTATTTGTCTACACAAAAAAAAATCCATTTACTTCATTTCCATTTTGCAAGCATTTTTTTTTTATCCGTACCGTCAGTGCGGGTAACTTTAATCCAAAATCAGTTTTTCTTACAAAAGAAGAAAAATTTAACTACGAAAACGATTTAAACACTTAAAGATCATTATGCATTCTACGTATTGTACTTTTAGGAATAATTTCCGAGCATCTTTTGTTAAATTTTTTAAATTTAAAAAAAAAAATTGGCATTAGTTTGAAAAATTAGGACACTGTTAGGATCCGGGCGGGTAACTTTGGTCCAAGCATGAAATACATAAGAAACATACTTTTTAACATCCTTAAAGGCTGTGTTACCGAATTAAATAGTAATATTAAAATGATTAAGATGAGATCCTTCTATGAAGAGAAATTAAGAAACAAATCTTTTTCCCGCTTTGACGGTACCAAAAACTATCAAGTATATATCATCCGTCAAAAACATCAAACTCTTCCGTATCAAAACTCTGAAAGTTGCAAAACTTCAAAAAAAGTGTTACACGTTTCGCTTCGGTAAAGAAATATATGATGGATTCTAGTTCGAAAAGTTTGAAGATTAGATTAAAGAAAATGTTGTGGTATATATAGAGCGGATGAATAAGTTTATCACAAAAAAGATCCTAGTAGGAACAGAACCTAGTAGTCTTGAACGTGCCCTTTTACACTCAAATATTCACCTAACGAGTACAGTAACTAAACTACAGTCCCTGGACAAATTATTAGACGCACTGAAAGATTTCATGTAAAATATTAATTACCGGGTGATAGTGTACCGTTTTATTATTTTAAATTGATTTGTTTTTTATTTTTATATTATCCAATTAATTACCGATTTATTTGACAAATGAAACAGCATTCATTTAGAAAAGCATAAGTTTTAAAGAAAAGTGAAATAAATGTTAGTAAAAGTCAATATATAGTTGAGCCACCATTAGCCGCTATCAAAGCTATAATTCTGCGCGGCATGCTATCAATGCAAGAATGTACTGTCTCCTGCATTTGAAGATGATGATTCTGATTCCACACATAAATAATCGTATTAATTTAAATTAGTTATTTATTATCTTTACCGTTTTATTATAGCAAATAAATACCCGTTCTTCGCACGGACTAAAAGAAGATCAAATCGATCCAAGTATATGTGTCATTTGATTTGCTATAGGATAATAAACTTTGCCTTTGTTCATTCATTATAAAGAATAAAATCCCGTTATATTGCTTTAAAATTCCATAATAAAAATACATCACTATAAAATGCACATCCTCATATCACAAAAATCTTCCTCAATATGAACTTACTGTCATCGCAATTTTCCTGATAAATTCAAAATTAACCATAATCTTATAACAATGTTATTTCACGTCAAAACCTTCATTCTCGGTTTTTTTTAAAAAGAAACACATTTAGCTCATTGGCACGTTCAATTATATTTCAAATCATTAATTTAGTTTCTGAAGGTAATGGCAAGAAAATAAAAGCAATTTTAATTTTAATAAATTTTTGTGTTCATTTTAATTTCTTCTCTCGAATGGCTACACGAAAGGGAAAAAAATTATCGGATTTGAGCGAAAGTGGTGTATTTTTTTCAGAAAATTCGAGTTTTCTCTAAAAATGGAACAAATATGAAAAAACTAAGCCTCAGGTTCACACGTTGGTATTAAAGGGAACCTGTCTTAAAAATTTCGAATTTCTGAGGGCAGTATAAGTAAGTCTTTTAAGATCCACAGACAAACAGACTCTTTCTTTTATTATTATAGATTATCCAATCAATTACCGATTTATTTGACATAAATAAAACAGCATTAATTTAGAAAAGCGTAAGTTAATTAAGTTTTAAAGAAAAGTGAAATTAATGTTAGTAAAAGTCAATATTTAGTTGAGGCACCTTCAGCCGCTATCAAAGCTTTCATTCTGCGCGGCATGCTATCAATGCAAGACTGTACTGTCTCCTGCATTTGAGGATGAGGATTCCACACATAAATAATCTTATAATAAATAATTAATATAAATTAATCTTAATCATAATTATCTTAAAATAAATACAAATATGTAGTCTACGACAATTCTTTTAAATAAAAATCAATAATATTGTAGTTTAAATATACCATTATTGCATAAAAACTCTTAAGAAACATAAAATTACTAAAAAAAATACAGTGCGTCTAATAATTTGTCCAGGGACTGTATGATGACTCCAAAGGCTAAATACAAAATAACCTGAATAAAATAATTCAATTAAGAGGACACGGTATCCAAAATGTAGGGCTGCCCTCAAAATAATTAAACATGCTCGAATGCTATGAGCTAAGAAAATTCCGAAAGAAGAATCATTTATAATGGTGAGGTTATAAATGAATTGATAGTTTGGTAAATGGTTTGGAAATCTATGTTAATTTTCTCTGTTTAATTTTTTTTCAGCTTGTGAATGGTTAAATCCCTAAGGCTTTTAGGTAAATAAATGTAGTACTCCAAAATTTTTATTCTGTGCTGAGACATATATGATTAACAAAAATTGGTATAGGATAAAGTTTAGTGTGAATATTTTTTACTGATGAAGTTGAAAACAAAATCTTACGTTTTGTCTATTTTTATACATAAAGCTACATAACTGTTCTTGTTTAACTGAGCTCAATATTCATACCACCCTTTACTATGAACGGCCCGTGCAGCCAAAAAGTCCGACGAATAATACCCCGTGTAGAGGGAGTGCACGTTAAATATGCTCCAAAGTCTCATCGCTGCGAACGATGTCGCCCTTAACGGTTGCGTTGGGTGCCTATTCAGGTGTCGGCTCGTCACTTGACTGTGGTTCGAAAATACGACGCCCGTCGCCAATAGCCCTCGTGTAGATCTAGTGCGACGGTAATTCAAACTAAACATACCACCCTTTATTGATAGATGTTGTGGGAACATTTTTGCAAAAAAAAAACATTAAAAAAATTCTTTAAATTGTAGGAGTAGCATCTTGAAAAACAGTTTTAAAAATTTTACTTTTAAAAATCTTATTAAAAAAAGTAATAAATATTGAAACATACGTTTATTGAAGGTTATTTCTTTGTAAGAACAGTTTAATTTGCATGGCAGTGATAAAAATACTGGATTTAATTTTTTGGGTACCGCGTATCCTTAAACAATAATAAATAGCTATTTATGCAACACGTGTGAAAAGTAACACTTTTTGAACTGGTGGATTTTATTTCACGAGCGAGGTACGAGCGAGTGAAATAATGACACGTGTTTTAAAAAAGTTTACTTTTCACACGTGTTTCATACACTATTTTTTACAATTACGTGAAAAAAAATCAAATCTCTTTGGTTCAAAAATAATTTACGTGCTAATTTTTTTACGTAAAGAAGATCGGCATCGATAAATCTCTGGTACTACAAAAGGCAAACTTATTTTTTAGTTTAAAGTCAAACATTTGAACATGGATACTGATTCAAAAATAAAAATATATAATAAAATTCACGCGCATAATATTTATAAAGAAAGCAGGTCAATAAATTTCTGGATTTTATGAATATTATGAAATAGGAATTTTACTTGAAATGTTGGCATCTTATGAAAAGAGTGAAAAAAAGTACTTTTTTTCACTGCTTTTGGGTGAAAAAAATTCATTTTTTAATCACTGTTTCTAAAAAGTAAAACTTTTCGCACGCGTCTGATATTAAAATTATAGTGTAAAAATCGGATTTTTTTTCACGCAATTATAAAAAATAAATTGTTGTGTAGGTCTAACATCAATCACCGACTTTTTACTTTATAAGCGTAGTGTGGAAGTTAAAGATCGAAGACACGTTGGCGCTTAAATTTTTAAAACTGGAATAGCGAATGGTTAAATGAATATTTTTCCGGACTTTGTTTAACAATTTCGCCCGTGTGTTCATCGAAAGGGCAAAGTGCGAAAAGTTGATACAAAGTACGTTTGTTTTAATAAGCTGTTACTCTTCGTTCCTGTGATTTTTCCCCTCCTTGTTAAGGGATGGGAGTTTCCAAACCAAAGTATTCTCTCGGTATTAGTCCAATGGGGAAAATAACTTTTCAAGCCAAATTACTGCGGCTGTATTGGCTATTTTTAAAAAAGGTATTTTTATATGATAAATGTAGCTGACCGGTTACCGCTTTCATTCCCCTTTAATTGGAACTGTTCCATTTTACGCATTTTTAACTGATTAGAAATACTTTTTTCATAAAATTTTAAAACAGTTTTTATGGTTTTTCGGTTTGAATTTTTATGAGTTTAAATAAAAGTAAGTAGTAATTTTTAATTACTATAAGTTTAATTAAAAGAAAATAACTAACTTTTAAAATACACGAAAATAATAAAACAAAATTAATACTTTTTTCGGCAAAACTGTGCCGGTCGATTATCAATTATTAAACAGTCGATTTATGTTAGCGACGGCCCTGTTATCCTTCGTCCTTTTCATTTTACTGTACATTTATATTTCAACAAATGGCAACACTTTATATTCAAAGAAACAGATTCCGAAAACGAATATCCTATATGAAGAGTACAGGGGAAGAACCGCTTTATTTATTAGGAGTAGTGTCGTAATTGTATCTGCTTGGCGGATATTGGCGACAGAAAACCGGTTTTCCTTTCGGGTCTTCTTTCGCGGTACAAACGTGCGACTCGTGTCCGCTGATCTCTGGAGTTAATCAGGGTTGCCGCGAGAGAAAAACAAAGTGAGTAACCGATTTCCTCACACCAGTTTAGGCGATGACTCGCTATCATCGCCAAAAAGGCCAGAGAGGAAAGTTTTCAACGAAATTAAGCGGTTAATTTATTCCTACCGCTAAAACTGTCCACCAATGTCCATTGGGGATGGGGAGCTCAGTCTGTTAAGGCATTCGCCTTGCATGCGAAAGGTCCCATGTTCGGTCCTTCGGTATTGCCAAAATAACTACCGATCTATAAACGGTCTGTGAAGCAAAAAAAGTCTGACGAATAATACCCCGTGTAGAAGGAGTGCCCGTAAAACATGTTTAAATAAGTGGCGCTGGTTGCCTTCTCAGGTGTTAGCCACTGAACTGAAACTCTGGAATGAGTATCCTATGAAAAGCTGGTGAAGCCTATTTTTGGGTCACTTGGCGACAGCTTTAGGGAGAATAGGTGCCACATTTGGCATGAATTCGCCGATCACAATTGACACTTGACTTGACAGTTTGCATTGGATCGTCAAAATCGCTCGCCAAGAATAGTACTCCAAGGAATTTAAGTTTTAAAGATTGTTCCTGCGATTCTATTTTTTTAAAGTACATGTTTCCGAAACTTCATTATATAAAGAACCTCCTAAAGCAATAACATATCAATTTTCTGTTTGAAAAATTATTGAAAAAGTTGGTTTAAAATACCTATTTTAACAGGTAAAGTATAGGATTGGCGGCAAAAGTTGGGTTGCTCTTACAGGGTTGCCGGGCTTCACCGACCCTATTAGCGAGCGTTACGATGCTCATTCCAGAGTTTCAGTTCAGTGGTGTTAGCTCGTTACTTGACTATTTTTCTAAATTATGACGCCCGTCGCCAATAGCCCTCGTGTAGCTCTAGCGCGCCAATAATTCAAACTAACCTCTGTTAATTGAAAAGGTTCTAATGAACACGTTTTGAACGTTTAATTCACGTTTTTCAGGATAAATATTTTTCTCTGAAATTTTTTTTAATAATAATAATAATTTTTTATTGCTGAAAAATAACATATATTAATTTGAAGGAAAACAAATACAAAAGTAATTATACAGTAAACAGAACACCAAGAGTCACAGGGGCTGGGGAGCCCAGTCGGTTAGGCACTCGCCTAGCATGCGAAAGGTCCCAGGTTCGGGTCCGGGCAACGCCAAAAATACTGCCGACCTATAAACAACCCGTGCAGCCAAAAATGTCCGACGAATAATACCCCGTGTAAGGGAGTGCACGTTAAATATCCTCCAAAGTCCTAACGCTGCGTACGATGTCGCCCTTAACGATTGCGTTGGGTGCCTATTCAGGTGTCGGCTCGTCACTTGACTGTGGTTCTAAAAATACGACGCCCGTCGCCAATAGCCCTCGTGTAGCTCTAGTGCGACGATAATTCAAACCTAACCTAACCTAACACCAAGAGTCACAAGGACCATATTGGCGAACATAAAAAAGTATATGATGTACACTCTTAAAACAAAAGAGTGAAATCACTCCTATGGGAAGTGCATTTCGCACCCGAAAGGAGTGAAATTACTCAGACTGAGTTAAAACCGCTCGTTTTAAGAGTGTAGGACGCAGAATGTTTTCTTTTATTTCTTTACCCACTCCGAAAAGAGTGAAATTCACTCCTATAGGAGAAGTGCATTTTCGGCACGGAAAGGAGTAGAAATTAACTCAGACTGAGTTAAAACCGCTCGTTTTAAGAGTGTATAGGACGCAGAATGTTTTCTTTTATTTCTTTTACCCACTCCGAAAAAGAGTGAAATTCACTCCTATAGGAGAAGTGCATTTTCGGCACCGGAAAGGAGTAGAAATTAACTCAGACTGAGTTAAAACCGCTCGTTTTAAGAGTGTAGGACGCAGAATGTTTTCTTTTATTTCTTTTACCCACTCCGAAAAAGAGTGAAATTCACTCCTATAGGAGAAGTGCATTTTCGCACCGGAAAGGAGTAGAAATTTACTCAGACTGAGTTAAAACCGCTCGTTTAATGAGTGTAGGACGCAGAATGTTTTCTTTTATTTCTTTTACCCACTCCGAAAAAGAGTGAAATTCACTCCTATAGGAGAAGTGCATTTTCGGCACGGAAAGAGTAGAAATTACTCAGACTGAGTTAAAACCGTCGTTTAAGAGTGTATAGGACGCAGAATGTTTTCTTTTTTTCTTAACCCACTCCGAAAAAGAGTGAATTCACTCTATAGGAGAAGTGCATTTTCGGCACCGGAAAGAGTAGAAATTAACTCAGACTGAGTTAAAACCGCTCGTTTTAAGAGTGTAGGACGCAGAATGTTTTCTTTTATTTCTTTTACCCACTCCGAAAAAGAGTGAAATTCACTCCTATAGGAGAAGTGCATTTTCGGCACCGGAAAGGAGTAGAAATTAACTCAGACTGAGTTAAAACCGCTCGTTTGTTTTAAGAGTGTAAATTTACAATTTACAAATTTACAAATAAAAAATTATAAAACAAAGGTTTAATGGTTTATCGCTTAGATTATTTGGGAACGGACCACGTAGCTCTGAAAATAACAGATACAAGGCAACATAGTGTTAATTTCTAGTAAGACAATGCGACAGGGCGTTGCCTTTATTTTCAGCTCTCTCCAAATCGATTAAGGTGATACAATTTTCAGATCACGTCGACGCCGTGGATAAACATTCACTATGACCGTATTCGCTAAATATTTTCACTGACGTATACTTATTCACTGTGACCCCGTATTCGCGATCAATGTTATTAATGAGGGCTATTTTAAATGTCAACTATTAATATCGCAGAGGTTGAATAGGGTATTTGACTAAAAAAAAAAATATTGGCTTAAAATACTCTTATGCCAAAAATATTAGACCCGTATTTTTTCTTTTTTTCAAATACCCCATAAAAAGGGAGAAAAATGAATTTTAAAATTAGGACGAAAAATCACTCCCGAAAACGCTTTGTGGCTGTCACGTGGTATCTATGACGTCACTAGTAACTATAAACAAACTTTGAAACACCATTTTGGAATCTACTTTAAGCAAATTTGAACTATCCGCTTCTGTAAAACCTCCTTCCATTATCCATATAATTCTTATTTTAATAGTAAATTAGATCCAGTTTAATTGTAAGCAAAAAAACATCACACCGGTTTGTTTATATATACTAGTGACGTCAGCCAAATCAACGTGTTTGTGATCACGTGACGTACCGATGAAAAAAAAAGCCATTTTAAAATGATTTTTATGAATTATTTAAAGATTTATTTTGCAAAAAAATATACTTTTGTTATTTTTGGGTTCAAACTATAATTAATTTAATATTGGGAGGTATTTACTGAAGTACCCTATTAGCAAGAGCAAAAATAAAGAAAAAGTTGTACAAGGTGCCGGGCCCCTTTAAGGGCGAATGAGACCGAATTACCCCGAGTCTCCAAACCAAACTTCCTCTGTGTTAATCCAAAGGATAAAAATTATTTTCCAAGCCACACGTCTCTGACTGTATTGAATATTTCTACAAATGGCTTTTTGCAGCTGACTTACAGATCCCTATATAATCCCACTTTTTGAAATGGGTTCGAATGTTTTCAACTCATTTCAAAAAGTGGGATTATAGCGACCTGTAGCATTTATCGTATTAAAAAAAAAACGTTTGTAAAAATATTCCATGCAGCCGAAGACATGCGACTTGGAATTTTTTTTATTAACAGAGACCCGCGGTCATTATCGATCTCATTCGCAATTAAACTAGTTTTATTGATTATTTACAACTTTTGTTTGCTTTAAATCTCAGTAAAATCCATACATTTCGTGTTTTTCTGACTGGGGGGTGGGGAAGAGTAGGTACATATAAATTCTGGCTTGTGTGCTTGATCAGAGACCCGCTTATGAAGCCTTCGTCAAGTAAGACACACAAAGAATTTTTTACTGTCACAGTGTAAGGAAGTACACCCAGGGCGTAGGTGGGAATCGAACCCGCACCCGTTACAGCGCGCAGACTGCTAGCGTAATGGTTCAAACCACTCGGCCATCCGGGCCCCGACGACTGGGAAAGGCTTTGAAGTTTGAAAAATTCATATCGGTAACGTACCACAGCTAGCGATGCGTATTTTGCAAAAGATATAATATTCGTTTTTATCATAGATATCATGGTTAAATTATTAGATTGGCGGATCTCGTGACCCCCAATGCTAACGACGGGACGCGCATGGAGACCAGAATAAGAGGGCAATGGGGCCAGTGTTGCCACCAGTTTTAGGAGAAAAACACTACGAAAAAATACCATTTAATTCTAAAATTACAAAAACATAGCATAAAAATACTAGCAAAGCTTATCACGTTTTTTTAAAGTCACTAAAAAGTTTCCAAAATGCAGCTAAAATTTTATGGTCTTGTTTTGTAATTTTAGAATTAAATGGTATTTTTTCGTAGTGTTTTTCTCCTAAAACTGGCGGCAACCCTGGCCCCATTGCCATCTTATTCTGGTCTCCATGCGCGTCCCGTCGTTAGCAGTGGATGTCACGTGATCTGCCAATCTAATACTTTAACTATGGTTTTTATATTGTCATAACAAATATACTTAAGTGTGAAAAGTACTTTGTTTAATGTCTTGTCAATATTCTGTCTCAGTTTTTAAAAAAATTACCTGAAATACGTAATAAGACTCAAAACACAAGTTTTTAGGTCCGGAAGAGAACTTCGTCATCAAATCATCCCCGTAGACTGTTTACAAAGTTCCTGATGGCTAGGATTCGAACCCGGGACGGGTGTCGAACCAACTCAGCCCAAACATTTCGACACCCGGAAGGATAGAGTAAATAATGAATCGGGCCCCGGTGGCTGAGGACAATAACCGACCGGCTTCTCACCCCGAAGGTTTTCGGTTAATAACACAGCCATTCTATGAAAGTATTGGGGGCTGCGAAGCCCAGTCGGTTAGGCATTCGCCTAGCATGCGGAAGGTCCCAGGTTCGGGTCCGGGCATCGCCAAAATAACTGCCGACCTATAAACGGACCGTGCAGCCCAAAAATGTCCGACGAATAATACCCCGTGTGGAGGGAGTGCACGTTAAATATCCTTCAAAGTCCCGACGCCTATATAAAAGTATTTGTGCTGGAAAGAGCCTCTCAAATATCACGTGACCCCCAATGCTAACGACGGGACGCGCATGGAGGCCAAATAAGAGGGCAAAACGGCCAGTGTTGCTGCCACTTTAAGGAGAAAAATACGACGAAAAAATACCATCTCATTCTAAAATTACAAAAAAAATATCGTAAAAATACTAAATAAATTTTTGAATCTTTTTATTGACTTTAAATCCTTTTCTAGTATTTTTTTTGCAATTTTAGAAATAAATGGTATTTTTTCGTAGTATTTTTCTCCTTAAAGTGGCAGCAACACTGGCCATTTTGCCCCCTTATTTGGCCTAAATACGCGTCTCGTCGTTAGCATTGGAAGGCACGTGATCTGCCAATCTAATACTTTAACTTAACTATGATATCTATGACTGAGCCATACGTGATCGTAAAATGTGGAGTCTAAACTCCCGAGCGTGCGAAGTCGCCCAAAGTTCTGTTGGTTGCACACTCAGGTGTCTACCTCGTCACTTGAACAGGATTCTAAATTACATTGGCTGTGTTAAAGCTCGTTGAAGGTTAGAAATAGACAGCTGGAAACGATTGACTTACCTACATCCCTATATAATGAGTCTTCTTGAAAATGACGAAGGAGCATAAACGGAAAAAAGTAACGAACAACGAACAATTTGTGAATGAACCGAAAAATGATGTCTGTGATCAAAACGGAAATTTTGTGTGAAAGAGAAGTAATAAATGAATGTAAAAAGACGATTTTTTTAATAAAAAAAACGGTGCACGAAAGATAATTTGTAAAAAAATAAATTATAAAACCCTCTCATAGCTCGTAAATTACCTAAATTTTATTGCACCTTTTCCTTTATCACCTAAAACTAACGTTAATCTTTCTAAATGTTTTTTCCCTCGAAAAAAATTAACAGGTTTTGGCATTCTAAGTTAATACATTACTTTGTATTTCCTGAGAATTCCAATTAACTGCTTTAAAACAGGAATTCAATTAGTGTATTGTTATAAGAAAATTAGTACCATTAGTTTTTTTTTTTTTCTTTTTGGCTTGGAAAAAAAAATATTTTTACCTAGTGTTAATTATGGAAATAAGTACCGTAGACGTAAAAGGTTCTATTTATTTACTTTAAACTAATGGGTTTTACTTTAAATTAATTGACGAGAGCATTTAAACAATTATGCCAAGAAGATAAATTTCCAAATATTAACCTTTTTTTTTTTTTTTGGCTATGCTTTTTAAACGTTCACGTTTATGGTTTATTAGTGTAATGGTTTAATGGTTATTTTGTGTTCTTTTTCATTTCGAGGGTGCATATCTCGCCAAATTGAATCCTTTGGCGATAAAATGGAATTTTCTGCCGACAAAACACAGTATACGCAGTAAAAAAATACAGTTAAAGGTTACCATTTGAAATATTCCGTTTGACGGCTGTTGTACTTTTTTGGCGACTTTATCGCTAGCGCCTGCGAAATGAAAAAGTACCGGTTATAGTTACAGTCCCTGGACAAATTATTAGACGCACTGCAAGATTTTATGTAGAATATTAATTACCGGGTGATAGTGTAACGTTTTATTATTTTGAATGGATTTGTTTTTTATTTTTATATTATCCAATAAATTGCCTGATTTATTTGACAAATAAAACAGCATTCATTTAGAAAAGCATAAGTTTTAATTTAAAGAAAGTGAATTAATGTTAGTAAAAGTCAATATTTAGTTGAGCCGCCTTTAGCCGCTATCAAAGCTTTAATTCTGCGCGGCATGCTATCAATGCAAGACTGTACTGTCTCCTGCATTTGAAGATGATGATTCTACACATAAATAATCTTTTCTAGGAGCTGGTACAGGTTTGTACTTGTTTACGTTAATGTATCACTTTGTCAACACAGTGTTGCCATACGTTAAAAATAAATACAAATATGTAGTCTACAACAATTCTTTTAAATAAAAATCAATAATATTGTAGTTTAAATATACCATTATTGCATAAAAACTCTTAAGAAACATAAAATTACCAAAAAAATACAGTGCGTCTAATAATTTGTCCAGGGACTGTATACTCTTTATTGGACGGGAAGGGGGGGCTGGGAGTCCAGTCGGTTAAGGCGGTCGCCTTGCATGCAGAAGGTCCCAGGATGGGTTTCGGTCATCTCCAAAATAACTGCCGACCTATAAACGGCCCGGGCAGCCAAAAAACGTCCGACGAATAATACTCCTTGTAGGGGGAGTGCACGTTATTCTCCAAAGTTCTAACGCTGAGTACAATAAAGCCCTTAACGCTGTCGTTGGGTACCTACTCAGGTGTTTGTTCGTCACTTGACTGTGGTTCTAAATTACAACGGCCATAGCCCTCGTGTAGCTCTAGTGCTAGGATATTTCAAACTAATCTAACCTTTATCGAACTGACTCAGTGCTATCTCTCATTAATACAAAAACAATCAGGTTTATTACATAATCTGTCACTTAAACCGCTTCCACACAACAATTGTACTCAACAGGAAACAAACTATTTTTACACCTCAGAAAGAAATTCGCCAAACAGGGCTTTTAGCTAGTTTAATTCACATTTTTAAACGCCAAAATTAACGAATTTCATTAATCTGCTTTCTCAGATTTAACAATTAGTCTTTATCGTTTGCTAAATTTGTTTGAAGTTCGAAGAATAATGATGTAATTTTTTTAATAATTATCTTTGAGTCGCCACAATTTCCCATTTACATTAACTTTCTTCCAAAAATTTAGTTATTATTTATCGTTTGGTATATTAATTTACTGTTCGAAAAATAAATAATAAGTAAAATGATGCTGTAAAAATAAAAAAAAATTGGCTAGTTTCATTTATTTTATTTCGAAAATTCAATAATAATTACTTATCGTTTGCAAAAATTAATTTATATTTCAAAGAATAAATATGTAATATTCCTTCGCTTTTAAATAGAATGAAAATATTTCATATCAACATACAAAGAATCTCGTAGTGAAATATATTTGACGTCATTTCAAACTGATCGATCTCGCAAAAATAAATTTATTTTTATTTATTGTCTGAAAGATTTCTCGAGCGGTTGTTGTGAATGGCAATGGTAATTTAATTCTAATAAAAATGGCTTCCTATGCTTTTTAAATGAGCGTTAAATTTTGCAGTTTTTTAAATAATTGAAGTACTTGGAATTCGAATTCTTTTCTGAGATTTTCAATGTATTCAAATTTCGATGTGCTGAATTTTTTGACGTATCACACTTGTCCGTAGCATTTGTAGTTTGGGCAATGAAAGTGGGTGACGCACAGACAGACGGACTGAACGATTATAATACCTTCCACTTTTTACGTTATAAACGTAGTAGTGGAAGGAAGTAGACAAGGAGGATACCTGTTAGAATTATGTTCTTTCTGACAGGGCATAAATCCCAACAGGGAAGAATCCCGATAGGGTCGAAAATGCAGACAATTTAATGCCGTTATGCCTAATTAAGGGCAATTTAATTACTATTTTTTTTTCTGTCGAGATCTCGGGTGTTGATTTGGTATGGGAACTTGGACTTCTTTGCGACCGGGACGGACTTTAACGTGCACCAGTCATCATTAGAGTACACGGGGGTCTTTGGCCGGTAGGGCTCGAACTCGCAACCTTAGGGATGCTAGTCCAACAATCTACCAACCAGGATCCCGGCCCATAACATTAATGCGACGTTAAGGGTAGGGTTAGTTCATATGAAATAAGGCATATTTTTATGATTTTTTTATGAAACACTTAAAATCTATTTATTTACACTAAAGTGTGACATTCGAAGAATATTGTGTCCAATTTTCAAGAAGAAATATTAAAAAATACGGCGATGGCAGCCATTTTTATCGAGCATCTCGGAAAAAATTTTAATTGCGGTGCCCATCATAACTCCGTGATGGATCAACTGAAATCAAAAAATCAGTTATATCGTTAGATAAGGACTTTCCCCAGGTAACGCTGGGGTGTTTTTTTTAATTTAAATTTTTCAATGTTTTTAGGAACACTTTAATGGGAAAAACGCGATTTTGAGCAAAAGAACGGTTAATTTGTTGTTTTAAAATGAAAACTATAAATAAATTTGAAAAAAAAAACTCTCCAGCGTTACCTCGTAAATTATGTACAGAAATGGTGTGCAAAATTTCAAAAGGATCGGTGCAGTAGTTTTGAAGTTATGATGGGCACCGCGCAAGTCAACTTTTTTCCGAGACGCTTAACAAAAAAATTGCTGCCATCGCCGTATTTTTTTAATATTCCTTCGTGAAAATAAGTCACAATATTCTTCGAATGTCACACTTTAAGAGGGACTGTCAGTCCCATAGAGCTAATGCATTAGTTTTGAAATCACAACTTTTGCAAAAGAATTGCCTTGCCGTGTTATCCCATTTTTCACCAGGTATGGGAATCATCATAACATTAATTTAAAACAAAATTGAAGAGAAAATAACAGTCGGTTATTAAATTATTTATTATTAAATTTTTAAAATGGTGTCGCCATCTGCTGTATATTTTTGGCATTTCAAAACTTGAAAAATGTATAATTAATAAACTAGATAAAATTTTCGTTTCAAATTTGTTTCATTTCGATGTTATATTGATTCCCATACTTGGGGAAAGAAGGGCTAGCATGCAAAGCAATACTTCTGCAGGTAATTTGATTTCATAATATTATCTTCGGAATAATTCAAGTACATAAATATTCTTACCGTTTCGTCAAAAAAATCATAAAAATGTGCCTTATTTCACACGAATTAACCCTCTGCCCCTAATTTGAATGAATTAAGGGTAGGGTAGGTTAATTCGTGTAAAATAAGGCAAATATAAAACCAAAAATAAATGTTATCCTTTGTTTCTTCCAGACAGGACGAGGGCGAAAATCAAAGAGGATGGATATAATCTCGAGACCTGCATTTCGTACCTCTCCAACGAGAAGATCATATCCAGGGACGCGTGGCTGGACCGTAAGTAGAGTGGTGCATTCGAACTACATATTTCCATGTTTTACGCATATTAATCAATTTTTTACAGAAACAACATGCCCGGATCACAAGTCCACGATCCATAGTTTTAGAAAAATTGCAAAAAAAATTTTTAACAGCAATCTTTCAACGAAATTACTGAACAAAAACAAGTAGGTTTGTAACAGAATATGTCACTTAACCCGCTTCCACACAACAGTTATGTTTAACAGGTAAAAAGGCGCCAAACACAGCATTAATTCTATATTAAACATTGACATGCTAAATTTGGCTAGTTTCATTTCAATTTTATTTCGAAAATTCAATAATTATTACTTATCGTTTGCAAAAATTAATCTATATTTCAAAGAATAAATATGTAATATTCCTCGCTTTTAAATAGAATTAAAATAGTTCATATCAACGTACAAAGAATCTCGTACTGAAATATATTTGAAGTCATTTCAAACTGATCGATGTCGCAAAAATAAATTTATTTTAATTTATTGTCTAAAAGAATTAAAGTTTCTCGAGCGATTGTTGCGAATGGCAATGGTGATTTAATTCTAATAAAAATGGCTTCCTATGCTTTTTAGATGAGCATTTAATTTTGCAGTTTTTTACATAATTGAAGTACTTCGAATTCGAATTCTTTTCTGAAATTTTCAATGTATTCTAATTTCGATGCGCTGAATTTTTTGACGTACCACACTTGTCTGTAGCATTTGTAGTTTGGGCTATGAAAGTGGGTGACGGACAGACAGACGGACAGAACGCATTATAATACCTTCCACTTTTTACGTTATAAACGTAGTGTGGAAGCTTAAAATTTAGCAACAATATTTTGAATGGGATGCATTATTACAACCTGAAAAAGTATTAAAAGAAACATTTTTTTACCATTTCAAATTAATTTTAAAGTTGCTGGACTTATGGGATTTCTACCAAAAAAAAAATTTTTTCAAGTACAAAAAAAAAATAATGCTAATTCGTATTGTGTAGTTGAAATAATGTTTATTCATCCTAAAACAATTTTATGTCAAAAGAATATGAAAAAAATGAATCAGAACAATCGTGTTTATCGTGCATCTCAAAAGTTTAGACAAAAGACATTTTGAGTAACAAAATTTCACTGTAAAGGTTTTGTTGAAAAATTGTGTGGTAGTAAGAATCAGGCAAGTATAAATAATTAAAAATATCATGAATCACAAAGAAAACAACAAATATTAAATTTTATTTGAATTAATTGTAAACGGTACCCAAAAATCTGTCAATAAATATAGAGAAAATCAATTTAATGCACGTTTAATGGCTTAATTTCGCATTTTTATTGCTTGAATTGTATTTATTTTTGATGTGATAAATTAAAAAAAAAACACTATATCCGGTGAATTAAAAAGATTTAGTACCACTATTGGTTAAATTTCATACAATATCTCCGGAACACTACAACATTATTTACAAAAAACGAGGTATGCGAAACCTGGCCATGTCGTTTGCCATGGTGTGCCTTATCCTGATCGAGTACTCGGTACAGGGCTTATGCGTCTAGAAGAGGAGTAGTGTAGCGGATATAATATCTTTGGCAACACTACATCACTGATCTCAAAATTAAGATTCTATTTTAAAAACGTTAACTGATACAATAGCGATAGAAAATTGTCAGATAGAGGCAGGTGTTAAGCAGGAGAACACCATGTTTATTACACCAATTCGTTACCTCGTAAGAGATTAGTTAGTTATTAGAATTAGTTACCTCGCAATTTGAAATTAAATGTACTTTTTCAAATTATGCTAAGTATTATTCTACGCACTGTAGGATCATTTGCAAAAGTGTTAAATATAATTTGTCTATATAAGTGTCTAAGTGTCTATATTGCCTTGATCACCTAGAAAAACTTAAATTAGTTTGCGGTGTAAACATCCCTACAAAATTATGACTGGATTACTTTTGTCGTCAATAGGCTAAAGATATACTTCGCAATAACACAATAACTGCATAAGCTTTATAATATTAGTAAGGAGTTACTCAGTTACATCTGGGAATACTAGGTGTCAATTAAATATCAGACAAAGAGGTGGATGAAATAACTAGATCGTTTAGTTTGTCTAACCACTACGAGAATCAAGTTTATCAAGTTTTCAAAAGAACTTGTACTCAGAAGAACGGTTGGCGAAATAATACTATGAATTTTTTTCGGAATGTGTTGTTATCGGTGAATAGGAACCACTACGAGATATCTCGTAGCGTGGCAGTCAACATGTTAAGTGTTGTTATGTTAAAGAAAGACGTCGTTTTGCAGGTATGCGAAACCTGGCCATGTCGTGTGCCATGGTGTGTCTCATCTTGATCGGGTTCTCGGCCCCTCTCGGCATCCTGGGGCTCCTCAAGCAGCAGATCAGCACAATCATGGTCACCGGGGTCATGTACATCCTCGCGGGTGAGTACACATACCTTCTTTCAAACATCTTAAGGAAAAAAAACTGCTAAAGTTATGTCTGGTCCATCTGCCCCTCTGTCTGTGGCCACACTTTTAAAAATGTGATGGAACGTTACTCCATAAATACGATGGAATCGTGAGAAAAATGTTGCTTCTGTGTTTGTGAAGTAACGTTCCACCAAAGTCTAGCGATTATAAGTGTATTTCTTTGTTATCTTAACTTGGTCATTACTCGATATAAGAGTAAACCCGATGCAAGTTCGATCTACCCTTCAATTGATAATGTGTTTCTAAACCTTTAAGAAATATGCGCCCATAAAAGCAATGAATCTCCAAACATAGTAACTCTTGCCCAAAATCTTCCTTACTTTTTTTCGAAGTGGACGAAGTTTCGAAGTGTGGTTCCACAATCAAAATATTTGGGATGCCAAGTTGTGGCAGCCAGACTATACTTGAATCAATCAGATGTGTATATTACTGCTTTCGTCACGACGAAGAGACACTACGTCATTTAAAGCATGTCTAGAATCATCCAACTTTGATGAAAGCATATAAATTTGCACCAAACATGAGGATGAAGTTTTATATTTATGACTGCCCAAAAATAGAATATGCGAGCAACCGTTAACTCAATAACGCAGACAACCCTATGTCCAACTATACGCGGAGACGAAATTGAGATAAAAGTTGAAGATCGGGTTGCGTTGAGTGTTGGGTAGTGTGAAACAGCGTCCATGTGATATGCCCTTTAGCACGGCCAACTTGAATAACAAGGCCAGAGAAGCTCTCCCAAACATGACCGTAGACGGAAATTTTGACGTCATTGTTCCCAGTGCCGAAGATCGAAAAATAGTTCGGACGCATTCGGAACCCTAAAAATGTGGTCAGCCGTGAACGAGTGGTTACGAACAGGTTTCGAGACAGGTTGTCTTCATCTTCGGAACTGTGAAGTCAAAATTTCCGTCCTCGTGCTTGTTTGGGAAAGCTTCTTCGGCCTTAGTAGTTGAGTAGGCCGTGCCTATAGCTGTATGATTATTCTTAAAATGGCTACTGTACATTACAATTAACAAAGTGGAATTTATTAGACATCATTAAAAATATTGAACAAACTTAACAAGAATTAACAATTTAGATTTTAGTAATTTAGAGTACGTTGGGATGGAGGAATCATTAACAAACCAGCCAGGCGTATTAGTAAAATAAAAGTAAAGAGCAAGAAAGCATTATTGGCTTTATAATTTATGAAGCGCTTCGAATGACGTTGTCTTGCTTCACAGTTCGCAGTGCTACCACTTGTTGATCGGCTTGAGTTGACACACTAGAACTGCACTGAGCCGTCACAAAATAAGCCATCACGGCGTAAGTCTGATCCATCTGACCATATACCCCTCTGGGGCCTCTGTTTTAAAATTTTATGGAACGTTAGTGTTAACTCCTTAAACAAAATAAGCCACGGTAAAACGAAATAAGTCACGGTGGAAGCTGACAAACAAAGCTGCCACCGTGCAAAAGAACCAACATTCCATAAAAGTTTTACAAAATGCAGTTTTACTTTCTTCCTTGCAGGCGTGTTCGGCGTCTTCAACCTGGCCTTCATGCACTTCAAGAGAGTGAAGCCGGACGGATTCTACACCAGCACCATCCTCGACAAGAACCTACCCGAAGACTACATGAAGCAGAGGATCTTCACTGTGGGCTGGCCACCTGCTGCCGAATGGGCTGGACTCATCCTGTGCCTGATCGGAAGCCTGTTTTGGCTCCTGCTCGCCAAGATATACAGGTTCCAGGTGCTAACTCCTCCATAAATTTCAGCAAAAACCTTTAAACGAAGTTTAAAGAAAGTATTGGGAACAGTGTGCCTCATCGGGAGTCTGTTTAAGCTCCTTCTCGCAAAGATATTAAGGTTCCAGGTACTAACTGCTCCTTAAATAAACAGTTATTTTAACAAAAACCTTAAAAATAACTTTCTAGAAGTAGTGATAATTGAATTCGGGAACTTGTTTTGGCTGCTTATTCTAGCCAAGATATCGATGATACTTTCATTTGTAATATTCAGCAAAGAACTTTCAAGAAGTAGTAGGAAGTCAACCATGGAGTCTTTTATGGCTCCTGCTCGCCAAGATATACAAGGTTCCAGATTCTACACTAGCACCATCCTCGACAAGAACCTACCCGAAGACTACATGAAGCAGAGAATCTTCACTGTAGGCTGGCCACCTGTTGCAGAATGTTCTGCACTTATCCTGCGCCTCATCGGAAGCCTGTTCTGGCTCGCCAAGATATACAGGTTCCAGATGCTAGCTTCTCTATGAATTTAATCAGAAACCTTAAAAAGAACTTGGGAGAAGTAATGGAAACTGAATTCCGGAACCTGTGTTGGTTACTTTCAGCCGAGATATACAGGTTCCAGATGCTCACTTCTCCTTGAGGAACAGTAATTTCAACAGAACCCTTATTGAAAGGAACTTTTGGAGAAGTAGTATGAACTGAAATTCGGAACCTGTTCTGGTGCTCACCTTTCCTTTAAAAACGTATTGATTTCAACAAAAGCCCTAAAATAACTGAAAATGTAGTGAAAACTTAATTCAGGTACCTGTTTTGACTCCTACTCGCCCAAGATATACAGGTTCCAGACACTATAACTACTCCTTAAATAAACAATAATTTTAACAAACACCTCAAAAAGAACTTTGGAGAAGTCGTAGGAATTGTATTCCGGAACCTGGTTCTGATTGCTTATTCTATCCAAGATATCGATGACATTTTCATTTGTAATATTTTCAACAAAGAACTTTCAAGAAGTAGCAGGAACTCAATCCTGGAGTCTGCTCTGGTTCCTGCTCGCCAATAAGGTTCCACATTCTACACCAGCACCATCCTCGACAAGAACCTACCTGAAGACTACATGGTACCGTGGGCTGCCCCCCCTGCTGCAGCGTGGGCTGGACTCATCCTGTGCCTCATAGGGAGCCTGTTATGGCTCCTGCTCTCCAAAAGATATACAGGTTCCAGATTCTCACTCCTCCTTGAGGAACAGCAATTTCAACAACAAAAAAAATAAAATAAAAACTTAAGGAATAATGGTAACTGAATAGACAATTCGAACGGGGAGCAGCGTAGGCGTAGTTTGTTTGAGGGAAAAAGACAATGGTTGCCGTAACCGTAGACGTTGTCGGTCAGGCTGTTAATTCAGGAAACTGTTTTGGCTGATTCTAGCCAAGATATTGATGTTCCAGAAGCTCACTGTTCTCCGTAAGCAACACACTTCATTTGTAATATTTTCCGCAAAGAACTTTCAAGAAGTAGGAACTCAATCCTGATAAGATATATAGGTTCCAGATGCTCACTCCTTATTAAGAAACAGTTGTGGTGGTTCACCACACACGCAACCTCAATCTGCTGCCATCAACTAGGTGGCGCTGATTTACCATCTCGTTCCTACCACTATTCTAAATAACAACGATAGCAGTAGTATAAAGGCCTAGGTAACTCATCTCCACCTTGAGGATCCTTTTGGTAGACTGTGGGTTACTGAGGCCGCTACATAGTAATTTTAACAAAAACCTTTGAAGAAGTAGTAGAAACTGAATTCTTGAACCTGGTTCTGGCCAAGATATCGATGCTCTAGAAGCTCACTTTCAATCTGTAAGCATAAGCAACACTATCATTTGTGCTATTTTCAGCAAAGAAATTTCGAGAAGTAGATGGAACTCAATCCTGGTTGCTTCCACCCCAGATGTATAAAGTTCCAGGTTCTTACTCCTACTGTAGTGGGAATTGAATTCCGGACCCTATTTCGGTTACTTAATCCACGATATTGATGCTCAAGAAGCTCATACTCCTTTATAAGCAACACACACTCTGGATACTTAAATAGCACATTGTTCCGGTTGCTTCCAGCCGGCCAAGATATAAAACTTTCAGATGCTAACGTTAAGAAACAGTAATTTCAATAAGAAAAAATAAATTCCTCAAAAAGAACTTTGGAGAAGTAGTGTGAACTGAATTCCGGAACCTGTTTTGGCTGCTTCTTGGAAAGATATCGATGTTCCAGAAGCTCCACTACTTTCTTAAGCAATAGACTTTCATTCGTAATATTTTCACAAAGAACATGAAGTAGAATAGGAACTCAATCCTGGAGTCTAATCTGGTTGCTTCCAGCCGAGATACGGAATTCATCCAGGTTTTCATTCCGTTTTATCCGATTGACTACGATTGACAAGAAAATTTGCCAAGCGAAAATGAGCTTTCTGCTTATAAGTTTATCTAAATAAACAAAGAAAAAAACTAATGAAGAGCATAGTTCTGAACAATTTAAATACGAAAATTAAGTTACACAAAAAACGAATTCAAAACTTAAAGCAAACTTTTTATTTAGAAATGAAGGTAAAAATGATATTTAGCCTTTACCGGTTGTGGCTCGCAAAGAAATTGAGACTCCAGGTGTTATCACGCCTCCTTAAAGAAACACACATCTTGAGATAGCTCTTAATGTAAATATTTTCATATGCAAACTTAAAATTTTATAATAGAGCAGTAGTGTCTATAAAAGATAATTCCCACAAAGTCCATCACTTTAAACTTTTACAGGTTTATGCAGTTTGTCAGACCTTGACTGACAAGCAGGATCTAGGTTAACTTTGACTATAGCAAATGTTTCCAGAGAGAGCAAATTTTTGAAGCCCCTCTCATAAATTTTTTATTGTGTATCATGGTTCCATTTTCGGCTCTTATTCTGCATAACCATTTCGTAAAATTAATATTGACTAGGGAAAATTTAAGATATATAAGTTTTCGGTACTCGCTTCTACTCTGAGAATCATAAGTAGTAATAGCCTGCTGATTTCTGGCGCACTGTCAAGTGACTTGTCAAGTGTGTCAAGTCTGTGGCTAGATGTAAAGAGGTGAAAAAATATAAACTCTTTACATCTAGCCACAGACTTGACACACTTGAAAAGTCACTTGACAGTGCGCCAGAAATCAACAGGCTATTACTACTATCATAAACTTAAAAGAACATTGCTTTAGAACTCTGATACGATAGGAAATTGATTCTATATATAGGGACCAACAGTTTCACAATCTTCTGTCGTAAACCGAATCAAATGTTTATTGAGATAATCTGTTCTGGCCTAAAGTCCTGACGGCGTGTACAATTAATCTATGAGGTTGCGATCAGGTGGCGGCATCTTCGCTTGACCGCTGTTTTAAATTACGAGGCTCCTCAATATAATAGCTCTCTCGTAGGTCTAGTACGGCGTTGGTTCAACCAAAACAAACTAACGAGGGACCAACAAATTAACCAGCTACTGCTTAATCTTTTACCATTTGAAAACTTATAATTATATTTTATATAACAACTTGCACCAACTTTGTAATTCACACTTCCGTACTCCAAGGGGCATACACTGGTGGCAATTTGCTGAGGAACACCTAATGGGTTGCAATAGTCCTCTTGTAGCTCTAGTGCGACGATAAACTAACCTATCCCAACTGCCTGGTATCATTTCCCCTTAGTGATAAACAGATAGTAGAAAATGCTTACCAACCATCAACTCCTCCGCAATGGACAATTTGAAGGGGGTGGAGCATGGCTTGTTTGTGGAGTCGAAGACAATGTTTGACCTGTTCGTGACGTCGCAATGGGCATGAACGGTCTAATTTGGACGAATTAGCTGCCGGATGGTTTATTTGTGATGCATAAGACAACGTTTGACGTAGTTGTGACGTCACAGTAAGCGTGAACGTTTCGGTTGTCCATTCCGACTTGAGTTTGAAGAGGATGGAAATTCTATAACTAAAAAAACTGAAGGAATTTTTAACAGAGGGTACTTTATTGAAAATACCCGTATCCTTCTGAAAATTTTCAATTTACTTCAATAGGAATAATAAGAAAGAACTTAAGAAACAAAACCTTAGGGGAAAACGCTATAAAATATTCTATATTTACTCGAAATAAAAACGAATAGAACCTTTTAAGATTTGAAAGAAGAAATACTCTATCGATAAATTTAAAATAAGTCTAAGTCGTTATAAGGTAAATTTTAATAAATCACAATAGAATTTTAACTTTTATTGAATTAAAAAAAGTTAATAGAGGTGCCAAATGCAAATAAGTTTTTAAAGAGTTCGAAAACGTAAACATAATTCTTAACGGTCAATTATAGAAGAAAAAACTACTAGGTCGACAATTTACATGAGTTTACCAGGTCATCCTATTTATTTTATGAGCTATAAATAGTTCGAATTAAAAAAAATATATCACATTTTAAAACCTGTAATCACACCATCAGATACAAAATTAGAAACGTCTTCCAACAATTTCTTAGATTAAGAAAGATTGATTAGATTTTTTAGATTTTAAGTTAGATTAGATTTTAGGCGTAAAGGAAATTAGCTATACGCAACCTAAAGCACCAATTTAAAAACTAAATCTTTTATAAGCAATAATCTTATAAATCTACAGTAGATTTAAAACAGACATAAATACGTTTTTAAATTTTGTGTAGCTTAAATTTCAGTTCTCTTTTTTTCCAACGATTTTTTTGTCGTCGGCTATTTTGATTATCTTCTTACATAGAGGACTTATTTCTAAAGGAAAAATTTCATTACATCGCATTTAAGATCGTTACAAAATTAGTGCATTAATTTCTGGAAATCTTGTTGTTTGATTATAAAATGATGAAAACGAAGTAAAAATTCTTACTGATGATTCCCTTGAAAACTGAGAAGAATATTGTTATTTGTATACATTGACTGCCTACCAAGGTTTCATTAAAAAATATATAATGTAATTTCTTTTTAAAAACTAATAATTTAATAAGATACGTATGTATTTCATTTCTTGTTTCACTTTTGTATTATACACCATCACATTTTTAATAAAGTTAAATGCAATTAAATAGTGTGTCTTGTGGCTTCCTTTAAAAAAATTAATTTCATACTACACTTCGCCTCTCAGAATTGAAATAGCGAATTTCCAGCATAGTTTTGAAAGAATTTTATTTTAAAAAAATATAAGCTCTAAAATTAATCCTTTTAGTCCCAACTTTTTATTTTTTTTATTCTGAAGATCTAAATTTTGTGAAATAGGCTCATTGTGCCTCCAAAAATAAATGGTGAAAAGCAAAGGGGGAAATCTTAATTTTTCAACTAAAATTTAATGGAAAAAAATTGGAATTGTCAATCTATATACATAAAAGGCAACTTCCGTTTGCTTGTTTGTTTGTTTGTTTGTTTGTATAAGACACGAGATCTAAAGAACCACGCAACAGATTGTCACGAAATTTGGCACAAAAATTCATCTCATCTCCGGAACAAACATAGGCTAAGAATTTTTCGAATCAGACCATTCCTTCTATCGTTTCGAACGTTTTTCTGAAAAAACTACACCACTTTGGCTCAAATCCGATCATTTTTTTACTTTCCTGATGCCATCGGCTGAAAAAATTAAATAAAACTTTTAACAAAAGTAATTAAAATTGAAAATGTTTATTTTATTCTGTTGCCATTAACTTCAGAAACTAAATTCATTATTTGAAAAATAATTGACATGTTTCAAGTGACGTAATTCCGGCAGTCTCCATTCCCGGATTTTATTGTGGGTTTATTTGATGATTTTTTCATTGATTTTTCTGTTACCTGCATGTATGCATATTTAAGCAATAAATTTATCGTTAAGCTATTACTGAACTATGATGGTTAATAAAGGCCGTCGCACTAGAGCTGCATATTAGGGTTTTATGTCTTTATTTTTTCGCCAAATACGTTGCCAAACTCGCCAAATTATTAACTAAAACTCACCGAATGGGCATTTTTTTTATAAATAATTTATAAGCCGGTTGGTTGTTCGAAGGTCATTGTGTTAGAGCTGTATAATGGGTGTGTTTGTAGCTATATCTATTTTGTCGCCAATTTTTTTCCCAAAACGTGCCAAATGAGCTAAAAGGTTTTATCTATATACATAAAAGGCAACTTTTGTTTTTTGTTTGTTTGTTTAAGACACGAGATCTAAAGAACCACGCAACAGATCGTCACGAAATTTGGCACAAAAATTCATCTCATCTCCGGAACAAACATAGGCTAAGAATTTTCGAATCAGACCATTCCTTTTATCGTTTTCGAACGTTTTTATGTTTCCCATTCAATGCATTGAAGACCTTAGAGGTTTATTGCTCCTTAAACAGCACGTTTTCATGGATTGTTTATTTAGTTTTATTTTACACATTTGTTAAAACGATTTTTAAGTATATTTAGTTTAATTACAGCTAAAAAATTAGAAATAAACATCTAAAACAAAAATCGTTTGCTAGCTTTTTAGCAGTTAGAAAAATATTTAATATTAAAAATAAAAATCGTTTGCTTTAGTATCTTTATCACAGTTTAAAAAAACAAATAAATATAAAAAATGCAAATCGTTTGCTGTTTGCTAGAGTAGCTTTATAACATCTAAACAATTAGATCATGTAATTCACTTTCATTAAGAATATTTTATTTTCTGCACGCAGACCAAGAGTGATCAGTTTAAAGTGAGATTTAAATTTTAACTACTTTGGAAGAACAGATTATACCAATCTTTGTCCTAAACGCATTTTTTTCTGCCATTTTGTACTGCTGATATTGTATTTATATCTACAAAGTGTCCAAAAAAGTTACTTAATTTATTGGAGAACTCCCTTGAATTGCGTTAAAATAAATGTTTGAGACCCTTATAAGATTTAGCTTTTTTCCATTTTTAATTCTTACTGATTATTTTTTACTTAAATATGTATTCTTTTTCATTTGCGCTTCTTATCAAAGGTATTTTTGAAATTGATATTAATCATTACTATATCCAAGTTGGGTAATTAAATGGAAAATTACTGGGTAATCTTCATATCTTATGTAACTAAAATGAAAGAAAAAAAATAGTTAAATTGACTGTTAAATTATTTTTCCACCTCTACCCGTGCAACGTCGGGTATAACAGCTAGTTTTGAATAAATTTGAACAATATTTTTTTCCAAATTTTATTTGTTAAAAATAGTTGACATTCAATTTTCAAGCAGTTAAAAATGCAATCATGAAGAACTTAGGACCAATTTATTTAATAAAATTGCTTCATCATGAATTTTTTTTACCGTGCTTTTCATATTTTCATTTAACTGAAACAATTTCATTCTTCAAAAGTCATAATTCTTCCATCTAACAATACAAAAAGAAAATGTAACTTTACAGAAAAATATATGGAGAATCTAATAAAATTTATTTGAAATAATTGCGGGTTTAACTTACTGAGAAAAAAAATCGCAAGCTGATGATTCCAAATGATATCATTGAGAGGTTAATTAATGATTATGATGATAAACCACCTTCACATAAAAAAGAGTAATAATACCCAACTCCTTGAAAAATTTCTACCACGGTAGAAAAATTCACGGATTATTTTTGTCCTCGTATTAGTAATCCTATAAACACATAAACAATTCGAGAAGAGACTTTGAAATTTGTGGAGGTTGATCCATTTAACTTTTTTTTACTGATGTTTTGCACATTTAAATATATATATATATATATATATATATATATATATATATATATATATATATATATATATATATATATATATATATATATATATATATATATAATATATATATATATATATATATATATATATATATATATATATATATATATATATATATATATATATATATATTATATATATATATATTATATATATATATATATATATATATATCGATGCTGCATAACGGACCTACTCAGGTGTTGGCTCGTCAATAGGGTACTTGACTGCATCGCCAAAATACCTTCCAATATTACTTAAATTATAGTTGAAAGTCAAAAATAACAAATGCATATACATTTTTTGCGAAATAAATCTTTAAATCATTAAAAAAATCATTTATAAAGGCATTTTTCCCGTGTTCATCACGTGATCACAAACACGACGGTTTGGCTGACGTCACTAGTAACTATAAACAAACCGGCGTGATGTTTTATGTTTTCTGATTAAACTTGATTTAATCTAATTTACTCTTGAAATAATAAATATTGAGATAATGTAAGGCTTTTTACAGAAGCGGATATTTCAAATTTGCCTAAAATCGATTCCAAAATGGTGTTTCAAAGTTTGTTTATAGTTACTAGTGACGTCTTAGATACCACGTGACAGCCACAAAGCGCGTTCGGGCGTAATGCGTCGTCCTAATTCTAAAATTCATTTTCTCCCTTTTTATGGGGTATTTGAAAAAAAGAAAAAATACGGGTGTAATATTTTTGGCATAAGAATATTTTAAGACAAAATTTTTTTAGTCAAGTACCCTATTGACTGTGGTTCTAAATTACGATGTCCTTCACCAATAGCCCTTTTGTAACTCTAGTGGACGTCGATTTAGATCAACTCGTAAATTCCGAATTTGCATTCATAGTGTTTTTGGTATTACTTTCGATTTTTCATTGAAATTAACTGCGAGTTATCCCAATTAATCCATTGAGTGATTGTGAGAAGATAACAAAACCAAAATCTAAAAATTGTGTACTGAAATATGACTTTAACATTAGTACTAGATCAAAATTTCGTAATATTTATATTTACTTTACACTATTATTAAAATGATAAATACAGTTAAAAAATCTTCAGGAGCTAATTTTATAGTGCTTGTGCAAAACCTTTTTCAACCAAAACAAGTATAATAAAGTGATTGGCAATAGCATTTGAGGAAAAGAAAAAAAAAAGTTTCATGCATGTGAAATGAAATGAATGCAAATTGCGTAAGTTTGTAAACAATCCAGCTGATCTGATTTTAAATTGACATGACAATTAATTTAGATTAAATGCTTAACGTTACTTTAAAATTCGACACTGGCTTCTCGATCATTTAAATCAGGCTGTAGTTATGGGGTTCAAAGATAGCAGTACTACCAAATCAGAAAGTTTTCTGTTTAAATATGTTCTTTCGTCTTCTGCGGCGACTGTGGCTGAATCTGGTAAGTTTTAATTGTTTATTTTCTATTAATTGTTTATCTTTTTTAAAGCGCGGAGTTAAAATATATTTAAAAATATTTTAGCTGTCACTTTTTTGATGACGTGTGGCCTTGATTATTTTTAAGTTATATAAGCCTGCTAACTTTTGTAGTTAATAGTTATTGACTAATTTCAATTGTAATTTAATCAAATGGTTTAGAAATCAATAACATGAAACGTATTTGATGACTTTTTGACCTTCTGACCTGAAAAATTACGACGCCCGTCACCAATAGCCCTCGTGTAGCTCTAGTGCGACGATAATTCAAAACTAAACTAACCAATCCCCAGAGTGTTTATTATTTGCTGTTCTGTTTTTTTAATAAAAAAATAATTGAATTAAAAACTGAAAACTTAAAAAAAAAAATTACATCTGACTCAATAGAATTGTTCATGAGTTTAAATAAATGTAACACACTCTTTTATATGTTTTATATATAAAACAGTGTCAAATCAACATGTGCTATATTACGAGGCGTGTTTTTTAAGTAAGTACCTACGGTTTTTAAATTTAAAAAAAACGTGAAAAGATATCTCAATAATTTTATTTTTGCATGAAAGCTGTACCTTAATCTACTTTTCTACATAATTTCTTTCAATGTTGAGGCACTTGTCATACCGTTGTACCAGTTTTTGAATACCCTCCTCATAGAAGTCTGCCGCCTGACTTGTTTTTCTCTCGCCTTATTGCAGGGGTCGAAATTAACTTTTTATACCAGGTGCACGAGTGCACCCAAGTCTTGTGACTTAGGTGCACTAAATAATAGTTAGGTGCACAAATATAAATATTATGTGCACACATATAATATAAATAACAAGTTAAAAAACAAACTATTCTTCATAAAAATTGACTAAATGCAGGGTTTCCGGGCATATGAAAAGTCAGGAATTTGGACATAGGGTAAATTTTGTCAGGAAAAGTCATAAATTTGAGCAAAAAACGATCAAAAGTCATGGAAATCCATGTATTCGAATCGCTGGAGTTTCACAACTTTCGGATCGCTAGAGTTTTGGGATTTTCGGAACGGCAGAGTTTCGCGACTTTTGGATCCCCAGAGTGTTGCGACTTTCGGATCCCCGGAGTTTCACGACTTCCAGATTGCCGAAGTTTTGCAATTTTCGGATCGCCGGAGTTTTGCGACTTCCGGAACCTGGGTGCACAGTTGAAAACTTATGTGCACAATTATTTTTTTAGGTGCACAGTGCACCCGTGCACCCACTAATTTCGAACCCTGCCTTATTGTCCACTTGCTGCACCAAAATTTCATTAACGACCGAAGGATGCCCACTCCGTTGCGGCCATCTTTAAATGATCTCACCCACTTTCTTACCATTCCATCACTCATAATGTTTTGTTCGTAAACTGCACAGATCTCCCGATGAATATCGATCGATTTTAGGCCTTTAGCACTAAGAAATCTTATAACAGAACTTACTTCACAGTCGGCGGGACTCACGATTATCGGAGGCATCTTAAACGCTCAGTAGACAACGTTAACAATGACAAATCAGACTGTAATAGCGTCAGTAGAACGCCGATCGCAGCGCTGCGGCCGCCATGTGGCATAACGATACTTACTTAAGAAACACCTTGTATCTTTAATATATTTTGTGTTATCATAACTATTTCAGCCACATATCCGTTGGACATCACGAAAACCAGACTCCAAATCCAGGGGGAAGCGGCCTTGAACAAGCTAAGCAACTCAAGTGTACATAATGTGAAAGCCAAAGGCATGCTGCATACGGCTGTGGGTATTGGTAAGTAACCGGTTTATTCAGAGTTGGATGATTTAAAACCGTTTGATTTTGATCGTGTTGAAATGGAGAACGGGAGCTACCCTTCTTTTTCCTCTTCCGGGGAATCTTAAATAATCCGGGTCATATTTAAGATTATTAAACTCCTCAGCGCAACAGCCCATTAGTGGGCTAAGGCCTGCCGTGCCCATTTCAGCTCTCTTGTCCTAGGGCTCTGGGGTGCTAGGCATATGTCCCGGTTAGGTGGTCAGCCTCACGCGGAACCCCCAGTGTTTAGTTCCCAAGCATGCTTGGTACCCATTTTATTGACCCACTTAAGGGATGAAAGGATAGGTCAACCTCGCCCAATCCGGGATTCGATCCCCGGACCTGCGGCGTGGCAATGCGAAGCACTACCAGTAAGCCACTGGGCCTCATTTAAGATTATTGCCTGGGGCTAAACTTAATTCGCTTCTCTCTACAGTTCACATTTGAAGAGCTTTATGGAAGAACGTGCTAAGTGACATTTTTGAAAAAATTTAGATTTTTGTATCAATGGGCATATTACTAACTTCCTTAACGCTGGCAACTTTTCCCTTTTCATAAACTTTAAGTTAAGTATATTTTTTACGGTTTGCAAATACCGTTTTCAACAGATCTGAGAGTGCTAACGACAAACTTTAAAGCTCATTTCCTTGTTTTCACATTTTTTGTCACTTAGCATGTTCTTCCACTAAGTTCTTCATTTGCTTAATACGTTTGTGTAATCTACAACAAAAGAATACGGCCCATTCTTGTTTTTATAATTTTAAATCATAAAGTTTAATTTAGATAAAGTCGTCCAGCCAGTATGATGGTTGCGACCTTCGCTTGTCAAGCGAGTGGGCGCGGGTTCAAATCATGGATAAGGCATAATTGTTTGTGTTGTCACAAGTACGTGCGGAGAACGTGCTCGTTAAATCTGTGGGTCTGCAAGTCCTGTGGTTTTTCATAGCACAGTTACCTTAGGTGTTGGTTGTCTGGAGAAAAATTCCCCTCCCTTCTAGTGATGGCTTAAATTTAGAAGATGGCACCCTCTCTGAGCAGTATTCAGACTTCCACCCTCACAGGCACATTAGGCCTTGTGCAGACAGACCCTTCTGCCTTCCAGGCCCGTGGCAACTAACAATAGTTCAGATAAAAAATATATTTTTAGAGTTTTATACAATAAATTTAATTTTAATTATTTGACAAATTTCCATAGCTTTAAAAATTGGCAACTCTGTTCTGCAACCTATTGAGAAACATGACCCTGTTGCCAATGTATGATAAATAAATGTGTGCATAGAATAAACTTATGTGTAATATTTCTTTACAGTTCAAGAAGAAGGTTTATTTAAACTCTGGCAAGGGGTTACTCCAGCTATTTACAGACATCTTGGTAAATATATATAAATGCTAAAGAAAGTAATTATTTTTTTGCAGACATAACTGACAAAAAATCAATGTACATCTTTTGTCTATGTACAGCTTGTTAAAGTCTCTTATGGGCAGGTCTCCAAACCACAGGTGTTAATCCAATGGAAAAAATAATTTTCTAAGCCACATTTCTACGGCTGTATTGCATATTTTTACAAATGTTTTTTTTACATATAATAAATGTAGATGGATCACAGGTCTTTATAATCGCACTGTTTAAAATTGGTCTGAATATTTTTTAAAAATTCAATAAATAATTTTTAGAGCCCTGTAATCTAGCTACATTTATTGAATAAAAAATGTTTCTAAAAATATTCGATACAGTCACAGTGATGTTGCTTGGAAAATTTATCCATTGGATTAACACATATTCACTTAGGTATAATCCCATTTACCCTTGATGTGAATTAAATGCAGTGCCAAAGAATTTTTAGCCTACTTTTCTTTTTTTTTAATTCGAAAGAATTTAAAAAATGAAAAAGTTGGTATTGACATACGGTCGATGTTCGTCTGTCTGTCCTTACCCCCCTTCCAAAATCGGTTCTATCATTCGGATCTTAAAAATTCTTTTTTTGTTAGAAAGCTATGTCCTCCGAGACCCAACTTTCATACTTTTTGTCCGCCTGTCTGTATGTCCAGATGGACATACATCTACTATCTGTCGGCGAATTTCCCATTAAATTAGCATTGAAATTCAATTTTGAGTCATTTAAATCCCTGTTGCCAAATCAACAATGGCATGAGAAACTTTATTAATAATAAAAATAATTAGAAATAATTTATTCTTGAATCATTTTGGGATGACGTCATAAAATATTGTAGCACAGTGTGATTCTTTGATTGTTCATTAATTGTTTACCAAGAAAGCGGCAAGGCATAATTTTTGCATACAATTCTGCTTAGTTTTAATTAACATTTATTTTTTTCATGCAGTTTGGAGTAGTTTCATTATTTATGTTATTTATAAATATTTAATTATTCTTCGAAATACAAATAAATCGAGCAGACAATAAATAATATTAAGTTATTTGTGAAAGAATATTAAGAAAAATAGTTGATTTTGGCTTTTAGAAGTTTAAATTATAGTTCGATGCTGTGTTTAGCGATTTTTTTTTCTAATGTGTGTAAATCTAGTGTAGAAACGATTGTTGATGATATTTACTATTATGAACCTAGTTGTTTCCTGATTAGAATTTCAGTAAGTATTTAAGTAACAGGAAAGTAGGCTATTTTATTTTACTATTGTATTATGATATACACATATTTTGTTCGTGCGTCCTTAATAAAACCTAAGGTTTAAAGAGAAATTTAACAAACAGCCCTCAAAACATACATTCTCATTAGACATAGGAAAATAGGTTAGCCTTGGAAATTAGTTTTTTGGCCAATCTGTCGATTTTAGCAATTGCCAATTTGTCGGATACTTGTCCTCTTATTATAAAGCCTTTAATCTTTTATTTAATCACTTATAAGTGCTAGTTACTGTTGGAAACCTATTTTTTTTTATTTTACATTGAACTTTACAAATGATTTAAACTTTAAAAGCCCCATTTTTTTCTCAGTTTACAGCGGCTGCCGTATGACCTTCTACGAAGTATTCAGGGAAAAGCTGTTAAGAACAAAATCTGACGGAGCCCCTCCATTGTGGTAAGTATTGTGCGGTGCATTGGGGGTTCATACTTGCCAACATGTATGGTTTGGCCGTACAATGTACGGATTTTCACTGTATTGTAAGATTGTACGGACAATGAAAAAAATTTACGTTTTTTTAAAGAAATATTCATTTTTATTATTATTTTTTTTAATTTAAAAAATAACGGATTTTTTTTTCCGACGTTGTGGATCCGTTCATTTGAACCCGTTCACTCGCCACCCCATTTGAGTGCGCTAGTAATGGAGGACCGACCTATTACTAGCGCACTCGGAATGAGTTTGTCATTGAGCTTTGTACTTTTTTTCGACGTAGAGGATCCGAATCATCGTTACCTTTGTGGATCCGTTCTTTTAGAACCGTTCACTCCTGACCGACCCATTAGTAGCAGTAGCGCACTCGGAATGAGTTTGTCATTGAGCTTTGTACTTTCTTTCGACGTAGAGGATCCGAATCCTCGTTACCTTTGTGGATCCGTTCTTTTAGAACCGTTCACTCCTGACCGACCCATTAGTAGCAGTAGCGCACTCGGAATGAGTTTGTCATTGAGCTTTGTACTTTCTTTCGACGTAGAGGATCCGAATCCTCGTTACCTTTGTGGATCCGTTCTTTTAGAACCGTTCACTCCTGACCGACCCATTAGTAGCAGTAGCGCACTTGGATTGAGTTTGTTATTGTTTCGTTTGTAAACATACTGTTAAAATGGTAGATGTTAGAGTGATTTCCGTGTTCGTTTATATTCTCGTATTATTTTAAAGACGTCCGCGTCAAGTAGTCAGAAAACTAAGCAGTATAATCAAGTTTTTTTTTTGATTCTTACACAAAATTCCTATCTATCGGAAATTCTCGGAAAGGACACAATTTCGCTTTCTGCGCTGTTTGTGCTTGTAATGTTAAAATTGCTCATCGTGGATGAAGTGACATTAAAAATCACATCAACTCGAAGAAACACGCTGATTTTTCTAAAAGTATTGAAAAACATGAAATTACGTATATATCGTGTAAACCGACCCACCATTTTAAACCAATATCCTTCAAATCGTAACCGTGTATAGTCGAGGTAGGAATAAGGCCAGCTTCTGAAGAAAATAAAAGAAACGGTTCATAACGGATCGTAATTTTTATTTATTTTGCAAGCTAAATTTCAACCCCATGAAATAAAACGGTTTCATCTCGAGTGTCCTTGACATTGCCGACCCTGATGGAGAATCTAGTGAAACTAAGTCAGTGAGCGTGAAGACTATGCTGCCAAGGTCACCGACCGATGTGTTTACCTTAAGACTGGTTGACTGAATGCCTGTGCCAGAGCTACACGTGCAAAATACGCATCACGTCGAGACTAACAATTAAACTCATTATGGTGGATACGGAATAGATCCAATCTTATTTCATCTTCAAAATTTAACCCGCTTTTGGGTCGTTATTTTTAATAGATAGTATCTAAACTTAAGTTTGTGAATTTATTTTATTTTAAGGACTAGGATTTTTTTTTTTTTTTGGAAATTTGATGTCTCGTGATAAGTCGACCCGATTTTTACGGCACTGAAATGTTTCAAAATTTCGGCTATACACGAGTATAACGGTAGATTTTTTTTTTTAGTTCTGGTGAAAACGATAGGTTATGCTATATCGACAATACTACATAGCAATGGAGAGTGTGAGCGGATCTTTAGTAGATAAAAAAACAAGGACCCAGTTTTGTAACTTATTGTCACATGAAAAATTAGAAGACATACCAAAGGCATACAAAAAGGGTTTTGTTTTGAACAGAAGTTTGACAAAAAATTCTTGAAAAAAGCTAAATCAGCCACTTACAATTCTTTGAACTCCAATAAAACAGACTAAAAAATTTAATATAAGGACAAATGAGTTTTTATAAATTTTGTGAAATATATGTTATGTCATTTAATATATATATCATTTTAGTGATTTTATTTCAAACCATTAATAAAAATTTAGAGCATCGCTCCTTCGAAACCCCCCCCCCCCCAAATTGAAATTTAAGGTTTTCAAATCCAATTTGGCAAGTATGATTGTTATTAATGTAAAAAAATATATATCGTGTATGTATATGTTTTTTAATATGTATTGTGTTTCAATGTGTATTTTTTATGTGTAAGGGACCGTCCATAAATTTGCAAGTTGATTTTGACTATATTGTACCACTCAGGGTTCGTACGCCTCCTAAAACTCCTGAAATTTCATTTTTTTCCTAAGGGCCCTTATAACTGACTCCTGAAATTTGTGTCTCATTTCCTGATATTTTTTCCCCTCTCCTGAAAAAATTGATGACAATAATTGTGTTTTCTCCTTTTTCTGCTGTTTTTCTCCCGTACTTTATTTGTAATAAGTCTACTGCGCATGCACAATAGAAAAATAGAGTTTTTACATCGTGATAATAGTTAATGTCCCTGAGCCGACCCGGTGGCGCAGCGGTTAGGGAGCTAGCCTTTGGAGCTTCTGGGTTCGTGTTCGAATCCCGGTAAGGCATGGATGTTTTTGTTTGTCAATAAATGTTGTTATTTGTCTATGTGTTTGTGTCGTCTCTTTCTTTGTGTGTCTCTTGTCCCTGTGTCATTTCTGGGGTTGAGTACAATAGACCTGAGGTCGCAATGCTCGGCGAACTTGCCCCCCACCAAGAAAGTCATAATGTCCCTGAATGCACCCCACAACTCTTTAGAAGTTTTTTTCCCTTCTGTTTCATCATTTGAAGTGCAGTGAAGTAACTAGACTAATACAATACTAAACAAACATATTCAATTTTTTTCCTCGTTACCTCCTGAATTTACATTGCTGCACTCCTGAATTTCGCTATCATAGATAGGGTATGAACCCTGACCACTCCATCCCCTGATGAGATTTGACTAGACCTTCCTCTAATTTCACATGAGGTTTTTCAAAATTGTTGTGTTTATTGTAAAGGCTTTGGATTTATTTTTTAAGAAAAATTTTATGCTTTTCATTAAAGACTAGTAATGACTAGTTTTTAAGATGGCATAGATCATAATTGGTTATAAGCTTCAATATATAATAAGCCAACATATATAATAAGCTTCAGGTTTATAAAACTATAATCAGACCAACAGCTATCTATGGATCAGAGACATGGACTTTAACGCAAAAACAAGAAAAAATGCTGATTACATGGGAATGGAAAATTCTTAGAACTATTTTTGAACCTGTCAAGGAAGGAGATCTTTGGAGAAGGAGATTTAATTTCGAAATTTCAAGACTATTTAAGGAAAAGGATATAATCAGTTATGTAAAGGCAAAAAGAATACAATGGCTGGGACACCTGGAAAGAATGGAGGAAGACAGAGGCACTAAGAAAATATTCAAGGGGCAGTGCCAGGGACAAAGGAAAAGAGGAAGACCAACTAAGAGATGGTTTGATGAGGTGGAGAAAGACCTTAAGACTCTAAAAGTCTGAAACTGGAAACAAAAGGCTAGAGACAGGAGGCTTTGGAGGAAAATTGTTAGTGAGGCCATAGTCCAACATGGGCTGTAACGCCAAGGAGTAGTAGTAGATCATAATTGATAATCATAGTAATAAAGTTGGTTGGAAAACAAAATGACACTTCAACAATATTGTGTATATCCATCACTTGCCTTAAACGGTTAAAATCGCTTTTAACCAGTGTCCTGACCAAAATCAGTTTTGATCGGTCAAAATTCCAACACATTTTTTTTTCTGAACAGGAAGTCCATCAGTTGCAGTTAAAACCACAATTTTGTCCACCTTTGGACGGTTAAAATCACTTTTAACTAGCAAACAGTCAAAAATTTTCTATTTTAACTATATATGTTTTGTAAGGGATTGGGGCTGGGGAGCCCAGTCGGTTAGGCATTTGCCTAGCATGCGGAGTGTCCCAGGTTCGGGCATCGGCAAAATAACTGCCGGCCTATAAACGGCCTGTGCAGCCAAAAATGTCCGACAATTAATACCCTGTGTAAAGGGAGTGCACGTTAAATATCCTTCAAAGTCCTAACGCTACATACGATGTCGCCCGTAACGGTTGCATTAGGTACCTACTCAGGTGTTGGCTCCTCACTTGACTGTGGATCTAAAATACGACGCCCGTCGCCAATAGCCCTCGTGTAGCTCTAGTGCGACGATAATTCAAACTAAACTATAAAGGATTTTTTTTTTCGCTTGGCGGGCCATAGTATTTTTATATTGTTTCATTGTTACTTTTTGTTCTAAAATAACAAAGATTATTATTTATTTAAAATTACAACATTTTTGGTTCTCAACAGGAAGTCCATCACTTGCGGCAGCGCTTCAGGAGCCCTGGGTCAATTTCTTGCCAGTCCCACCGATCTGGTCAAGGTACAAATGCAGATGGAAGGGAGGCGGAGGTTGGAAGGCCACCCGCCCCGGTATGATTAAGTAATATACTGAATTCCCCTTCTCTTTCTGTCATAGTAATCTTTGTGCTATCACTTACTTAAGCTCTCCACACCTCTCTGGCAGCCTACTCCTTCTTCAAGCCTCAAGATTTCTGGCTCTGGCATCTTTCAATTCCGTAGAGGTAGGAAGGAGGGGTAGAGGAGCCCTCCAATTGATTTGAATTGAAGCACTGCTGTCAGGTTTTTCGAGCTACTACGCATAACATACTGACACCCAGGTTTCCCAAGATGCACCGCTCTACAGAGGGGCCTGTAGGCAGGTCGCGTGGCCGGGCATCAAAAGCCTATGTCTTGGCCTCCTCCTTTTCTCGATATTGGTAGCGTTGAGTATCAAAATATTTAGACTTGTAGCTGCATTTAAAATGGTTTTTAATTACGTCACAATTTCACTCAATTATTTACAATAAGCGTTTCACGCTTCAACTTCATCGTCTACGACCATCTCAAACAACGCTTCCCCGTCGAATCTCTCGTTCGACTCTCTTTGCTTCAGTTCGCTGTTCTGTTTTAAAGGGCTCGCGAGTAGCAATCCCTACAGGGCCCTCCAATTGAGATTATTTGTAGCAGGGCTGTCAGGTTTTTCAAGCTACTGTGCATAACATACTGACACCGAGGTATCCCAAGATGCACCGCTCTAGCCTGCTTCATTTCTGCGCTACTGCGCATATACAACGACCCCTCTATTCTCCTTTCTACCTCTATGTTCAATCCAGATAATCTTAAATTTGGAAGTCTTTATAGGTCTTTTTGGAACTCTCTCTGCCATGTCTTTCTGGTTCTTCCTATTTTTTTCGGTTGGTTGACCAATTTTCAATTGGTGTATTTTGGACCTGGGAAATATGGACTTTGAACAGATTAGAGAAGACATTTGAATCAATAGGCTTTACTTCTCTCCTGTGCATTTTATGTTTTGTTTGTTCAACTTGATGTTAAGCTGTTCAGAGGTAGGTTGATGATAAAGTTTGATGGTTTTAATTAATTCTTAATTTATTGTGCAAATGGACACAAAAAAAAATTATCTTTCTATGTGTACAAACTGTTTGGGACCTGTGACTGAGTGTCTAAGGCAGTGGTTCCCAACCTTTTCTGGACCATCGCCTCATATTTTAGGTTGATTAACATCCATCGCCCCCATTTTTAATTTTCATGTTATGTCTAATCATAATTTGAGTTAAAGTGTAACTATAAAACAGTTTTAAAACACTACTACCGTTTATAAAAACAACCAAAGAAGCTTTATCCGGTCACTTTTGAATAAAATAGAAAAAACATAAAACACATAGTTTTAACATATTTTTAAAGAACAAATGTGAAATAATTAACTAAGATATTTTTACTGGTTTCTAAAAAATTTAAGAGAGTTTAAAGTAAAAATTGGCTGGTTTGGTTATGGTTGGAGAATGGTTTTACTGTACAAAAGTACAACATTATTTTAATTTCCCCCCTTTGAATACTCATCGCCCCACAAGTATTTTTTGCCCCCTTGATAATATAAATCGCCCACTTGAGGGCGATCGCCCCCAGGTTGGGAACCGCTGGTCTAAGGCATCATATTAGAGTCACTCAATATTTATTGATAGGTATGAAGACATGACAAATAGTGCTTATATATGTGGCAATAGTGATTAAGGAAGAACCCAATTCCTTTTTTGTCATAGTAACCTTTGTAGTATAAATAAAGTCATATTTATTTAATCTCTCTGTACACAAATAATTTAGGTCCTCTGTGGTCGAGTGTTTAAGGCATCTTGTTAAAGTGCCACGATATTTACTTGTACTGTTTAAAAATATTATATTTATAATAATTATTGTATATCAAAATTTTCATTGAGAGTGTTAAAATAAATATTAATTGTAAATAACTAATGATTTTAAATATCTTGTATGGGGGTTAATATAGTCCTCCTGCCACAACTTGGCATCCCAAATATTTTGATTGTGGAAGTGTCCACTTTGTAAAAAAGTAGAGAATCTGAAGGAGGCAAGGTTGCCAATCCCATGGTGTTTGGCAACCCTGCAGATTGGTGGGTTAGTTTGGTTGGAAATAATGTGTCACACTAAAACTACACATATAAGTTATTAGTGAAAGGAGGATTATAGTTAATTGCTGAAGGTCGTCATCAATTGCACATGCATTTCTTTTCTATCTTGACTTGATCGTCAATAGATTTGCATCTGTGGTATGTATTATTCACCATATTCAGTATCACTTCGGGGAACGCTATAAGTACAAAAATAGCTATGCAATAATAGTAAACCCATGCAAGTTCGAACTGCCCTTCAGTTGAGAAACTGTTTCTAAACTTTAAAGAAATATGCACCTGCAAAAGCAATGAATGGCCAAATATAGTAACTCTGGCTGAAACCCAAAATCTTCCTTACCCCCTTTCGTTTTACGAGTGATAGTTTGGACTCGCCTAAAACACACGTCATAGATGTACAGAAGTGGTGGGAGGACAATATCTTGTTTAATGGGACTTTAATAAAAAAAAACTTCTTCCAAACAATAATTTTTTTTCTTTGCAGAGTGCAAAGCACTTGGCATGCCTTTAGGAAGATTGTCGCCGAAAGTGGAGTGCGAGGATTGTGGAAGGGATGGGTGCCTAATGTCCAGAGGGCAGCACTTGTTAACATGGGAGGTATGTTAACTTTCAAGAACAAGCTTCTATCAGTTTTCAGCAAAATTTGTCGAAATCTTATGATGTTTTGCTTTAGTTGTTACTTTTAATTCTATAAACATCCCATGCAGCCAAAAATTTACGACGAATAATACCCCATGTTGAGATAATGCACATTAAATATGCTTCAAAGCCCTAACTCTGCCTTAAAGGTTGCGATGGGTGTGTACTGCGTACTCAAGTGTTGGTTCGTCACTTGATCGTGGTTCTAAATTATGACGCCTGTCGTCAATAGCCCTAGTGTACTCTAGTGCGACAATATTCAAACTAACCTACTTTTAATTCTTTGGGATCGTTGTTAAAAAAACCTTTTATTTGGTTTCCTTCTTGCTATATCATTTTTATGAATCATTTTTATGACATGAATCATTTTTCTCCTTTCTCAGTCGTTTTTCTCTCGTACTTTATCAGGATGTCTACGGGTCTAAAAAGTCATGAAATTAAAGCAAAGGTCACGAAAATTTAAAAAATCGCCAAAAAAGGCGATTTTTCCCCCAAAAAAGGGAAATGGCTTTTACACCGAAGCCTCAAATTTTCCACAACATTTACACCCCTTGTTTCCTTCATTCTTGGTCTAAGTCACTAGACCAATACAATAATAAACACACATGTTCAAATTTATTTCGCTATACCTCTTGAATTTACATTGCTGCACACTTAAAAACCTCATTAGAAACTCCTGAATTTCACTATCATAGATAGAGTACGACCCCTGAAAAAGTTAAACATATCATCCTTTTAACTGGATACATCCATTTTTCATGCTATATAACTTGTAATGCTTTAGTTAAAAAAAAACTCAACTCCTCCGCGCAACAGCCTGTTAGAGGGCCAAGGCCTGCTGTGCCAATTCCAGCTGACATGACCAAGGGCTCTGGGGTGCTAGGCATATGTCCCGGTAAGGTGGTCAGCCTCACGCGGGACCCCAGTGTTTAGCTCCCAAGCAAGCTTGGTACTCATTTTATCGACACACTTAAGAGATGAAAGGCTGAGTCAACCTCGCCCAGTCCGGGACTCGATCCCCGGACCTGTGGCGTGGCAATGCTAAGCACTACCACTGCCACTGGCCTTATAAAGCTTTAGTACATTTAATAAAATGATGCAATGGACAAGTTGCATGAAACGCGAAATTCATAATATATATGTTTTTCTGGTATATTAGAAGCTGCAGATTCCGAATATAAGGCTAAATATTCACAAATATGTTTAATTTCAACAAAAAATGCATTTGAAATCTGCCGAAAATGTACGTCACTGAAAACAGCTCTGACGTCAACTGTTATGTTTTTGGCGATGTTTCGATCTATGCTGTAATACACTTTATAAAATAGTAAACCTTACAATTTCTGCGAAACCTCATTAAAAGAAGAAGACAATATTATTTGTAACCAGTTCATATCAAGGAAGTTAAACAGCTTGTCCCAAGTTTGGTTGTTAGTTAAAATACACACACTAGAGCGCGTATGAGCTATTGCAGAACTATTGACTGTTGGATCTGATCGGAATAGTCGAGTGAAATCGTTCAACGTTTGAAGAAATTAACTGGAATGAACATGACATGTTTCTGTAAAATAGCATAACTTTTTTAAGAGTTTGATAAGGATGAAAGCACGTTTCACAGTTTCAGAAGCGATACAGTGAAACGTACATACGAAATAACACGCCAAGAAAAAAAAAAGCCAACTGTGACGTCATCTGTTATGCTAAGAGAGGTTTAACAGGAGTGACGTATCATTAACTTTAAAAATGAATTTAAAAATAAATACATCTTTAAAACCAGAAATACTTGAGTTTTAGAGGTTTTTTAATATGCTTAATCGAATAAATATGTTTGTGGAAAACGCTGTAATTGTCCATTTCTCTATTGCGCATTTATTTATCGGTCCAATATTATCCTAAGTCCCATTTAAGAGGGTGTCTACTGTATTAACTGATGACTTTATTTAATGTTTTACCTCTTTTCGCAGATCTGACTGCTTATGAAAACTGTAAGCATTTCATATTGAGGAATTCTAGTTTAAAAGACAATTGGCTGACGCACATGTTATCTAGGTAAGTTGAGTGGTGCTGTAATGTAGCAGAATATTTAAAAAACAAGTAGGTTTGTAACAGAATCTGTCACTTAACCCCCTTCCACACAACAGTTGTGTTTAACAGGTAAAGAGGCGACAGACACAGCATTGATATTCTATATTAAACATTTACACGCTAAATTTGGCTAGTTTCATTTATTTTATAACGAAAATTCAATAATTATTACTTATCGTTTTCAAAAATTAATTTATATTTCAAAGAATAAATATGTAATATTCCTCGCTTTTAAATAGAATTAAAATATTTCATATCAACGTACAAAGAATCTCGTAGTAAAATATATTTGACGTCATTTCAAACTGATCGATGTCACAAAAATACATTTATTTTAATTTATTATTTAAAAGAATTAAAGTTTCTCGAGCAATTGTTGCGAATGGCAATGGTGATTTAATTCTAATAAGAATGGCTTCCTATGCTTTTTAAATGAACATTCAATTTTGCAGTTTTTTAAATAATTTAAGCACTTTGAATTCGAATTCTTTTCTGGAATTTTCAATGTATTTTAATTTCGATGCGCTGAATTTTTTGACGTATCACACTTGTCCGTAACATTTGTAGTTTGGGCTGTGAAAGTGGGTGACAGACAGACTGAACGATTATAATACCTTCCACTTTTTACATTATAAACAAGAATAGCATTGTTGCAATTTTGTCTTTTCATTGTTGTTGGAGACATCCCATAACCACTTTGCTCCAGAGATACATTTAGAGAATGAGAGATGAGAATGAGAATGATTTGTAGAGAATTCATTTTTACATTATTTCCTAATACTAGTTGTGCTTTTATTAACTAGAATGTTTAACCCATTCACGATAGTTGGTTAGAAAATTTGCCAAGCAAAAAGAATATTTACTGTTTATCTAAATCTTTCTTGGGGCTGGGGAGCCCAGTCGGTTAGGCACTCGCCTAACATGCGAAAGGTTCCAGGTTCGGGTCCGGGCATCGCTGAAAAACTGCCGACCTATAAACGGCCCGTGCAGCCAGAAATGTCCGACGAATAATACCCCGTGTAGAGGGAGTGCACGTTAAAATACGCTCCAAAGTCCTAACGCTGCGTACGATGTAGCCCTGAACGGTTGCGTTGGGTGCCAACTCGGGTGTCGGCTTGTCACTTGATTGTGGTTCTAAAATACAACGCCCGTTGCCAATAGCTGTAGCTTTAGTGCGATGATAATTCAAACTAAACCAAACTGAATCTTTCTTTCTGTCTTCGGTTGATCTATCTTTAAGTTTATATAAATAACGAAATACTGGACAACTGAAGACCAACAGCAATGCATGTAGGACAAATTAAAATATACAAAAAACAAATTTAAAAAGTTAATGTTTTTTAGTCAGAAATTGAGATTTAAATGGTATCACATAGTCATCGTTAATGGGTTAAGCTTTCCAAAAATATTGATCCTGAAGTAGCTGATTTATTAATTGTATAAAAAAATTATACAGTAACCCCTCGTTACATGGCGCATTCGGATATATCGTGCCTTGTATCATGTCTCCCAATTTTTCCCCTGGTTTTTTTTCAATGTGTACTTTCCTTAAAATAAATAATAAACTTCCGTTCTTTGATATTTCCGGAAAACAGGTTTTATGAGAAAAATCAAAACAGCCAACTTTAGATGGATTTTTTAATATAAAATGAGTGAAATGTGTCTAGTATGCCTGTGCAATAATGTGTATAGTAATTAATAATAATAAGTCCTTTCTAAATTTTTTGGGTTTTTTTTTAGAGTACATAGTTATATTATGTAGAATGATTTAGTTTTATCTTTCAAATACATGCTGTGCTTTAGTTTAAAAACTATTTTGATACCATAAATACATCAAAAGTATAATATTTATCAAGTCGCTCGTTATATCGCAGTTTTATGCTTGTCTCCCGGGAAGCGTGATATAATGAGGGGTTGCTGGTGCAAAAGGGTCAAGCAGATGTCGGATGTCTTGCTAAAAACTTTTTCAGCACGACATTTATAAGACAATGGGCATTAAATACAAATGGATTATTGTAAAAAAAAAAAAACTGACCGAGCTTGTTTATTCATAGTACACTAAAAAAGTATATTTTTACCACTCAAAAACCTTGAATTCTATTTATGTAATGTCTTAAATGTTATGTCTTAAAGTTAAACATTATTTTTTTTTTCAAAATTACTTCCAAAACCTACTTTTAGATCCTTAATTGTTTGAAAAATATGTTTATATAAAGAATATATGTGTAGGATTTCTTTTCAGGATGAAAGAGGTTATGGCAGTGATAAGTATTGCCTTTTAAAACGCCTAAACTTGTTTTAAAATTTTAATTATTAACTATTTTACGTTTACAATTACAGTAGCTGTTCTGGTCTGGTCGCTGCAACTCTAGGTACTCCAGCTGACGTTGTCAAAACACGCATAATGAACCAGCCAACCGATAAAAATGGAAGGTAACTTTAAACTCTTCAAAACTTTATTATTTTGGCCTACTTTCCTTTTTTATTAATCATATAGACTTTAAAAAAATAGACGGTTAATATTGATTTTTTGCGGAGATTTCTGCCGATCAGTAAAACTCTGCAGTATGATGGGGATTCTCTTCACCAATTTCATTTCAAAGGCTGTGTCCTGACTATGACTTCGAATGCCACAAATGCAACAAAACTTGGTGACTTGGCAGAGTCAGCCACATGCTATTGCATCGCTTGGCGGTCGCCAAGTTTTGTTGCATTTGATGTCGTAGTCAGGACACAGCCAAAGAACAATTTCATTTTTACACAAGTAATGTTTTGGGATTGTACCTACAGTTGAAATAAGTTTGTTTCAGGGAGATGAAAATTTTCCAAATTGCAAAGCTATACTAGGTCAAGTGATGGACCATCTGTCAAAGTATGAATTTAACCAGATTATACTTCTAATTATCAATATTTCTTCCGAAGCCAATGCTTATATAGACAAAAGTGCACCCCGGACACTAAGCAAAACTGACAGAGAGCGTATGAACTTGGTAATTTCACCTGAAGCTCAAAGAACAGCAGAAAGACTCTTGTTTTGAAGAGTTTTAATTTTGCTAGTTTATTTAAAATATGAAAAATTATTAGTTAGATTTTTTGCTAACACACAGCCAGCACTTCTCAAAAAACTTCTCAGTTCAACATCTATTTTCAGTTCTTTCTCTTTACTCATTCCACCGTGATGTTCACATTTGGCCCACCGCTCCCAATTAACCGCACACCCCACACTATTTATACCTTCTTCCAAATTCTCTCCTATCTAAAATGTCTTGTGCTTTTCTGTAAATCTGGTTTGTATAGTCTGTTCCACTTTCTGTTTTAACTATCCGATATGATTTTTTTTCTTTAGAAAGGTTTTTGTTTTTTATACTCTTTTATCCATTTGTTTGCATGCTTTTCTGTGCATCTGTCTTTCACTTTTTGTTCTAACATTTTAATTTTAAAACTTATTTTTCTATTAAGAGGGATTGTCAGTCCCATAGAGCTAATGCATTAGTTTTGGAATCACAACTTCCGCAGAAGTATTGCTTTGCCATGTTAGCCCTTTCCCCTAGGTATGGAAATCAACATAACATCGAAATGCAACAATTCTAAAACGAAAATGTCATCTACTTACTTAATTATATATTTTTGAAGTTTTAAAATGCCAGAAATATACAGCAGATGACGACACTATTTTAAAACTTTATCAATTAATAGTTAAATAAGCGGATATTATTTATTTTTCGATTTAGTTTTAAATTAATGTTATGATGATTTCCAAACCTGGTGAAAATGGGACAACATGGCAAACCAACTTCTGCGGAAGTTGTGATTTCAAAACTGATGCATTAGCTGTATGGGACTGACAATCCCTCTTAATAGAAAAATAAGTTTTAAAATAAAAATGTCTCTTAAGGTCATCAAGATATATATTTTAATTATCTATCTCTATATCTGTACTATAAGTCACTTTTCTGTGTGTATTAACATAAGAAGAAAGTATGCTTTTCTTTCATATTTTCTTGTTCATATTAATTTTACTAGATTAAAAGTTTAATAAATAAAAAAACTTATTAAATGACAGCTATCTGTTTTCTATGTTACCAAAAGCTTTAGAATAATCTGTCAATTAATATTGAAAAATATCAAGCCTGTTTAGTAATGACACTTATGCAGGGCTGGGGAGCCCAGTCGGTTAGGCATTTGCCTAGCATGCGGAAGGTCCCAGGTTTGGGTCCGGGCATCGCCAAAATAACTGCTGACCTATAAAGGGGCTGTGCAGCCAAATGACGAATAATACCCCGTGTGGAGGGAGTGCACGTTAAATATCCTATTAAAGTCCTAACGCTGCGTACGTTGTCGCCCTTAAAAGTTGCCTTTGGGGCCTACTCAGGTGTCGGCTCGTCACTTGACTGTGGTTCAGAAATACGACGCTTGTCGCCAATAGCCCTCCTGTAGCTCTAGTGCGACGATAATTCAAAACCTACCTATCTCACTGTAGATAAGTATATTTGTGTTCGCCAAAATAAGGGTTTGTCAAATAAAACAAGTGAACTAACTCAATAATTCAAAACCTACTTACCTATCTCACTGTGGATAAGTATATTTGTGTTTGTATATTTGTGTTGTCTTTTGTTATTGTGTTTAGTTGTTTTCGTTTAACATGGATTCTTGTTAATCCAGTTAGTAAATAAATATTTTGCATTACATATATAGTTGTGCTTATTTTTGGTACCAAACCACCAGAACACACCCTATAAATTTTTAGGTATTTCCCTGTTTTTCCCGCTGGGATGGAAAAGATTTGTTTTGGACAGGAAAAACTCAACCCTGATAGCAACCTTGAGCTGGAAGGGAAACTGGAGGAGGTGTCAGCGAGCCGAAAACCCACTCGCACCCTTTTGAGCGAACAGGGCAGAAAAGGACTATTTTCCCTACACTTGTATGCAATGCTTGTATGAGACCCCTCTATCATATTGACTTGGGCTCCTAAATGTATTTTACATTTTTAATTCTAAAGAAATTAACTTTCTTTAATTTTAAATTACAACTTTTTTAAGAAATAACCATGTGGATCACTAACAAAAAACCAGCAAAGACGAACCCAATAGCGAAATAGGCAAGTTTCTAGGTTTTCGGCCCGGTTCGTTTCTGCTGCAGTGCCATGTATTCCTCCGTGTTCCGTTATTGAACCGGCTCGTTTGCTGCCCTGTTCAGTGAATCACACACCTCACTCCACGTTTCTTCTAGCTCAATGGATAGCAACCTTACAATAAATTTTAAAGCTCGTCCAATGAACAGACCAGCCATTTCATAGTATATTTACCCTTGTATTGATTACAAAAGTTTAACAGTGCTGTGTTATTACAGGGGGCTGTTCTACAAGTCTTCCATTGATTGCCTGATGCGAACCGTACAAGAGGAAGGATTCATGGCCTTATACAAGGGATTTGTTCCTATTTGGACAAGGATGGTAAGAATCAAATTAAAGAGTTTGGTTGAAGAACATGTTAAGTGACATTTTTGAAAAAGTTGAGATTTTTGTGTCAATGAACATATTATTCTATCCCTTAGAGATAACAAGTTTCCTCTTTTTCATAAACTTAGTTAAGTATATTTTTTACGGTTTGCAAGTACCGGTTTTAACGTATGTAAGTGCAAACTAAAAACTTTAAAGCTCATTTTCACCTTTTTGTCACTTAGCACGTTCTCACACTAAGCTCTTCAATTGTTCTCTAACGCTTATATCCTCCTATTTCCTTCATTAGAAAGACATTGCATTTTTTTTATGTTAGGGTTCATATTCCCGCTGAAAAAAGGATTATAAAGGTAATTTAAGGGAAAAAGTTGATGCAGTGTTTCTCATTTATTTAATATCACAGTCACGTCTGCAAGTTTCGTCTTTGTTAGATATATTACAGTTGTTGCTTCTTTTTGTTGGATACACAGCAGACTGATACAGTTATTTTCATATAATTGATTCTATGTGGTGGTGCCATCTAGTATTTAATAATGGAATTAATAACTTAATTATACCTGCTACATTTAATTATACTTGTTACACTCTTGAATAAGAATAACCGTACTTTACACTCTTAAATAAAGATGGACGCCAACCTTCAAATTAACCAATTCCTCAAAAGGGAAGTTGCAGTTGTTTTTAAATGAATAATATTATAAAAATTAATTTGTTAATAAAATAATTATATTAAAATTTAATAATTTTTTTTATCTATGATCAGGATGCGGAAAATAACATGAAAGGACATGAAAATAAAATTTTCTTTCTATGAAGGCTTTCTTTAATAAATGATTAGAACAAACAACAAGAAGTTGGCATTTTAAAAATTAAATTATTGTTAGAAAACTCACTTTAGAATGCCAAAACAAAGGTAATTCCAGAAAAATGAAAACTAGACCACATTCACGGTTATGAAACAACAACATTAATGTTATACATTTTTATTTAAAAACATTTAAAAAATTCAAATGTTATTTTTCAGGCTCCTTGGTCCATTACCTTTTGGGTAACTTACGAAGAACTTAGAAGAATGTCGGGTGTTTCGTCATTTTAGTAGAAATGTGCACAATTGTGATTAAAGTTACTAAATAGATAATTGTATTTTATAGAAAATACTTTTAAATAAATGTTGTATTGTTTAAAATGGTTCTTGGTTATTGTTTTATTTATGTTATATCACGACATTTTAGGCTGCACTATTTTATTTTCAAAGAATTGTTTTACAGAAAATGTATTTTGTTATTAAGATCACTGTTATTACAATCCACAGGCAGTGGCGGATTTCCAAATGTGCCGCCTATAGGCTGAACCAAAAATTGCCGCCTATAGGGTAGGTGGGGGTAAAAATCAATTCAAAAGTTGATCACCAATGGTTGATTTGTCTCATTATAACCCGTTGTTCAATAAAAGTTCGTGCCCCTAAATTACTAAATTAATTAAGTTTCAAAAATGATGGAAGTATGTTTTTGATCATTTAGATGTAATTTTTCTCATCTCTTACTTTAATGCTACATAAAATAGGGCTTGAGGTGAAATACCAACAAATAATCCAATGTATTAGAGCACTTAAACTTCAGTTGCGCTTTGAAAGAAGTGCCTCAACATGTCTCGAAAAATAAATAGGCTTGTTTTTTCAAAATAAAGTGAAACGGGGCAAATTCACGCAGCTTCAAAACTTAAGGAATTCCGCAAAGGGATTATCTACCCCCTTTCGACCACAATGCATGGAAGGTTTTGCGGAAGTCGAAGAAAAATTTGCCGCCTACGAAAATTTGCCGCCGTAGGCTCTAGCCTAGCTAGCCTATTTAGAAATCCGCTACTGTCCACAGGAACTATTTTTATTGTTCTACAATGAAGTGTATTATTTTGTGTTTTATTAGGTTCTACATGATCTATTATTATGTTCGGTTCTTTAGAATTTGGGAACCACCCTAAGAAAAACTTGATAATATCATTTTTTAAAAACTAGTCTCGATGAGTGGGACTAAGTTTATTTTGAAGTAACAAAATTGTAGAATTTAGGCGCATTTTGCAACTAGCGACCATTAATTTTTAAACTTGAAAAATATTAAATTGTAATACAATTATATTCATTAATTAGTATAGTCTAATTTAAATTTCTAATTTAATTAATTCTAATCTAATTAAATTCTAATTTAAATTAATTTAAATTGATACAATATTCTGGGTTATATAATTTGTTTACACATACACAAACAAGACTTGGTCCTAAACAATGCATTTTAAAATTTAAATGAATATTTATATAACAATTAAACACACTTATTAGTTTTTAATTATTCTAATTTAAATTACAACATTCCTGATTATCTCTATAACATTCGCTATATGGTTCTGTTAGTTTTAAAAAAGTTTAATAAATAATTAAAACTTCCCTAAATAAACCACAAGATCCTGAAAGAAGTATCCAAAATACTTTTTAAAAAACCTAACACCATGAAAAAAAACCTAAAACCCAAGTGGGTTGGGTTTTTCATGAAAAAAAACGGGGGTTTTACAACCCTGGTACAATGTACAGTTGCGGCGGAAAAGCAAGATTTACTTTTTGGAAAAATGACCCCCGGATGAGACCTGGAATCTGGTCGTAACCAGGATGTACAGTCTGGTCTGTTCGAGAGGTATTTTTAAATCGGTGCCTTGAAAAATTGCCTGTTTGCGGAGGTGGTCTCTTAATCGAGGTGGTCTATTGTAGAAGTTTTACTGTACCAGTTAAAAAGAGGAGTCATGAAATCACACTAGTAATTGACTTTAGCTATTAACAAGATATTAACTCAATTACCAAATGAAGAGCTTAGTGGAAGAACGTGCTAAGTGACAAAAAGGTGAAAACGAGAAAATGGGCTTTAAAGTTTTTCGCTTGCACTCAGATATGTTGAAAACGGTACTTGTAAAGCGTAAAAAATATACTAAACTTAAAGTTTGTGAAGAAGGGGAAACTTGCTATCGTTAAAGAAGTTAGTAATATGTTCATTGACGCAAAAATCTCAATTTTTTCAGAAATGTCACTTAGCACGTTCTTCCACTAAGCTCTTCAAATGTATTTTGAATAATTAGCATTAAATTATGCAATTAAAAAAATTTGGTTTTTAAATAGAAAATACACGTCTTTCGGTTTTTTAAGAGAAAATATAAGTCTTTCTGTTTTTAAAGACATCAATAGTTTAAATATTTCTTTTTTTTACATTTGTTGTCGTCTCATGTCATTTGTTACATTTGTCTCATAAAAAAGAAAGGCTGTTTTTAAAAATTAATGATTAAAAACAACCAACTATAAAGAATATTTGTTAAGAATTTTAATCAATAGTAAATTGCCAAACAATTAGCTAATATTTCAGAAAAATCTTCCAAAGTTTATTTTTTCCATAGCATTTCATCACCGAAAAAATAAAGATCCACTAACTGTATTCAAACTATTCTACCAATCGATTTAAGATTCCTTCTAATTGCTAGATCAGGGGTTCCCGACTTTTTTGCACCTGCGTACCACTTGACTTTTTGTGAAACTTTGGCGTACCACCAGACCTAAATATTTTAAACCTTTAACTTCTAAAACGACCCGGATGGCTGTACTAGTAAGGATTCGATAATGCCATTCCTATAAGAAGTTACCCAAAACAAAGTGCTTACGTAGTGAAAGTGTTATTAAGCGTATAATATTTACTCTTCTAAAAGTGTTGAAAGGCTTGTTGATCTAAATTCCTGAAAAAACTTCATATTTAAAATTGTTAGATATTTGTTTATAAAATGCTTATAATAAAGGAGAAATAAAAAGATTAAAATGGTATTAATTTCCAGTTTTATTTATTACCTATAGATCTAAAAACACAAGCAACTCGTATCAAAATTAGTAGCATCATGTTGCTCATATCATTCACGCGTACCATCTGAAATATTTCCGCTTACCTGAATATTTTAGCATTTATAACGCGAAAAGTCATTTTCTGATAGGTCACTTTTCCTCACACTGTGCAATATTGAATCAATTTTATTTTTATTATTTACAACAAATAAAAAAAACTTGAAAAGTTTTTCTTTTTTAATTAAAAAAACAATTGTTTTCTGTTTCTAGGGACATCAACAGTTTAAATGAATTATTTATAATACCACAAATGTAAAAAAAAATAGTCTAATGAAAAAGTAATTAAAAATTAATGGTTAAAAACAACTATTTAAAAATATTTAAGAATTTTTAATCAATATATAATTCTTGATTGGACTTGTTTCACGTGGGATCTGGCAACAGCTCTGCTGACTTGTTCATTTTCTCATATACTTGTGAATTCAAATTTAGTTTCTAAGAATAAGTTATTTAGTTGTTATTTTTTAAAATTAAACTTCTTGCTGTCTGTGTTTTTAATCATTTATCAAGAAACTTGCATTGAAAGAAGTTGAATTTTAAAAAACTAAATATTCTTAGAAACTCAATTGGAATACCAGGCAAAGTATTCGAGAAATGAAACAAGACGCGACTATAAAGATCCCTCGTGAAACAAGCTAATTATAAAAGTGTTGATTGGTACTGAATTTTTATTTAAATTTTTGTATCGTAAATTTGTAAAACATTGCAAATTAACTGTAACTAATTCAGTAACTGTAGTAGAGTTATTTTTTTAAAGTAACCTTTCAATCCCTGGATTTAAGAGGGACTGTCAGTCCCATAGAGCTAATGCATTAGTTTTGAAATCATATTTTGCAAGAATTGCTTGCCATGGTTATCCATTTTTCACCAGTAATGGAATCATCATAACATCAATTTAAAAAAATTGAGAAATAACATCCGGTATTTAATTATTAATTGATAAAGTTTTAAAATAGGTCGCCATCTGCTGTAATTTGTGCATTTTAAAACTTCAAAATATATAATTTAATACTAGATACAGTTTCGTTTCAAAATTATTCATTTCGTGTTATGTTCATTCTCAAACCTGGGACAAAGGCTAACATGCAAAGCAATACTTGTGAGGAAGTTATGATTAGAAAACTAATGCATTAGCTCTATGGGACTGACAATCCCTCTTAATAATTTAATACCCTAAATAAACTCACAACCATAAATAAAAACAATAATAAACCTTTATTCAGTGATCATCTGACAAGTTAAAAAATTTAATATCTGCATTTCTTGGCACCTACGTTGTATCCTCTTGAAATGTCGATCTATAAGTAAAAAATAAGATTAACTTCTGTGGACAATGTAAAATTCTAAATAGTATTAGGTTACAAAAGTTCTATTCCAATTTTTAATTAAATTATTTTTTAAAAAAAATAAGGGTAAAGAAAATCAAAAATTGTTAACTAGTATCCTTAAAAAACTTCTGCGACTTCTTAATGCCAAAAAATACATAAACCAGGGTTGGCATGGTTTAAACCAAAAGGGGTTTTTTTCACAAAAAAAACCAAAGTGGGTTTTTTTTCAGAATTTAAAAAAAACAAATTTGAATTGAAAATAAAAAAATAATTGGGGTATATTTTGCCCCAAAATTAGTTTTATATTAATAAAATATCAAATTAAAAAAAAATATGGGGATCATATTACTAAAGTAAACCTTAAAATAAAGTTTCAAATTTATGTAAACATCATTACAGTCCTGAAAATAAGCAAACCATTTAAATACCAGAAAAGTTTTTTTTAAAAAAACCTGGTTTAAACAAAAAAAAACGGGTTTGGGTTTGTTTTTTTTTTTTGAAAAAAAAAGTTTTTTTTTAAAAGTTTTTTTTTTTTTAAAGTTTTTTTTTTGAAAAAAAAACTTTTTCTTCCAACCCTGATATAAACTAAAAGCAAAGGAAGTGTGCATTAAAAACTGTCCATTAAACTTAACAGAGAATAGGAGGTGTAGCTGGGTCTCCAAACAGTCCTCTCTCTGTGTTTATCCAATGGAAAAACTAAGTTTCTGGGCCAAATTTCTCTTACTGTATTCAATATGTGATTTTTATGTGATAAATCTCAGGCATATCCTAGGCATCATAATAGGCATATAGGCAGTTCTACCAAAATTTTTAATTTCAGGTATAATAAAACTTGTGAAAATTATTTTTTCAAAATCACTTTAAATATTTGTAAAAAGGTTTATAAGGGTTCTAGAATTACAAAAAAAAGTTCAGCAAGGCTTATTTGAATTGTTTTACAAAAAAAAAGGGATGGTGGTTTTTTTTAAACCGGTTTCAAAGAAACCGGTTAATGTGTTAGGCTAATGGTTACCGGTTAATGTGCTCAGGCTTACAAGGCTCTATAATGACGCATTGAAAGGGGTTCGAATATTTTTTTTAATTTTCAATAAATAATTTTACAACAAAATATTCAAACCCATTTTTAAAAAAAGTGGGATTATCGGGACATATAATTCAGCTACATAAATATTTTATTAAAAAACTGTTTGCAAAAATATTCAATATACCTGTAGAAATCTGGTCTAGAAAATATTTTTTTTACATTGCTTTAACAAAGAACTTACAAAACAAAGAAGCTACTAGAACTAACAAAAGCTACTAGAACTAAAATCTATTCAAACGAAGCAAATTCTTTGTAATTTAAATGCAGATAGATCCACCACAAAAACCATTGTCAGACTAAGAACCAATCACCACAGAGGCATGAAACCAGACAAAGAGGGCAGGAAGGTGTATATAAACTGTGACAACTGACCAGATACGCAGCTTACACCAAACCACATTTTTTTAATGCTCGGCAATGCGTGCCAATTTGAGAGACATTGGAGTTCTGCCATCATTAATAGATATTTATGACATAAATATCCAAAAAATTGCAGACGCGGTTATCAAAACACATGGTTTCATTTAGCTTGACATTCACATTTGGCCAACATCATAGACACGACAAAAAAAAAAGACCCTGGTTTAGAGAACCAACTACAGCTCGCATTCCTTAACTTCTAAATACCAGGGATTGGAAAGTTACTTTAAAAAAGTAACTCTGTTACAGTTACTTAATAAAAAAAGTAACTCTGTTACCGTTACAGTTACTTAATATGAAAAGTAACACGTTACAGTTACTTAGTACGAAAAGTAACGATTCACAGTTACTTTTTGAAATTTCAAGTTATGAGAAAAATTGTAATTTAGCCATCTTACCATTTTTCAAAGAAAATCATTATTAACGAAACAATTTCACAACTCTGGCTGCCGTTAGCAGCCAAAGTGGACAATGCTAGTTTGCTTTTTCCCTCCCAAGAAAAGCTCAGATTTCGGGAATGCGAAATGTTCCCTTCTCTCTTAGGAGTGGAATTTATAAATAAGCATCAGACAGCCTTCGGAAAGTAACGGAAAAGTAACGTAATTTTTCGTTACTTCGTTACCGCTAAAAGTAACTAAGTTACAGTTACAGTTACTTTCTGAAAAATGTAACGGCATTACCCGACGTTACCTAAAAAAAGTAACTGCTACAAGTAACGCGTTACTCCAATCCCTGCATGCCGCACTATTAGTTTATAGAAGATAAAGACAGAACCTATTACAATAGCATCCATTGGCTTACACAGTCCCTGGACAAATTATTAGACGCAATGTATTTTTTTTTAGTAATTTTATGTTTCTTTAAGAGTTTTTATGCAATAATGGTATATTTAAACTACAATATTATTAATTGGCAGAAATAAGTATCCCTCTGTTGATTGGCCGGGTAATAGCCCTGATATGAACCCAGTTGAAAAAGTGTGGGGGCTGATGAAAAGAGAAGTGGCTAAAGATGTGATTACCAACAAAGTCCAGCTCATAGAAAAGATTAAGTGTGGAATCATCATCATCAAATGCAGGAGACAGTACAGAGTACAGTCTTGCATTGATAGCATGCCGCGCAGAATTAAAGCTTTGATAGCGGCTAAAGGTGGCTCAACTAAATATTGACTTTTACTAACATTAATTTCACTTTTTTTTTAAAACTTAAGAAACTTATGCTTTTCTAAATTAATGCTGTTTTATTAAATAAATCGGTAATTGATGGGATAATATAGTTAAAATAAAAAACAAATCAATTTAAAATAATAAAACGGTACAATATCACCCGGTAATTAATATTTTACATGAAATCTTGCAGTGTGTCTAATAATTTGTCCAGGGACTGTAAACTCATTGCACATAACCAACACCCATAAAATTTCTGATATACAAATTTCATAGTTACCTAGATATGGTAAAGATTCTTGGATATATGTTGCCATGCTCGGAATTTTAAGCAATTCTTCGTTGTCATAAGTCCGGTAAATGAAGTTCATGATAAATATTGCTGGGCTGTAGGTCCTTGTATTTGTCACCCATTCTATAGAGAACTTTAAAAGGGCCTCTGCAAAATAAAGTTATTATTAATGTTTAAGTAAGAATTTTACCACATAAGTTAAATAATTTAATTTATTGTGTGAGCATTTAATAATGAATTTTAACGCAAAAAGTTAATATGGTACAACTTTGTAAATCCGCTAACTTCATAAATTTGCCAAATATTTTTTTTTTCTTGTGAATGGACTTGATTGTTTATAATGTGTTTCCATAATTTTATAACCCATTAACAACGACTTTGATAACACAAAAACTAAACTCCTCGGCGCAACAGCCCATTAGTGGGCCAAGGCCTGCCGTGCCCATTTCAGATGTGCTAGGGTGCTAGGCATTTCAGGGTGCTAGGCATATGTCCCGGTAAGGTGGGCAGCCTCACGCGGAACCCCCTAGTGTTTAGTTCCCAAGCATGCTTGGTCCCCATTTTATCGACCCAATTAAGGGATGAAAGGATGGGTCAACCTCGCACAATCCGGGATTTGAACCCCGGACCTGTGGCGTGGCAATGCGAAGCACTACCACTAAGCCACTGGGCCTCCTTTGAGAACACTATTAACATTTATTTCCGAATAAAAACGTTAACTTTAAGAATTTTTAAATCGTTTTCGTCTAACTTAATTTGACCTACATAAATTGTTCAGAACTATTGTCTACGTTTGTCTTATACTTTGTTTATTTAGATAAACTTAAGCAGAAAGCTTTCGCATGGAATTTGGAATTTTCTTGTTAATTGATATTCATTATAACCGTGCCTCAATTCATTTAGTAGGTAGGTAGGTTTGAATTATCATCGCACTAGAGCTACACGAGGGCTATTGGCGACGGGCGTCGTAATTTAGAACCACAGTCAAGTGACGAGCCGCCACCTGAATAGCCACCCAACGCAACCGTTAAGGGCGACATCGTACACAGCGTTGGGACTTTGGAGCATATTTAATGTGCACTCCCTCTACATGGGGTATTATTCGTCGGACATTTTTGGGCTGCACGGGCCGTTTATAGGTCGGCAGTTATTCAATTCATTTAGTAGAGATTGACCAATGCATTGGCTGGTTTTTAACTTATAACTGCAGTAATGTCTCATTATTTTTTTATAATATAGTTTTAGTTGAAGACGGAATGTTGAACCAATCTTCAACGAATCTCAATATTTACTAATTGCAAGTAGTAGTTTTCCATTTGTATAGTTTTAGTTTCGGACAGACCTGTCGATCAAATATCAAAGCCTCAGAATTTGTGCCTATTTGGCCATTGAGTGTCGAGTCCGTTGAGTTTTCAATCCTCAAATTATCCTCTGCAACTCAAATAAATTATCGTTTAATTCTATCTATCGCTACACATTGTATTGTTAAAGAAAATAATTGTAACCGTTGTGTTAACTGTTTTTGTTTATATGCTCTGCCGCTAGATGGCGCAGTACTTGTTTACTTCTTATTGTAAAATAAGAGTTCTTTCAGTACTGTTATAATATAGTTTTAGTTGAAGACGGAATGTTGAACCAATCTTCAACGAATCTCAATATTTACTAATTGCAAGTAGTAGTTTTCCATTTGTATAGTTTTAGTTTCGGACAGACCTGTCGATCAAATATCAATGCCTCAGAATTTGTGCCTATTTTGCCATTGAGTGTCGAGAGAGTCCGTTGAGTTTTCTATCGTCAAATTATCCTCTGCAACTCAAATAAATTATCGTTTCATTCTATCTATCGCTACACATTGTATTGTTAAAGAAAATAATTGTAACCGTTGTGTTAACTGTTTTTGTTTATATGCTCTGACGCTAGATGGCGCAGTACTTGTTTACTTCTTATTGTAAAATAAGAGTTCTTTCAGTACTGTTATAATATAGTTTTAGTTGAAGACGGAATGTTGAACCAATCTTCAACGAATCTCAATATTTACAAGTAGTAGTTTTCCATTTGTATAGTTTTAGTTTCGGACAGACCTGTCGATCAAATATCAAAGCCTCAGAATTTGTGCGTATTTTGCCATTGAGTGTCGAGGCCGTTGAGTTTTCAATTGTCAAATTATCCTCTGCAACTCAAATAAATTATCGTTTAATTCTATCTATCGCTACACATTGTATTGTTAAAGAAAATAACTGTAACCGTTGTGTTAACTGTTTTTGTTTATATGCTCTGCCGCTAGATGGTGCACTTGTTTACTTCTTATTGTAAAATAAGAGTTCTTTCAGTACTGTTATAATATAGTTTTAGTTGAAGACGGAATGTTGAACCAATCTTCAACGAATCTCAATATTTACTAATTGCAAGTAGTAGTTTTCCATTTGTATAGTTTTAGTTTCGGACAGACCTGTCGATCAAATATCAAAGCCTCAGAATTTGTGCCTATTTTGCCGTTGAGTGTCGAGTCCGTTGAGTTTCCAATCGTCAAATTATCCTCTGCAACTCAAATAAATTATCGTTTAATTCTATCTATCGCTACACATTGTATTGTTAAAGAAAATAATTGTAACCGTTGTGTTAACTGTTTTTGTTTATATGCTCTGCCGCTAGATGGCGCAGTACTTGTTTACTTCTTACTTGTGAAATGAGAGTTCTTTCAGTACTGTAAATAAAAGCGTTCGAGTTAGCATCTCTAAGAATGTTGTCTGTTTACCTCTCCGCTAAATAAGAATCTGAACAGCATATGAAATTCAATATGTATAACCATATAAACACAATTTTAATAGAAAATTTATTGGAACAAAGGTAAAGTAATTCATTAAACTTTAATTGGCATATTTTCACTATATTCATTAGATTATATACATCCAACATTGTAACTCTGGTATTTCTTTAGAATATCTTACATGGAAAACAAGCAATGAGAGTCTTGACAATTTGAAGGAAATTAAATAACCTTTTGGCTTTTTAAAATACCTTTTTGGTCTTCTCTTAGGGATGAGAGGACCTCTTCTAAAGTTGCCTGGCCATCCTTAGTATGCAATATTTCTGAAATATTTCATATAATAAAAGTTACTTTACTCAAAATTCATATATATGACATATCCCGACTTAAACCCCTCAAAAACTTTAGTTTTTAACCCCATTAAACTTAACAACTTACCGTATATACTCGTGTATAAGCCGAGAAATTTTGGACAATTTCAGTGCCGTAAAAATCGGGGTCGACTTATACACGAGACATCAAATTTCCAAAAAAAAAAAAAAATCCTATGTCCTTAAAATAAAAATAAATTTCAATCAAACTTAAGGTTTAAATACTATCTATTAAAAATAAGGACCCAAAAGCGGTTAAATTTTGAAGATGAAATAAGATTGGTATCTATTCACGGTATCCACCATAATGGTGTTTAATTGTTAGTTCTCGACGTGATGCGTATTTTGCACGTGTAGCTCTGGCACAGGGCAGTTCAGTCAACCAGTCTTTAAGGTAAACAACATCGGTCGGTGACCTTGGCAGCATAGTCTTCACGCTTCACTGAACTTAGTTTCAACTAAGATTCTCCATTCAGGGTCGGCAATGTCAAGGACACTCGGAGATGAAACCCGTTTTATTTTCATTGGGGTTGAAATTTAGCTTGCAAAATAAATAAAAATTACGATCCCGTTATGAACCGGTTTCTTCTTATTTTCTTCAGAAGGCTGGCCTTATTTCCTACCTCGACTTATACACGGGTTACCGATTTTGGAAGGATATTTGGTTTAAAAATGGGGGGTCGGGTTATACACGGAGTCGGGTTATACACGAGTATATACGGTAAATTATCTTTTTCATATAATGCATATTCCTTTAAAAGCAAAAGTATAAGAGGATATATATTTTATTAAAACAAATTATTAAATAACTAAAAAAAACATATGGTGAGTACTTACAAAACACATATAATTACATGTTATGCAAATATACGAGTTCACTAGAGAAATGATAGTAGTATTTACAATGACTGGGCAATATGATAAATTATCTTACATAAATACAATTATTAAATTTCCCGATTTGATTGGGCATTTTTAAAATTTCCTAGGCATATAGGCAGTTCTACCAAATTTTTTAATTTCAGGTATAATAAAACTTGTGAAATTTATTTTTTCAAAATCACTTTAAATATTTGTAAAAAGGTTTATAAGGGTTCTAGAATTACAAAAAAAAGTTCAGCAAGGCTTATTTGAATTGTCTTACAAAAAATAGTAGGGATGGTAGGTTTTTTTTAAACCGGTTTCAAAGAAACCGGTTAATGTGTTAGTTTGAGCCCTAAACTAAAAATTTAACATTGGGGACATGGGAAGGTAAGGAATTTTCTGCATTGTTTTGTCTTAAAATTTTTTTAGAGTTTCTTAGCTTTAAAATTCTGTTTTGCATCTATATAAGGACCAGTCTATTAGTATAATAAGAAAAAAATTGAAAAGAAATATTAAATTTTTTTTAAGTTATGCATAAGGGACATAAAATTAAAAATTATGGTAGAATTGCCCATATTCATAATACCTAAATTAATCAAATTGCCCGTAACATATACAAATTAGTCCTACCTTGTATTATATTGTACGATTGGAAGGGTTTGTCAAGGGAAATTGCTAACGCCAATGCTTTGGTCCATTTCTTGTTGTGAACTAAATTGAACAGTTCTTGTTCTCTAAACAAAGAAAGATAACATAATGTAACAATAGTTATTTATGCAACCCGTGCGTAAAATAAATCTTTTTACTGTAAAAAGAGGGACATTTTGTTTATTTGACGAGTAAGTCAAATAAAAGTTTAAATTATCCACAAGGTTTGGAAACAGATTTTTTTTTGTAATGCCAAAAATCATACATTTTTAAATACCTTTCTAAAGTTCAAAAGTGTAATTTACCATTAGCTTGACATAGTATTTTTATATTATCACGTGTAAAAAGTTTAAGGGGGACCAGACCCCCAAACATTTTCAAAAATGACATTTCAATGTTTTTAGTGTTTCTTAAAATATGAAATCTTAGCTTTTCAACAATGTCTTACCTTAAAGTTTCGAGTACTGGAAGTATTTTTAATATTTATTTTTAAACAAACAATGTTTAGGTAAAATCTAGTCATGCTTTATAGGTACTACTATTGTTTACTTTAAACGTTTATATCTCAAAACTTACTCTTTCAATGTTCATGTACCTTTTTTCTCAAAATCTACTGTACGTATCAGCCTGAAATTTTTTTTATACGTATTTAAGAAGTTGTTTCTAAAAACCGCTGGAGGGATTTGACTATAAATATCTTACTTTTTTTCTTTTTAATATTATTGATGTGTTTTAGGTTAAAAAAAATATGCAGTTTCACTTAAAAAAATATAATTTAAAAACTAATCAAAAATTTTGAAAATGCCTCCATTAAAGTATAGTTAAACATCCATTTAACTGGTAAAAATTTCCTTAAAAGTATCAAATAGATTCTGAGAAAAAGGTACATAAAAAAGGTCATTTTAACATGGACTTCAATGGAGGGCTCAGGTCCCCCTTAACGTAGGAAGAAGCAATGCAAAAAATTTTACTTTCATTCAAACTTGTATTTAAAAATAGCTTTAAGCTTATTAGTTTTTTCATTTGTTTTTTTTAGAAGGTAGGGTATGTAAAAGAAAAACACAATTGTTTGCAGAGATTGCAAATCCTAATAATGTTGTGTCAAATATTGAGCTGAAACTAGGGTTTAAGTACAATAAAAAAAATTCGGCCAAACTTACAATAAAAAAATTACTAAAATGCTTCAACATATACAGTATTACTCAAAAGTTCTTATTTCTTAACCCTTCAATTTAGTTAATAACTTTGACCACTCTTTTAAACATAAAAATTTACAGATAACCACATAACATAATTAAATGCCCACTTCGAAACATGAAAAAAAATATTTTGAGAGCAAAGTAAAAAAAACATATATTGTAACAAAAATCCCTGAAAGAAACTGCACTCCCCCTTTCACCCACACCAAAAAAAATAATTTTTAAAAAATGTGTTTTTTTAGAACTTGCAATATACTGTCCATTTTAGAAATGTCTAAAACAGCAGTAAAAACCAATTATAAAGTAAATTAAAATTAAGTTAAAACATGGTATTTCTCCCAATTGACTTGTTTCACGTGACATAGAACATTCCCGAATTTGATTGGTGGCATGATACAGTAAGCTGCACCCACATAAATTTTTGTTTTTAGCCTTCAATAACTTTTCCTCAAAGGCTAGTTTAATATTTTTAATAATTAATTTGATAATTTAAAAAAAACTTAAATGTTTAACAAATCAATAACTTATTTTCATTCCTGTAAACTGTTGCCATTCATGACATGAAACATGCCCATTAGTATATATATATATTTTATGTTAACATAAATAAAAAAAAGTTATTTTACTGTAATAGGTATTCATCTTTTTCTTCTAAGCTTTTTTCTTTTATAATTTGTGTTGTATCCTGAAACAAAATAAATTTTTATCAAGTTTGTTTCTTATCATACTTGTATTCTAAATATATTGTAGGAAATTAAAAAAGTAAATAAACTTTTCAATAATTTAAGAATAGTAGTAAAACATGAACATGTATGTAATACAGTAGAACTCTATAATTGTTAGCTGCATCAATTTAACTGATCCAAATTCTTACAAACAAGAAGTTCTTAAAGAACTAAAATAGCCTACTTTCCTGTTACTTAAATACTTACTGAAATTCTAATCGGGAAACAACTATGTGCATAACAATAAATACCATCCACAAAAGTTTCTTCACTAGATTAATACACATTCAAAAAAATCGCTGAAGACAGCATCCAGCTATAATTTAAATATCTAAAAGCCAAAAAATCAACTATTTTTCTTAATATTCTTTTGCAAATTAACTTAATATTAATTATCGTCTGCACCGTTTATTTGTAGTACAAAGAAGAATTAAATATTTAATAATAACAAAAGTAATGAAACTACTCCAAACTTTTTTTTAAAAAAATAAGAAATGTAAATTAAAACTAAGCATAATTGTATGCAAAAAATATGCCTTACCGCTTTCTTGGTAAACAATTAATGAACAATAAAAAAAATCCCATTGTGCCACATTTGATGACTTGTTCCAAACTGATTCATGAAAAAAATATTTTGCTTCAAATATTTTTAATTAAATAAAGTTTCTCATGTCATTGTTGATTTGGCAACAGTGATTTAAATGACTCAAAATTGAATTTCAATGCTATTCAATGGGAAATCGGCCGACAGATAGTCATTTTTTGTCCGTCTGGACATACAGACAGGAGGACAAAAAGAATGAAAGTTGGGTCTCTGAGGTCATAGCTTTCTAACAAAAAAAAAAGAATTTTTAAGATCCGAATAATAGAACCGATTTTGGAAGGGGAGGACGGACATCGACCGCATGTCAATGAATACCTACTTTTTCATTTTTTAAAATTCTTTCGAATTAAAAAAAGAAAAGTAGGCTAATTTAGTGTTTTTAATCATCAACTACATACATGTTGTAAATGGAATAAAAACAAAGATATTTAGAAAAAGAGCTTTAACTTGTCCAATTGTTTTTTTGGATTAGTAAACAATATAAATTGTATATTACATTAACATAATAAAACAGTAATATTTAAAAAATACTCCAATCCTGCACTAATTAAATATCAAAGCTTTCTGAATGTTGAACCTGACATTAGGTTAACAAGAAATATATCGAGGCTCCTTTCGAGTTCAATTTACCAAGGTTGAACTTATTAAAATATTAAATGATAACGACCTACTAAAGAATAACATTAGAATTTGCTACCACCAAACCATCAAAAATACAAAAAAATTCCTGACAAAAATCTAAGCTTTCCTAGGTTAATATGAAATTCTGTTAACATCAGGGTTTGAAATTCACGGTAGCTAGTCGCAAAATAAGACAAGATTTTGGACAACAAAATAAATTTAGTTGCAGTTATTGCGACTATAGTTTTTCAAAAAATCGTCTGTACTAACTTTTTTATATAAAAAATCTCGGTAGAAATAATTATATTGGACTCAGAAACCTTCACTGATCCTAAATTTTTCAAACCACTGCCGCGATCATATAACTGGGAAAATTCAACAATCCTAAAATCGCCCTATATCGATCTTAAAAAAACTAAACTCATCGGCGCCACAGCCCATTAGTGGGCCAAGGCCTGCCATGCCCCATTTCAGCTTTTGTGACCTAGGGCTCAGGCATATGTCCCGGCAAGGTGGTCAGTCTCACGCGGAACCCCCAGTGTTTAGTTCACAAGCATGCTTGCTACCCATTTTATCGACCCACTTAAGGGATGAAAGGATGGGTCAACCTCGACCAATCCGGGATACGATCCCCGGACCTATGGCGCGACAATGCGAAGCACTACCACTAAGCCACTGGGCCTCCTATATCAATCTACAAATTGGAAAAATTCTGCGAACTTCGTAAAATCTAGCTATAGTAAAATCCCCAAATTGTGTTAATAGTCAAATATAGAAACTCTGACAAAATTTTTTTATAAAAAACAGACTACCGGAACATCCACAAATTTTGGCTGTAGTAAATTGTGATTTTTTAAATTTTTGAACTCCAGTTAGTCCAGGGTTCGAAATTAGTGGGTGCACGAGTGCACTGTGCACCTAAAAAAAAAATTGTGCATATAAGTTTTCAACTTGGGTGCATGTCGTGCACCCGGGTTCCGGAAGTCGCAAAACTCCGGCGATCCGAAAATTGCAAAACTTCGGCAATCCAGAAGTTGTGAAACTCCGGGGATCCGAAAGTCGCAACATTCTGGGGATCCAAAAGTCGCTAAACTCCGGGGATCCCAATGTCGCGAAACTCTGCCGTTCCGAAAATCCCGAAACTCTAGCGATCCAAAAGTTGCGAAACTCCAGCGATTCGAATACATGGATTTCCATGACTTTTGATCGTTTTTTGCTCAAATTTATGACTTTTGATCGTTTTTTGCTCAAATTCATGACTTTTCCTGACAAAATTTACCCTATGTCCAAATTCCTGACTTTTCATATGCCCGGAAACCCTGCATTTAGTCAATTTTTATGAAGAATAGTTTGTTTTTTAACTTGTTATTTATATTATATGTGTGCACATAATATTTATATTTGTGCACCTAACTATTATTTCGTGCACCTAAGTCACAAGACTTGGGTGCACTCGTGCACCTGGTATAAAAAGTTAATTTCGACCCCTGAAGTCTAAAATGACAAAACTCTTTTTATTCCACAAACTTGTGAAACTCTGGGAACTCTATAAGGACGCAACTTCGTCGATCTTAAAATCCTTCATTTGGGCACTGTAGTCAAAAATGGGGAAAGAAAATATTTTCAAAAGATTTTTATATAAATAAATACTCTAGGTAATGTGGTATTTGCTCTAGTTTTAAGTTAGACAGCACAGACTGCACTTAAATCTTTATCCATTTCGAACTTTAGGATGTTCAAATATAAAATACGATGTATGAGCTATTTTGGCCTTATTCCACGATTAAACGTTCGTTTTGAAATATTTTAAAAAAGATTATATATAGGTAAAATATCCTAGTAATGTTTTGCTCTAGTTTTTAAAGTTGAGACGACTCACTTAATCTTTCAATTTGAAACTGGTTACGTGACTTATTGAAGCTTCAATTCAGTTACTTTTTATATATAAAATACGGATTGGAATAGCTTCAATATACTTCGCACTTATTAAAATTATTCATTATAATTTTACTAAATATTGTTTCATATTTCCAGTTATCGTATGTTCGGGTTTAACATTTGTTTGTTTCTGGTTTACTGCTTCACTGAAAAGAACTTATGACAAACTTTTTCCTATTGGTCAATTTTAATAGTTATCAGTTAGATAGACATGACGTCATAGAAACGGAATTTAACTTGCGGTTCATAATACGGTGTAAATAAAAACAACCGATCTGCGGCGTTTATGGCATACTACGTATTTTACACAAGATATTCCGAAATTCATACAAATATATTGTTTTTTCATGACTTCTGGTTGTTTTTGGCTCAAATTCATGACTTTTCATGACAAAATTTACACAATGTCGAAATTCATGACTTTTCATATGCGCACGAACCCTGTATATTACTTATTAAATATTAATATGACCCTTTACCTGCCAGACTATAATATTGGAGTCCGCTCCACCGGACACTAGAAAATCTTCATTGGTTGAAGCAGCGAGAGTCCACACTTTTAAGCTGTGCTCAGCAAATGTCTTAATGCTTGTGCTACTTTTGATGTCCCATAGGTTGATATTGCCATCTGCAGCACTGTGGGAAGAAAGAACGAAAATTGAACCTTTTCATTTAAAGAACATCAGAACTGCCAACTTTCCAAATAACTTGCCCGGGGCAACAAAATGTAGGGAGGAGTGGTATTCACAAAAACAATTAAAAATATCAGTTACTAACTGTTAAACTATCGTTAAACTCATAGTTTCCTTGCACGGAAGCCACGACCATGGGCGGAGCTATAAAACGCGCGGAGCAATCAGATGGAGAGAAAATTTCAGCCGTTTTATTTTGTCTTTATCTGATTGCTCCGCGCGTTTTATAGCTCCGCCCATGGCCGTGGCTTCTGTGCAAGGAAACTGAGTTTAACTATACCTACTTAAATTTATCAAAATAAACAAACTATCGGACAAGTGAAGAACATAGTTATCGACCATAACGTTTTTATTTGGAAATGAAGGCGCCAATGATACACAATGGGTTATGGCACATAGAAACGTAAAAATGGCTATCCATGGCAGCATAAGTTATATTCTTCACCCATTCCATGTTGACATAATTTATTTCAATATAATAATTCAATCAATTCAATAATAATTCAGTTCAATTAATGAGAACAGAAAATTTAAGGTTTAAGACATAACAGCAAATATACGGAAAACTACCTGGTTACCAACTGAGTACCCCGACATAGAAACATAACTTGAAGTACAGAGGCTTCATGTCCTTGTAAGACCTGTTGGTGACACAAAATTATGAAAATAAAACTTTCGAATGAACACATATTAAGTGTCATTTTAAATATAAAAAACAGGGATTGGAGTAACGCGTTACTTGTAACGCCGTTACTTGTAACAGTTACTTTTTTTAGGTAACGTCGGGTAACGCTGTTACATTTTTCAGAAAGTAACTGTAACTGTAACTTAGTTACTTTTAGCGGTAACGAAGTAACGAAAAATTGCGTTACTTTTCCGTTACTTTCAGAAGGCCGTCTGATGCTTATTTATAAATTCCACTCCTAAGAGAGAAGGGAACATTTCGCATTCCCGAAATCTGAGCTTTTCTTGGGAGGGAAAAAGCAAACTAGCATTGTCCACTTTGGCTGCTAACGGCAGCCAGAGTTGTGAAATTGTTTCGTTAATAATGATTTTCTTTGAAAAATGGTAAGATGGCTAAATTACAATTTTTCTCATAACTTGAAATTTCAAAAAGTAACTGTGAATCGTTACTTTTCGTACTAAGTAACTGTAAGGGTTACTTTTCATATTAAGTAACTGTAACGGTAACAGAGTTACTTTTTTTATTAAGTAACTGTAACAGAGTTACTTTTTTAAAGTAACTTTCCAATCCCTGATAAAAAAATATCATTAATTTATATGGTGAAAAATCTAAAATTGTACATTAAGAGGGACTGTCAGTCCCATAGAGATAACGCATTAGATTTGAAATCACAATTTTTGCAAAAGAATTGCTTTGCCATGTTATCCCATTTTCAACAGGTACGAGAATCATCATAACATCAATTTAAAACAAAATTGAATAGAAAATATATATGGTTATTTAATTATTAAGTAATAAAGTTTTAAAATAGTGTCCCATAGAGATAACGCATTAGATTTGAAATCACAATTTTTGCAAAAGAATTGCTTTGCCATGTTATCCCATTTCAACCAGGTATGAGAATCATCATAACATCAATTTAAAACAAAATTGAAAAGAAAATAATATATGGTTATTTAATTATTAAGTGATAAAGTTTTTAAATAGTGTCGCCATCTTCTGTAATATTTGGCATTTTAAATCTTAAAATATATATAATTAAATAACTGGACAACATTTTCGTTTCAAAATTTGTTTCATTTCGATGTTATGTTGATTCTCATACCTGGGAAAAAAGGGCTAACAAGGCAAAGCAATACTTCAGTGGAAGTTGTGATTAGAAAACTAATGCATTAGCTCTATGGGACTGACAGTCCCTCTTAAAACCACAACACGATATATTCATTACTACCAATTTACAGATTTGGTGTCTAATGCATTGATTGTAAATACATGAATTTTATAAAAAAATGAGACATTATCATTAGTATTAATCAGGGATTGGAAAGTTACTTTTAAAAAGTAACTCTGTTACAGTTACTTAATAAAAAAAGTAACTCTGTTACAGTTACAGTTACTTAATATGAAAAGTAACGCGTTACAGTTACTTAGTACGAAAAGTAACGATTCACAGTTACTTTTTGAAATTTCAAGTTATGATAAAAATTTTAATTTAGCCGTCTTACCATTTTTCAAAGAAAATCATTATTAACGAAACATAAGCACAAACAAAATGCTGAAATTATAATTAATAATTTTTTTTTATTTAATTTCAATCCTGGTTCAATCCAAGAAATCAAGAAATAGGTGTGAACGTGCCCTCTCTTCCCCCCTCCCCCCCTGCTTCTTCAAGGGGAGATACTTTGTTGTTGGTCATTGCTGTAGAACCCATTCAGGTTCAGGCAACACAAAGGGGTTTGCACTGGTCGAAACTTGCCGAACGACAACCTGCTTGACAATCAGCGTGATTTATTTCAAAACCCTTCTTTTCGGTAGAAGCCTGTAATTACGGGTCTTATAATATGATACTTGGAAAGGTAAACAGACAAGGAGAAACATTTGTACTTTAACAATTCTGGCTGAAAACAGCCGTCACGCCTTTAGCAGCCAAAGTGGACAATGCTAGTTTGCTTTTTCCCTCCCAAGAAAAGCTCATATTTCGGGAATGCGAAATGTTCAATTCTCTCTCTCTCTCTTAGGAGTGGAATTTATAAATAAGCATCAGACAGCCTTCGAAAAGTAACGGAAAAGTAACGCAATTTTTCGTTACTTCGTTACCGCTAAAAGTAACTAAGTTACAGTTACTTTCTGAAAAATCTAACGGCGTTACCCGACGTTACCTAAAAAAGTAACTGTTACAAGTAACGCGTTACTCCAATCCCTGGTATTAATTTACACATTTTAAAACACGATTATTTCTAAAACAAGACAAGGAACATTTTCGTAAGAAGAAATCATTTAAAATACTAGGTTTTTTTTATGTAAATTCTTAAAATAATCGGGTTTGTGTTTAAAACCCCCCAAAAAATCATCAATTTAAAATTTGTATCATTAACTTAACCAATTTTAACTGAAATAATAAAAATTATTGAAATTAATATGGACATAATTTTAGATTTAGACTCATTTTGAGATATAAACAACTTTTAACAATACTTATTTTATCTTTAAAAAAATTACAATACTTTGGAACAAAAATTTTTTAATCTATAATAATAAAAATGAAGTTTTGTGCATGTATGTTCCATATAGACTCTTAAACTGGACATCTGTTTGACTCGTAACTTGGTACAAATGTGTAGTTCATACTTAAGTTAAGATTTTTTAACTTTCAGAACTCCGAATGTTTTATTTTTTGAAAAAATTCGAATTTTTTAAAGAAAACTACGCCACTTTCTCGCTTTATTTGCTATGATATAGGGATCGACCGATGGCGAATTTCGGCCGATGGGCCGATGCCGATTGTTGGCCGATTGTTCAAAAGTTACATCGGCCGATGGGCCGATGTTTCCCGCCTTCCATCGGCCGATGGCCGAAGCCGATGGCCGATGGAAAAACCAAAATACAAAATTCGTTAAATCCATGTGCATAAAAAAAAGATACAAAATTCGTTAAATCCATGTGCATAAAAAAAAGGAAATTAACGCGATCCCTCCGATTTCCATATTTTTTAGAATTTTATGTCTGTGTTCGATTTACTTTAATTTTTTAAAATTTTAAGGTATATAATAATAACGACCAAAGCGATATTTTGTAGAAAAAAAATCGGATTTAACAGTTTTTTAATAAACATAATTTTAACATGATACAGTAAACTCCCGTTTATCCGGAATGCTCGGGAAATTGACTCTTCCGGATAATCGAATTTTCCGGTTTTTTTCTATTACCAAAAAATGCCGATTTTTTTTTTTCTCCGGAAAATACAAGAGATATTGGCTGCATCTTACATAATGCAAATAGGAAATGTTGTATTTATAATAATAAAATATATAATAGGTATTACAATATTTTGTATTAAAAAAATATTTATTAAGAAAAAAAATCGATTTTTTATTTCAAATGCTAGAAATCTAAATACATAAATCGTCAAACCCATGATCTAAACCAGTAGGATATTTAAATATGTAAACAAAATCTGGAGAATATTTAATTACAGAATTAAATTTTAAAAATAACTTACTTTGGATTAGGGTTGTTTACGATTTCTGGAAAATCCAAAAATATAAGTTTGAAAAACGTTCTTTGGGTCAAATCAGAGAATTATTTGATATATATTTATTTAAATCTTGTTAATTTGTTAAGGTATCAGTCATTATTTTAATCTCAAATGAGCAACGCGACGCTGCAAGCCGAAACTGACGCTGACCATCAGCGGTCAAGCTTGGCGCAATCACTTCCATTGGAAGGGTCGGAATTTCATAGTAACCACGTGGGAACAGCAAAAAAAAATCTTAAGCATCTTAGTAGTAAAAAGGCAGTTGTTTAAAGCTACAATACTTTAAATACTACAGCCTCTTTTCTACTGTAATGAGATTCTCCGAATTATTGGGGGATCATTGTAGACCCCGCGCTAAGATTCCCCTCTACTGATAACATTCATTGCCTTTGGCTGTGCAGAAAAACGTCTTTGAAACGAACATCGAATTGATGCTATTTTGGGGTTTGTATTTTTTACCCCCACACACAAGCTTAGTACCTTTTTAATTTAATAATAATTACAAATATAGAGTTTAAAGGTTCTAAAGAAATATCTTCATTTGCTTAAGTTTAACTCTTTTGTTAGTTTTTAAGCAAAGATACGAGGGGCGTTCATTTTCGATCTTCAAATAACCGGGTAAATTATGTTACAACACTATTACAGTAGAAGTCTATTGGATTCTATCGTATTTCAGAAACTAAGCCGATTAACGTTTAATTGATTGTGTTGGAACATCCCAATTTTCCGTATAAATTTTAGATTCCAGATAAGCAAAATAGGTTTAAACCTTTAAAACATTTTCGTTACTAAGTTTATCCGGAATTCTATCAAAAATTAAATTATACTTCTATTCGGAATAAAGATGTTAAGTATTATCGGTATAAGCATTCCCATTAACCGTATAGTTTTATCCGGAATTTAATTTTCCTTTCTCCGTACTGCTACCGATGTCGCTCTAAGGTTGCGCTGGGTGCCAGCTCATATGTTTGCCTCGTCACTTGATCACGGTTCCAAATTACGAGCGACCGGAAAAGCCCTCGTGTAGCTCTAAAGCTAAACCAGGAATGCTACCGGAAATTAAATTTTAGTTCTATTATATCCGGAATTTAATTCTAGTTTTAACCGGAAGCAATTTTCAGTTATCCGGATTGTAATTTCGGATCGACTTCGTTTAATCCGAAAGTCTTTTCGGATAAACGACATTGATATACTGATAGTATTCTAAATAATTTTTAAAAATTGGAACTTTAACAAAACGTAAATTGATCTGCGTTTAAAATTGAGCTCATGTAATAAAATTTAATCACTGCCGGATAACCTAAAGATACACGAAGGTTGAAACCTTAACCTGGGTGAACACGTAGAACATTGGCGAAAGATTTTAACTTTTTTAAAAAAATTCACACGATAACACAATTAGAATTTCTTTAAGCATTATGTTATTTTAAATCTACTCAACGTTTTTGAGTCCAGCTTGAAAAATGAAGTATGTTACAGTTTGGCGCGCCGATCGTTTGTGTAATCAGCCACGTAATCTTTTGGAATTTGTTCTGTTGAAAAGATACGGCCAACTATTTTGTCATAAAAGGTTTTATTGTTAGTTGGATAAATTTACGTTGCACTAGAGCTACAGCACAGCCGAATAGTCACATAAGTTTGAACAGCGGTTGAAGCCGAAATTTATTGGTCTGGCATCCAACACAAACTTATAGTGACAACAACATATTTAACGTGCACCAGTCCCATATTACCTGCCAACTACTACGGATTGTTCGTAGTTTCTACGGATGAAAGTATTAAACTACGGAGTTACGGAAACACAGTCAAAACTACGGATAAGCTTCGATATTTTCTAAAAAATTTATTTGAGTTTTTTTCGCCTTGGTATTAGTGACCTTATAGCACTTAATGAAAAAATCGGTTCGTCGGCCTTGAAAGACAATGCCCATGGTTTTAATAAGATTTTTTTAATCCAAATATTTTATCAAAATATTTCATTCGCGGAAATAAAATATTCAAATACGGATCAAAGTGGGGTTTTTTTTACTATTCTTGCGGAAAGTAAACTTAACCTGCCCATGACGACTAGTAACATTTGCTAAGTACCCGCGTAATCGCAGTAGGTTAGTGTTCTTATAGTTCTAGTTTTGATCAGATCAGTCAACCAACATCAGCGCCTAGTAATGTTTTTTATAGAGTCGGATTCGCAGTACGTTGGTGTTCCTTTTATAGTTCTAGCTATGATCAGATTTGTCACCAGCCTCAGCACCTAGTAATATTTGTTAGTTAGACACTTAATCGTAGCAGGGTTTTTTTTTTAAAGATTTCTTTCTGAAAAAATCGATTAACCAACCATAACTCCTCGTAATATCTACTAGTTGGCAGTGTAATCGGCATAGGATCAGGGTTCCATTTCTTTCTTAGTTTTAGTTCAGGACAGATCAGTCAACCAAATTTCAGGTTCTTTGTTAGTTTAAAAAATTACGATGGCCTGTGACTTCATCGCTACTTAGGATTTTTGGTGCCTTAGAACATCATCGGTAGCAGTCTGGATAATGCTAAAATATAATCAGGTTAGCCTTATATGGTTAGCGAAAATGCTTACATCAATAATTTAAATATGTATATCTATTATGAATAACAATAGAAAAATCCGGCGTGGTGGATTTCAGTTCCATACACGATGATACGCATTCACATTATTTAGCCATATGTCTAGTCAGTTGGCTGATAGCAAACAGATGCTCGGTTTATATACAAAAGAACACTGAAAGTTAGTGGTCGCTGTGGTTTAGTTTTGGAGTCAGTCAAGCGAGACAAGGGGAAATTGTACCGGAGGCGAATTCCTCTGGTCTAGATTAGCGACGGTCCGAAAAAGCTGCTGATAGGAAGGAGGCTGACATCCCCTCCCCCCTCAGGGATGATGGATGTGCTTAAAACTTGCTCCAGTCCACGTGCATTGCTTTGAAACCAGGAATTGGACTTACTGGGGTTTTGGTGTAGGATTTAAAAAAAAACAAAAAAACATCGGCCTACATCGGCTGGCCGATGTTTTTTTAGGCCGATGGCCGATTTTTTTCACTAAATTACCATCGGCCGCCGATGGCAAGGCCGATGGTAAAATTTTCAAACAATCGGCGCCGATGCATCGGCCAGGCCGATGCATCGGTCTATCCCTACTATTATATAAATAAAATTAAGACTGATCTGTTAGGTTTTTTGAGTAAATAGAACTGTACGGTTTGCAACATACCTTTAAGCATGAAAAATCAACTAATGACCATATTCTGATAGTTTCATCACTAGAAGAAGTAGCCAATGCCTAAAAAAAATGAAGAAAATTTACAACAAACCCACACACACAAATATTGAAAGGTCATAAAATAATTAGGGTCAAAATACTGTTTAAAGGTCCTGTTCATTATTTAAACTATACATCATTTCTCAAAATTTCAAATTAAGAAATGATTTGGAAAAATGCAATCACACAACTGGATTAATTTCTAGTCAAGAATGAAAATATACAACTAAAAGAAGTATTAATAGGCCTTCCGATAAACAAGTTTAACCCTTTCAGTCCCAATGACAATTTGGCATCAACATTTTAAAAAAAATTCTGATTGTCTATAGCCATTTATGATATCCAAAAGCATTCATCATTTATGATATCCAAAATCATTCGATTTTTCAAACTTTTTTCTATTAGAAAATATTTTTTATTAATCCCAATAGAAGTCAGCCCTATTATTTTTTTAAAAATTATGATCAGAAACATGATGATGCCAAATGGCATCACTGGGACTGAAAGGGTTAAACCAAATGTTGTTGTTTTTATAAATTTCTTATTTTATAATTCAATTTTTTTTCTACTAAAATATAAAAGGTTATTATGCTGCTCTTAAAACTATTATACTTAAGAATTTTAATACTACCCAAATTCAACAGAACTATTTATACTCTATGCTCAAATTGTACCATGCTATAGGTTTTTTTCCATTTTTTTTGCTATTCAACAATTAAAGAGATTAGTGGAAGAACGTGCTAAGTCACATTTCTTTTAAAATTGAGTTTTTTGTGTTCAATGAACCTTTAACGATAACTAGTTTCCCCTTTTTCATAAACTTTAAGTTTAGTATATACTTAAGGTTTGTAAGTACTATTTTTAACAGATCTGAGTGCAAGTTAAAAACTGTAAAGCTAATTTTCTCGTTTTTAGATTTTTGTCACTTAGCACGTTCTTCTACTAAGCTCTTCAATTATGTTTCCTAATAAAAAAAATACACACAAAACTTGAAATATATTTTTGTAACAGTATGACAATAATAAAAATATATAATTGGTCATAATTAAATCAACTACCACCATTTTAATTTTAGTGTGTGTTAAACAAAAGAAAAGCATAAAAAAATAAAAATTTCTTTCAGGGTGAAAATCCAACAAGAAAGAAGTTTTTCAGAACAGATAGTGCACATAATTGAAGAAAGGTAAAAATCTGACCACTGTTTCACACGTTCTTTACAAAAGTACATATACTAAAGTAATCATAACATTTAAGCAACACTATCAAACTTTTACCTCCATATTTCTACTATACTTTATACAACCTTTTTTAGTTTCTTTACAAAAGTACCGTATATACTCGTGTATAACCCGACCCCCCATTTTTAAACCAAATATCCTTCCAAAATCGGTAACCCGTGTATAAGTCGAGGTAGGAAATAAGGCCAGCCTTCTGAAGAAAATAAGAAGAAACCGGTTCATAACGGGATCGTAATTTTTATTTATTTTGCAAGCTAAATTTCAACCCCAATGAAAATAAAACGGGTTTCATCTCTGAGTGTCCTTGACATTGCCGACCCTGAACGGAGAATCTTAGTTGAAACTAAGTTCAGTGAAGCGTGAAGACTATGCTGCCAAGGTCACGGACGGATGTTGTTTTCTTTACACCTTAAAGACTGGTTGACTGAACTGCCCTGTGCCAGAGCTACACGTGCAAAATAAGCATCACGTCGAGAACTAACAATTAAACATCATTATGGTGGATACAGTTAATAGATACCAATCTTATTTCATCTTCAAGATTTAACCGCTTTTGGGTCCTTATTTTTAATAGATAGTATCTAAACCTTAAGTTTGATTGAAATTTAGTTTTATTTTAAGGGAATGGGATTTTTTTTTTTTGGAAATTTGATGTCTCGTGTATAAGTCGACCCCGATTTTTACGGCACTGAAATTGTCCAAAATTTCTCGGCTTATACACGAGTATATACGGTACATATACAAAAATTAATCATAACATTTAAGGGGACATGAATTTCCGAAAACGGAACTAACTTCCCCCATGACCAATGGAAAAATTGGATGCAGTTTTTCTTAACTAGCAATAACAATTTTTTACTTATTGTTTCCGGACTTGTTGGTATTCTTAAGGTATTGATAAGCTTTACATTTGGGCGTAGCAAAATTCTTGCTATTGTTTTTGAAAATTATTTTAATCCTTTGTAAAGCATCGGGTTTTTTACAGTTTATAAAAAACATTCTAAAGCATTCTAAACACTTAAAGACAATTTGAAAAAGCATTTTAATTTGTTAGAATTTTTACTTTAGCTGTAATTAATTATAAGCAGTTTGGATTTAAAGTTTTTGAGTAATTTGTGCAAAAAGTAACACATATCTTAGATGCTTTCACAACTTTTCAAAACACTTTGTATCTTTGCCGCTTCTATGCTCATGACATTGATTAGGAGAGGACATTGCAAGGAGAGGACCTACCCTGTGGAAGTGAACAAAGGGCTTGTCTCAGGGCAGTGTAGAAGTAGCCAGTTCTCCGAATTCTCTCCACGAGCTCAAACAACACCTCAAACCGGTCAAAATAAACGGTCACATGTTGATAGTTTGAGACAGCACGTTGAGAGCACCAAATGTTATGTTCGGAAATTTTTACTGTTTTGTATAGTTCATCTTTCATCATGAGCTACCATTATGGTAATCATTGTTTGCATTTATCAAAAAAAAAAAAAAATAGAAAGAAAACGTAACACAGGAGCGAATTTAGCAGAATGGAGGAAAAGTTAAATCGTTAGTGAAAAGATGTAACGAAAATATAGAAATTAGTTATATTTTAGTCAGCGACTTTGTAAAAAGAAAAAAAAGACGTGGGATTCCAAGAACAGAAGTTGAACGTTTATTTTATTTTTTTTTTAATTTGGGGCAAGGTTACAATGAATTATATAACCATTCAAGTGATTGGCAAATACTTAGCCTATTAGTTTGATCATACCCACCTAAGCACGCAGCGGCTATTTATAATAATAAATATTAGATATGCGAAATTAAAAACTTCATTTTACTCATATATTCGAAATTGCACAAAGTTATGTACCACTCCAGCAAAGGGAAATACAACAAATTATTTGATCGTTAGTGAAAAGATGTAACGAAAATATAGAAATTAGTTATATTTTAGTCAGCGACTTTGCAAAAAGAAAAAAAAAAGAAAAAAAGACGTGGGATTCCAAGAACAGAAGTTCAACGTTTTTTTAATTTGGGGCAAGGTTACAATGAATTATATAACCATTCAGGTGATTGGCAAATACTTAGCCTAATAGTTTGATCATACCCACCTAAGCACGCAGCGGCTATTTATAATAACAAATATTAGATATGCGAAATTAAAAAATATCGTTTTACTCATATATTCGAAATTGCACAAAGTTATGTACCACTCCAGCAAAGGGAAATACAACAAATTATTTGATAAAGCGAAGTGCAACAGAAAAACCGCAACAGAAAAACATAGACTGAAATTCCGCCGTACAGAGCTTTACTCTCATCGACTCAGGGATGTGGGAAAGATAAAAATTACGGACAATATTTCTTTCAAATTCAGATAACCAAAATAAGTTATTGCATTTTCGTTCTCTGTACTCCATTGGGGATTTATACAGAAAAAGTTCTAAGACATGACAACTTTTGGGAAAAAGAAAACAAACTTAAAACTTTTATTTTTGGGATTGTTTAACGCCAGAGATAATTGATCCCCTATATACACGTTCTATGAATAGTCAGGACCCCGAATATATCATTCACGAAAAAATGAAACACGAAAATTTAAAAAAAATCAAAAGCAATCATTGTTTTATTTATTTGCAATTTAACAATGTTTGTATCATAATTGACAGAACGACATTGTGTATAAACCATTTGAATTGTCCTGCATCATATACAACTGTACTTAAAAAAACTTTTATATTTTCTAATTTCCAATTGGCGGGTTTTAGACATAAAATGTCAATTATTTTTTAATCATTTATCCCTATTCTTTCATTTTGAATCATGCATCCTCATCCACGATCAGTCTAATAATAAATATGCGTCTATTACGTTCCGTTAATGTTATTTATTATCAAAATAATAGCACCGATCTGACTAGCATAAAACAAGAACCAAAATTTTAAAAGATAATTTAAAAAGGTCTTATCTCCAAATAAGTTTAAATGCAAAATATAGATAATAAATTTTATGCTAAAAGTTTAAATGTTATGTTTCTTTATTTTACTGTTTTCTGCAGAGTAAAAGCTATAGAAAATATTTTATTAAAAAATATGTTTGTCAAATCAAAGCAATTTGTTATATCAAACAATTTTGTCGAAAAAAAAAACAATTTTGTCGAAAGAAACAAACAATTCTTTTTCTTGGTGTATACCCAACAAATCCTGAAAGAAATGGGGGGGGGGGATAAGATAGATTTTATACTTCCTTGTAAAGGAATCGCTATTTTAATTATAACTTAAATTCAAAATTCGTTTGGAATTCCAACATTAATTCACAAGTAGTAGTTTTTTAATAATAAACGAAATATTAAATACCATATTTTTAATGAATCATTAAATTTTACTTCTAAAATACTGTTTGATTTTGACAGTTTTCTGAAGGAATATTTTATGGTACTGGATTTCCTAATAGTCTATGGATTAAAATTACTATTAACAAACAAATCATAACGAAATTGAATTATTTGCCACAATTAATTTCAGTTAGAGTCCTACCTAAGAAATATTTTATCAAAACACAATTTACTCGAACTCTTTATAAAACTTTTGAATACATTTTTAATGAAAAACTCTACATGACTCAAATGCTATCTATGCTATCTATACACACGAAAAACCCTTTCCAATCCTCTACTAAACCCAAAGGTGACTTCTTCAATTGTCAAAGCAGGCCTCATTTTGTTCAGAACATACTTGAGGGTTTTACACCTAAGTGGGGCGTGTCCGGCGTGTCACTGGTCTATTGTAAAGGCTGACATCCAACTCCTCCCTTAACTTGGACGTTCAGTGATCCTGGAGTGGTTTTTGCTGCACTTTGAGTTGTAGCTAGAAATTCATGTCCCCTTAAGCAACACTGTCAAACTTTTACCTCCATACTTCTACTATACTTTACAACCTTTTTTAGTTTCTTTACAAAAGTACATACACTAAAGAAATCATAACATTTAAGCAACACTGTGTCAAACATTTATCTCCATCTTCTACTATACTTTACAACCTTTTTTATTATAATCTATAATACAGACAGAATTTGACAAAGACTTAAAATCGGTTCAGATCAGAATACAATTGAAGAGATTAGTGGAAGAACGTGCTAAGTGACAAAAAGTTGAAAACGAGAAAATGAGCTTTTAAAGTTTTTCGTTTGCCCTTAGATACGTTAAAAACGTACTTACAAACGGTAAAAAAAATTTACTAAACTTAAATTTTCTGAAAAAGTGGAAACTTGTCATCATTAAAGGAGCTAGTAATAAGTTCATTACAAAAAAAACCTCAATTTTTTTTAAAATGTCACTTAGCACGCTCTTCCACTAAGCTCTTCAATTAGATAATGTCATTCACCGAGTGAACAAAAAGCAGCCAAGGCACACAGACAATATCTATAGCCAAAAGCTAGGATGATAAGGTAAGTGACTTTTCAAAGGTTTAACAGGTCAGACTCTGATAAACCTTTGAAAATACATTTCTAGAGTAAAATACATGTAAAATAGGTCGACAGGGAAACTCCCGCGGAATTATAGACTCGTTTATTTAACAGCTAGTCATCAGGAGACAATTGATTTGTCGTCTGCAGTCGACGAGAGAGTGTGACCGAATGCTCACAAAAATGGCGAAAAATCTCGAGCCCTCCTCCACTGACCAATCAGAGTTATGAGAAAGTTTGAAAAGTCAACTTTAAAATGTGATGACTAACCAGTTTCTGTGGGAACGATTGATCTAGGCGACTGTTTGTCGCCGACAGGCTGTGGTTGGGATGTTAAAGTACTAAGTGATATTAAGGACAGATGAAAAAGGTAATTTAAGCTATTAAGTTTAAAAAATATAAGATCAAGGAGAGAGAGGGTTAAGTTATAATATGTCATACATTTTCAAAGTCAAAGCAAACACTTACCAAATCCACAGGAGAAAACTTAACGCACCAAACACCTTTCTTGTGGCCTCGTAACACGCCAAGTAGAGAGAGGTCACTGGCATCCCATATCTAAATAAGGTTACACTTGTATTAGAAAATATCAGTCATAAATATGCACAGTCAATCCCCTTAAGGAGAACACACTCAACATGAAATTTTGCTTAAGATGAACTGAAAGCATTTTTTTTATCCTGTTAAGCCTTAAATCCATGCTCACTCCCAATGACAATTTGGCATCATCATTTTAGAAATTTTTTTCAGATCGTCTATAGCCATTTATTATATCAAAAAGCACATCATTCGATTCTTCAAACTTTTTTCTATTCGAAAATATTTTTTATTAATCCCAATAATTGTCAGCCCTGCTATTTTTTTAAAATTATGATCAGAAACATGATGATGCCAAATGACATCACTGGGACTGAAAGGGTTAAGGGGGGGGGGGGGGCGATACATGTAAAAATCGATTTTTTTTTTAGTTCATAAACAGTTAAAATAACATCTCAAAAATATGCCTGCAAATTTTTAGAATGAAATTCGCATTATTTATTGATTAAAAACACACTTAAATGCTTCACCTCAACTCGGCGCTTGAGGGCTTTGTCAACTTTAACAATGTTTATCTCAAAACTACTTTTTTTTCAATTGGCGGGCAAGATAACTCAAAAAGTTCTCAATCGATCATTATAATATTTGGTATATGTCTTATCTATAGTATTATCATCTAGTTGAACCTCAAAAATGCCAATAAATTTTTAAAAATTAGTTTTTTTTACCCAAAAAAATTTGAAGAAATGGTAAAAAATCAAACTTTTTTATTCTGAGGCTTGCCGATTTACAATTTTTCAACTTTTTTTAATTTTTATTGGTTTACTAGAAGATGTAAGTTTTATGAACATTTTCATATAAAAAAAATTTGATTTCAGATTAATTTTGGAGTAGCTAGAATTCCCGCCGATTGATAATTTTATCTGCGAGGGTCTCAGGAGATGAGTTACTACGGTGGCCATTTTGAAAAAACTAAAAAAAAATCTAATTTTTGTATTTTAATGTATAATGTATAAACATACTGAATTTTAAAACGATTCATGTATTTCTTCCCTTTTAATAACGTCTCTGAAAAACGATAAAAATTCAGATGGTTACATGTATCGCCCCCCGTAAGGAGGAATAGAATCTCCAAACTGAGGTTTCTCTGTGTTAATCCAATGGGAAAAATATAATTTTCTACAGCTGGAGTAATTTGGTTTAGAAAATTAGATTAAGACGGAGAAACTGCAGTTTATCTCTCATTCCAAGGGCAGGCTGCGACCAGATCTTAGAGGGGGACAACCTGTTGACGTATTCAGAAATTGGCTCCATTTACAAAAAGACAGCAATAGACTGGAGTCCCTCAGCACTCTTGGTATGGCGCTAAGTTTAGTTTAGTTTGAATTATCGTTGCCCTAGAGCTACACGAGGGCTATTGGCGACGGGCGTCGTATTTTAGAACCACAGTCAAGTGACCAGCCGACACCTGAGTAGGCACCCAACGCAACTGTTAAGGGCGACATCGTACGCAGCGTGAGGACTTTGAAGGATATTTATTTTGCACTCCCGCCAAACGGGGTATTATTCGTCAGACATTTTTGTCTGCACGGGCCCTTTATAGGTCGCTAGTTATTTTGGCGATGCCCGGACCCGAACCTGGGACCTTCCGCATGCTAGGCGAATGCCTAGCCGACTGGGCTCCCCAGCCCCCGGTACGGCGCTAAGAAACCAGGCGAGATTTCTAAATGGCAACTATGCAGGCAAGACCAAACTGCTCTCTCCAGATTCAGGACGGGACACACAAAGAGTGTTGAAGTTTGAGGCCGTAACCAAGCTGTTCCCTGACTGCCCCAACAGTCGTGGAGGTGCCGAAGCCAGTCCCGAACACATTACCAATTGCCTCGGTTTGACGTGGAAGGACGTCAACGACGACCCACTTTTCTTTTTGGACTTTCTCAGGGTCACACACATCATGGAACTGGTCTAATTTTGACCCAGGGATATGTAAAAAAAACTCTTATTCGTCCTTAATAATACATATTGTGATTGTAAGGTATTTATACTGCCACACAACTTAAACCTTCAAGAAACAGGCCCTGTAATACCTTGGAATAATATTGCACACTTCATCCAAAGTAAACTAATAATTAGTTTACCAATAAGGAAAATTTCAGGTACAAAAGTACATGAAATAAAATGTGCTTGGAACTAGTGTTCAAATTGTCCTTTTCATTTACATGCAAACACTTATTATATATACAGTCCCTGGACAAATTATTAGACACACTGTATTTTTTTTAGTAATGATGAAAACATACCAAAGAATGCCATATCATTAAAAAAGATGTCAATATATGTATTAAGTATAGCAGATAGTATTTTCTATTAAATAGCTTAAGTTTAGGAACACAAATGTCCTTCTAAAGGTATTTTGTTCATCATTGATTGATACGTGAAATCTTGCTGTGTGTCTAATAATTTGTCCAGGGACTTTATATAGTAAGTAATGATAAATCACAGAGTGTATAAAAGAGAATCTAGTATTAGAGAGAAAAATTATCAAGTTTAGCAAATACTTGATGTTTAATGCGACCAGATGTTTTCAACATCAATGCACTACAGTGTAAATAAAGCAAAAACAAAAAGATAATTCCACGGCATCACTGAACACAGCAGTATTGAGGCCTCAGTCTAGTATCGGACTCAAGAATTGTAATATGATGCAAAACACTTAAGACAATTTAGAAATAAAGTTTTAACTAATTCTTTAATGACTTTTTAAGATACAATGCAATAAAGCTCTTGCCTGCCACTTATGAAAGACCACTGATTGATTGCACTGACTGATTGTTGGGAATGGCAACGGTGATTTAATTCTAATGAAAATGACATCCTATGTTTTTAAATGAGCATTAAATTTTGCAGTTATTTATACAATTGAAGTACTTAGAATTCGAATTCTTTTCTAAAATTTTCAATGTATTCTAATTTCGATGCGCTGAATTTTTTGACGTATCGCACTTGTCCGTAGTATTTGTAGTTTTCGCTATGAAAGTAGGTGATGGACAGACAGACGGACTGAACGATTATAATACCTTCCACTTTTTACGTTATAAACGTAGTGTGGAAACTAAAAATCAGATCATTTTACTTATTTAAGGACTCTTTGGAACAAAAATCTAAAAAGTAGTGCTATATTGAGAAATGCAGTACCTCTGGTCACTCTATATGTGATTGTACGGTATTTATACTGCCATACAACTTGAAGCTTCAAGAAGCAGGCCCTGCAGTACCTAGGAATTATATAGCACACTTCATCCAAAGTAAACCAATAATTAGTTTACTGCTGAGGAAAAATGCAGGCACAAAAGTACATGAAATAAAAATGTGCTTAAAACTACAACATTGTAAATGTTCAGTTCACTTACATGCAAACACTTGTAAATATAAGTAATGATAAATGACATAGTACTGTTGTGGGCAGATAAAGTGCAGTATACAGACTAATGACATGGACTATTATTGTAAACACTCAATACAGGGCCGGATTTAAAGATTTGCTGCCTGTAGGCTACGATTTGCCACCCCAGTCACAATATTCTCCCAATTCGGGGAAAGGTAGCTTAGCTGGTTAGCTGCAAAATAGGGTGGTATGTGCTGTTTAAAATAGATACACATATTAGAATCATCTATCTATGTACCTTTACAAACTAAATCGAAAGCGAAATAGGCGAATTTTTTAAAACTATTCTACTATTTTCTTACAACTTCGAAATCCGGGAGGAGGGGTGCACATGTCCTTGAAGCGACCATGTTTGCTACGAAATATTTTAGTACTATATATACGTTTACGGTTTACGCATTAATGTAAATTATTTGTTTGCTTCCTTAAAAATATTCGTATCTTTATAATAATTTTTTATAGAGAATATCGCTTTAATTGGTCGTAAAATTTGCCGTCCCAAAAAATTCGCCACTCTTAGGCTACAGCCTACTTAGCCTATTTAGAAATCCGGCCCTGACTCAATAAGTCTAACCTTAACCCTCTGAGGGATATAGACGTATAAACCTGTCAACTGACTGTCAGGTTTTTCCAGCAACACACATATAATTTGTAAAAATTTATACATTTGATAATTTTATTCAATTTTCAAATATAAAGCGTGGATCACCCATTTTTATAACCATCTACTACAGAATTATAATTTTAAAAAGTTTTAAGAAATAAAATTTTCAGTTAAAATTTTTAATTAAAATCTCATGTAATGAAAACAAGTTTACCAGCAACACACATAATTTGTAAAAATTTATACATTTAATAATTTTATTCAATTTTCAAACATAAAGCGTGGATCACCCATTTTTATAACCATCTACTACAGAATTATAATTTAAAAAAGTTTTAAGAAATAAAATTTTCAGTTAAAATTTTTTAATTAAAATCTCATGTAATGAAAACAAGTTTACACTTCAGCTAATTTGCTTATCTTTTAGACGGTTAAAGAAAGACTGATTACTTTAGGGCCAAAAGGTCCAATTCCTTGCTGTGGTTACTGCAGTTTACCTGCCCACGACAATGTAGTGCTGTAATCAGGGCCTGTTCTTCCATAAGGCCCGTTAGGCAAGGGCCCCAACATTTTAGGGGCCCTATAAATTTCAGTTTTTATTATGCTAAATGATGCTGTAAATCCCCAAAATATCAGTAAATTAAAAAAAAATCTGATACTTCACTTTGTTTTTAGCTCGATTTTGACTGAGAAATTGACCTAATGGGATTGCTTTGATCTATGTTTATAAGGAAGCCAATAAAATTGCTGCAAAAATTTTATAAATAGGTCATATAGCATCATCATTAACTGGATATAATACAGAACATTTTCCGTTAAGGGGCCCCCAAAATAGGTTGTGCCTATAGTCTGAGTTTTCCTAGAACAGGCCCTGGCTGTAATTATTCAGTTCATTTACACGCAAACACTTGTTAAATGCAAGTAATAAATAACAGAGTGTACAAAAGATAATCAATAATTATTAGGGAAAAAGAAACCGACTTGGGTTTTGGGTTTTTTTCAGGGTTTTTTCGGGTTTTATGGTTTTTTTCAGGGTTTTATGGGTTTTTTCAGTATTTTGGATGTGTTTTTCAGGAGTTTGGTATTTATTTCGCGCCATTCCTCCTCTGAGGCCCCTTTAAGGACTTTTTAAGATGCTCTCATGAGAAGATGTGCAGTTTGGAGCTCCATATTTTCTATTGTCTATGTGCTGTTATGTCTTTTCATTAATAAAGTAGCTCGGTAGATTATCTCCGAACCCTCCTTTCGTCATATTTACGAGGAAGAAGTGACAAATACCTTTGCAGTGTGGTCCTGGGATCCTGATGCAAGAAACTTGTCGTTTTCCGATATGTCGATCGAGTTGATAAGTTTATCATGAGCCTTGACCGTGCAGTATGGAGTCAGGAGCAGTTTCACTGCGACCATGGGTTTGTTTTCGGGGACAGCCCACAGTTTGAGGGTCGTATCTTCGGAACCGGATGCGAAAAACCTTGATTTCCCTCTGAAATATTGAGATTTATATATTTTAGTTATTTATTATTATAACAAGGGTTCCCACTCTTATTTCAAAATAAAAATCAAGGAGTTTTTAAGGACTTTTCAAGAACTATTAATGTTTTTTAATGACCTTTAATGAATGACGCGCCATTTCTTATAATAACACAAAATTCATAAAATAACTCAGATTCACAAAAAATTCTTTTCATTCAATGAATTGATTTTTAATGAGGGAATTTTAATTGAAATCACAGAGCAATTATAAGCAATTCAAGGTTAATTGATAATTTAAAAAATATACCCAACCATCGCTTAACGCTGAGTTGGAAATGTTGTACGAAATAACTTCTTGAAATTCGAATGTCGCGGACGAACAAAATTAAGGAATTTTCAACGATTGTTGGTAAAATAAATTCAAGGAGTATTAGGATGTGCTGATAATCGAAAATAAAAATCAAGGACTTTTCAATGAGTTTTGGTTAAAATCAAGGTTTTTTCAATATAACAAGGACTTCTCAGGGCAGAATATATCAAGCCTTATCAAAAATAACTGTCTATGCTAAAATTCTATAGCATATAAAGTAACCCTAAATGTTATTAACTATTATTTATGACAATAATTACTACAGTTATTGTTATAAAATTTTATGCTTTAACGCAGGAGTTCCCAACCGGTGGTACGCGTACCACTGGTGGTTCGCGGGAAAATTTCAGGTGGTACGCGTGAGTGATGTGAGCAACATGATGCTATTAATAGCTTCTGTATGCATGAGCAGTGCACACTCAAACATGTAACTCATTATTTAAAACGTTAACATTATTAAAAGAAAAATCTTTAATTAACTTCTGGATCGGATGTAAAACCTAGTACCCTTTGACCTTCCGGCAATCTATGCTATTTTTGATGTCATTTGTTAGAAGTTACTTGTGTAAGAGTGGATTTTCTGAACTCTTGTACATAAAAAAATATAGATCTATAGGTAATAAATATTAATTAATACCATTTTAATCTTTTTATTTCTCCTTTATTATAAGCATGTTAAATAAACAAATATCTAACCATTAAATATGAAGTTTTCTCAGGAATTTCAATCAAAAAGCAGTTGAACACTTTCAGAAGAGTAAAAATTATACGTTTATTAAAATATTTAGGCCTGGTGGTACACAAACATTTCTCAAAAAGTCGTAGGTGCAAAAAGGTTGGGAACCCCTGCTTTAACAAAAACAGCGATGTTCACGCCATTTCCTGTAAAACAACGAGGGGGGATAGGGGAAGAAAATGCCTTTGAAGCTTGCATTGTAATTGGAATGACTATAAAAAAAGAGAAAATATAGGGGAACTTGGGGCAGAAAGACACGAGTCAAAACTTTGAAAAGCGCTTATACTACCAGTCAGAAAACAGCTTTTTTCTGCTGGCCTTGTAACGCTGAATTAATGTAGCACTCAAACAGAAAGGCATGCCATAAATAGACATGATTTCATACTCAGTTTTGAGTTGTGCATAAATAACATATAAATAACCTACAGTCCCTGGACAAATTATTAGACGCACTGTATTTTTTTAGTAATTTTATGTTTCTTAAGAGGTTTTATGCAATAATGGTATTTTTAAACTACAATATTATTCATTTTTATTTAAAAGAATTGTTGTAGACTACATATTTGTATTTATTTTTAATATATGGCAACACTGTGTTGATAAAGTGATACACGAGTCCAGCTCCTAGAAGAGATTATTTATGTGTGTAATCATCATCCTCAAATGCAGGAGACAGTACAGTCTTGCATTGATAGCATGCCGCACAGAATTAAAGCCTTGATAGCGGCTAAAGGTGGCTCAACTAAATATTGACTTTTACTAACATTAATTTCACTTTTCTTTAAAACTTAATAAACTTATGCTTTTCTAAATAAATGCTGTTTTATTTATGTCAAATAAATCGGTAATTGATTGGATAATATAAAAATAAAAACCTAATCAATTTAAAACAATAAAACGGTACAATATCACCCAGTAATTAATATTTTACGTGAAATCTTGCAGTGTGTCTAATAATTTGTCCAGGGATAGTATACCAAATCAATTAATAAACCTTGCCAAATTCAGGATTTGCACCCCGTACCTGTGGAATGCTAGTTTGAAGCTACTGACCCAGGAGAAAAAATACACAATGAAAAATCATGAAAATCATACCTGCAACAGCCCACAGTTGTAACAGAATCAGTGTGACCGTAGCCTGTATACAAACAGTTAATGCTTGCAGAATCAGAGTCGAGATTCCACACTTTCACATTATTATCCTAGGAGAAAAAAATAATTAAGGTTAGGTTAGTTTGAATTATCGTCGCACTAGAGCTACACGAGGGCTATTGGCGACGGGCGTCGTATTTTAGAACCACAGTCAAGTGACGAGCCAACACCTGAGTAGGCACCTAACCCAACCATTAAGGGCGACATCAGACGCAGCGTTAGGACTTTGAAGGATATTTAACGTGCACTCCCGCCACACGGGGTATTATTCGCCGGACATTTTTGGCTGCACGGGCCGTTTATAGGTCGGCAGTTATTTTGGCGATGCCCGGACCCGAACCTGGGACCTTCCGCATGCTAGGCGACTGCCTAACCGACTGGGCTCCCCAGCCCCAAAAAATAATTAAAATTATATTTTCTTATCTGAAATTAAGTGTCAAACTTTGATACAAATATAAAAATAATATATCGGATTAAGTCTGGTTTTAATTTTTTTTAAGAAATAAATGTTTACTTGCAATTAAGTAAGTGGTAAAACTTGACTATGTACCGACTTTTAAATAAATACAAATATCAAAATGCGTCTGGCTTCATTTTTTTTTAGTGCTTTTAGTATTTTGATACATAATTATATTCAATTGTGATATGCTTATGTTTTACATCATATATAAAAAAAGTTAATCAAAATAAGATAATAAAAAAGATAACTTTTAAAATAATACACAAAACGAGGAAATAAAACAAAAGTAGACATTGTATTCAACATTCACAAGTTAAATGAAAAAATAATAACACCTTTTCTACAATGCAATAATGAATTACTAAGTGAAAATAACAACAAATTCAATCATCTATTGAATTGGAGTAATGTAAAAAAATGAAAAATACCATTCACGATAATAAAAAAAGACATTTTAGGGATTTTCATGAAAACAAGAAGCTTTCAAATAATTAAAATAGCCCACTTGTTTGTGAGACTTGTGGTTCATTCTGTGAAAGTGGGTGATAGACGGACAGAACAATTATAATACCTTATACTTTTTACATTATAAACACAGCGTGGAAGTAAAAAGAAAGATGTCTAAAAAATTCTTACCTTTGAACCGCTAACAAGCATGTTATTAAATTTAGGGAAAACATCCAGCGTCAGAACAATATCACTGTGACCTTTCAGCAGTTGACAGCTAAAGGTGGGCAACCGGAATATTTTTATTTGAGAACTGTTTGTGGCAACAGCTATTTGTTCGTTTGCTGGTCCCACAAACTTGATGCTGAGAATGTCGTCGTTGTAACCAACAAACTAAAGGCAGAAGTATACTGTTAGTAAACTTTTAAAAGAAAGATATATAAATACATGGAAAATTTTATTGAACTTTTGCATTTTAGACAATAAAATAGTCAAAATTTTCTAAATGGTAATTGATAATGACATATATATGGGTCGGAGACCTGGACCTTGAATCAAAAGCAAGAGAAGATGTTAATAACTTGGGAGCGAAAAATTTTAAAAGCCATATTTGGACCTATCAAAGGTGATGTTTGGAGAAGGCTATACAATTTTGAAGTGGCTAGACTAATTGGAGAAAAAGACATTGTTAACATCATAAAAACAAAGAGAATTCAATGGCTGGGACATATGGAAAGAATGGACGATAGCAGAGGCACAAAGAAAATTTTCAAGGGGCAATGTCAGGGAGAGAGAGGAAGAGGAAGACCTAGAAAAAGATGAATAGATGAAGTGGAAAGAGATCTGAAGGCCATGAAAATTAAGAACTGGAACGCGAAGACCAGAGACAGGCGACTTTGAAGTCGCATTGTTAGAAAGGCCATGGTCCAGCATGGACTGTAGTGCCAGGGAGTAGTAGTAGTAATTGATAATGACAAATTGAATTTGATCATGTCATTTTAAAAATATCATATAAAAACAGGGTAAATTCCATTGAACTTAAGCATTTTACACAATAAAATAATCAAAATGTTATAAATTGTAATTGATAATGATATCTTCAAAATTTGATCGATGAATTTCACTATGCAAAACTGTTTGAGAAATCTTTAATGGATAAAAATGTTATACAGCCATGCAACAAAAATAAAATTTAACCACAATCCTAACACCTTTAAGCTATTAAGTCAGAAGGCGACTTCTTCATTAAAAATTTAAAATAGAGCAATAGATAATTAATATTGGTGTAAAATTTAAGTGTGCAGTTGCAAAACTCACATTCTCCAAAGCGTAAGTAAGATAGAGGGTTCGGCCCCTTCAGTGGTGACTTTGGGAAATAGAGTTTACCATTATCAAAAGTGGGCAATAAACAGGACTGAACCCTATATCTTGTATAGTTGTATTTTGGAGAATGCGAGATTTGTAACTAGACCCTAATATAGAATATTGGAAATCAAGGTAAAGAAACGAAAAAATTAAGCCAAATTTAGCCAACAAGCCAAATTTAAAAATCGAAAAAAAAAAGTATATGTACAAGTAAAGGATAAAACATAATAAAATAATCAAGTTTAAAGTATTTACAAGGAGTGGGCGTAGCAATAAAACATAAAGATTAACTCCATATAAGTTGATAACAGTACGTGGATACAGCTACTGTCGACAGTATTAATTAACAATCAATCCTTAAAAAAGGAAGAACATTTTAAATCTATAAATCAGCAGTTCCCAACCCGGGGGTAACCACCCCCAAGCAGGCGATTTGTGTTATAAAGGGGGCAAAAAATACTTGCGGGGCGATCAGGGGGCGATGAGTATACAAAGGGGGAAATTTAAAATAATGTTTTACCTTTGTACAGTAAAACCATTCTCCAACCATAACCAAACCAGCCAATTTTTACTTTAAACTCTCTTAAATTTTCTAGAAACCAGTAAAAATATCTTAGTTAATTATTTCACTTTTGTTCTTTAAAAATATGTGTTTTATGTTTTATCTATTTTATTTAAAAGTGACCGGATAAAGCTTCTTTGGTTGTTTTTATAAACGGCAGTAAGTGTTATAAAACTATTTTATAGTTACACTTTAACTCAAATTATGATTAGACATAACATGAAAATTAAAAGGGGGCGATGGATGTTAATCAACCTAAAATACGAGGCGATGGTCCAGAAAAGGTTGGGAACCACTGCTATAAATGGTTAGGAGTCCACAATTTTAAAATACCAATATATTTATATGCAAGTTTCATTTTTTTTTTCGAAAAAGACAATCATATACCTGATCTTTAATGGCAAAGTTATCAAGGCTGTACAATATAATATTCTGCTCAAAGGTCACTACAGCAATGGCTTCTAGTGAAGGAATGTAGGTTGCCTGCACAATTAGAGGTCCCTCGTAATTGGAACCTTCCGGTAGGACTATCGTAGAATCTTTCTGTTCATATATACATGTGGCAGATTTTATACTCCACATCCTCAAGAGTCCTGGATAAGGATAAATCAAAAAAAAAAATTAAGATATTGATAGCTTTTAACCAGGGTTGGGTTTTTCCCGGCCAAAACTAATATTTCCCATCCCAGCGGGAAAAACTGGTAAATACCAGGAAAAACTGTGAAATACCTCTTTCTTACTAAGAAAAACTGTGAAATACCTTTCTTTCTGGGATATACCTTATCTGGGAAATTCTTTTTAATTAAAATGCTTTCAAAAATTAAACATCAGGGTTTTTTTTTGTTTACATCGTAATCGTTGTATTCTGGCTGTGATTGCAATTGTACCACTGTCTAGGCGAAGGCTTCCTTGTTAAGCTCACTATTTTTAATCCCCCTCATCCCCACAAAATAAAGTAACCCACTATAGTTTGCCAAAGCCTAGAAAATGGTTTGATTTTATTTCTAGCTTTAGTAGACATAACTTCTCAATAATTATTTATCCTATACAATTATTTTAATGAATATTTACCACAGACAATATTTTAATATTTATTTATGTTTACGCAGATGGGAACAATTAAATAATAAACAAAAGTACATTATTATTATATTACCATAGATGTAAAAATAATTAAGGAAGGTTTGTCAATTTTTAAAAATATTAAGTCCATGATAAATATTTATTAAAATACAAAATTAAAATTGTTCTAATTAATCCCATTAAATAAAATTTAGTAATTAATTGTTCCAATAATTAGGTTTTTCCCAGGTGGGAAAAACACAATTTTTCCCAGGACGATAAATACTGGTTTTTAAAATGGTATTTTCCGGGGGCGGTGAAAACCATGCCAACCCTGCTTTTAACTGGTTCATCACGACCAACTCTAGAAATTAAATCTGGGACCTCTTGTATGCCTTCCCTTTCATAAAAAGTAAAAATAGTGAGCATTTGAAAACTCTTGCATTTGAAAGCATTTGTGACGAAACTAGAGAATTCCTTCAAACAAATATTTAATCTATATATTAATATAATTTATAAAAAAAACAGTGTATTTTAATGCAAACCCAAGTGAAAATCAAACTTAATAACTAGGTTCATATCTTTAAGTGAGACAAAACAAGTAGGTTTGTAACAGAATCTGTCGCTTAACCCGCTTTGACACAAAAGTTGTGTTAAACAGGTAAAAAGGCGCCAAACACTGCATTAATTCTATATTAAACATTTACATGCTAAATTTGGCTAGTTTTATTTATTTTATTTCGAAAATTCAATAATTATTACTTATCGTTTGCAAAAATTAATTTGTATTTCAAAGAATAAATATGTACTATTCCTCGCTTTTAAATAGAATGAAAATATTTCATATCAACATACGAAGAATCTCGTAGTGAAATATATTTGACGTCAATTCAAACTGATCGATGTCGCAAAATAAATTTATTTTAATTTATTGTCTAAAAGAATTAAGTTTCTTGGGCGATTGTTGCGAATGGCAATGGTGATTTAATTCTAATAACAAACAGGGCCTTTAGCTATTTGTAATTCAAACTTTTAAACGTCAAAATTAACTATTTTCATTAATCTTCTTTCTCAAGATTTAATAATTAGATTTAATTAAATTACAGTTCGAAAAATATATAATTAGTACAAATGATGCTTTAAAAATAAAAGCGAAACTTTGCAAATTTTTTTTATGCCAAGTTAGAATTCTCTTTGCATCTTTCTTCATACATATATAATGAACCATCAAAAGAACTCTATTGTGATATTACAACAATCCAAACTGAATTATATCACATTAATAAATATTCTTTCAAATGTTTGTATTTTTTAAAATAAAATTTCACGTACGTTTAACGAAATGGCAACAGTGAAAATATTGAATAAAAAGGGAATTTGCATGTTATTTCAATGTAGATTAAATTTTAAGTTATTTAAATTTTAAATAAACTTTTAATTTGAATTTTTTAATGAAATTTGGAATGTAGCATAATCTAATTTTTTGCTTCAAAATGACGTATTCCACTTGTCTGTGGGACTTTTGGTTCTTTCTGTGAAAGTGGGTGACGGACGGACGGACTGAACGATTATAAAACCTTCCACTTTTTACGTTATAAACGTAGTGTGGAGAAGCTAAAAATATATACATAACAAATATATTATGCATCATTATAAGGTACAGCAACCCCTCGTTATATCACGCTTCCCGGGAGACAAGCAAAAAACCGCAATATAACCGAATGTGAAATATAACGAGCGACTTGATAGATATTGTACTTTTGATGTATTTATACTCTCACCAAAATTTTTAACCTAAGCACATTATGTATTTAAAAAATTAAATCTAAATCATATTAAATGATATAACTATTCTAGAAAAACAGAAATTTATAAAGGAATTATTATTATTAATTGCTATACACATTATACATTATTGCGTAGGTAATACTATATTTCACTTTTTTTCTAGTAAATAATTTCTACCATACAAATTATTGTCCCCAAATATTTCTAGCAGAAATTTTAATTATCTTTAAATTATTATTAAAATTTAAAAGACAGTTTGATTAACATGAATTAATTAATGTTTTTAATTTATTTTCTTTAGTATTATGATTTAGGACCTTGAATTATTTTTAAGTCCTTGAAAACTCATTGATTTTTAGTTTGAAATACTGGTAACCCTTAATAATGATACCACCAAATTTAGTGTATTGAATTAAAAAAAAACACAAAAATAAGCCGTTCATATGGAATGAAAAAACTATGAAAATGCCAGTTTAAAACCTTTTTTCTGGGAAAACCAGTATTTTCCGAAGAACCCTGCCTATACATGTATGTATCCACAACAGTACAAAAAAAGAATGGTGCATTTAAAAATAAGTAAACATACCTTTGTCCCCAGCAGTAATAAAATAAGTATCACTAGAGTTCAATTTTACATCAGGCAGAGAAATATTTTCAGGAACTAACATACAAGATTCGACAGTCTGAAATTCGACACAGATGAACGTATTAATGTATAAAAATTAAAAACAATTAGAATACAATACAAAACAAATGTATAAAACCCTAAAGAATTAAAAACAAAAACTAAACTTAATAATTTTACTATGCATATTTATACCAAGGCTGAAAAAAAATGTTCTCTTTTTAAGTCTGATTAAAAATTTAACCCTTGAAGAAGTTTTTTTTTTAAATGGCACAAGTTGTTTTAAACAAAAATAATAAACCCTAACCAAATTTAATATACTCATAGATACAAAAATTAAGAAATGTACAGGTTTTTTTTTAGTTTAAGCCATGGTTTTAACCACTTGGCAAACCAAAGATAAATGAAATATTTTTTATGTTTCTATTGATTTTAATTTTAGAATATTTGAAGTTTTAAACTCGAACTTAACATAATACAACTAAAATCAGTGCTCAAAACTTACGATGATGTAGGACTTTTTTTATTTAACAATTATTTAAGATTGCTGATGCAAAATATGTACAAAAATCGTGATAATAGTTTTTTTTTTATCTTTTTGATTTTTCTTTTTGACAAATGACATTGTTTATAAATATCCCAATTAATCCGTTCCCATGGGATTCTCACTACACATTAATTTAATATGCTAAATAGAAAAAAAACACAAAATAGTTTTATAAGATTATGAAACAACAAAAAGAATCTAGTTTAAACCAAATAAAAATAGACTTAAACAAAAGAAGGTTTTTTCTGAGAAAATACCATTTCTTTCTAAACCCTGGAAGTTTATTCTAAAAGCTTTACTAGGTTAACAGTTTAGTGTGCACAAATTCAATCTGTGCAACGATTTACACTGTTTTTAATGCAACCAAAAATACAAAACAGATATAACTTCATATTTAAAATAAAGTTTAACATTACTTACCTCAAAAACAGGAATAGTTTTGAGTAGTTTTCGGGTAACTAGGTCCCAAAGCAGAATGACTTTATCTCTGCTACAGCTAAATAAAATATCAAAAAGCATTTATTAGAATTCTTTCACATTTGTCAATATGCAAAAAGAAAATCTACCATTATAAAAATACAAGTAAAATTGCATTTTTGGTAACTTTTCATTAAATTTGGTGTGTATAAAGAGTTAAATATTTATCCAGTGTAATACTAAAGGTTTTATAAACATGCATTGTGACAATTTTGTCTTAAAAATTGATGGATTCAAAAACCTCTCAAACTTAATAAAAATCTTTTCCAAATAAACTAATGCCCAAGTGTAAAATCTAATATTTACTAAACTACTCACTACAAAACAAATACTACAAACTACTTACTACAATACAAAACAATAATATATTAAATAAATTTTAATTGAAAGAAGTGACAAAGATCATAGAGTATAACAACATATATAGCAAACGATAAGTAATAATTATTGAATTTTCAAAATTAAACTAGGCAAATTTATCGTGTAAATGTTTAATATAGAATATCAATGCTGTGTTTGGCGCCTTTTTACCTGTTAAATACAACTGTTGTGTGGAAGCGGGTAAAGTGACAGATTCTGTTACAAACCTACTTGTCTAACTCTTACCTCAGCATTTGGCTGCTTCCTTTCAGGAACGTGAAACCAGTGATTGTACTGAAGTGTCCGGACAGACTGGCAACTAGCTCGCTTGAGTGTAAATTCCACACATGAATGCAGTAGTCGTCAGCCGCTCCGAACACATGAAGTTCAGTACCCAGCTTTTGAAAACACACAGTGCTGAAATAATAAAATAAAAAAATTATATGTAATACTTATAACAGAAATTATTGATTCTTTTTACTAAAACAAAATTTTACTTTTCTGAGAGAAAGAGATGAAATATTAGGCAAGGATACAGAATGCAAACCTGGCTGTCAAATTTCCCAGCAATACAATTTTGAAACAATATTTTATAATTGTACTATATTTTAAAATCTGTAGCGCAAAGGAGTCATTTATAATTATCTGATACAGAAATGTTATTTAAAAAAAATTTAAGAAATTAATTTATTTAGTTAAATTTTAAAAGTTTAACATGTTCACGTCGGTGTGACCCACCGGCGTGTCACACTTGACTATCCTGTGAGGCGGCGTGCATCACAGGTGAGTCACTTGTTTTCAGAAAAGAAGTCGTAAAAGAATAAGTATTTTATTTTTTCTGTTGTTGTTGTCGTGTCCATGATATGTGCAAAAACTAGATGGATCCGAAGCTGTCGTAGACAGCTTTCGCTATTTCTTCTTTCTCAACATTATATATAAAAATATTGAGTATTATAAAGATTAACATTCAATATTTTAAATTGATAACAATTATTTATTTATACCTATGCAACTTTTCAAATCATTCTAAACATAATGCGGGATGTCCCTTACAACGCTTACAATATGTAGTTACTTTTTTTCGCATTTAGCGCATTCCAAGCCTCAAACTGTTGTGATTAGTGATGGGTCGGTTCAGAAGGAACGGGTCCAAAAGACCCGTTCCTTAAAAGGAACGATCAGATCCGCATCTCAAAAGTATCTGTTCCTCCAATAATGAAATTAAAATTAATGAAATTTATCTACATAATTTCATTAATTATAATAATTTCATTAATAAACGTAGATAAATGAAATATATCTACGTTTCAAAACTTGTTGGAAGAATGCATTCCAAGACCAACGAACACATTCAACGAATGACGAATACATTTAAAACGAATAATACATTATAAGATCAACGAATGCATTAAAATAAGAATGACTATAGGAAGCCTGGTGTGTGCCAAAATGTGTTTGGCCAGGTGCAAAATTTTTGTCAAAAGCGTCACTTGTAAAATAAACTGACCACGATTTTAATTGAACTGCTGTTTAATAGTACCGAAATGAGTGAGAAATGAAAAAAAAATTGTCTTGACAATTCAAAACAATCTACAACTGACAACAACAACAATTTCATACCTGTTACGTTTTTTTTCTCTTATAACACTACGATAACTGTAATTTACTTTTATAAAACCCAGATGCAATTTTGTGGATATTTTCTTTACTTTAGCGGATTATCCGCGAATTAGCTTATCCGCAGATGCCGTGCCACCCAATTCCGTGGATAATCGGGAGTTTACTGTATTTTCAACTTATTTGCAATTGTTTAACTTTTGTCAGGGACTTCAGAGGCCAAAGTATTTTCAATTTTCTAAACAAAATGGTGATTTTGTCTAACAGTCTCACCTATATACTCCTTTGCCGCCTTTCAAATTATGTGTGTAGTATTTGTGGACGATATCCCAAACTTTTATTGTGGAGTCAGTACCTCCAGTGGCCAGTAAAGTTGTGGTGGAATCGAAGGCCATGCAGCTCACAACACCAATGTGAACAGACTGTAAAAAAAAAGAGTACAGATAAACACATGACAATAGATGTGGGCTGGGCTAATGTCTAGTGGGCCGGACATTTGTAAAATGGGCAAGGCCATGCAGCTCACAACACCAATGTGAACAGACTATAAAAAAAAGAGTACAGATAAACATGACAATAGATGTGGGCTGGGCTAATACCCAGTGGGCCGGACATTTATAAAATGGGCCATAGCCCAGGCATTTGCCCAAAGCATTTTTAACTGCCCAAAAAGTGGGCATTTATGCAATATATATATATTTTAAGCTTCAACTTTTAGACCACTTTCAATAGGGCTGTTTCGCAGAGGATCTGGCAATAGCTCTGCGGTTTTGTTTTCATGACTCTCAAATGACTTTAGTTGATATTCAAAATTGAGTTTTCTAAGAATAAGTTATTTTAGTTGTTATTTTTTTTAAATCACAACTTCTTGCTGTGCTGTTGGTTGTTTTAATCATTTAACAAGTAAAACTTGCATTGAAAGAAGTTGGAATTTTAAAAAAATTAACAACTAAAATATTCTCTTCGAAAACTCACTCCCGAATACCAAAACAGTAATTCGAGAGACATGAAAACAAAACCGCAGAGCTATTGCCAGATCTTCGGTGAAACAACCCCATTTTAATAAGTATCAAAGAATTTTTAAATTACTAGCAACTTTATACCCGTTCTTCGCACAGAATAAAAAAATATCAAATAGATTCCAAATATGTGTACCATATACCCAGTTATAGGATCATAAACTTATTATTGTTTCCGCTCGTTATAAATTATAAAATCCCGTTTCATAGCCTTAAAATTCCAAAATGATATACATAAAACCTTTTAGCTCATTTGGCGCGTTTTGGGAAATAATTTGGCGAGAAAATAGATATAGCTACCCACACCCATTATACAGCTCTAACACAATTCGAACAACCGACCAGCTTATAAATTATTTATAAAATAAATTGCCTATTTGGCACATTTTAGTTAATAATTTGGCAACGTATTTGGCGAAAAAATAAAGACATAAAACACTAATAGCTCTAGTGCGATGGCTTTTATTAACAATCATAGTTCAGTAATAGCTTAACTATACATTTATTGCTTAAATATGCATACATGCAGTAAACAGAAAAATCAATAAAAAAAATCATCAAATAAACCCACAATAAAATTCGGGAATGAAGACTGGCGGAATTACGTCACTTGAAACATGTCAATTATTTTTCAAATAATGATTTTAGTTTCTGAAAGTAATGGCAAAATAATAAAATAAACATTTTGAATTTTAAATGTTTTCGTTAAAAGTTTTTTTTTTTTTTCAGCTGATGGCATCAGGAAAGAGAAAAAATGATCGGTTGTGAGCGAAAGTTATGTATTTTTTTCAGAAAATTCGAATTTTCTCTAAAAATGGAACAAATATGAAAAAACTAAGCCTCAGGTGCACACGTTAATATTAAAGGTTAATATTAAATCTTAAAAATTTCGAATTTCTGAGGGCAGTATAAGTAGGTCTTTTACGATCCGATGACAAACAGACACACAGACAGACTCTTTCTTTTATTATTACTATAGATGAATACTATTACAATTATTTTGATGAGGCAACGTCAAATAATGCATTATTCAAATTTGTTTCATTGTTATGTGAGTTTTAAAAGTTTATACATAGTAATACAGTAAAAGCCTGTTTATCCGACTCCCGATTAACTGGAAAGTTCAAATATCCGGAAATTTTCAAATTCTGATTTGGCGACGGAATTTAGCGATAAAATGGAATATTTTTTGCCAAAATTGCGATTTCTTGCCTAATATAGTAAAAACTTTTCAGATTTTTTTTCCCCAAGAAAAAATTTCGTTTGGGGACAACATTTGGCGTAAAAGGGGTTTTTGGTTTACATTTTAAAATATCCTACTGGTTCTAGACCATGCGTTGGACGATTTATGTATTTAGATTTTCAGCATGTGAAAGTAACGATCGATTTTTTCCTTAATTAATAAATATATTAATATTTTTTAATACAAAATATTGTGGTATTATCATTATAAATGCAACATCGCCTATTTGCATATAAGATGCAGCCATTATCTCTCGTATTTTCCAGAAAAATCGTCATTTTTTGGTAACATTATTTGGCGACTTCCGATTAACCGGAAAATTCGATTATCCGGAAGAGTAAATTCCCCGAGCATTCCGGAGAAACGGGAGTTTACTGTATTTCATATTTTCCTGTATTTAATAAAAAAAAATTATTTACAAAATGTATGTGTTTTAATTGTTAAAAAAATATTACTACCACGAAATTTCGAAAAGTGTTAGACCATTAAACTACAGAAGCTATGTGTATGAATATTACGTACATAATCGATGTTTTAAATCTATCAGAAATTGTAAAATCCAATCATAAAAATTAAAATCCTAAATTGATAAACACATAATAAAATTAGATTAATAACTAATAAGTATTATCAATAAGTGCTTGTTTAGCAAAAAACAATTAAATATATCACAGAAAAAATGGAATATTTCTCAAAAATTTATAAAAGCCCAGGCATTTTTTTAAGTTTTGGGGAGACTTATAAATGTCTGAACAATAGTTACGTAAAGATAATAAAAGTACAATAGTTAATAAAAATGTTAATTCAAATGAAAAAAAAATTGAGGGTAAGATTTTAGAGTTACCGTATATACTCGTGTATAACCCGACTCTGTGTATAAGTCAACCCCCCATTTTTAAACCAAATATACTTCCAAAATCGGTAACCCGTGTATTAGTCGAGATAGGAAATAAGGTCAGGGCCTTCTGAAGAAAATAAGAAACCGGTTAATGACGGGCCGTAATTTTTCTTATTTATTTTGCAAGCTAAATTTCAACCCCGACGAAAATAAAACAGGTTTCGGCTCCGAGTGTTCTTTACATTGCTGACCATGAATGGAGAAGCTTAGTTGAAACTATGTTCCATGAAGCGTGAAGACCACGCTGCCAAGGTCACGGACCGCCGTTTTCTTTACACCTTGAAAACTGGTTGACTGAACTGCCCTGTGCCAGAGCTACACGTGCAAAATACGCATCACGCCCAGAACTAACAATAAAGCATCACATGGTGGATACCGTGAATAGATACCAATCTTATTTCATCTTCAAAATTTAACTGCTTTTGTATCTTTATTTTTAATAGATAGTATTTAAACCTTAAGTTTGATTGAAATTCAGTTTTAGTTTAAAGATTAGGGATTTTTTTTTAGAAAATCGATGTCTCACGTATAAGTCAACCCCGTTTTTCACGGCACTAAATTTGTCGAAAGTTTCTCGGCTTATACACGAGTATATGCGGTATTTGTTTTGCAGTTATTAAACTTTTATCTTATCAAGATGCGGTGGGATTACCTTCCATGTCTTTTCCAGCAGTTTAGTGCTCAAGTGCCAGTGCCGCATGATCCCGTTCTTGGCGGCAGTGACAAGCGTGTCGTCATCATCTGCCAGATGGAAGCAAGTGATATCCTCTCCATCAAACTGAAAGAAAACAATTTGTTCAGGGCCGGATTTAAAGATTTGCCGCTTGTAGGCTACGATTGGCCATTTGCCGCTCCAGTCACAATATTCTCCCACTTTGGGGGAAGGAAGCTTGTTAGCTGCAAAATAGGGTGGTATGTGCTGTTTAAAATAGATACACATATTAGAATCATCTATGTACCTTTACACACTAAATTGAAAGCGAAAGAGGCTTTTTTTTTCAAACTGTTCTACAATTTTTCTTTCAACTTCGAAATCTGGGAGGAGGGGGTGCACTTGCCCTCGCAGCGACCATGTTTGCTACGAAATATTAGTACCATATATACGTTTATGGTTTACGCATTAATGTAAATTATTTGATTTCTTCCTTAAAAATATTCGTATCTTTAAAATATTTTTTTAATTTTTTAAAAATAATTTTTTAATTGATCGTAAAATTTGCCGCCCCAAAAAATTCGCCGCTTTAGGCTACAGCCTACTTAGCCTATTTAGAAATCGGGCCCTGAATTTGTTTAAATACACACAAGCACCATTAAGAAAGGAATTGCACCAAAATATATATTGTAGACAAGCAGGCAGACACATGGAGGGTTCAAGATGACTTATGACTTTCTTGGTGGGGGGGCAAGTTAGCCGAGCACTGCGACCTCAAGTCTATTGTACTCAACCCCAGAAATGACACAGGCACAAGAGACACACATATAAAATTAACAAAATTTATTGACAAACGCAAACCCCCATGGCTTTACCGGGATTCGAACCCGAACCCTTAAGCTCCAAAGGTTAGCTCCCTAACCGTTTGTGCTACCGGGTCGGCTTTTATTGACAAACACAAACCCCCATGCCTTTACCGGGATTCGAACCCGAACCCTTAAGCTACAAAGGATAGCTCCCTAACCGTTTGTGCTACCAGGTCGGCTTTTATTGACAAACACAAACATCCATGCCTTACCGGGATTCAAACCCGAACCCTTAAGCTCCGAAGGCTAGCTCCCTAACCGTTGTGCTACCAGGTCGGCTTTTATTGACAAACACAAACATCCATGCCTTACCGGGATTCGAACCCGAACCCTTAAGCTCCAAAGGATAGCTCCCTAACCGTTTGTGCTACCAGGTCGGCTTTTATTGACAAACACAAACATCCATGCCTTACCGGGATTCGAACCCAAATCCTTAAGCTCAAAAGGCTAGCTCCCTAACCGTTGTGCTACCAGGTTGGCTTTTATTGACAAACACAAACATCCATGCCTTACCGGGATTTGAACCCGAACCCTTAAGCTCCAAAGGTTAGCTCCCTAACCGTTTGTGCTACCAGGTTGGCTTTTATTGACAAACACAAACATCCATGCCTTACCGGGATTCGAACCCGAACCCTTAAGCTCCAAAGGCTAGCTTCCTAACCGTTGTGCTACCGGGTCGGCAAGGGTACAAGATACAAGTGAGCCAATTCCACTTTTTGTCATTTTCCAGTTAGCAGCGCAATTGCATGCATTAAGAGGGACTGTCAGCCCCATAGAGCTAATGCATTAGTTTTGGAGTCACAACTTCCGCAGAAGTATATAGGCTAGAAGAGCCACCATAGCAGAAGTATTGCTTTGCCATGTTAGCTTTTTTCCCCAAGTATGGGAATTAACATAATATCGAAATAAAAGAAATTTGAAACGAAAATGTTATAAAGTTATTTAATTATATATTTTTGAAAGTTTAGTTAGTCAAAAATATACAGCAGATGGCGACACTATTTTAAAACTTTATCAATTAATAGTTAAATAACCGGATGTCATTTTCTTTTCAATTTTGTTTTAAATGGATGTTATGATGATTCCCATGCCTGGTGAAAATGGGATAACATAGCAAATAAATTCTTTTTCAAAAGTTGTGATTTCAAAACTAATGCATTAGCTCTATGGGACTGACATTCAATCTTAACAAGGTAGAATTTCAGCGCAATAATGAAAAAAGTTCAGATTCCATCTGCTAGGCACTAGCAACTAAAAATGTTAAAGAGGCAATTTTGTTATAAAACCTTAACTTTAAACCTTTGTAGCAAACAGAAGCCTATTATGGACTTGGTTCACTTGTATTCCGAGCACTTCATATATAGACACTTGCACAGCATGCTCAGCTACTTGGTACGTTTTTGCAAAAAAAATTCGAAAATTGAATTTGCACATTTTTAAGGAGAATTTCAAATCGGGAGACTCCGGAAATATCCCAAAATTTTTATTCCAGTAATACTAAAGATAACTAATAAAGATTGGTCACCATAAAGAAATGACCCGTAAGACGATGTAGATCTTACATGTTCCACCGCATCTCCGATCACACCGCCAATCTGGAAAAGCTTGAGTCTTCCTCCACACGTACTAAGGATGGATTCTGCATTGGATGTGAACTGAAACACAGGAAAAGTCACTTTATAGGAACATATATTCTTGTTAAGGCAGGGTTCGAAATTAGTGTGTGCAAGGGTGCACCTAAAAAAAAATTGTGCACATAAGTTTTCAACTTGGGTGCATCGAAAATAGCTTCGGTGATCCGAAAATAGCAAAACTCCGGCGATCCGAAAATAGCAAAACTCCGGCGATCCGAAAATAGCAAAACTCCAACAATCCGAAAATAGCAAAACTCTAGCGATCCGAAAATCGTGAAACTACGGCGATCTGAAAATCGCGAAACTACGTGGATCCGAAAGTCCTGAAACTCTGGGGACCCGAAAGTCCCGAAACTCCAGGGATTCGAAAATCGCAAAATTCCAGCGTTCCGAAAATCATGAAACTCCAGCGATTCGAATACAACAATTTTCATGACTTTGAGTCGTTTTTTTTTACTCAAATTCATGACTTTTCATGACAAAATTTACCCCAGGTCCAAATTCATGACTTCTCATATGCGTGGAAACCCTGCATTTAGTCAATTTTTATGAAGAATAGTTTTTTTAAACTTGTGCACATAATATTTATATTTGTGCACCTAACTATTATTTAGTGCACCTAAGTCACAAGACTTGGGTGCACTTGTGCACCTTTCATAAAAAGTTAATTTCGACCCCTGTGTTAAGGACATTCAGTTACATAAATGTCGTGGTAAATGCTCAAGGTGAATGTCAATACCTGCGAAATGGCGAATGTCAATACCTGCATTGACATAAACCAACGATATTTCATGGGTCATAATCGGCATCATCTAGTTGTGTATCCAAAATACGAGTTTAGGGGATTCAGTCCCCTTCAAAATGATTTTGTTACACTAGACAATTCCAATGCATATATGAATAATAAATGAATTAAAGTATTAGTAACTTCCCTATATTAATAGGGTTAAGTTAGTTAATATCTAAAGTCAGTCTTCCATTTTGGTGAAATTCTGCATAACATAGGATTCTCTTTCGTATAAGATTCTTTATTAAAAATATTTAGTTTATATTTTAGCAATGCTAACTTTAATTTGATATTTTACACTATTAGCTTAGTACAAGCTATTTTCTAAAATTTTAACCTGAAAAGGCAGAGCTGGACATTCTACAGGGTTCATACAGATTTTAAAAAGTAAAAATTAAGTAGTTTTTAAGGACTTGAATTTTTTTTAAGGACCTTATTTTATATAATATATAATTATATAATACTATACTACTAAATGTACTTTCAATTTCTTTATAAACACTTTAAATTAAGTAAATTTTCTTTGATTTATGGTGTTGGGGGGGGGGGGGTCATCTCCAATCTTCATCAGATTTGTCTATGTGTGTGTGAACATGCTTTGCTGTTCATTTGGTGCATTACCATCAAGATTTGGTCGTTTGGCAGTTTCATAAGGCTAGAAATTTAGGCACCGGGTTTTGCAAACAAAAAAACTTGACTGCCCTCTGAGATTGAAATCCCGAACTTTTTTTAATGCATATCATTTAACATGGTTCATACATTTGTTACAAAAAATTCAAGCCCTTTTCCAGAAATATTCAAGGACTAGAAATTTACTAGCTACATAAAATCTAAATATATAAAGCGTGTATCCAGGGGTGAAACTGCCCACCACTGAAAAATCCTGAAACCAAAAATGTGTCTTATGAGGGGGGAGGGTGTAAGTGACAAAATAAAAAGTGGAAGATAGCGAGGATAGGGGTTAAAGTGAGAAATTAAGAATACATAGGAGTTTTAAAAAAATAATTTAAAAAAAACATATAGGACAATATAAATCATCAAATAACAGTTAATCATAGTGTCAACAGGGAAAGAAAGTTTAAAAAATTCTTGATGACTCCCTGTATATCGCAATTTTACATGTTTTTTTTTAAGTTTCACATGGTTAATAAAATTATTAAGAAGAAAAAAATCCAAGTACTTGTCCAGAAAAATTCAAGAAATAGAAATTGCTATAAATCATAAAATCGGAATAGATAAAGTGTTATAAGCCGTCCCTCAATTTTTTTTGTTGAAATTAAAACCTGTATAAAATCCGAAACCCCAGCATAGTAGAAAAAAAAAATTCCAATTATAAAAGCTTCAAAATATTTTCTTTTTCATTCACATTTTTCTTGCCATCACAAGGTCACGACTCACGAACCCTTGATTAGAACCAATCGAACAAATATTCTGGCTGATCCAACTTTACCTGAACCGGAGCTACAAAGTGATAAGACACTCCTCCGATAATGCAGAACTGTCAATCATTACGAGGCGCGCGACTTAATCGGTGGATTTCTTGAAAATTACTATGCAGCAAAATAAGTGAATCAGCATTGTTGGATTGCACTGGAAGTTGGGTTAGCCGATATTTGAAGAAATCAAAGTGTAATCGAATCTCAATTAATCTTCAAATTTTAATTAAATTTTTCATCTTTATTGCATAAATTTATTATTTAAGCTTGTTTTTCATTGAAATTTAAGTTTAGTTTTCATTAATATGGACCGAGAAAGGTGGAGTTGAAATATCGTAGCACTAGAGCTACACGCGTCATAATTTAAACGGGCGACGGGCGTCATAATTTAAAGCAATCAATTGAAATTTTGGATGCTAAAGTTATTTAAAAGGCACGAACTTATTTTTTTAAACGTTTAAACAATTTTTTACTCTAAAATAAAACCCAGAGTTCCGGGGAAGAATATTTTAAAAAAAACGGAATTTCGGGGTACCCCTTGAAAAGTTTCACCCCTGAAAGCCGACACTTTAAAAAAAAAAAAAACTAAAAATTGTCTAAAATCAGAAACAGTATAGGCCGAAGTAGAAAAGAAAAGGTTCAAACCTAAACAAAAAGTATTTTAACATTCCCGCTGTTCTTGAGATCACGACAAACGGACGTTGTCAGACACTTGATCAAAAAAAAATATTCTGGTTGTCCGACTTGGCCTCAACCCGAGCTACAAAAGTAACAAGATACTCTTTCGATCACGCAGAGCCCGAGAACTGTCAATCATTCTGATGCACTGTGACGTCATCGGTAGATTTCGCGAAAAATTACTAGGCAGCAAACTAAGTAAATCAGGAAGCATTATTGGACTCTTCTAATGGGAGGTTGCACTGGCTGGCCGAGATTTGAAGACATCTTAGTGTAATCAAATCTTAATTCATCTTTCCATTTTGATTGAAATTTTTATCTTCCTTAAAAAAATCTGTTATTTTAACTGTAGTTTATTGAAATTTTAGTTTAGTTTCACCTAATTACGGGCACCGTAAAAGTGGTACGGTGGGAAAAAGCAAGTAAACAATCGTTCAAAAAAGGCATCGCAGTTGTAGCGAATCGCTTGACTATTTGTATCGCTGTTTCAGTGAATTTGCATCGCAAAATTGCGATGCGATATTGCTTACATTGAACCCTGGTTTCAACTATCTGTACAGTAGCCGACGATGGCTACGCAAATTGCAAAAAAGGGGGAAATGGAGCAGGAGTACGATCAACGCCCGATGACACGCTGAGTTTAGGGGACAAATAGCAGAAGACTGGCATCCCTGGAAATCAAGTTTGGCAACTAGGAAATCAAGTTTGGCGACAGTTAACGAATTCGAAGAGAAAAAAAATAAAAATCGAAAATTAAGGACCCACGAAGAAACTTAAGGACTTTAGGGGCCCTTATTTAAGGACCTACCAAAATTAAGTAGTTCTTAAGGACTTTTAAGGACTGTGCGAACCCTGTTCTATTCCACCAAGATTCAGGAACCAGGTCTCGATTTGCATTATGTTGCCAAGCAACGAAAATGCCCAAATGTGGTAAACATTCTGCCTCATATTTCATGCAATTTGAAAAGCAGAGCAACCCTACATTCAATATTTAAGCTTGCGAAAAGTCATTAAATTGAGATTGGCCTAAAAATGCCAATGCTTTTAGCACAATTTTGCAATTTTTGTAAAGAGATCCTCCAGACATTTTAATAAAGATAACATATCCTTTACCTGTACTTTCCCTCCAGTGTAGAAAGCTTCACATTTTCTAACGACATCAAAGCTATAAAATAATAATTGCAAGATAAGATGTAGTAAAAAGGGACATATAGCAATATACCAACTGTAAGAATTGTAAGTTGTTGTAAATTCATGCAAGAAATCTGAAAAATACGTTCATTTTCATTATAGTATTTAAATATTTAGTACAATTTCATTAAAATGTCCATTTTATTTAGAAACGTAGCATGCGGTCGTATTAAGCCCAGATTACCGGAGAATTTCCTTTAAATTTCATGGGATTAAAAATGAAATGGTCTAAGTTTGTGGTAACTTTTAACAAAAGCTTCGAATAAACAGTTGCAAGACATACATTATTTCAGTTATTCAACACAAAAGCGGCTGAAACTTTTGTATTTTATAAAGTAAATTATCAGAACTGCCGGTGTAAAACTATTGGTGGTGTAGCAATAGTATTAAAAAAAAGACAAAGTAGAAGACACATTACTTTTCTTTGTAAGATATAATCTTCTTTTTAGTCATTATAAAAGTTTATTTTAAAAAAGTATTATATTTAGATTTAATTTTCAAAAATAATGAAACACATGCTTTTTTGACGAGATTTGCTATGAATTGAAACAAAATAAACAAAAAGCGCTGAGTTGAGTTGTTGGAAAAGAACTGCAAAGAAAAAAGATAAACCTAATTTGTTTTAGTTAAAAATGTACCATACTGCAATATGGGATATTGATAACGGGTATTGCAGTAATGAACAACGAAAAGTATGGGCCTGCAGCATTCACCAAATGACGATATCTTAAGCTGGAACCTAATGCAATTTTGTAATGGACTACTTCGATTTTAATACAAATGCGAACCGTAGATGCGAACATTTGACTACCTACAAACAAGCCACACGTGTTTTCCACAAAAAGTAGCATACCATACAACTCAACTTAATACTTTCTGGTTTATTATTGTTATTTACAATCTAAACAAAACAAAATTAAAGTTTTTAAGCAACATATATTAAAAAAATATAAGGAAAAGCATTTACATAAAATCTTATTCTATTAATTTACTTTAAAAAAATTGTGTTTTATTAGAATTTTATCAGTGACAACATCATACTTGCACTAGACTGGACAAAAGATTAAGTTATCACTGACTCACAACAACGCAAAGTATATCACTAAATCTGAACAGCCTGTACCATGAGTTTTATTTGTGATCAATTGCCAAATCAAAAAATAGTTTGGTAGCGTAAAGGTTGCTTTATTTCATAAATATTCAAAAGAAATTGTATTCATTGTCAATGTCTTCAAACCAAAAATGCCCTACATCAAAAAATTAATGGAAGATATAGAACTAGCTAGCTTCAATAACTGCTCCGGACCTCCAACATCACAACAGGAAAACTCCAGCAATGAATCTGTTTACGGAGAACTTGTGATACTGGGATATAACGGAAGCCTTCCCCAAGGATCGAGGGGTCGTCGAAGAAACAAATTTGTGTTAAAAAAACGGGAAACTTCCAATGGAGTCAAAGAATACCAGCAGTACTTGGTACAGACCCCGAAGTCGTCAAAGTCCATACTGGATTCCCAGCAGTACTGTATATCGTATACTATGTCCAATGAGGAGTCTGTTATTGTTGAGTACAAAAGGGATGAAAATACGGATATGTTTCAGATAGGTCGTTCGTCGGAGACACCTATTGATTTCGTTGTCATGGATACTACGCCCGGAGAAAGAGGTATAGTAGATACTCTCTTAACCGGTTTTAGGCTGAAGTATACATTGACGCCCGGCAATTTTGTCGCCAATCTGGCAACCCCGTCAAATCCAGTTTTACGGCAACCCTTGGTGATGAAAATTTGGCGAAATTCGCCATATTTACAAACCTTTCCCACTGTTTTTTCGCCAAAAAACCTGAAATCTGAAGTTCGGCAACCGTGCATGCTGTTTTATTTTTTTCTCGACTCGTGACAGTGAAACGTGCACGACTGCACGTAAATCTAAATCTGGTCATTTTGACTTGGCGACAATTTTTTACTTGTCGTCAAACCCGGGCGCTAATGCATACTTCAACCCGGTTTCATGATTACTGAGAGCTAACAGGTTAAGCAAAATTCTGGTTAAACCATAGAAGTAGTGAAATAAATTATGTCTTAGTTGTACATGTGTAATTGCCGATTTCTACATTAATGATATTGGCCTTTAAAAATAAATGGACAATCTTTCTTAATAGTGCATCATTTTATCAATGTATAGAACCACCATAATATAATATGGTTAATAATATATATGTTACGTTGCCAAACTATGAAAATGCTAAAAGGTTGCTACATTACGCTTAATGTTTACAACCCTACATTAAATTTCAAGTAGCGGCTCAGTGGCTGAGAGGTTAAACATGTCCGTCTCGTAAGCCCAAGATCGCGGGTGAGTCGTCACATTTTCTGGATGGGAAAATCTTGGGCACGCATGTCATATGATTATGTGGCATGTAAAAGACCCCTGGAGAGCACATTTAGCTTGGGTTGTCTCCGCCAAATTAAATCTCGGCATAATTTAACATCCACAGAGAGCTCAGATTCATTGTAATCTGCGCGTCAAAATTGGTAGCGAGAGTCGCCTAGATGGTGCCACAACAAAGAAATGTCTCAGTTCTGGGGAATATGCCGAGTCTGCAAAAGGCTTGACTGCCAATGTTGCAACCCCATTAGAGAAAAAAATAATTAAATTTCAAGCTCGCTAAAAGTAGGCGATAGAAGGACCAGCCATTATATCATACCAGTATCTTAAAATATAATCGACTGCATGTAACAGCTACAATATAATGTCCGGCCTCGATTTATGTTATGTCCCAAATGTGGTAGACATTCCACTTCATGCAACTCAGTAGTTATAGCAACCCTTACATTAAATTTGCAAAGTCGCCAATAAAACACAGCTGCTATTATATCGTAGGTGTACCGACTGCAAATGCGCAACCTGAAAAAAAATTCTAATTGATGAAAAGACTTTTCCTTAATTCACATGGGTTTGGTTTGACTAGAGAAAGTTAGCTTAAATCTAAACTGTTGTGATGCTTTTAAAGTATTCTAAAATTTACTTAATTTTTTTCCTTTAAACAGCACAATGTATATGTTTGTAACAAAACTACAACAAAAATGGCTTTCAATATAAGATTTTCTTTTAGTTTCCTTGCACTTGCTCTGATATCACAGTGATAAGTTGCCTAAAACATGAATCTTTTTTTCCCTAATTAGTGATTCACCTTGGCCTTCTCCTCATTCTCCCTTTTTACTGATTAAAATGACAGTCCATTATATTTATCTCAATGCTTTGAATTTATTCAGGGGTCAGTTGTTTTAAACTTTAAACTAGGGATGCACCGAAAACCAAATTTGGCCGAATAACGAATATTCGGGCGAAGACTTAGCTGAATATTCGTCCGAATACCGAATATTTGGCTTACCTAAACCAATTTTTATTTTTTTGTCAGATTTAAGTTAGTCGCACAGACTGCTCCTAAATTTCTTTATCCAATTTCTAACACTGATCTGCACCAGCTAGCAGTGTCGGTAGTGAGCGGTTGTTCTCCGAAGCTGGAAAGATTTGTCAACCAAAACGCAATTGGTAGATTACTTCAACAAAATGCTGAACAGCTCCTTTTCGCACATCATAATTTGCCTCTACTAAATTTTTATTATAATTAATTATATCCATTCCCATTTAATATAACTGATATCTTTTCATTTAATTCGTAAAAATACTTTTTCATGAATAAACATCATGTACATTGAGAAATCAAAACGCTGTAACATTCATTTTTCTGGTGTTTCTTATATTAATCAACAGTATATATTTTCTTTTTTCTTCTATTTATTTTGGGAAAAAATTTGATTCAGAAATTTGAATTTTTTTTAATTTCACTATTCGGCCGAATACCGAATAGTAACCAAATATTCGGTGCATCCCTACTTTAAACTAGTGGTGTGTAATACCGCTTGACTTTCAATTACCACTCAATAAAGCAATACAAATTTAAATATGTGTATTCTACAAGGTAATTTCAATAATTTTAAAACCAAAAATCTGTGTTATATCTTTGCACGTGCATGATTTTCTCAAAAAATATTAATTCTGACGTATGTCAAGTATTCGAAACTCGTGTACCAAATTTGTCTATCTTCTTTTTGGTTTTCAGCAATACCTTTAAAACAAAAAAATTCTAACCTTTGAGTATGCAAAATTTATTATAAAATCTTATGACATCCGACCAGTACTAGACACTTGTGTACCAAATTTGCTGTTGTTGTTACTAATGCCACTTGGGAAACCCAAGCTCTTCCCGCGGAGCGGCCAAAGATTAAGGCAAATGGGTGCTGTTCCTGAAGAAAGATGGCGTGTAGAGACTACATGGCAGGAATCCGTCTTGGCATCGTGCTGACAGATGCTGCCATCTATCGCCACCTCCGCAATTTAGACATGTCCCTGAAGGGGAGGGAAATAGTCTCCAGGGATCTGTACCCGTGGGAAACTGTGCCATGACCTCCCACAGGACTTTCGGACCCACAGATTTAACGAGCACGTACTCCGCATATCCTTGGTGGGTCTTCAGTGGTATCGGGACTCGATCGCGGGACCTACCGACTCCGAGAACGAGGCCTTAACCACTAGGCTATCCACGGCCCAAATTTAAAGTCGAATCTTCGACCTCCATTGCAATACTTTCATTGCCTTATAAATTTCATACTTGGTAATTGAAGTAAAAATCTAACTTGAGCTTCCAATGCATACAGCTGCCAAATTATTCGCAACCCCCATCTAAAGAAATGTCTCCTCAAATTCCAGGTCCAGACGGGAAGCCCACTGAAAGCACCATATCTCGGTTCGCCTGTCGGCTACTAGTCGAACGAGAAAACAACCACACCGTTCGAGTCTACGCGGCAGGTTTCGACTCGATCAGGAACATTTTCCTCGGTGAGAAAGCGACGAAATGGCGGCAGAGCGACGAAATCGACGGACTGACCACAAACGGAGTCCTGATCATGAGGCCAAAGAGCGACTTTTTCAAGGATGTCAGCTCGACCCCTGCCAGGCACCGTAATATTCTAGGGGTCTGGAGGGAGGTCTCGGTCAACGGTGGCGTGTTTGCGCTACGGGAGAGCAGATCGGCGCAACAGAGAGGGGTAGTTTTTTTTATGTATAATTAAATTATTATAGTTGTCTCTTTTTTATGTATAGCCGAATGATGTATAGTTGTCTTTTATGTATAGTTGAAATGAGAAATTGAAGGTAATAAGAAAACAGTTCAATTTAACCAAGTTTGATGAATTTTTTTACTTTAAATTACTGAATGCTAGAAATAAAAGAAATAATAATTATATTTGATACTTTTCCATTTTGTGGGCGGAAGCGATAAAGTTAGCAAAAATGTACAACCACCACCTAGCAGAATATTTCCAATAGGAACCTTTAGTTCTGTAATTTGTCATCCTCTAACTGTGTTTAGTTGACAGAAGTGTTTAGTTAGTTGAAGTGTTTAGTGTAGTTGACAGTTGTGTTTAGTTGAAAATTAGTTGACAAAGATTCCATTTGGCAGTATTTACGCCCACTGTACTGTAGCGGATACTTGTGGAACGCGAAGACAATCACACCGTTTGTGTCTACACGGCTGGTTTCGACTCCATAAGGAACATTTTCCTCAGTGAGTAAGCAACGAAATGGCGGCAGAATGACATAATTGACGGACTGACCACAAACGGAGTCCTGATCATGAGGCCAAACAGCAACTTCTTCAAGGATGTCAGCTCAACGCCCGCCAGGCACCGTAATATTCTCGGGGTGTGGAGGGAGGTTTCGGTCAATGGTGATGTGTATGCTCTTAAGGAGAGCAGATAGGCACCACAGAGAGGGGTGGTTGTCTTTTTCTATACAGTCGAAACTCAAAACGAGTTAGAAAATAGTTCAATTTAACCACATTTAATGTTTACTTTTAGACGAATTTTTACTTTTAATTAGTGGATGCTAAGAAATAATTACTAAACATTTTTGGTACTTTTCTATTTTGGGGATGCAAGCGACAAAATTGCCAAACTTGTACTAACAGAGTATTTCTAATTGTAAACTTCAAGTGTTTTGTCAAAAATTCTGTTTGTTGCCAAAGATTCTGTTTGGTGAGACCTGCATAATAGAAAAGTAACATTTTTTAAACTAATACTTAGAAATTATAATTCTTACAAAAAGGCACAGTAGTTAAGAATTGTGTATGAAATTGCAAATGAGAAACAGGCAGAAAATACAATTACAATTTTGTTGGCCTCTAAACGGTTTAGTTTAACTTAACATTATTTAGTTATATCAATATAAATATCTATCAACTGAAAATAGCATACTAGTACACACAACATTTAAGTACAATTCTTTTTTATTTATTGGCTTCTTATGTAGTTTATTCAAAGTTAATAAAACTTATGTAAAACAGACTAATATTAATAAACAAAAGTGTTTTACACTGTCTACATTTCAGAACAACCTTCAACTTTCCGTCAATTCACAAAACATCGTCAACTAAAACCCATGTCAAACCTTAATTTATAAAATCACATACTTACAGATGAAAACAAACTAATATTTATTAACAGAAGCATTGTACTGTCTACATTTCAGAAGAACCTTCAACTTTCCGTCAATTCACAAAACATCGTCAACTAAAACCCATGTCAAACCTAATTTATAAAATCACATTCTTACAGGTGAAAACAAACTAATATTTATTAACAGAAGCATTGTACTGTCTACATTTCACAACAACCTTCAACTTTCCGTCAATTCATAAAACATTGTGAACTAAAACCCATGTCAAACCCTAATTTAAAAAAACACATTCTTACAGATGAAAACAAACTAATATTTATTAACAGAAGCATTGTACTGTCTACATTTCAGAACAACATTCAACTTTCCGTCAATTCTCAAAACATCGTTAACTAAAACCCATGTCAAGCCCTAATTTATAAAATCACATTCTTACAGATGAAAACAAACTAATATTTATTAACAGAAGCATTGTACTGTCTACATTTCACAACAACCTTCAACTTTCTGTCAATTCTCAAAACATCGTCAACTAAAAACCATGTTAACCCTAATTTAAAAAATCATTCTTACAGGTGAAACAGAAGTTCGTTAGTTATCCTAAAATTGTGAAACTCTTGTAATTCCATAAAATCCTACAACTCTGGTGACCCTATAAACACACAAGTCTGTCGATCTTAGAGGGCTGGGGAGCCTAGTCGGTTAGGCATTCGCCTAGCATGTGAAAGGTCCCAGGTTCGGGTCCGGGCATCGCCAAAAAAACTGCCGACCTATAAACGGCCCGTGCAGCCAAAAATGTCCGACGAATAATACCCCGTGTAGAAGGAGTGCACGTTAAATATCCTCCAAAGTCCTAACACTGCGTACGATGTCGCCCTTAACGGTTGCGTTGGGTGCCTACTCAGGTGTCGGCTCGTCACTTGACTGTGGCTCTAAAATACGACGCCCGTCGCCAATAGCCCTCGTGTAGCTCTAGTGCGACGATAATTCAGACTAAACTAAAACTGTCGATCTTAAAATCGTCTATTTGGGCACCGTAGACTCCAAAAATGGTGGAGAAATATTTAAAAAAGTTTTTTTTTCATAATTATAAAAATTTCTCCTAGGTAATGTGCATTTGCTCCTAGTTTTTTTTTAAGTTAGTCGCACAAATTGCTTCGAAATTTCTTTATCCAATTTTGAACATTGACCGCAACAAACACTAATTCATGAAATCACTCATTCTTTGCAGGTGAAACATGAAGATGACGACAACTCCCTCATCGACGGGACCCTAATCGACCTCTGCGGAGCGACCCTCCTCTGGCGTTCCGCGGAAGGCCTCAGCAAATCCCCGACAAAGAAGATCCTCGAAGAAAAAATCGACGACCTCAACGCAGGCCGACCCCAATGCCCAGTCAGCCTCAACACTCTGGTCATCCCGCGTCGATCGACCTTATCGGTCAACGACAAGCAACCCTATGTGTACCTCAATTGTGGACATGTACAGGGTTTGCACGAGTGGGGCCAAGACAGGGAGTCCAATGTCCGTACCTGTCCCATGTGCCTTAAGGTTGGACCCGTTGTTAAGTTGATGATCGGGATCGAACCTTCTTTTTATGTTGATGTGGGTCCGCCGAATTTCGCGTTTAACCCGTGCGGGCATATGGCGACGGAGAATACGGTTAAGTATTGGGCGAGTGTTCCTATCCCACACGGGACGTGCGGGTTCCATACCATCTGCCCGTTTTGTGCAACGCCGTTAACTAAGTGCCTGGGGTACGTTAAATTGATATTTCAGGATTATGTTGACTGAAAATACGTTGGAAGTTTATTTATTTGGAATTGTATTACCGTATATACTCGTGTATAAGCCGAGAAATTTTGGACAAATTTAGTGCCGTAAAAATCGGGGTCTACTTATACATGAGACATCATATTTCCGAAAAAAAAACCTCCACAATCCCTAAACTAAAACTAAATTTCAATCAAACTTCAGGTTTAAATACTATCTATTAAAAATAAAGACAGAAAAGCAGTTAAATTTTGAAGATGAAATAAGATTAGTATCTATTCACGGTATCCACCATAATGATGCTTAATTGTTAGTTCTCGGTGTGATGCATATTTTGCACGTGTAGCTCTGGCACAGGGCAGTTCAGTCAACCAGTCTTTAAAGTGTAAAGAAAACAACATCGGTCCGTGACCTTGGCATCGTGGTCTTCATGGAACATATAGTTTCAACTAAGCTTCTCCATTCATGGTCAGCCTTGACCAGGGTTCTAAATTACGAGGCGTTATTGGCTGTGTTAAAGCTCCTGAAGGAGGCTAGAAATAGGCAGCCGGAAACGATTACCTTACCTTACCTTACCTATCATGGTCAGCAATGTCAAGGACACTCGGAGACGAAACCTGTTTTATTTTCATTGGGGTTGAAATTTAGCTTGCAAAATAAAGAAAAATTACGGTCCGTCATTAACCGGTTTCTTCTTATTTTCTTCAGAAGACCCTGACCTTATTTCCTACCTCGACTAATACACGCGTTACCGATTTTGGAAGGATATTTGGTTTAAAAATGGGGGGTCGACTTATACACGGAGTCGGGTTATGCACGAATATATACGGTAATCAAGATGTGAATGATTTATTTTTTGATAAGCCAGTTTTGGTTGTGTTCATTTTCTATTTCCAATTTTTTTTTATTGAATAAGTAATATATTTTTAAAAATCAACCTAGCTATCAAGTGCAACAAATTAAATTATTTATTTTCAAGACATAAGAAAAATCACAGAAGAGACACAGAAATCTCTGATAATCGCCGATACGTATAATTAAGATTTTTGTGTCGAGATGAAATATTGTAGTTACTTGAAAATATATTTTTTATTGTTATTCATCATTGCAGTCAAACCTTATTATGTAAACTCGCTTTTGCTTAAAATATGAATTGAAAGAATTTTTGAACTAAGACTGAAAAAATTAACAAAAATCACTTCTCAAGAATCATAGTTTTCAATTGGCTTGTTTCACATGACGTAGCTCCTGCCAGCTTTCATTCTTGTTTTTCTTTTGATAACTCTTAATTAAATTTAAGCCGAACGCTGAACTCTAACGAAAATATTTGTGAAGAGCGGCATAAAAAGTAACCGAGTTAAACAGTTACTTTCTGAAAAATCTAAACACGTTACCTGAAAAAAGTAATGTGTTACTCCAATCCTTGTGAAATTTTATTGATGGTTAACAGGAACTATTTAAGCATTCCATTCAATTTCACATCAATAAGGTTCGATTGTAATATAAATTATATTCATAACATATATTATAACTTAACCCCCTCAAAATAAATCTTATATTTTTAACCCCACTTAAACTTAATAACTTAAATTATCTTTTTCATAGTACTTTAACATCCCAACCATACCCTGTCTGCGACAAACAGTCGCCTAGATCAATCGTTCCCACAGAAACTGTTTAGTCATCACATTTTTAAGTTGATCTTTCAAACTTTCTCATGACTATGATTGGTCAGTGAAGCAGAGCTCGAGATTTTTCACCATTTTTGTGAGCATTCAATCACACTCTCTCTTCGACTGCAGACGTAAAATCAAGCTTCTCCTGATGAATAACTCTTAAATAAAAGATCTTTAATTTCTCCGAAGTTTCCCTGTCGACTTATTTTACATTCATATTCTGTTTAACACATTTCAACCACACCTTTACTTATTGAAAATAGTAATAAAGCTGCTAATGAACATATGGCAACATATGTTCATTAGCAAACATAGTTAAACAATATGTCAAGACAACTTTTCAAAGTAAGTTAGAGCTTGTTGCAAGAAGCACATTTAGAACCACGAGTTTCTGGCCTTAGCAATTGCTTATGCACTTTTTTTTTAAATATTAATCAAGCATAAATTAGGTATGCTACTCAATAATTTCATCGAAAAAATATGTCACTTATTTCTTTTATCTTTCACCATATTGTGTCCTATACAAGAAAACACTTGTATGCTAAGAAACGTAGCTTTTCAGTAGAATGATTAAAATCGAATTTACATTATTATTTCATAAGTCTCTCCACAGATTTTGAAAAATTTTACCCGTCAATTTCAAACGTTTATCAATAGATCTATATTTGTTAGTAAGGTCACCTTTTCCCGTATACATACAACACAATTTTATTTAATAGGGTACTTGACAGTATCGCTAAAATACCTTCCAATATTAAATTAATTATTGTTTGAACCCAAATATAATAAACGTATATATTTTTTTGCAAAATAAATCTTTAAATAATTAATAAAAAATCATTTTCAAATGGCTTATTTTCATCTGTACGTCATGTGATCACAAACACGTCGATTTGGCTGATGTCACTAGTATGTATAAACAAACCGGTGTGTTTTTTTGTTTTTTAATTAAACTGGTTTTAATCTAACTTATTATTAAAATAAGAATTATATAGATAATGGGTGGAGGTTTTTACAGAAGCGGATAGTTCAAATTTGCTTAAAGTAGATTCCAAAATGGTGTTTCAAAGTTTGTTTATAGTTACTAGTGACATCATAGATACCACGTGACAGCCACAGAGCGTTTTCGGAAGTGATTTTTCGTCCGAATTTTAAAATTCATTTTTTTCCCTTTTTATGGGGTATTTGAAAAAAAGAAAAAATATGGGTCTAATATTTTTGGCATAAGAATATTTTAAGCCAATAAAAATTTTTTAGTCAAGTACCCTATTGTAGCATGGCTAAACATTGAATACAGTTTTTCATTGTACTTTAAAGGTCAATTGCAATCGCTTAATTAACTTATTATATGATTAAGAAAAATAGGTTGTAGAAATAAGTTGATAGATGCAGACTAATAAGGTTTTAATCACTAAAAGTTAATTGCAATAGTAAATTTTACATATTTTCTATGTATTTTCAGAAAATGTGCTTTGTTAATAAAAAAAAATCATTTGTGAAATCATTGTTATGTTTTTTTTCTTTTAAAAACAAGTTACGGTCTGTTTTTATTTTTTTCAGAAACTTTTCCTTTTAAGGGGAGTAGGATGGGTTTTGGGTCAAAAATGTCGATTTTCTGTTTTTATTTTTAATCTGCATATCTATAACTTTAATTCAAGACCAATATTTTAAATATCTGTTTAGAGATTTCTTTTTATAAGCAATTTTCAGAAACTATATATCAGTTCTTACCTATACCTTAATTTTCTTTTGCGTTTCCTGAAATATAAGGTTTTTCAACACTTAGGAACTATAAAAGATATCAACATATTTTGTTTTATTATTTCTTTCCCATTAATAGCTCTTTGATTTAAACTGAGGAATTTTAAATATCTCTTCTAACAAAAGTTATACAACTTTAAATCTGATTTTTTTTTTAAATATATATATTTTTTAAAAAATCACTGTAAAATATCCTCAGTTTAAATCAAAGAGCTAGATGTAAGGAACAAACTATAAAAAAAAATCATAATGATATCTCATATAGTTCATGAGCAGGGATGCCAGTCTTCCGCTTTTTAGCGGAATTCCGATTTTTTGTTTTTATTCTCACCTAACAATTTCCGCTTTTCCAAAATTTTCCGTTTTTTTTTATTTTCTCGAAAAAAATCGGTTTTATATATTTTTTTTTGGTTCTAAAAACATACTGCTTTTGTCCCCTAAACTCATCGGGCGTTGATCGCATTCCTGCGTCATTTTCCCTTTTTTCAATTAGCGTAGCCATCGTCAGCTACTGTACAGATGGTCGAAACCAGGGTTCGACGTAAACGGTATCGCATCGCAATTTTGCGATGCAAATTCACTGAAACAGCGACACTAATAGTCAAGCGATTCTTCAAATCACGACCAGCCAGTGCAATCTCCCATTAGGAGTCCAATATAATGCTTCCTGATTTACTTATTTTGCTGCCTAGTAATTTTTCACGAAATCTACCGAAGACGTCACATTGCATCATAATGATTGACAGTTCTCGGGCTCTGCGTGATCGAAAGAGTATATCGTTACTTTTGTAGCTCGGGTTGAGGCCAAGTCGGACAACCAGAATATTTTTTTTGATCAAGTGTCTGACAACGTCCGTTTGTCGTGATCTCAAGAATAGCGGGAATGTTAAAATACTTTTTGTTTAGGTTTGAACCTTTTCTTTTTTACTTCGGCCTATACTGGGGTTTCTGATTTTAGACAGTTTTTAGATTTTTTTTAAAAAAAAGTGTCGGCTTTCAGGGGTTAAACTTTTCAAGGGGTACCCCAGAATTTCGGATTTTTTTTTTAATATTCTTCTCCGGAACTCCGGGGTATATTTTAGAGTAAAAAATTGTTTAAACGTTTAAAAAAAATAATAAGTTTGTGCCTTTTAAATCACTATCACTAGCATCCAAAATTTCAATTGATTGCTTTAAATTATGACGCCCGTCGCCAATAGCCCGGCCCGCGTGTAGCTCTAGTGCTACGATATTTCAACTCCACCTTTCTCGGTCCATATCAATGAAAACTAAACTTAAATTTCAATGAAAAACAAGCTGAAATAATAAATTTATGCAATAAAGAGGAAAAATTTAATTAAAATTTGAAGATTAATTAAGATTCGATTACACTTTGATCTCTTCAAATATCGGCTAACCCAACTTCCAGTGCAATCCAACAATGCTGATTCACTTATATTGCTGCCTAGTAATTTCCAAGAAATCCACCGATGACGTCGCACACCTCGTAATGATTGACAGTTTTGCATTATCGGGAGAGTGTCTTATCACCAGGCGCGCAGCCAGGGAGGGGGCTCGAGCCCCTCCCCTGACTATGACAAAATGCCCGTTCGTCCAAATTCATTTGCCCAAATTTGTGTAATTTTAAAAACTGACATCTTCAAAAATGTATTTTAATGCAAAAAAAAAGCCAATTTGCACAATATTCTTGAAAAACGGAACCAAAAACGTTGCTCATAATCACTTTCCAAAATAAATTATTTGATATACGGATTGCCATGCAAACGACTGGCTAAACGGACGACAGCTTTAAAAGTTGTTTTAGCCTGTTTCTAGGGTTCTACAACTGAAGTCTCTAGAACTTATTCAGGCTGTAGAACTAGTGAAAGATTTTAAACGTGTGTTTTAGACATATGCGAAAAGGCATTAGAACACTTTTCATATATCTTTAAAAAGGCAGAAGCCCTTAGTTTAAAACACGATTTTGAAATGAATGTTCACCGAATGGCCAAACGGCAAAAATTTAGGGAACCAGAAAAAACCTAGAAGAACCCTAGAAACTGCCGAATCATATTTCAGAATATCTTTATTTTTTTCCGTACATTGGCCAAATAATAAGGTTTGAAGGTATAGTATGGCTACTTCATCAAAATTTCAGTAGTTACTTCCATATTACTGTAATAAGGCTACTTTTGATGATATAAAAGGGGCTGTGAAATTTTATTCGAGTGATTTGAGCAGCGATTAATTATTATGAGTGAAGTTGATCTTTGGAAAAAAAGTGGGAAAGAAATGACGAATCTCAAAAGTCAACATCAGCGATTGAAACTGAGTGTTTCTGGTATCATATCCATTCCTATTTTGAAGCCCACAAAATAAATCAATTTCAGGCAAACAATATGTATTTATTTTGAATCATTAGTTATCGTTAAATAATAATGAAAATAAAAAGAAGAAACTGTTTATCTTTTATAAATTATTTAATTTGAAACTTGAAACATGCTTTTGAATTTAAATGTACCTTTTTGGTCGAGGGTTTGTTTTTAACAATTAACGGAAATGGAAACGTGTAAAAAAATAGTAATTTTCCTTTGACCTTTATCCCATAGCTTTTGGAATTCATTCGATTTTTAGGTAGATGAAAGAATTTTTAACCTGACTTAGACATATTTTTAAAGAATCGCTGTTAAAAATTTCATAATCGTATACGTCAAAACACGACATAGATATCAGAGAATTGTTTTAAAACATTTCACTCCTTTTCACCCCCTTTCACAAATCTGAATTTTTTTGTTGTGATAATTTTCCCTGGGATTCTAATTCCAGTGTAAGAAAATTTTGGGTGCCATTTTTAGAATTCCAGTAATTTTAGTTTCATTTGGAATTTTTATCAGCCACTCACTGTCTTAAGTGTTTTTCCCAGCAGTCTAGTTTGTAAAACATGATTGTAAATTTAGTATATTTACATGTATTTCAAAAATAGCATTTTGGAAGATAAACATTTCAAAAATGTCCCGGACCCCACACAAAGAATTCTGTAAAAGTGCCCTTCTGAAGTTCAGCCCCCTCCTTGAAAAAATCCTGGCTGCGCGCCTGCTTATCACTGTAGCTCCGGTTCAGGTTAAGTTGGATCAACCAGAATATTTGTTCGATTGGTTCTAATCAAGGGTTCGTGAGTCGTGATCTTGTGATGGAAAGAAAAATTTGAATGAAAAAGAAAATTATGTTTGAAGCTTTTATTGGACTTTTTTTTCTATGCTGGGGTTTCGGATTTTATACAGGTTTTAATTTCAACAAAAAGAATTGAGGGACGGCTTATAACGCTTTATATATTCCGATTCTATGATTTTAGCAATTTATATTTCTTGAATTTTTCTGGAAAAGTACTTGGATTTACCGGCAAGTACCGTTTTCTCAGATCTGAATACAAACTAAACTTCAAAGCTCATATTCTTATTTTCATCTATTCGTCACTTAGCACGTCCTTCCACTAAGCTCTTCAATCGTAAACACACATTCTTCCAAATAAAAGAACGAATAGAAACCAAAACAATCGTTATCAAAGATCTAACAGTGGCCTCATTTTCTTAAGTTTTTTGGTCTATCCAGTAAAATTTATAGGTCGATGAAATCGCTGGAAGAATTGGAGCCAAGTAAAAGCGCCAATATAGAAAAGAAGCAAAATAGTTTGGGCTCCAGGTGTTGGCAACAGCCGCGTTCTCTTAACATTGAGTAGTACATCTATTATTATACACCGTTGTTAAAATGACTTGCAAATTCTATTTTTATTCAATACTAGCAAATGAATACCCGTTCTTCGCACGGATTAAAAAAAATATGAAATCCATCCAAGTATGTGTACCATATAACCTCTTACAGGATCATAAGCTTATGTTATTGTTCCCACTCGTTATACAGTATAAAATACCGTTTCATTGCCTTAAAATTCTAAAATGAAAAATATACGCTATAAAATGCACTCAAATGTCATCACAATTTCCTCATAAATACATAAAACCTTTTAGGTCATTTGGCGCGTTTTGGGAAATAATTTGGCGAAAACAGAAAGACACAGAAGTTATGGTAACAATATCACAGGTTTATTCATAACCAAAATACAGTTACAGTTCTCGATAATACAGAAAAGGGGGTTTTAAACGTCAAGAGCAGTATGAAATAAACAGTTCAGTAGACAGTATAGCACATAACTTGTATAGTTAAGGCAGGGATATCAGTTGTCTCATTTTTAAAAAATATTTTTAATATATTTAACTTTACAAATGCCAGTTTTCTTAAGATCTTAATTTTTTAATCAGTATTTAAGATAATTAGGGCTGTACTGATTTAAAATTTGAATAAAAATATTTATCAGATAAACAGCTTTTATATATATATATATATATATATATATATATATATATATATATATATATATATATATATATATATATATATATATATATATATATATATATATATATATATAATATATATATATATATATATATAAAATACTTAAATAAAGATAATGCATCAAGAGGGATTTAATGGATAATTTTTTTTCCACAATTTTCTTTTTAGCTCATATACATTTTTTGCTCATACACCATTTTTGTTTTGGTCCCATGTAGTTTCTCACATTGTGTAAAAATAAGAAATTTTAAGAAAACTAAATCTAAGCCTAATTAGGTTCGTAAATTCCTTCTAACTTGGTTATGATGTTATCTATTAAGATGGCTGCTTTCAAAGTACAATTTTGAAATTAAGTTGCTGTAGTTATTCCTTCTGTCAGTGTATATTTAATTTGTAATGGTGTAAACCTGACAAGAATATCCAAAACTTTTCAATTGAACCTTCTAATCTAAGGTCATGAGCATTTTAAAAGCTGTCACTAATCGAGATTAGTAGTAGAAGAACAAGTTAGAAGTACCGGCTTTCAAATAAAAATACTAATAAAAAAACTTAAATTTTTTTTATTTCAAAGCTATACTTACTCTAAAAACAGCCTTCAAAAATCGGACATCTAATTTATGATAAAAGAAGGGATAGTTTCTTGCAAGGCACAGATTTTCGAAATACAAGCAACATTTTAGAGAATTTAAAATACTTTTTCTTTTAAAAATGACAGCAAAATAATTTGTATACATAAAATTTTCATCGCTAAAAATATACAATTCGTTTTTTTAAAAAAATATTTTAAAATAAATGTAATTCAAAGTAATACATTAGAACATTTGGTTATCACAGACAAATAATAAAGAACAAAAACAAATTGTTATATAAGCCAATAATTTGCAAAATCTTTTTACTGTGCAGTAAAAAACACCAACTGTATCACAATAAGGGTCACTAAATTTGTTAGATAATAAACACAAAGTATTCCATAAAAGCTAAACTAATAACAAAATCTTCTATGTGTTAGTTCTTAAACTACACTGCTCACAACAATTAGGGGAACGCCAACTGTAATCTAACTGTAATCTAACGCCAACTGTAACTGTATTGAAAAAATTATAGTTATAATTTATTCAAAAGTTATGATTCCATTATTTTCACCCTTAAATTTTAGTTAAAAAATTAAGATTTTTTCCCCTATTTTTTACCATTTCATTCTGGATGCACAATGAATCTGTTTCACAAATTTTAGACTCTTTCACCCCCAATGATTCCATTTGGCATCATCAGCTTCAGATTTCTTTTCTTACTAAGTTGAGCTCGCACTTATTTATCGTTAGATGGAAGAATCTTGTCTTTTGAAGAATTAAATAATGTTTGTTTTAATTAAATGAAAATATGAAAAACATGGTAAAATACAATTCACCCCCAAAAAATTTCATGCAATAAATGCACCCTAAATTCTTCACGCTTACATTTTTAGATGTTTATAAATTGATTTTACAAGTTAAGTATTGAAAAAATTATAGTTATAATTTATTCAAAAGTTATGATTCCATTATTTTCACCCTTAAATTTAAGTTAAAAAATTAAGATTTTTTTCCCTATTTTTTACCATTTCATTCTGGATGCATAATGAATCTGTTTCACAAATTTTAGATTTTTATAATATAAAAAAAAAGAAGTTGGAACCGAAAGGGTAAACAAAAGTACTCAAAGTGTTCCCCTAATTGTTTTTAGCAATGTATTAACTTTATGGATAAGTTAAATCTTAAAAAGAAATTTTATTTCCAGTAGAACAAGTATTTAAAGCAAGCACTAAAAATATGAATAAGGAGTTCACATTTTCTTTCAGTTCAAATTCGCAAATCTATTCCTGATATTAGCTTTATTATATAACCATTATGATTGATAGGATACTATAAAAAAAACCCATAAAAATCAGAGAATTAAAAAAAAGTTAATTTATTGCAATGAATTAAAATTCAAGTCTCACAGTTTAAAAAAATATTACGCTAATTTTTCAACCGATTACGAGTTACAGGTGGTGGTGATTACATATAATATTTAAAAAGTTCTGGATATTCTAAAAACACGTTTTTAGGTTTTTCTTAAATTATACTCTTTCATATGCAATTTATTATATGCATAAAAAAATACAGGGGCAAAAAAAAGCAAAAAGTATATTTTTCCAACAAAACTAGTTATTGAATTTGTTTGAGAGCTTCTAATGTAAAAAAAATATTAAACCATTTCACAAATACCACAAAAAAGGAATGTGATAAAAGGTTTTAGGTAGCATTTTAAAATATAAGAACAAATTAATCTATTTTAAAATAGTTATATATCGATACATTCAATGTATAAAAGTATTTATTTTTTACACAATTCATTAAAATTTATTGAACGTGTAACAAATTTTAATATAAAATAAAGTACCTAATTCAATGAAAGTGGGACTAATTTTGGAACAAGTTTTGTACCGGAGAAAAAAAATTGACTAGAAATCCAAATTGTTTTCAAAAGATTTCACAAAAAATAATAATAAGCTAAAGACTTTTGTAAAAAAAATGAGCTTAGTGAACTAAAACCATAGATATCATAGTTAAAGTATTAGATTGGCAGATCACGTGACTTCCAATGCAAACGACAGGACGCGCATGGAGGCCAAAATGGCCAGTGTTGCTGCCACTTTAAGGAGAAAAATACTACGAAAAAATACCATTTAATTCTAAAATTACAACAAAAAAATATTAGAAAAGGATTTAAAATCACTAAAAAGATTCCAAAATGCAACTAGTATTTTTATGATATTTTTTTGAAATTTTAGAATTAAATGGTATTTTTTCGTAGTATTTTTCTCCATTAAGTGGCAGCAACACTGGCCATTTTGCCCTCTTATTTGGCCTCCATGCGCGTCCCGTTGTTAGCATTGGAGTTCACGTGATCTGCCAATATAATACTTTAACTATGATATCTATGATTAAAACTAGTTTTAGTAGGTAACTATTGTGACAAATTTCCTTACCTCTACTAAATTAACAGTAATCTTGCTCAGTAGTTAGTGATACAGAAACTCTTGACTACCAACAGTTTAATTATGGAATTTAACACATACAAGATGACTAATAGTCAGTATATAAAAGTATAGCAGAGGAACTATATGCAACAGAGCATAATACTAAATAAACATATGAAAGAAAATATTTATAAAATTAATCGATAAACATACGAAAGAATATATTCATAAAATTAATCAATAAACATGGGAAAAAAATAACTTTGAAAACATAACAAAACTACACAGAATACTATAGGGTAGAAAAATAATAGCTAAAATAAAATGTCAAAACATATGTGGAATATTTCATTTTAAAGAACAATAAATCTGAAGAGTACAGGGGAAGAACCGCTTGATTTATTAAGAGTCGTCCCGTAATTGTGTCTGCTTGGCGGACAATGGCGGCAGGAAACCGGTTTCTCTCTTTCTTCTTCGCTTGGTCCAAGTGTCGGAATCGTGCATCGCATGAATCTCGGTAGGTAGAAAAGTCGTGGAGAAGATTGCACAAGAAAGTGAGAAACTGGTTTCTTTACATCAGTTTAGGCGATAACTCGCTATTATCGCCAAAGATGCCTGATGAGGAAAGTTTTCTATGAAATTAAACGGTTTTTCCCCTGTACTCTTCATATAAGTTTAATGTAATTAAGGGGAAATGAATTTCCAAAAACGAAACTAAGTTCCCCAATGTTAATGATGGAGAAATTGGATATAGTTTTTCATGGCTAGCATCCACAATTTTTCACCTATTGTTTCAGAACTTTTTGGTACGATTAGGTATTGATGAGCCCCGCGTTTATGTGTAGCAAAATCCTTGATAGTTTGGAAAATTATTGTAATTAGGGATGCACTGAATACCAAATACCGAATATTCGGCCAAAGATCCAGCCAGGTGGATCCGGTGTAGAATTAAAATCAGAAAAAATAAAACCATGGCTTACAATATTATTATACAATTAAAATTATTTTTTAAAAATCTTTTAGTGAAAAAATTGCAATTGTGATATATATAGTACCGTATGTACTCGTGTATAACCCGACCTCCCATTTTTAAACCAAATATCCTTCCAAAATCGGTAATCCGTGTATAAGTCGAGGTAAGAAATAAGGCTCATTGTAACTGTTAACTTTAAGAGACATGTTTATTTAATATAACTTGAGTAAAGCTTGATTTAACATTATAAATAACAAACTTAGGAATTTGAGTCTATTATAAAAGAAAACAAGTCCTGTTTGGGAATTTCTCGATGTTTTATAAGATGATAACTTGAAGAAATTTGGAAATTTTTAAATTTCACTATTCGGCTGACTATTCGGCCGAATAGTTAAGCTATTCGGCCAAACCGAATATTCGGCTAAAGTGGCCGAATATACTGAATAGTAACCGAATATTCGGTGCATCCCTAATTGTAATCCACTGTAAATCATTTTTTGCTTATCAGCTTATAAAAAAATTATAATTTTTGGCGGCTTTTAATACCCAAGTATACCAGCAAGTGTAGAAAAAATAGGTTAAAAACATGGTGGAAGCTAGTTATGAAAAACTATCCAAGTTCTCCATAGGTTAACAATGGGGACGTTAGTTTTGTTTTAGGAAATTTATTTCCCCTTAAAAGGTTTTAAACTGGGGAGAGTAAAATGTTGTCAGAAACATCCATAGAGGTAGGAAGGAGGTGTAGAGAGGTCCACCAGTTAAGAGAAATTGAAGCAGGGCTGTCGGGTTTTTCGAGCTACTGCACATAACATACTGACACCGAGGTATCCCAAGATGCACCGCTCTAGCCTGTTTCATTTGTGCGCTACTGCGCATATACAAGGACCTCTCTATTCTCTTTCCTACCTCTATGGAAACATCGATGATAAATGATTGAGAAATAAATAATGATGCAAAGCGGAATGTTTGATTATACAAAACTCAATCCAAGTTCCATTACTTCAAAATTTTAGCAAAATTTAGGGTCTTTAAGGGGGGCCCCCCTAAAATATTTTTCTAATTTAAGGGCTTTTTTTTTAAGACATGGAAAATAATTGCAATTTAGTGTGGTCATAGAAAATTATTTCTATTTAGCTTTAACTTTAAAAAAAGTGTCCCCCTTCTACATTAACTAAATAACTGATAATGTATCAGTTAGTTTTCTTAAAGAATATAGTTGTAAAACTTAAAAGAAAATGTGAAGGAATGTTTATAATACTGCAAAAAAAAAAATTCTGAAGTATAATAAAGCTAAGTTAGCTTCAAATAAAATCTCAATTTAAGTTTAATTTTTTTTTTTTAATTTTTTACTTAATTTCTAATAGTGATAAACAGATTTGCATTTATGAATACTACTTTATTTTAGTAATATATTTTAAAGAATTCAATTAGCAAGAGTAATTATTGTTTCAGAAAGATTTATTGAAAATTATTTGAAACATTTTAATATTATGCAGTTAAGATATGCAATGGAATATTAACTTTTTACAATTTTATACACATGATATTTTACATATGTTTGTAATGTATTTTACGTAGATTATATTCTTATAAAACTATTTATGTCAACGATTTCGCCAAGGAACTTATACATACATTAGGCAGGAATGTAAAAAGAATAATAAACAAGGAAATAAATAATAGAAGAGAAATGACTAACTGTACATCTAGTAATGCAAAAAATTCTTTAGAAAACATTTAAATTCCTTATTCTTAAGAGGGATTGTCAGTCCCATAGAGCTAATGCATTAGTTTTCTAATCATAACTTCCTCACAAGTATTGCTTTGCCATGTTAGCCCTTTTGTCCCAGGTTTGAGAATGAACATAACATCGAAATGAAATAAATTTTGAAACGAAACTGTTATCTAGTTATTAAATTATATATTTTTGAAGTTTTAAAATGCCACAAATTACAGCAGATGGCGACACTATTTTAAAACTTTATCAATTAATAATTAAATAACCGGATGTTATTTTCTTTTCAATTTTGTTTTAAATTGATGTTATGATGATTCCCATACCTGGTGAAAATGGGATAACATGGCAAAGCAATTCTTTTGCAAAAATTATGATTTAAAAACTAATGCATTAGCTCTATGGGACTGACAGTCCCTCTTAATGGTCCCACTTACTATCGGTCTCCCTTCTTAATATCTCTAATTTTAAAAAAATCGACATGTTTTTCAGAACATATCATTCCATAAAAAAATACATACTGTATTTTATTTTATTTTAGCAAAGTCTCATGGGATCGGTCTTTATACATAATTTGAAAGCATATAATTTCCTGGGAAAATGTGATAAGGCTTCAGTAAACTAAAACATTGGTTATATTGCAGTTTAAACGAGTAGGCGTTTTCTCGAAAATCATCCAAGAAATCCGGATTAAAAAATAATGCACAGTTCCATGTAACTTTTTTCAGAAAAAATCTGCTTTTAACTATGATTAGTTACTAGGAAATTATTTGAAAATATACTTTTTCCTTATATAAAACTCTAAAAAAGTCTTACATTTAAAATCAATTGAAAACTGCTTACAGTAAGGTGTTAACAAAATATCCCAATGACATAAATATTACTGTCATGAGTAATATGTACATTCTTAAAAAATACAAGTTGAACATCATTAAATAAAAAAAATCCCTTTATACTCTTCCATAAAGGATATCAAATTTAAAACACCCCCATTTTATGTTTAATTATTAATAAATGAAGTGAACAAGTATCCTTGACTTTATAACAATAATTCAAATATTAATCCAAAAAATTTAGTAAATATTATTTCCTTATTATAGCAAAACACAAATCCTTAAAAAATGCAAAATCTGTCTCAAAAGTTCCGGTTAAAAAAAAGGAGATTGCAAAACTGTTAGTTTGTTACACAAAAATATAAACATTGGTGCAATAACTATAGTCTAAACAAACAACACGATCACGCAGAAACATGTATAAGTGTTTCCTCTGTGACTGTATACCTAAATAATAACTAAAATACGGTATAACAATTATCCCTAAATACACTCTTTTATAAACAGGTTAGGGTAGGAAGGATAGACACCGTAAACTAAATAGGACTAAATGTACAAAGAAATAAAAGGAGCAGCTCCCGCATACACAGTTTGGCGCATATTTTAAATACCGGGTGGCCCAGCGGGTAGTGTTTGAAACAAATGAAAAAATGAAAACAAATAAGAGGCACGAGAAGAATTTAATGACAATTATTGAATGGACATATTGGGCAATTAATGATAAAGAGGTTCGAAGTGCCCGCCGTCTTTAACAAGGACAGCAGTTAGGCGGTTCTCGAATCCAACCACACTCCATACTCCTTACCCATACCTTCCTCCAGACTCCTTTTGTTTGGCCAATTCTTTTTGTGGAAAAAGAATTGGTCAAACAAAAGGAGTGTGGAGGAAGGTATTTGTAAGGAGTATGGTTGTATTCGAGAGCCGCCTAACTGCTGTCCTTGTTAAATATGGCGGTCACTTCGAACCTCTTTATCATAAATTGCCCAATATGTCCATTCAATAACCGTCATTGAATTCTTCTTGTGCCTCTCATTTGTTTTTATTTTTTCATTTGTTTCAAACACTACCACGCTGCGCCACCCGGTAGTTTGTAATAAATGATTTAGAGAAGAGAATACAAGCCTTGATTAGGCATATTCAAAACATTTCATGACTCACCAGCAAATTATAATTTTGTGCAGAGTTTCAAAGATTTTTTCCACAACGTTAAATAGTAGCTAACGAATGATTGATGCACTTTTCAGAGGGATTGTCAGTTTCATAGAGCTAAAGTTTTGGAATCACAACTTCTGCAGAAGAATTGCTTTGCCATGTTAGCCTTTCCCCCCCCCCAGGTATGGGAATCAACATAACATCGAAATGAAACAAATTTGAAACGAAAATGTTACCTAGTTGTTTAATTATATATTTTTGAAGTTTTATGATGCCAAAAACATACAGCAGATGGCGACACTATTTTAAAACTTTATCAATTAATAATTAAACAACCGAATATTATTTTCTTTTCAATTTTGTTTTAAATTGTTGTTACAATGATACCCATACCTGGTAAAAATGGAATAACATGGCAAATCAATTCTTTTTCAAAAGTTGCGATTTCAAAACTAATGCATTAGCTCTATGGGACTGACAGTCCCTTCTAAATGGTTGCTAGCAAATAGTTGATGGAAGAAAACAAGCTTGGTTAAACATATTCCAAATGTTCTACAACTACTTGACGATAATTAATAATTCCATGCAAACTTTTAATGCATTATTGACGACTTTTAAGTCAAAGGTTAATAATTAATAGATGAAAGGGTTTGATATGTTACCAGACTTGGCTGTAAATCAGAATTTTATATAGCATTTCAATATTTTTGGTGACGTTTGAGTAAGAACTTGCTAAAAAAAAATAGTCAATATAAGATGATAAGAGCTGCAAAAAATAGGTTTGCCACATTCGAAACATTTCGCAACCCCTCTCCATCCAACATGAATCTGAATTCTATGCGGCTGCTAATTTAACTAGCAAATAGAATAAAACTGTAAAGCCATGCGAGAAAAAAATTCACAACCAGGCAGTAAACCATAATTAAATGCAGCATTTTGGCCATTTGTTGGGGGACTTAAATTAAAAGTTTCCAACAAATAGACGAAACACGAGCTGTGAAATAAAGGGTTGCGGTATCTAACGTCTTTTGCAAAATTCGGGGCTTTTAATGTGTTTTTTTCTGAAATGCGAGCTATGAAAGAAACGTTTCCTACATCCAGAAATATTCGTAATATTGATCAGAAATTTTTTAAAAATCCTGCTTCAAAAAGGAGGTAGTGAATACCTTATATTTACAATAGAATTAACAATGAGTAGAATGCTTTACCAGATTATGTTGTATATTCGAATGTATTATGCTGTATATTCGAGAGAAGAAGTCGATAGTTATTGGAGACGAGTAAAAAATTAATATTTGGACCAACCTTGCTTGGCCTCTGGCCCGATGTTGCTCATCAATATTTGTATTTATATATGTAAGAGCTTCTTGATTGCATGTATTGCTTGTTTCGAGTTTGCAACAAATCCATGCAGTGCCAAACAGTGTATGCAAGAGCTGTACCAGATAAAAAAATATAGCACAGATCGAAAAATACGATTGTAATGTTGAGAATCGCCTCCTTTTGATGTCGAGATTCTTTTCACGCCACGATTTGTTCGTAGAAATCCGGTTCTTCGTCGTCTTCTTTCTCGCCTTCTCCCTCTTCATCCAGCTGTTAGAAGACATGGATAAGATTTTTTTTTTTTAAAGTTGATTTTTGTAACAGTAAATACAGGGTGTCTATAAAAGAACTCCAGGGTTTTAAAAATTCATATCTCCCTAACTATAAAGTATAGCAAAACTTAGTCGATTTCTCTGAAAAGAGTAGTTCCAAAAGTTTTACTCATACCAATTGGGAATGTTTGTATCAACTGTTGGCGGCACTGCAGGGCGTTGACCTTAAAATGACGTCGCGAAATTTGAAATGATGGCGACTCCGCAACAAAAGGCTCAATGTGTTATTTGGCTCATAGAAACATCTTTCTTCTGGGGGCATATCAAGAATCTTGTGTATGCAGAAAAAATTTGCGATGTTCAACATCTCAGGGAACGAATAGTCAATTGTGTGGCAACCGTCCCCCCAGACATGCTCGCCAGGACATGGGAAGAGGTAGAATACCGTTTAGACGTCTGCCGTGCAACTAACGGGGCTCATATAGAAATTTACTAAGTGTTAAAAAAAACTTGAAAATGTAAGCTTTTCAGTCATGTATAAAACATGTATGTATGTTTTTTATTTCATTAAAATATTTTGCCACAAAACCCCGGAGTTCTTTTATAGACACCCTGTATTACTTAGAACCGCTTACATACTCTTTTTATACACCTTAGAAAGGAAATCGGCAAACACAACCTTTACCTAGTTCTACTAGGGGAGTTCTCTAGTTACCTACAGTCGCTGGACAAATTATTAGATGCACTGTATTTTTTTTAGTAATGATGAAAACATACCAAATAATGCCATATCATTAAAAAAGATGTCGATATATGTATTTAGTATAGCAGATAGTATTTTCTATTCAATAGCTTAAGTTTAGGAACACAAATGTCCTTCTAAAGGTATTTTGTTCATCATTGATTGATACATGAAATCAGTGCGTCTAATAATTTGTCCAGGGACTGTAGTTCTTCAGCAGATTTAATTTAAGGTAAGATTCCCCTCAGCCTTTCATCCTTAGGTTGATATAACAAGGACGAAGTTAGCTTGGGAGATAATGTTTTTTTAACCAGTCTGACCGGAACGTGTGCCGCAATGAAATCCATTGCCCTGTCTTGTGAGACCAAAGGGGGCTTTGTGTGGGAGAACCCTGAGGACGTGTATCGATTAAAAATTAGACTTATTGAGCTTCAGTTACATGATCAGGAAAAAGATGAAAATACAAACAAAGTTATCCGGTTACTATTGAGATGTAGTTAGCATGATAAATTTGTAAATAACATTACCGATCAAATGACGAAACCATAAATTTGCAAAAAAAAAAAAAAAAAAATAGATGGAAAACCAGAAGCTATTAATTAGGGCTACAGGGTAATTTATTATTTTATGGTAAATATCCAAAAATATTTGGGTAAATACCCGGATATTTATAAGTTTCTCGAATATTTTTCCATGTTTTAAGTTATTTAAAATGCTATATTATAAGGTTAAATAGGAAAATTATTCGACAGAAGTAAATAAAAAGTTTTATATGATACTACAATGGTAAAGATTATTTAAAAATATTCTATTATATTATATTATTATCAATATATATAATTATTCAATTACCTGTTATTTATTATACTCTATAAATACCCAAATTATAACTCCCCTACCCACAGGGTAATTTACCCGGCTCACATCACTAGCCACACCAAATAAAATAAAAACCACCGCCTACACTTCCTCCTTGGAAATTCTATTATTATTCTATTATATTCTATTACTACCTATATATTCCCATCCTTTCATCCCTTGAGTGGGTTGATAAAATGGATACCAAACATGCTTGGGAACTAAACACTGGGGGTTCTGCGTGAGGCTGACCACCTTACCGGGACATATGCCTAGCACCCCAGAGCCCTAGGTCACGAAAGCTGAAATGGGCACAGCAGGCCTTGGCCCAGTAATGGACTGTTGCGCTGAGGAGTAGTTTTAGTACCTATATATTATTATTTAATTACCGATTATTTAGCATATCCCCTAAATACCCAATTTATAACCACTCTACCCACTGGGTACTTACCCGACTCCCATCCTTGTCAGTCAAGGGGTCCTTCCCCTGGACTCTTCAACTATTAATTAATATCAACATAACCAATCAATAAAACATTAATGAATGTCACAAAGACCCATTGAGCTAGAAGGAAAACTGGAGTGAGGTGTGTGATTCACTGAACAGGGCAGCAAACGAGCCAGTCCAATAACGAAACACGGAGGAATACACAGCACTGCAGCAGAAACGAACCGAGAAGAAAACCTAGAAACTTGCCTATTTCGCTATTCGGTTCGTCTTCGCTGGTTCTTAGTTAGTGATTCACATGGTTATTTCTTTAAAAAGTTGGAATTTAAAGTTAACGAAAGTTAATTCTTTCGAACTAAAAATGTTAAATACATTTAGGAGCCCAAGTCAATATGATAAAGGGGTCTCATACAAGCATTGCATACAAAGTGTAGGGAAAATAGTCCTTTTCTGCCCTGTTCGCTCAAAAGGGTGTGAGTGGGTTTTCGACTCGCTGACACTTCACTCCAGTTTCCTCTCTCAATGGTACTGACTCTATGCTATTCAAGACAACAAAAGAAACGTTCTAGACCGATTTTCAGAATCGCAATCCTACATGACCACTGAATAGTATCCATACGAAACCTAATTTAGTAAAAGGTATATAAGGGAGTATATAAAAGGACACTCACCGCCTGCACTTCCTCTTTGGTGAAAAGTCGCTTGATCTGGGAGTGGACGAGAATCATGGAGAGGAGGCCGAAGGGAAAAGCGATCGTGGCGAACATTTTGATCACCCACAGAACCCCGATGCAGAATACTTGTATGAGGGTGTAGAGGTGCATCTTGCTGGTACGTACCTGGGATAAAAGGAGGCATTAGGGTTGGTTGTTTAAAAATAGATTGCACAGGAGCAATACGAGGGTTATTGGTGACACAGGGTAATAACAAAATCCTAGAAAAAAAGTTCCCTGATATTTCCATGATTTTCCTGATACTTTCACAAAAAAAATTCCCCGATTTTACCAATTACCTAGAAAATATACAATACACACAATTCAATGCAGTACAGAAAATTTAATCCAGACATCGCAGGACTTAAGATTTTCCGGATTATGAGTTAACCTACCTAACTTTTCCGAAAATCTGAATAAGTTTAGAGGAACCACGGGATCAGAGAATCATGTTATAAAACGATTCGTGAGAGATTCATCCTTCCTCCAAGATTGGTCCTTCAGGCAAATCGGACCAACCAGAATATTTTCTTTTGATCAAGTGTCTGTTAGTAGTGATCACAAGTACAACCTAAACCTGCTGTTTAAGTAATCCAAAATTGAAAAAATTTCCTGATATTTTGCGAAATTTGAAAAATTCCATGAGAATTCCCTGATATTTCCAGAATTAAAAAGTTACCTGAGAATTCCCCGATTTCCAGGTTCTGTTACGACCCTGTGACAGCTCTCTGGATGATGGAAGAGTTAAGTTAGTTTGAATTATCGTCGCACTAGAACCTACACGGGGGCTATTGGCCACAGGCTACGTAATTTAGAACCATAGTAAAGTGACGAGCCAACACTTAAGTAGGCAACCAATGCTACCGTTATGGGCGACACGTTGTGCAGTGTAGGGACGACTCGTAACGTGTGTTAATCAAGGTTGCCATGAGAGAAGAACCAAGAGAGAAACCAGTTTCCTTATACCACTGTAGGGGAAGACTTTCTATCGTTGCCAAAGAAGTGACAAGCGACGACTGAGTATGCACCTAACACAACTTTTTTTTCAGTTGGATTAACACACAGACAAGAAGACTTCAGTCATACACAGCATTGGGAAATTGAAGTATATTTATATTTAATGTGCACTCCTGTTACATGGGGTATTTATATTGGGATATTTTTTAGCTGCACAGCCCGTTTATAGGTCGGCAGTTATTTTGGCGATGCCCGAATCCGAACCTAGGACCTTCCCCATGCAAGGCAAACGCCTTAACCGACTGGGCTCTACAGCCCCTAAGAATAGAATTAGGGTTGGGCTAGTTTAATAAACGTCACACTGGAGCTATACGACTGCTCTTTGTTCAGGGTTCGTACTCTATCTATGATAGTGAAATTCAGGAGTATTTCAGGAGTGTAGCAACGAAAATTCAGAAGGTATTGCGGAATAATTTGGAATATATTCCAACCCCCCTTCTTAGTGAAATTTAAGTTTAGTTTTTATTGATATAGAGGTAGAATAATGGAAACAAGGGTTGCAAATGTAGTGGAAAATTAGAGGCTTCAGTGTAAAAGCCAAACCCGTTTTTTTTTTTTTGGGGGGGGGGGGGGGGAATCCCACCGATTTTTTTAATTTTTGTGACCTTTGTTGTAATTTAATGACTTTTAAAACTTTTAGACACACTGATAAAGTACGGGAGAAATACGGCGGATAAAGGAGAAAAATTATTTGTGTCTTAAATTTTTTCAGGAGTGGGGAGGAAAATATCAGGAGATGAGGCACAAATTTCAGGAGTTATAAGGGCCCTTAGAAAAAGAATATTCAGGAAAAGAGTTTTTCAGGAATTTCAGGAGGAGTACGAATCCTGTTTGTTGTAAAATTCCCACAGAACAGCATGGCATAATATCTGGGAATTGACGAGAATCATTGAGGAGGCCAAACGGAAAGGCGATCGTTACGAACATCTTGATCACCCACAGAACCGCAATGCAGAATACTTGTATGAGGGTGTATAGGTGCATCTTGCTTGTACATACCTGGAATAAAACCAGGCATTTAGGTTGTTTTTTTTTAGTTTAATTATTGTCCCACTCAGGGCTCCGACTTGCAAATTTTGGGGGGCCAGGGCACAAGCAAAATAGGAGGCCCCTAAAACATACAGTAATCTGCCTATGAATGAGATTTTTTTCACTTTAGATTTGTGCAAACATATAATCTTTAAAAATTATCTTAAATATGTGCAAGCAAACATTAAGGGCGATATCGTACGTAGCGTTGAGACTTTGAAGCATATTTAATGTGAAACCCCTTTACAAAGGGTATTATTTGTCAGACATTATTTGGCTGCACAGGCCATTTATAGGTCGGCAGTTATTTTGGCGATGCCTCGGTTTCGAAACTGGGACCTTTCACATCCAAGACAAACACCTTAACCAACTGGGCTCCCTAGCACAAAAGGATGCATTAGGGGTGGTTGAGTTTTATAAATGTCGCACTGGAGCTATACGACGGCTATTTGTTGTAAAATTCCCACAGAACTGCAATGCAGAACCTCTGCGAGTGGCCGAGAATCATGGAGAGGCCGAACGGGAAAAAGAAATCGTGGCAAACATTTTGATTACCCACAGAACAGCGATGCAGAATACTTGTATGAGGGTGTAGAGGTGCATCATGCTCGTACGCACCTGGGATGGAATAAGATGTTATTGGTTAAGTTACGATTGCATTACAGATATACATGGTGACGTAAATATAAGTGGCCCAGGCATGGAGCTACAAATGCAGCGAGATGCTTAGCGAGAAAAACTAGTGAAGCGGCCTGAAAGCCTCCTAGTTAATGGCTGCACTTGGCAAACTGTTTTTTATGGTTCGTTTGGTTGTTACTCGACTAAGAACTGCATCATGGACTATTGGCGAGTTCAGATCTTATTGCGAGCTCGGTAACTATAAAAGTGCTTTAATCGGATCAGTGCACAAGTGAAGATGGCATAGTTACTGGCAAATAGTTTGTCAAGCGTCTGTTTGAGCTTATTATTGAAGCGATCAGTGGCATTACTTGACAAACCCATTGGTTTTTGACTTGGCAGGATTTCCTGCTGTCTTATCCCTACTTCTAAGCCGAGCCACTTTTATTTGAGCCGCCCTATACGAGGGGTATTGGTGACAGCCGTTTTAATTTAGAACCACAATCAAGTGACTTATGACTATCTTGGTGGGGGGCAAGTTCGCCAAGCACTGCAACCTCAAGTCTATTGTACTCAACCCCAGAAATGACACAGGGACAAGAGACACACAAAGAAAGAGACGACACAAACACATAGACAAATAACAACATTTATTGATGTACGCAAACACCCATGCCTTACCGGGATTCGAACCCGAACCCTTAAGCACCAAAGGCTAGCTCCCTAACTGTTGTGCTACCGGGTCGGCAATACAATCAAATGACACCCGAGTAGGCACCCAACGCATTTTTTTCCCATTGGATTAACACTAGCAGAAGACTTCAGTTTAAAGACCTGGTTACCTTTCACATTCCCCCTTAATTGGAGGACCGTCAAAGACGCAATTGCTGACGTCTTCGGTGACCTAGCGGTCTTTAAAAAGAACGCAGCTGCCCTAGCTGCCACCACCACCAAGGCTGATACGATGCTGGCCTTTTTAAACATTCTCGCCCCATTGAGCTTTTTACACTTACAACACGGACTTTATAGTCCGGTCCTATTCCCAATCAAGTTAACCCTTTTTCAGGAAGATTTCAATTACAGAGTAAACAATTACAAGAGCCTCGACGCTCATCAATTATTTATTGTTCTATTTCAGAACCTTTTGAGGGATACTGATGTCTAAGCCAGTCACCTGACTGTCATGTTTGCTAGCAACACATAATTTTAACACAATTTTTTAAATTTTATTTTTAAATTTTAGCAAAAAAATTAAATTATGGAGGATACATTCGTAATCATCTGCTACAGAAATAAAATTTTAAATAAAAAATTTAATTTTCTCATGGAGTTCAGCCAAATTGCTTATTTAATTTTTAAAATCTTTACAAATTATTATGCTGTATTAAGCCTCGGTGGGTTAAAGTCCAAGAAAACCTAGTTACATACCTTACGCACAAAGTTGAAGTCAGGGTGATGCTTGGTTGGCATGAATATGAGGAGGAACCGCTCGTACAAGTGGATGCCACTCAGTGACGAAATTCCCATGTACAAAAATACTCCGAACAAGGCAGCAAGGGGCACTTGGCGCAGAAGAGGGGATAAAAATATCGAGACACCTAAAGAAGAAGACAAAATAAATAGAAAGGCTCAGTGGCACAATATGTTCCAATAATCTGTAACAAAGTTAGTAAAACTCAACAGTGATGATGTGTCCATGGATAAAGATTATATGGGACCAAAGGTGTCATAGACTGCTTCAGCGATCTGCAGACAGTGGTCCTCATAAAGGTCTTCGTAGGGCGAGTTGGTGATTTGCTGCAATTTTCCCGGATGTCTGGACAAGAGATGTTTTGGATTCAGTTCTGAGTCGGGGCAGTTTCTGCAGCTGGAGTATTTCCTAGTTCCATCTATTTGGATTTCCATCCCTTTGAAGTGGTCCTTAATCTAGTTAGGGTGGCCGCAGTTACCCTATTAGTGTTTAATTCGCAGATTTGGTGTTTAATTTTAACACTTCTGCTGTTAAATTTTGCTTTGGACACTGAGTTGATGTCATTAAGAGTGGTTTGGGGAAGAACGTCATTGTTGAGTTTTCTTGCTCAAAAACAGTCTAAAGCCTAAATATATTAGCAATAGTAAACAAAATAGAAAATGTACCAAGTGTAAAGTACTTTTTTTAATTATCTTATACACATATAGGCTTATATACTAAAACCTCAGGGTTCATAATAACAGTTTATTTTTTGGTTTAAGTTAAACTGGTTTAAAACTGGTTTAAGAAGAAGACAATATAAGTACGAGGGCCGTTTTTTTTCAACCTCCGATGGGCTGTAACAAAAAGACGGGTCAAGATACAAAAAAGATTCGTTTACCAAAAGTAAAGTACAATACTGCTCAGGGTTGTTAAAAACGCGGGTTTTTTCATGAAAAACCCAACCCACTTGGGTTTTTGGGGTTTTTTCAGTGTTTTTTTGGGTTTTAGGGTTTTTTTCAGGGTTTTTTCAGTATTTTGTGATTTATTTAGGGAAGTTTTAACTATTTATCTATACATCACAATTTTTAAACTAACCGAACATCTTGAGAGAGATAGTCAGGAATGATGGAATTTAAATTAGAACAATTAAAAAATAATTGCAGATAGTTGTTAGATAAATCTATATTTAAATTTATAAATGTATTGTCTAGAACCAAGTATTGTTTGTTTGTATGTGTAAAATTATATAATCTGGAATATTGTAACGATAGAAATTTAAATTAGAATTAAAAAAAATGTATTTGTTATATTTAATTGTTAAATAATTAGTATAAATTTAAATTTGTAAATGCATTTTAAAAATTGAAGGTACAAAAATGTAAATGTATATTAAGAATAATACTAAACTATTTATTAAAAAGGATTTGAAATGTATATTTTTTGGATGTATAAAAAGTTTTTACTTAATTTTCAGGGAAGGCAATTTTAAGTTTAATTGCCCACTTGGGTTTTTTGATGGTTTTTTTCAAGTGGTTTTTTTTTTGAAAAACCCACCTGGGTTTTTTCGGGTCGGGTAAAATCATAACAACCCTGATACTGCTTAATAATCACCTTGACGATTAAAGCATTTGTCATATCTGTAAACAAGCTTTGAAATACCCTCTTCATAAAATGTAGCCGCCAATGATTTGAAGGGAGTTGTGACGGTTTCTTTGAGCTCCACGTCAACATGGAAGTGCTACAATCCAAGACACTATGCTTATCAATAATTCACTTATGGTAAACCTTCGAGTTTCTAAAACACTTAACTTGCTTTCAATAAACACTCAACTCGCTGAACAATACTGATGTTCATGAAGAAGGGGACCAAGGAAGCAAGTCTTTCGCTATAGACGGTATTGTTCAGCAAGCTGACCAAGTGTTTATTGAAACTCGAAGGTTTACCATAAGGGAATTATTGATAAGCATAGTGGCTTGTATTGTAGCAGATGGAGAAATAAGCAGAACTTTACTTTTCTTTGTACTTTACTTTTGGTAAAAAAATCTTTTTTGTATTTTAACCCGTCTTTTTGTTACAGCCCATCGGAAAGTGAAAAAAAACAGCCCTCGTATAAAGGCTCAGTGGCACAATATGTTTCAATAATCTGTAACAAACTTAGCAAAACTCAAAAACAGTCTACAGCCTAAATATATTAGCAAGTAAGTACTTGTGTCAAGTACTTTTTTAATTATCTTATACACATATAGGCTTATATACAAAAACCTCAGGGTTCATAAAAACAGTTTATTTTTTGGTTTAAGTTAAAATGATTTAAAATGCAAGAAATTGAATAGATAACCATACCAGTCACATTATATATTATACAGGATGTAGGTTATACCGAATATAATTCTTTTTTATTTTCCGGAAAAAAAACTTTAAAAAGATTATTAAAAAACAGTTTTAAATACTTTTTTACGAATTAGTTATAAAGATAGTCTGCAGAACAACTTAACAAGTCTGCAACGACAGTTGCACAGTTTCTGCCACCGGGTGTAAAAGGTGTCCACTTCTTAATGTATATAATCTCGTCTTAAAATTATATTGATATTTTCTGCGATACTTCTGTTAAATTTAACAATAGTATTTGTTTAATTCAGGTTTGACACAGATTTATCCATTTGTTTCTGTAAATTACCTCACAGCAGATCCTCAAACAAGGTAGGTTTGGAAACGTCGGAAACCAGATTAGAGGGAAGGGGAAGAAAGTGCTTTTGGATCTTACATTCGGACGGAGTACAATACTCACGCACAAGTACAGACACTAGAAAGCTACTTAGCCTCTGTCATTGAGCTAGACGAAACATGGAGTGAGGTGTGTGATTCACGGAACAGGGCAGCAAACGAGCCGGTTCAATAACGAAACGTGGAGGAATACACGGCACTGCAGCAGAAATGAACCGGGCAGAAAACCTAGAAACTTGCCTATTTCGCTATTGGGTTCGTCTTCGCTGGTTCTTAGTAAGTGATCCACATGGTTAATTCTTAAAAAATTTGGAAGCTAAAGAAAATTAATTTCTTTTGAACTAAAAATGTTAAAATACATTTAGGAGCCCAAGTCAATATGATAGAGGGGTCTCATGCAAGCATTGCATACAAGTGTAGGGAAAATGGTCCTTTTGTGCCCTGTTCGCTCAAAAGGGGTGCGAGTGGGTTTTCGGCACGCTGACACCTCACTCCAGTTTCCCTTCTAGCTCAATGGCCTCTTTCCTTGACCTCCACAATATGAGGGGTCTCGCCAGGGGTATGGGTCTTGGACCACACAATGAGACTCGATGCGTGAAAGAGGGAACGCAAGGTGGCAGCACCTTGCCACGGGCCATCAATAAACCCGCTGAACTTATTACTACATGCACTTCTTGTTATTAGTGGTTTAGCAACCAAAGAGAAGTGCTTGTTTACATTTCTGTTCAAAATGGAACTATTTTGAAATAATAGTCTAATTTTGAAAAGGAGACTATTAAGACATTTGGGCAAAACTTTTGTGGACATGCATTTATTATTGAATCAGATGGAAAAGGATTGATATTTGCAATCTTAAGGACACAAGCTTTAACAAGAATAAAGCCAACATATTCTGCAAAACATATGGCAAAACAGCAGTTGATGCCGACAAGTACATATATTAGAAAACTAGTTATCTCTACCTTTTGACAACTGAAAACTATGAAGAGAATTCGGCAAAACTTGATGGATACATGTTTTCAATGGATGTGAAAGGATTGGAAAATGCACACTTAGTAATGCTCACCCACAAGTACAGACACTAGAAAGCTAGTTAGCCTCTTTCCTTGACCTCCACAATATGAGGGGTCTCGCCAGGGGTATGGGTCTTGGACCACACAATGAGACTCGATGCGCGAGAGAGGGTACGCAAGGTGGAAGCACGTTGCCACGGGCCATCAATAAACCCGCTGAACTTATTACTACATGCACTTCTTGTTATTAGTGGTTTAGCAACCAAAGAGAAGTGCTTGTTTACATTTCTGTTCAAAATGGAACTATTTTGAAATAATAGTCTAATTTTGAAAAGGAGACTATTAAGACATTTGGGCAAAACTTTTGTGGACATGCATTTATTATTGAATCAGATGGAAAAGGATTGATATTTGCAATCTTAAGGACACAAGCTTTAACAAGAATAAAGCCAACATATTCTGCAAGACATATGGCAAAACAGCAGTTGATGCCGACAAGTACATATATTAGAAAACTAGTTATCCTCTACCTTTTGACAACTGAAACTATGAAGAGAATTCGGCAAAACTTTGATGGATACATGTTTTTCAATGGGATGTGGAAAATGATTGAAAATGCACACTTAGTAATGCTCACCCACAAGTACAGACACTAGAAAGCTAGTTAGCCTCTGTTCCTTGACCTCCACAATGTGGGGGGTCTCGCCAGGGGCATGAGTCTTGGACCACAGAATGAGACTCTATGCGTGAGAGAGAGAACCCAAGGTGGCAGCATATTGCCATGGGCCATCAATAAACCCGCTGAACTTATTACTACATGCACTTCTTGTTATTAGTGTTTTAGCAACTAAAGATAACTGTTGCTTTATGTCTGTTCAAAATGGAACTCCTTCGAAATAATAGTCTAATTTTACAAAAGGGAACTATTAAGAGAATTGGACAAAACTTTGGTGAACATATGTTTATTTTTTGATCGGATGGAAAAGGATTAATAATTGAAATCTTAATACCAATTTTTTCTCTTTTCAAATAAAGTCAAAATATTCTGTAAGATATATGGCAAAATGGTGTTGATGCCTACCAACAAGGCAACAAGTACATAGATTAGAAAACTAGTAAGCCTCTACCTTTTAAAAACTGAAATTATGAACAGAATTGGGTAAATCTTTAATGGCTATAAGTTTCTCAATTGGATGGAGATGGATTGAAAATGCATCTTTTCTTGGGACAAGATCTCTTTACAATGAGATGTGGTTATTAAATAAAACTTGCTATACTCACCCACAAGTACAGACACTAGAAAGCTAGTTAGCCTCTGTTCCTTGACCTCCACAATATGGGGGGTCTCGCCAGGGGCATGTGTCTTGGACCACACAATGAGACTTGATGTGTGAGAGATGGAACGAACGGTCGCGGCACATTGCCACGGGCCACCAATGAAACCACTGATCATCGCCAGGCAGCCAATCATGAAGAGGTCAATGTGGAACCCGGAACCCTTTTTCAGCTTCTTTTTGCTGATGATGAGTCTGGAATGGAGGGAGAAGTTGTTTAAGTTTAGAAGTATACGATTTTAGTGTAGTTAAACTTTCTTACACAAATTCCAAAAGGACTAAGGATTTATCAATAATAGCTTTTTTTTAATACGATAGGGTTTAATTCAAAACAATAGAGGAAAAAATTTTAGTTTTGCAAATGTATAACAGTTTTCACTAGTGAAATTCTTTTTTTTATTATTTAAACTTCACAAACCATATATGAATAGAAGAATATTTAAAGGCCAATAAATTCTGTACACAAATAGTTCAACCCAGCAGAATGTACAGAGTGTTTTACATCTCACAGATTATTTTTAGAACTAATATCCTTATGTATACGATTTTTTCTCAAAGTGTGTCAAACATGTAGCTTTGAATAGAGGATCTCCCGATCTGAAAAACTGTTAAAATTTTGTGAATCTCATTTTGATGTGCAAAATTCTTTTAAAAGCGTAATTTTTGTCGAATCATAACATATTTTTTATAACTTTTACTATACAGTTCCTGGACAAATTGTTAAACGCACTGTGACCCATAGGGATACATGACCCAATGCTCTTTCTCAGCATTGGAAAAGTTTTATAATTTGAAAGTGGCATCACTTCTTTCCTTTCAGTCAGTCGACCACATGGTGAAAAAATCCAACTGAATCATTGCGTATATGTTTAGCTATACGAAGAATAGAAACACCCGAAATCTTGCAGTGCGTTGAATAATTTGTCCAGGGACTGTATAGTCTCATTGAGTTACACTTGCATGATTATTACTGAGCTAAACCACATGCTGCACCCAACAAAACCATGAGTGACATTGCACATAATGTCACAACTTCATACTGACCGATTTAATGCACATTAGTCCCATATACATAGTATTATTTATTTAAAAGATTTTTTTTATCCAGCAAGATTAGTTTGTAGGATGGCTAAACCCTTAAACGAACATGCAATGGCATACAACCATGTTATGTTGGTTTCAGATAGGATAGGTCATCATATTGTAGGAAGCTAATGAAACATACCAAAAAATTAAAAAAATAATGTTCTGTGATGGACTTTCAAGTTTAAGAGAGAAAAATGAATCATGGTAATACTCACTCGCATATCTGGGTTTCCATAAATACCAAAATAAACACCAAAACACCGCCAACAAAGGCGATAGCGACGTCCATTACGGAAACTGGAAATGGGGTGACAATCCACGTCCGGTCGATGCTGGGCGAAAAACCTTCCGGAACAGATAATTTCTGCACAGAAAAAAGTAAGTTGTTTACATGACACATCAATAAACAACAATGGTTAGTTTTGTAAATGAAGGTGTTTTTGATCTGAAAACTTCATCCAACTTTTTTTTCAAAGAAATATTTTCGAAGTTATTCAAATTAAAAACACAGTCATTGGTAAAGAGACCTTTCTATGTCATATCGCCTTACTCTCTGTATCACACATAGATATAGTTAAAGTATGAGATTGGCAGGTCACGTGACCTCCAATGCTAACGACGGGACGCACATGGAGGCCTTTTAAGAGGGTAAAATGGCCAGTGTTGCTGCCACTTTAAGGAGAAAAATACTACGAAATAATAAAATCTAATTCTAAAATTACAAAAAAAAAAAAAAAATACTAGAAAAGCATTTCAAGTCACTAAAAAGATTCCAAATGCAGCTAGTATTTTTACGATATTTTTTTATAATTTTAGAATTATTCTAAAATTACAAAAAAATATAGTAAAAATACTAGCTGCATTTTGGAATCTTTTTGGTGACTCGAAATGCTTTTCTAGTATTTTTTTTTTTGTAATTTTAGAATTAGATGGTATTATTTCGTAGTATTTTTCTCCTTAAAGTGGCAGCAACACTGGCCATTTTGCCCTCTTAAAAGGCCTCCATGCCATCCGTCGTTAGCATTGGTGGTCACCTGATCTGCCAATCTAATACTTTAACTATGATATCTATGGTATCACATGACAACCAAAATTGCCACTTTAAACTTTAAATTAAAATACTATTCCGAAATAAGAATCAATATATATTTTGCGGGTTTTAGGTCATTTAGAATCATTTAATAACAAGAAAAAGATTTGAAAGCGAAAGTAAGGATACACACTGTAAAAATATTCCGGATGCGGGTTCCAGCAAATAGGAATTAATATATTTTTTGTGGGTTTTAGGTCATTTAATAACATGAAAAATATTTGAAAGCGAAAGTAAGGATACACACTGTAAATAAATTAATGCGTTTCCGGGAAATAAGAATTAATATATTTTTTGCGGGTTTTAGGTCATTTAGAATCATTTAATAACAAGAAAAATATTTGAAAGCGAAAGTAAGGATACACACTGTAAAAATATTTCGGATGCGGTTCCAGCGAAATAGAATTAATATTTTTTTGCGGGTTTTAGGTCATTTATTTTAACATGAAAAATATTTGAAAGCGAAAGTAAGGATACACACTGTAAAAATATTTGGATGCAGGTTCCAGCGAAATAAGAATTGATATATTTTTTGCGGGTTTTAGGTCATTTAGAATCATTTAATAACAAGAAAAATATTTGAAAGCGAAAGTAAGGATACACACTGTAAAAATATTTTGGATGCAGGTTCCAGCGAAATAAGAATTAATATATTTTTTGCGGGTTTTAGGCCATTTAGAATCATTTAATAACAAGAAAAATATTTGATAATTCTCCATTACAATATTTATTGGTTCATAGAAAAATATAAAAAATTAAATTTTATTTGGGAATAATTAAGCTGTTTTTTAATGTAAAAGCATAAGCCCTTAAAGAACCGCTCAGACAAGTATATTACACATCATTAGGTATGGAGTGTAGTTTTAAGTTGTGTTTGAAGGTTTTATCTACACGCAAACAATATCATTCAAGTCTGTTTTGAGTTTACCCATTGTAGACAAATCTGGTTGTTAAAGGGTTAATAGTAAGTAAAAAGTCTTAGTAATAAGTAATAAGTCTTAGAAATTGAACCAAAATCAGAAAAAATATTTTAAGTTCTTTTCATGCAAATAAAAAATTTACTAAAAAGTGTGGAAATTCGATGGCTTTCTAACAAAATTTTTTTTTAATGCCAAGATAATTTTAACCTGTATGATTGATACAATTTGAACTAAAATACTATATATTTTGTTTTCACAAAACCTATTTCAATAATCCTATGGATTAATTTTTCTTAAACTTCTTTGACAAAAGAATTATACAAATTCAATTAATGGGCAAGAAATGGTTTTTTTTCTTTTCGAGCGTAAGAAACACAAATTACAGCCATTTTAAAAATCAGACAAGTATTAAGTTTCCCCCTAATGGTATTATCAAAATAGCATTAATTATGTACAGTGAAAACTCTACGACCGACCACCTCCATTAAACGACCACCTCGACTTACGGCCAATTTTTCAAGGCACCGATTTTTCTCTCTATGTGTTCAATGTTAAAAGCCACTCTGGAAGAGACCAGATCTCATTCTCCAAACGACCGGTTTCAAATCCCATTTCATGAAAAATTATCTTTTTCCAACACGTGTAAATTTCTTATAAATTATTTATAAATTAGAAAAAGAGGTGGTTTGCGAAAAATAAAAAAAAAATGAGTCAGAAATTTCTTCTTACTTTAAAAGGGTTTAATTAGTACAGATACTAGTTTGTTGAAAAAAAAGTTAGTGTAGTATTTTTTTACATGTGTACTACAGTTTGTTCAAAAGGAAGTTAGTATAAATTTTTTGTATATGTACTTGCGAATTAATAAATGTAATGATAAATAGACTTTTGTAATTTTTTAATTTTTAATAATACATTGTAAAATAAATTCAACTTTCTAGCTAATTCACTTTGTATACTCTAGGAGCGACCAACCTCCATTAACGACCGATTTATTAGGGAACGGGTGGATGGTCACTCTTAGCGGTTTCACTGTATTATATAAACATTTGAAATTTTATAAAAGATAATAAAAGCTTATCATATACAGTTAATGAAAAAGTACAATGCCATAAGGATAATCTATAATGTAGACTAATGAAAAGCATATCAAAACAGTTACTAAGAGTAGGTGGAACTCTAAAACTACGATGGCCACTTAAACAAATAAAAACTATAATCCTAACAATAATAACATAAATGAAGATAAGAATGTGTGTTTACTTCGTTTAGTGTACGAGTGTTTTGGTATTAAATAGTCACAAACAACCATAAGAACTAACGCTATTGGCACCCCAAAGTCCCCAAGAGCTCTTCTTGCCTGGAAATATTTTAGACCAATTCATTATATGAAGTACAGCAGACACCCTCTTCACCAGCTTAAGGGGAAATGGGCGCGCTGGACCGCGGGTCTCCAAACTCAAGTGCCTCAGTGTTAATCCAATGGCGAAAAAGATATTTTTTCTGCCACATTTCTCCGGCTGTATTGAACTTTTTTCCAAACGTTTTTTTTTTTAAATAATAAATGTAGATAACTCACAGCTCTCTATCTTCCCACTTTTTGAAATTGCTTCGAAAATATATTTTGTGTAAAATTATTTATTGAAAATTTAAAAAAAATATTCGAACCCATTTCAAAAAAGTGGGAAGGTCGGGACCTGTACGTCAGCTACATTTATCACATAAAAAAATCCGCTTGTAAAAATATTCAATACAGCCGGAGAAATGGGACAGAGAAAATATTTTTTTCGCCAGAGGATTACCACTGATGCACTTTGCTTTGGAGACCCCCGGTCCAGCGCGCCCATTCCCTCTTAAATGGAACATTGAAACCAGTTAAGCAAAAAAAATCGGTTAAACCAAAGAAGTGAAATTAATAACATTTGGATATACATTTGGTTCTTTGGATATACATTGATGATACTCGCTTTATACATATACAATTAAAGTAATGTAATTATTGAATAAAATGGTACAAGTAACATACTATTACAAAATCCATAGCTTTTTTCGTTGAAGCCTAGAAGATCAGAAACTTGCCACATAGATGTAGTAGAACAACATCTACTACACAGGAGAGCATAATTATGATTTAGTTAACTACAGAAATGAAGGTAGTTTGGACGTCCAAGATCTTTTATTATAAAGAAATCATTTAAAGTGTTAACGGGACGGAGTCGGAGCCGTAGCTCGGCCCGCCAAAAGCACACACAACCTTACATCTTGAAGTCGAATTAAAAAGTAACTCTATTTTTAATGGTTGTGAGAAGAGTGGATCAGAAGTCAAAACAAAGTCTGCTGCGTCTACTGAGAGTTATTAAGAAAGAACTGAATATTAGAATATTATAGAGATTTGTGTGGTTAATATTATAACATAACTTTATAGAGATTTATACGATATATCACATAGATTTACCATTTTTTATCAGCATCATATGGATAGTATCCCCTACTAGGGGACCCACTAGGAGACTGATAATGAAACCATTCATTTTGAGATAATTTTTAGATTTTAAGGATAAAAAAAATTCGGCAGGTAAAACCGGGGATTTGATTAAAAGGAGTCCAGTTAAGAGGGGGGCCTTATGCAATTCAAAATATTTTATCGTTTAATTTTTTTATTGAATTCATGTAAGCTACTGTATAATAAACACTTAACTCGAAAGTGTTAGGAAAAACTGGTTTGTTAAAAATGTACTTACTTTTTCCCGTTTTAGTTTTGCCAGGACGAAACTTAGATAAGCTACTTAAACTTGCCATCGAAAGTTCCGGGAATGTTTACAAACAACGAAATCACTCGTTTCAGTTCAAGTCTTTGGGTGTTTGGTTTGCTTTATGTTAATTTCCTCAGTCAAACATTTTGGCTGTTCTCTATATTTTTTTAGAATTGTTAAATTAATCTAAGGGTTTTATAAGTAGCTTATGTAATTTTAAATAAATATATTTGAATTAATTCCAACTTGTGTTTTTCTCTTAATATTATGTAAATTAGTGTCTGCTTAACTGCATTGTCTAAGTTATGCAAATTGTTTCAGTACATAAGCAGCCGGTTTTTCAAACCCGCTCTCTCTTTTGATCACTTTTTAGTGACTATAATTATGCGAGGTTAACCGCCGGTATCCCTCTTTGGGTTTTCTTTAGACTATGCAGTAAGCAGATCTTACTTGACTGCCACGCAGTCGCTGTTTTTAGCCTACTTTTCTTTTTTTAATTCGAAAGAATTAAAAAAATGAAAAAGTAGGTATTGACATGCAGTCGATGTCCGTCGGTCCGTCCGTACCCCCCTTCCAAAATCGGTTCTAATCATCGGATCTTAAAAATTCTTTTTTGTTAGAAAGCTATAACCTCAGATACCCAACTTTCATACTTTTTGTCCGTCTGTCTGTACGTCCGGACGGACATAAATCTACTATCTGTCGGCGAATTTCCCATTGAATTAGCATTGAAATTCAATTTTGAGTCATTTAAATCACTGTTGCCAAATCAACAATGGCATGAGAAACTTTATTTAAACATATTTGAAGCAAAATAATATTTTCATGAATCAGTTTGGAATGACGTCATAAATTGTAGAACAATTTGATTCTTGGATTATTCATTAATTATCTACCAAGAAAGCGGCAAGGCATACTTTTGCATGCAATTATGCTTAGTTTTAATTTACATTTCTTGTTTTTTAATGCAGTTCGGAGTAGTTTCATTACTTTTGTTATTAATAAATATTTATTCTTCGAACTACAAATAAATCACGAGCAGATGATAAATAATATTTAATTAATTTGCGAACGAATATTAAGGAAAATAGTTGATTTTGGCTTTTAGAAGTTTAAATTATAGCTGGGTGCTGTGTTTCGATTTTTTTTCTAATGTGTATAAATCTAGTGTAGAAACGGCTGTTGATGATATTTACTTTAGGAACCTAGTTTTTTTCCCGATTAGAACTTCAGTAAGTATTTAAGTAACAGGAAAGTAGGCTATTTTAGTTCTTTATGAACTTCTTGTTGTCTATCGTTTGTTTTAGTTAAGCAAAGTCATGTTAACCGGTGATTGTTGTGATATTTAAATACACTTTCAAATTTTACCCCAAAGGCTTCTGAATATTATTTACGCCACTATAATGCGTCACTCGGCTCCACTTTTGAAATATCCGTAACAGAAAGTGTGCTACTTACACTTCGACCAAGGAACTTGCTATTTCTGAAGTGCCTCAGAAAGAACGCAATGTAGAATGTTCCGATCATCAGAATCGTGGAGAGCAGGGCAGTGTTGGGGTGGGGAATGGGGAGTTCCGACATTGTTGCGTTTGTGCTGTTGTAGCTGGTGAGGTTTGTGCCGTCACAGTATGTTGGTAGTAGGGGATTTTCCACAAAAATCTGCAAGAGATGAGGTTTTTTAATTAGCTTTGTAGCAAGCAAGGTGGAATTTAAGGTGTAAAAGCTACAGTTTAACATTAATTACTACAATTTTTATTTTTTTGACTCAAAAGCAGGTATGAAAGTGTCCATTAATCGAAAAGGCTGAACTCGGAACGCCAAAAAATTATTGCACTATCGGCAAGTATAAGCAATGTGACCAAACGTTCTTCCTGTTTTTTTTGTCTCACTGTTTGCATCAAAACATCCTGCTTTTCTGTTACAGTAGTGAAAAACGGGGAAATATAAATAAAATATAGATGTTAAAAAACAAATTCTGTATACTTGTTTAAAACATTAAAATAACCTTAAAATACTTAGTTCTCTGAATTTCATTACTATAAAGATATTGGTAACTATTTATTAGTTATTTCTCAGTAACGATTTTACAGTTAGTAATTGTTTGTAGAAATTTAGGAGAGGGGGTGTATTAATTAAAAAGGAAGGATATAATATAATTCGGGTTTTAAAAATCTGGTCACATTAAGTATAATGATAATCAAGTTTGGAATACCAAATAAATTTTTTCACTCACTGAATACAGCTTTGTAAGAGCATCGATGATGAACAATAAGGCGATGATGGTCGCAAAAATTTCTTGTACGAATCTGGAGAAGAACTTCACTAATACTGAACCCTCCGCTGCCACGACCGATATTGCGATTACTGCAGTCCAAATGCCGACCCAACAGCGCATCACAAGGAAATCGGACTCAAAGTTGTTCCGGAGCTGAAAAGATAATTCAAAGTTCGTTAGGTAATTCATAATTTTTTTTTCAAATATTGAATGCAGAATCTTAACCAGAGTTAATATCAACAAGACAATCCCGTTCAGGAAGAACTATAAAGAATGCCTGTTCGTTTTCAAGAATAGCATGTACATTCTTATATGTATACATAGTATTTTTCACATCTTTCTTTTAATATTTAGCATGTGGCAGTGTAACTTCTTACTGGAAGGGGAACACTGGGGGAACACTATTTCTTTGTAAAGATTGGCAACACTGAGATTAAACAGTCGCTGTTTGTAGTATGTTTGCTACGGAAAATAAAGAATTTTTGAATCCAGATAATTAGAGTCAGTTTATTTCATTAAATATTGTGTGAAAACAAATTATCTTAAGTAAGGCCAACCAGTGGCCCCAACAAAATCCATCACTGCTTGAAAAGATAACACTGTATGCATATAACTACAAAATGTTCATTTATTATTCCATATTTATACGTTTTAACGACTTGCTTATCATTTGAATCAAGGTTATTCTGAAGCTGAAAAAATAAACTCCATTATTGCTCAAAAATGGCATCTACAATACTTAAAAGCAAAATTTTAAAAAAATTATTAAAACTTTTTATTTCATTCAAGGTTTTTCCAGGACTGAAAAAAAACTATTATTGCTTGAAGAACATGAATTAATTGATGCATGGCATTAAAGAACATGAATTTACATTTTTTTAAAATATTGGATTCGAAGTTGTTCGGAAACTAAAAAAAAAAAATACGACATTAATTTAAACACATTATATTAATGTATTTAGCTGCATAAAAATAATTTGCATACAGATATTTATAAATTATAACCAATAAAATTGGCACACAGCATTAACTGTTGAACCTGTCAATAGATGCATAAATATTTATTTTTGACACCATTAGTAGATATATTTGTATGTTTAAAATTTCTTAAAAGATTTAAATGTTAAAAAATCATTTAAATTTTTTATATCAATAAAAATGAATGAAGAAACTAATAAATTTGCATAAAATTTTTAAGCTTCTTCATAAATTAAGAAATACAAATGGGAATATTCGAACAATCTGTTATCAAACCAAGATTTTCAGTGGTTACAATCATTTGAAGTAATTGCTTAAATTTACCTTATAAATTGTTTCATCAACTAACACCAGTGGGGCTGTGGTCCCGATAATAATCAGGGGTTGACCAGAAAAAAGGGCAAAGATGATACCAGAGATACAGGTACCAATCAAAGTTTCGGAAACTCCAATTTGTTTGCCGGTTTTGTCCACTGAAAAAAAAAATGAAACGAATTTATGCACCATTTAAAAAATGAAACTGTAGGATTGGTCATGCGTGATCCGCAGTTGAAAGTTTTAATGTGGCAATCTTGAAACCGTGGACTGACTTTAAAAAGTTTATAAAACATTTCAGTTAAATATTTTGCCAAATATTTTTAAATAAGAAACTAATTATTTTTCAGGAGCAAAATCATTTGCTGCCGGAATACTGGGTAAATTGGTGCTTTTTTGATAAACCTTACTAGGAAGGCAATTCATTTGAATAAATACTACCTGATTTTCTTTTCTTTTTTTATTGAATGAAAAACTACTATGCAATCTATATTAAGGATTGTTCAATGGCCCATATACTATTACGGGCCCCTTTTAAAGTGATATTGTTACAAAATATACATACTGTAAAGTTTTGACCTATAAAAGTAAGGTAAAATATTATAATTATCAGAAAATTATTATAGTACTTATTGCTATTGAAAAAAAAATCAAATATCTAAATTAAGTTTTTCATAAAGTCACATGCAATATTGCAAAATAAACAGCAAAATGTACATGTTTACAGGCAATTTTGGGGCCCCCTAAAATAATGGGCCCAAGGCCTGGGCCTTGTTAGCCTATGCAATGATTACGGCCTGCGTAAACCTTAACATATGGTGTTTTCTTTCAATAATTGAAGAGCTAAGTGGAAGAATGTGCTAAGTGACAAAAAGATGAAATTGAGAATATGAGCTTTGAAGTTTTTAGTTTGCACTCAGATCTGTTGAAAACGGTACTTGCAAACCATAAAAATATACTTAAACTTAAAGTTTATAAATAAAGGGAAACTTGTTGTAGTTAAAGTAGTTAGTAATGTATTCATATGCATAGAAATCTCAATTTTTTCAAAAATGTCACTTAACATTTTCTTCCACCAAGCTCGTCAATTATAAATAAAAATAATCAATAACTAATTCTTACTGAGCAATCCTCCAAAAGCAACAGCCCCCGATATGGCGGCAAAGTAGATGAAGATGACTGAAGCTACGCACTGGAATGTGAAACCGTCTGTGATGTCGCTCAGGTACCTTGGGTAGCGATTCTTGATATCCTGGATGAATCCGCCAAACACCCTCCCGGTACGTTTCAAGGGATCATAAGAAGGCTCTTCTAAACGATAAATGTTGGTTTAAGAAATGGTAATTTTGATAGAATTAGTTTAAATAAAGAATAACTTCTAGTCAGTGCATATATCAACAGAGCATGATTTCTGACAGGGCAAACATGCCAGCAAATGTACATGTTTACAATGTTATTGGCGACGGGCGTCGTATTTTAGAACCACAGTCAAGTGACGAGCCGACACCTGAGTAGGCACCCAACGCAACCGTTAAGGGCGACATCGTATACAGCGTTAGGACTTTGAAGGATATTTAACGTGCACTCCCGCCACACGGGGTATTATTCGTCGGACATTTTTGGCTGCACGGGCCGTTTATAGGTCGGCAGTTATTTTGGCGATGCCCGGACCCGAACCTGGGACCATCCGCATGCTAGGCGAATGCCTAACCGACTGGGCTTCCCAGCCCCATAAAACATTTAAGAGTGGACAGCTTTAAAAAGATATCATTAATTATTATATCATTAATTATTATTAAAATCGTATTAAACATATTTCTAAGGGCCCCGGTACGTTTCCAGGGGTCATAAGAAGGTCAGGTCATTCTAAACGATAAAGGAAAATGCTGCTTTAAAAAATAGTAATTTTTACAGTCTTAGTAAAAAATAATAGTTACTAGTTAGTGCATATCTTGAAATTATGCATGAAAAAAAAAATGATAGGACACAGTTAGTCAGCAAGAATTTTACGTCAAGAAAAAAAAAACTAATCAAGTAATATATATTACATTTTGATTGACAATGGTTTAATAAAAATATAGAAGCCAACAACAACTTGTCCAGACTTCTCCACTTATTACAGACCTGCCAACGTTCTGGATTTAACCCAGCAACATCATACTTTTAAGTACTTTCTGAATTTCAAGATCATGTTGTACCAAATGCCAGATTTTCTTCAAGTTTAGTTTAGTTTGAATTATATCGTCGCACTAGAGCTACACGAGGGCTATTGGCGACGGGCGTCGTATTTTAGAACCCCAGTCAGGTGACGCGGATTTTCTTCAAGGGAAGACATTAAACTTACTCTTGGTGGTAGGAATCCGGAAAATGGTTTTTACGGAGTTGAATTCTGGAGAGCTGTTGATTAAATTAATCACTGCAATAGAGCCACAGTTGGCAGGTTCCGTTATTAGAACAAGTTGATCTTAAGCAACTGTAGTGCTCACCAAGTAAACTGCTCAAAACAATTAGGGGAGTGCATGGTTTAAACCCTTTCACTTCCAATTTTCCATTTGGAATCATCAGCTTGCGATTTTTTTTTCTCACCAAGTTAGCTCGCTCTTATTTGTCGTTAGATGGAAAAATCATATATTTTGAAGAATTAAATAACGTTTGATTTATTTAAATGAAAATATGAAAAACATGGTAAAATAAAAATTCACCCTGAAACCATTTTATTCAATAAATTGACCCTAAATTCTTCATGCTTGCATTTTTAGATGTTTAAAAATTGATTTTAACTATTTTTAAGAAATAAAGTTTTGAAAAAATTATTGTTATAATTTATTCAAAAGTTATAATTCTAAAAAAAAAACATTTCCTTAAATTTTAGTTACAAAAATAAAGATTTTCCCCCTGTTTTTACCATTTCATTCTAAATGCCAAATGAATCTATTTTACAAATTTTAGATTTTTTGAATAAAAAATAAAAAGTTGGGACTGAAAGGGTTAACAAAAGTATGCAAAGTGCTCCCCTAATTGTTTTAAGCAGTGCACATAAGGAAAAATGAATAAACAATAAATTTCCATTAGCATAGAAGCCATTTAATTTTCAGCAACCAACCCTTGATAATCGGTTCCCCTTTGACGCGTCTAGGAGGCACCAAACTTTTCCTTCTTATCTCGTCAATCGGGAGCAGCGATTGCCTCTCCCATTTGCCAGGAGGGACAACTGTGCTCGTATCCAGGAAGTTGTTGATAGCATGCAGCAGGTCTTTTCTGTTGTAGGCCTTGTAGGCAGAGTTGTGGAAATCCTAATTAGGATAAGGAATGGGAAAATTAAAAAAAATCTTGGAGAAAGAACCATAGAGTTAGGAAGGAGAGGGGTCTATGAGTTCAAATGGTTTGAAGCAGGGCTGTCATGTTTTTGGAGCTACTTCACATAACATACTGACACTGAGGTATCCCAAGATGCACCGCTCTAGCCTGCTTCATTTGTGCGCTACCTCTCTATTCTCTTTCCTACCTCTATGGCAAGAACACAAAATACTTTTTAAAAAATATTTATTGCAGTATAAATAATGCTAAAAATACTTGAAAATTGAAAAATTGTTTATATCAAAATGTTGACATTTTAGATTGAAAATTTGTTCAGAGATAACTGATTTTCAACAATGCAGCAGTGGGTGAATAGTACATACATTTGCATCCACTAAGCGTTTCAATATTTCTCCTTAAAAAAAATATTTTAATATTTGCTCATCATTATCGAAACCTATATATCTTTGTATGAAAAGAAAAGACAAAAAAAATTTGCAATTTTTAACTTACGAAAAAAAGTCGGGATATCGGATATTCCGGGTAAAGGATACGATTTGCTTTACTATTGGTGGTAAAGGTAATTAGTGTAAGGTGTTTAAGGCTCAGCAACATATGCTCTATTTTGAAAAACACAATATAAATTTGAACACTTACTGCATTACTCATCAAGGCACCGATAGCCCGACCCACTTCATGGTAGTCTAAGGTGGAATGGGCCGGGCCAAGCAAAACGAACAAAAAACGCACAGCAATCGGAATCTAAAAACACAATTTACAGTGAATATCACACAAAATGGAATTTAGCATAATTAGTTTGTATAGGTTATACTTATAAAACATTTAAGGTTAGGTTAGGTTGAATTATTGTCGCACTAGAGCTACACGAGGGCTATTGGCGACGGGCGTCGTATTTTAGAACCCCAGTCAAGTGACGAGCCGACACCCGAGTAGGCACCCAATGCAACTGTTAAGGGCGACATCGTACACAGCGTTAGGACTTTGAAGGATATTTAACGTGCACTCCCGCCACACGGGGTATTATTCCTCGGACATTTTTGGCTGCACGGGCCGTTTATAGGTCGGCAGTTATTTTGGCGATGCCCGGACCCGAACCTGGGACCATCCGCATGCTAGGCGAATGCCTAACCGACTGGGCTCCCCAGCCCCATAAAACATTTAAGAGTGGACAGCTTTAAAAAGATATCATTAATTATTAAAATCGTATTAAACATATTTCTTAAGTAACATACTTTTAGTGACACTTTTTAGCTCAATAAATTTTTATTTAATGTGTAGATAAGCAAGCAATGCTCTCTTAATGAAAAAAAAGACAAAAAAAAAATCAAATTTAATTAAAATAGGTTTTTTTCAGGGATTGGAGTAACGCGTTACTTTTTTTAGGTAACGTCGGGTAACGCCTTTACATTTTTCAGAAAGTAACTGTAACTTAGTTACTTTTAGCGGTAACGAAGTAACGAAAAATTGCGTTACTTTTACGTTACTTTCCAAAGGTTGTCTGATGCTTATTTTGAAATTCCACTCCTAAGAAGGGAACATTTCCAAACTTTCGCATTCCCGAAATATGAGCTTTTCTTGGGAGGGAAAAAGCAAAATGCATTGTCCATTTTGGCTGCTAAAGGCGTGACGACTGCTTTCAGCCAGAATTGTTAAAGTACGAATGTTACTCCTTGTCTGTTTACCTTTCCAAGTATCACATTATAAGACCCGTAATTACAGGCTTCTACCGAAAAGAAGGGTTTTGAAATAAATCACGCTGACTGCCAAGCAGGTTGTCGCTCGGCAAGTTTCGACCAGTGCAAACCCCTTTGTGTTGCCTGAACCTGAATGGGTTTTACAACAATGACCAACAATAAAGTGTGTGTGGGGGGAGAGAGAGAGGGCACGTTCACACCTATTTCTTGGATTGAACCAGGATTGAAATTAAATAAAAAAAATTATTAATTATAATTTCAGCATTTTGTTCGTGCTTATGCTTTGTTAATCTCGGTTTTCTTTGAAAAATGGTAAGATGGCTAAATTCCAATTTTTCTTATAACTTGAAATTTCAAAAAGTAACTGTGAATCGTTACTTTTCGTATTAAGTAACTGTAACACGTTACTTTTCATATTAAGTAACTCTAACAGTTACTTTTTTGATTAAGTAACTGTAACATAGTTACTTTTTAAAAGTAACTTTCCAATCCCTGGTTTTTTTCATAAGGGTCTTACAAAGGTAATTGAAATTTAAGCCCATAAAGCCCATGGTTTAATTACGATGCTCTAGAGGTAGAGGGTAAATTGTATTGATTTAGGTGACATATTTTTTCCAGTTTTCATTTCTGCCTTCTTTTGATCGACGCTCTGTTCAAACATGACAGTGTTTCACCAATTGAGGCTCGAGGAAGAATTTATTTTTATTTTCAGCACTTCCGTTGCCACTCAAAACCTTAACCATGACCATCGTCTTCATAATTTTAAGCAACAGTCAAATGAAAGGCCCGCACATGAACAGCGTCCAACGTCCTTATAGCAACACTGTATGCATCGTCAAAACTTTGCAAAATATATGAAAATCATATGCAACATAAAACATGATTTCAGGATTAATTATCGCTTACTTACAAATTTATTTTGAATAACTTTTGCACAGTAAATTTAGTAACTTAAAAGTATGGGTTATGCCTTGCCTTGAGACTCGTCACGCCTTATAGGCGCATAAGGCCGCAATTGTTGAAACCCAGATCCTCCGGTTCAGTGCGGCCTCCCTGGCAACTGCCCAGCTAAGCCAACCAAGATGGTCTCTCTCCTTCAAGATGTTTCGTCGCCACATCAGCCTTGGTCGGCCTCTCTTAATTTTACCATCAGGAGACCAAGTTAAAGCGATCCGTTCGTCAGAATCGGGACTCCTTCTTAGCACATGTCCGACCCAATGCCGCCTTTTTATCATTATGTCATTTGTCAAGGGTTTGTCTGCTGTTTTTATATATAGATTATGGTTCGAAATTTTTTCTGGCCAATAAATTTTTAGAATCTTTCTTAAACATTTAGTGTGAAATGCGTTTAGTTTATGTTCCTGTTGTTTTGTAATTTTCCCCGAGTTTCACAGCCATAAAGTAGTATAGATTTTATAATTGCATTATAGATTTTTAGTTTAAGAGAAATGTTTGTTTTGGGGTTATGTACAGCGCATAAATGAAGCTGTATCCCATCATGAAACACGTCATCAAAATGAAAACTTGTGCTGGCGATTTAGTTTTGTATTGCATTTAGTTGCAATACTTGCCAAGCCTTCTCTGTCCATAGTGCTTCCAGTGCCGGATTTAAAGGCCCAACGACCCCTAGGCACTTGACATTTGGTGCCCCCCACCATCTCAAAGCTATTATGGAAATTTAGCTTTTAATTTTTTTTATTTTTTTTATGGAATTTAAGGGGGGGAAATTGGAATCTTAACTTTTCAATAAATTATAACAATAATTTTTTCAAAACTTTATTTGTAAAAAACCTGGTAAAATCAATTTTTAAACATCATCTAAGAATGCAAGCGTGAAGAGTTTAGGGTCAATTTATTTCATAAAATGTTTTGGGAATGAATTTTATTTTACCATGTTTTTTGCGTTTTTATTTAATTAAAACAAACATTATTTAATTCTTCAAAAGACATGATTCTTCCATCTAAGGATAAATAAGTGCGAGCTCAACTTAGTGAGAAAAAAATCGCAAGCTGATGATTCCAAATAGAATCATTGGGGGTAAAAGAGTTTAAACCATGCGCTCCCTTTTGTTTTGAGCAGTGTATTTTCAAAACGTCTTTGTATTTTCATTAAGTGTGATTTGTCCATCTAACTGTTTTTCTGCGGATGATGCCTTAAGGCATCAAGAACTGAGGATTTGTAGGAAGTCTACAGAAAGACCACCACCAGCACAGTGCCGGATTTAAAGATCCAGGGCCCCTAGGCACTTAACATTTGCCCCCCCCACCTCGAAGATATTTTGGAAATTTAGCAAATTAAATACACTAGTACAGAACATATAATTTTTAATTGATTTTAATAAACATCAGAATAATACAGTATGTTACTATAGTTATTCTATAAAGTTTATAAAATCACTCGGCGAACTTCCTGCTGTGAAAAAGAACGAATGACGTCATCATAGTCAATTGACTGCATTATTTCTGACTATGTACGTTACTGAGAGCGAGTTGAGCTTGTTCCCTCTTATGTTATATCTTAAGTAAGTCTTTACTCATTTTTACAAAAACAAATTTGATTGCAAATAAATTACTTTACGCAAATTTGGCAATTTTTGAGGCTGTCGGGCGATAAGTTTTCGGAGTTTGGCGATTTTCAATTTTTTTAAACGATTTTTTGGCGATTTTATCTTTTTAAGGGCCCCCTTCCTGACTGGGCCCCCAGGCCCGGGCCTTGGCCGAAATCCAGCACTAAGTGTTTCCAAACGATTCAGATATCGCCAGTTCAGTTGTCTAAGAGCGTTATTCTCACTTTGAATGTGTTGGCCGCTTTCATTCGGCAAAACACGACACTTCAGAACAGAAAGAAATTTCCGATTCGCTATTCGTGTTACGATAATCACCAAAGCTATAGGTTACATAATTATTTATTATAATTTAAATTGTGTGTAAATATTGTGTATGTAAGGAAATGGGAAGGGGGACATTTCTAAAAAAAAGCTATGCAATAATTTAATGCAAATACTTTGGTGTAGCAGAACTGCTATACACACAAAAAAGTTTTACTTGGTTATGTCGGCCCTGTATAGGTACCACAGCAACTAGGAACAAGCCGATATATATGACATATATTATAACTTAACCCTCTCTCTCCTTAATCTCTTATATTTTTAAACTTAACTTAAATTTCCTTTTTCATATATCCTTAATATCACTTAGTACCATCCCAACCACACCCTGTTGCCGACAAACAGTCGCCTAGATCAATCGCTCCCACAGAAACTGTTTAGTCATCACATTTTTAAAGTTGGCCTTTTCAAACTTTCTCATCCTCTGATTGGTCAGTGGAGCAGGGCTCGAGATTTTTCGCAATTTTTGTAGGCATTCGGTCACACTCTCTCGTCGACTGCAGACGACAAATCAACCTTCTCCTGATGAATAACTCTTAAAAATAAAAGATCTTTAATTTCTCCGAAGTTTCCCTGTCGACTTATTTTACATATATATATTATTTTTGGAAGTAAAAAGCTGTGGTTAACTGTTTAACTAACTAAAAGGGGGAAGTGCAAAGGTTAACTAGAATACCTCTAAAAAATACGCCATCTGTTTTCCTTCGGCAAGCCTAATAAACACGGTTGCCGGGTTATCCAGTCCATCTAGTTTTCCAACTAGAACTGCTGCACCTTCGGCATTTTCTGGAACTCTTCGGTGAATCCCTTGCTCGATGCTTTTATCGTAAGAAATGCTCTTTCGCTTCGCAACTGGGGTGAAGTCGATGCTTGGGCTCTGGAATGCAAAATAAAAGTTGTAAATGAGATTTTAAGGGGACATGAGTTTTCAAATTCAGTGGATTTTCTGAACTCTTGCGCATAGAAAATAAACAAAGCAGAATAAGTGTTGAAGAGGACTTAAGAGTGAAGATGAGTTTCATTACTCCTAATGTTGATATTTTAATCACAGGCAAACAACAAGTTTTGCACTAAAGACTATAAAAGTATATTTTGTATGGTGGATTAATTTTTTTGCCGAGTTTGTACTATTTTTTTTTATTTGTATGTTTTTAGACCTGGGTAATAATTAAACTGTAAATTAATACCATTTAAATCTTTTTATTTCTCCTTTACTATAAGCATGTTATAAACAAATATCTAACCATTAAATGAAGTTTTCTCAGTAATTTAATTCAAAAAGCCTTTGAACACTTTTAGAAGAGTAAATATTATATGTTTATTAAAATATTTAGGTCTGGTGGTATGCCAAAATTTCTCAAAAATTCAAGTGATACGCAGGTGCAAAAAGGTTGGGAACCCCTCTTCTAGATCTACATAAGGGCTATTTGAGTGTCTCCTGACGAGGTCAAAAATTAACATCAATGCAACCTAAATGTAAATTTTTTTTGCGGTTGTAATAATGTGATAAAGTAACATAAACTAGGGGTGTAAAATACCCCACGACTTTCAATTCAACTAAACTCCTCGGCTCAACAGCCCATTAGTGGGCCAAGGCCTGCCGTTCCCATTTCAGCTTTCGTGACCTAGGGCTCTGGGGTGCTAGGCATATGTCCCGGTAAGGTGGTCAGCCTCACGCGGAACCCCCAATGTTTAGTTCCCAATCATGCTTGGTACCCATTTTATCGACCCACTTAAGGGATGAAAGGGTGGGTCAACCTCGCCCAATCCGGGATTCGAACCCTGGACCTGTGGCACAGCAATGCAAAGCACTACAACTGCTCCACGGGGCCTTACGACTTTCAATTACCACTCAATATTACTTCAAGCTGTAGACAGACCGTTGTTTGAAAACCACATTTTCAGAATCAGCACCCTCCGAAACATGAAACAAGCCACAAAATCTCTATTCAGAATTTTCGATTCCATCCAAATACTTTCATTATCTTAAACAGGGTGTCCGTTAAAAATGTCCGAGTTTCAAATTGTGACCTGACATCACGCCTTGTGATTTCTTCCTTTGGGGCTTCGTAAAAGATCGAGTCTACGTTCCACCCCTACCCCACGATTTACCAACCTTGAAAGGTAGAATTGCACAGGCTGTTGCTTCCATTACTCCGGACTTGCTGCAGACACAGTATGAGAAGAATTGCATTTTCGTTTGGATGTGTGCCTTATCACTAAAGGCGCACACATTGAGCACTTACAGGGAAAACTAGCTTAGTTTACCTTCAATGTCATGTATGATTTGTTATATTTAGTATAAAATAAACTCCTGTAATATACTATTAAATGTAATAGTGAGTGTAATGAGTTTAAATGATATATTTACGGGAGTTTATTTTATACTAAATATAACAAATCATACATGACATTTTCCTATAAGTGCTCAATGTGTCCGCCTTTAGTGATACGGCACACATCCAAACGAAAATGCAATTCTTCCCATACTGTCTGCAGCAAGTCCAGAGTAATGGAAGCCTGTGCAATTCTACCTTTCAAGGTTGGTAAATCGTGGGGTAGGGGTGGAACGTAGACCCGATCTTTTACGAAGCCCCAAAGGAAGAAATCACAAGGCGTGATGTCAGGTGAACGATACTATAACAATTTGAAACTCGGACATTCTTTTACGGACACCCTGTATTTCATACTAAGTAATTGAAAGTAAAAAGAACTTGATGTTCAAAGCATTTATTTCTTTGGGTTATAAGAGATTAAGAATGCAAGTGAAAGTCAAACTCAGGGTTCATACTCTATGATTGTAAAATTCAGGACTTTATAAGAAGTTTTTCAGGAGTGCAGCAATTCAGGAGGGAACGAAGAATAAAATTGATTATGTTTGCTTATTATCGTATCAGTCTAGTGACTTAACTGCACTTTAAATGATGAACCAGAAGAAGAAAAAAAATCTTCTAAAGAGTTATGCGGTGCATTATGGGACTTAACTAGTATCACAATGTCTGAACTCTATTTTTCCCTACTGCGCATGAGCAGTAGACTTATGCGAAATAAAGTACGGGAGAAAAAAGGCAGAGAAAAGAGAAAAACTATTTGTGTCCAATTTTTTTTTAGGAGAGAAAAAAAATCATGAGATGAGACATAAATTTCAGGAGTTATAAGGGCCCTTAGAAAAAAAAATATGAAATTCAGGAGTTTTTCAGGAGGCATACGATACGAACCCTTTTCCTACATCGCCAAAATAACTGCAGACCTATAAACGGCCCTTGCAGCCAAAAATGTCCGACGAATAATACCCCGTGTAGCGGGAGTGCACGTTAAATATAATTCAAAGTCCTAACGCTGCGTACGATGTCGCCCTTAACGGTTGCGTTGGGTGCCTACTCAGGTGTCGGCTCGTCACTTGACTGTGGTTCTAAAATACGATGCCCGTCGCCAATAGCCCTCGTGTAGCTCTAGTGCGACAATAATTCAAACTAAACTAAAAAACTATTTTTCCTACTGCGCATGATCAGTAGACTTATGCGAAATAAAGTACGGGAGAAAAAAAGCAGAGAAAGGAAAAAAACTTTGTGTCCAATTTTTTTTTAGGAGAGAAAAAAGAAGATCAGGAGATGAGACAAATTTCAGGAGTTATAAGGGCCCTTAGAAAAAAAATATGAAATTCAGGAGTTTTTCAGGAATTTCAGGAGGCCTACGAACCCTGTGTTTATATCATGGTCGTGTTTTTGAAAAGGTGCTTCCAATTTTTACGTTATAAATGTTTTTTTTTCTCTAATGGGGCTGCAATATTGGCGGTCAAGCCTTTCGCAGACTCAGCATATTCCCCAGAACTGAGAGCCATTTCTTTGTGGCACCATCTAGGCGACTCTCGATACCAATTTTGACGTGCAGATTACAATGAATCTGAGCTCTCTGTGGATGTTAAATTATGCCGAGATTTAACAATTGAGAATATAATGAATCATCTAAAATAATTGACGAATGATCATAGAACCGGTGTCTCTAAACCCGCCAACAAATCGTGAATTTCCGGGCAAATAACGAATACGATCCTAACGGAAATTATTTGCCAAAACTGAGGTAAAAACACGCGTTTCATGCGACTAAGAATCAAGAACGCTGCTACACAAAAAGCTTGACAGATTTTCTCTTTATTTTAGAAACTCTTCTTTGTTTAATGCCTTCTCTTGGGAAATTTGCTTGCGTCATAGGTCAACATTAGGTTTCTTGTCCTCATTAACTATTGGCCATTCGCTGTGCATTGCTTGTTCATCATAGCAAAAGGGGTGCTAGATTTCCAAACACTCTATTTTTACACTGTTTTCGCCAAATGGGCAAGCGATCTAATTTATTTGCTGATGTATGGCTTTGGAGCCCAGTCTGTAAGTTGGTTTCCTTGCATGAGAAGAGTCCCACTCAGCGTGTAAAATAAGCGGTATCGCATCCGGAAACGCGACACCAAAATGAAAACTTGCGATAGCGATTTAGCTTGTTATCGCATTTAGTTGCGATACTCACAAAGCATCTCCGTTTGTCATAACCATGCAAACCATGCATTTTGCAAACGATTCTAAGTCAGATCGCTTCAGTTCAGTTGTCTAAGTCATAGAGCTCAATCTCAATTCGAATCCGTTGGCCGCTTTTCGTTCGGACAGGGAAACATCTCAACTCCATACCAGACTGGAAGTGAGTAGCGAAAAGTGTAAAAAAAACGCCGATAATCGCGCCAGAACAGAAAGATTTAGCGAGATTTCCAATTTGTTATAATTTGCGTTGCGAAAATCAACGAAAGTAAAATATGGCGGTTCAATTACGAACTGTTAAAAACTGGATCACGTCGTTGGATCCGAATAATTAGTGGCTGAAGTACGAATCTAACGGTAACGTTGTTACTAAAATAACGTGCGCTTTATGTGCAAAGCACGTAGATAACTTAAAATGTTTTTAAAAATAAAATTCAAATATAATTTTAAAAATTCTTACTTTTTAGTATAGTATAGCCTTTATTATTTAATATTCTAAATTTATCCAGTAATGTTTTTAAAACTATATGCAGCGGTTTTTTAATGTAATGTGTGTGTAAATATTATTCGCAAGAAATAATGAAACGGGAAGGGGGATATTTCTCAAAAATTAACATTTCCCCAAAAAACAATTAAAGATACTGCGACTGGAAGAGTCCATAATTTTTTTCAAAAGTGCTATGCATTAATTAAAAATTGCTACACACAAATACTTTGGTGTAGCAGAACTGCTATGCACACAAAAAAAAGTATTTTACACGCTGGTCCCACTATGCCGAGTATTAATTTTGCCGGGAAAACCCAAGCCAAGCAACGGCCCAGCCCTGCTTATTTCTTGGGTTATAAGAGATTAATTAAGAATGCAATTGAAAGCCAAACTTACTGTGTTATTGTTGTCTGGCATTAGAATGACGGTCTCTTGTGGCAAAGAAGTTTCGTCGTGGTTTTGGGAAGTAACTATCTCCGTTTCAGATTTTTGTTTCCCGGATTTAAGAAATAAAGGCGACCTACTGGGAAATAAAAATCATAAGTTAAAGGGGTAATAGAAAACCAGTATTACAAATACTTGAAAACAAACAGTATTACAAATACTAGAAAACAAACAGTATTACAAATACTTGAAAACAAACAGTATTACAAATACTTGAAAACAAACAGTATTACAAATACTTGAAAACAAACAGTATTACAAATGCTAGAAAACAAACAGTATTACAAATACTTGAAAACAAACAGTATTACAAATACTTGAAAACAAACAGTATTACAAATACTTGAAAACAAACAGTATTACAAATACTTGAAAACAAACAGTATTACAAATACTTGAATACATATAATCTCTATATTTATAAATAGGTATCTTTATATTTAGAAGTTAAGAATAAAAATCTTGGACATTTTTTTTTTTTTTAAATAAAATTATTACAGAATATACTAATAAATAACAAGCATAACTTTTTTTTAAAAAATCATAAAAAGGGATAAATTTAAATACTTAGATTTTTTGTTGAAATATTCATAAATTTGAAAAAAAATATATCTTTTATAATTCAAAATGCAAAGGATTCAAATCAAATAGCAATTTTTAGTTTTCACAAAACATAAAATCCAATTTGAAGCTTGAAACAAGAGTGTAAAGTTGTATAATTCAAAATTTTTGTACAATAATACAATTCCATTTTATTAAAGTTAAAAAACATGAAAGTTAAAAAAAAAAAATTAAGTTAGACCACTTGCATTGCCAAAGATACAATCATTTTCTAATATTTTTTTAAAAAATTAACGTCTTGTTCACTGCAGTTAGAATGCACATCAACCAAGTTAAATATTGGTTTCATTGACATAAAATAAAAGTTTACATACTGTGAAAGTCAGCGTAATAAAGGTTACCAGGGATCGGAAAGTTAGTTTTGAAAAGCAACTTATTACAGTTACTTTTAGAAATTTAAAGTTATAAGAAACAAGTAGGTTTGTAACAGAATCTGTCACAACCCGCTTCCAAACAAAAGTTGTGTTTAACAGATAAAAAGGTGCCAAACACAGCATTAATTCTATATTAAACATTAACATACTACATTTAGCTATTTTCATTTATTTTATTTCGAAAATTCAATAATTATTACTTATCGTTTGCAAAAAGTAATTTATATTTCAAAGAATAAATATGTAATATTCCTCGCTTTTAAATAGAATGAAAACATATATCAACATACAAAGAATCTCGTAGTGAAATATATTTAACGTCATTTCAATTGATCGATGTCGCAAAAATAAATTTAATTTAATTTATTGTCTAAAAGAATTAAAGTTTCTCGAGCGATTGTTGCGAATGGCAATGGTGATTTAATTCTAATAAAAATGGCTTCCTATGATTTTTAAATGAGCATTTAATTTTGCAGTTTTTTAAATAATTGAAGTAATTTGAATTCTTTTCTGAAATTTTCAATGTATTCTAATTTCGATGTGCTGAATTTTTTGACGTATCGAACTTGTCCGTAGCATTTGTAGTTTGGGCTATGAAAGTGGGTGAACGATTATAATACCTTCCACTTTTTACGTTATAAACGTAGTGTGGAAGCTAAAATTGAAATTTAACTATCTTACAATTTCTCAAAGAGAACCAAGCTTAAAGAAAGCCGAACAATTGGAAATAAGTTAAGAACAAAAATTCAACATTGTTAAAAGTAAAATTTTAATTAAATTTAAACTGTAGAAAATATCAGTGAAGAGTGGCTTGAGAAATAACAGAAAAGTACAGAAATTTTTCGTTACTGCTAAAAGTAACCAAGTTACAATTACCGATACCCCCTTCTTAAACATTTAACACTGTTACTTAAAAAAAGTAACATGTTATAAGAAATGCGTAACTCCAATCCCTGAGGGGTGCTATAGCGCAACTCAGAGTTTATAAAGCTAATTAACTCATTGAGCTAGAAGAAACGTGGAGCGAGGTGTGCGATTCACTGAACAGGGCAGCAAACGAGCCGGTTCAATAACGAAACACGGAGGAATACACGGCACTGCAGCAGAAACGAACCGGGCAGAAAACCTAGAAACTTGTTTATTTCGCTAGTAGGTTCGTATTCGCTGGTTCTTAGTTAGTGATCCACATGGTTATTTCTTTAAAAAGTTGGAATTTAAAGTTAAAGAAAGTTAATTCTTTCGAACTAAAAATGTTAAAATACATTTAGGAGCCCAAGTCAATATGATACAGGGGTCTCATACAAGCATTGCATACAAGTGTAGGGAAAATAGTCCTTTTCTGCCCTGTTCGCTCAAAAGGGTGCGAGTGGGTTTTCGGCTCGCTGACACCTCACTCCAGTTACCTTTCTAGCTCAATGAATTAACTATAGATCAAAAACTAGAAATACCTGTTTTTATCGTGGCTCAACATATTCAGGTTCCCGTAACCCGAACTGTTTCTCCGCATATTTGGGTGCATTTTCTCGTTGACGTGTCTGTGCCTCAACATCAGTGCTCTCAAAACTGTATCTTTCTGTTCTGTCTTGATTTGGTCTGTGTTCACCATGCACTCGACGATTCTTTTGGATATCCCTACCAAGTCGTTTTCTTCCAAGTCCAGAAGAACACCACCTTAAGAAAAATGGTTTATGTTAGTGATCATGGCCGGATTTAGATCTTATGTGCCCCTAGGTCCGTGGTTTTTTTGTCGCCCCCTCTTCACACCATCGTAAAGGAGGGAGAAATTTGACCTCAGAAAGGTCTTTGTGATGATAATTTGTATTTTATTCTAATTCATCGCGAAGTAAAATTAATTAAAATAAAATTAAAAATTAAATAAATAACGGGCTGTAGATACAGACTAACAGCCAAGCGAAAGATTCGCCCGTCCAGCGTCACCTATACGAGGAAGGCGAATGGGACTTTTATTCGTGGAGAGCATGTAGATGTAGACATGTATTGTAGTCTATAACATTTTATGGAAATTTTCTGACAACAAAAATGCGGAATAATTTTGCACCCCTCATCATGGTGCGCCTCTAGGCCCGGGCCTATTGGTAAATCCAGCCCTGTTAGTGATGCGATCGAAACTGTCGGTAAAATTTAGAGGCTTTTCCCTTGAAAAATGTTTTATACGTGCATCCTTTAAAGTACAAAATTATTATTTCAGTGATATAGACAACCTTTTAAATTAAAAGGGCCAAAATATTAGGTTGAGAATTTTATTGATTTGTTATTTGTTTATTTCATTTGAGTTTGGGGGCTTTTCAAGGGCCATAAAAATATATTCAGAGAATATCTTCAACTTTGAGCATGATACACGAGAAGATTAATGAATAAATCAAAGTTGATTATTGGCGCAAATAGTTTATTCTGTGGAAGTTTACATGTTTCCGTGGGAACACAAGATATTAACCTTCTTCAGAGTGCTACACAACTCAGACTAAAACCAAGAAACACAGTTGATGACACAAATTGGTGAAACATGAAAGGGAGTGGGGAGGGGGGGGGGGAAGGTAGATACTTTTAGTTTGAGTTTTGTAGCATTCTGAAAATGTGGGCCGCTTATGTACCCACGGAAACATGGAAACCTATCAGGTGGCTTTCTTCAAAGTCTAAAAGCATGCCACCTTAAAAAAAATAATTTATGGGTCATTCTCATGGAATAGGAAAAAATTAAATCCCATTTGATTTTACTTGTCTTTTTAACAATTTCAGCGAAACTTTTTTCATACATATTTTCTGATTTGTTTATCAGTTGGGGTCTCGAAACCCTCGGTAATTTATATGTTTTACATAAATTTGTTTTTTTGTCTAAAGTTTTGTATGTAATTTAACAATAAATTTCTCATCCTTAATTAAAAACTTAAGTAATAAAAAAAAAACAAGTTATACTTTTTTTCAAACTCTAGATTCACACAAGCTGATCAGGAATCGACTCCGGAATCTCTCATATGATAGCCCAATCAACAAAGCTAAAAAGCAGTTACTCTATCGGGTGGGTTAGTAATAGGCAGTGACAGATCTAGAAACTGAGGCGTGTTTTTGTGTGTGCGCGGAGGTGGGTGGGCTTAGACCTATTTTCAAATTTTTTTAGTAATGAGCTAGTTAATTATAAATTCCAATTAATTAATTATCAATTATAATTAAAATCTACGAATAATCCATTTTACTAAATTAAAATCGATTGTCGATCAAATGACAAAACCATGAATGTACAAGTTCAAGGGATTAGCCGTATTTGAAAACGGCAGTTTAAACTGTATTCAGTTTTCCATGTTTGTTTTTGCACTTTCGTGGTTTTGTCATTTGACCAACGACATGTATTCATTAAAATTTTATCTATCTTTTACAAGATAAATCCCATATGATTGATCCAATATAATATTTAAAAAATTAAGTGTAAACCTGAATCCAGGCACTGCCTCAGCTTCAGCAGACTGTGGAATGATAGGGGTGGTACGTGGGGTTTTCCCCACTTATCGGGTCCAAGTTCAACGTCTTCTTCATACTTGATCCATCTGGCTGTCTGCCTCCACTCCAGGGAATCGAGCTCATATTCTTTCAGTTCATGGAGCTCCACAAAGAGCTGAAAGGGCAAAGGATTAAAGTTTAGAATTACAGTAGCGACCGCTTAAATGAATCACATCCGTCCTAGTACGTTTTGAACCAATAAAGCGGCTGAATCATTAAACCGAAAGTCATGAAATTATCAAGAAAAAGTGGTCAAGAAAAAGCCCCTACTATAATTCTCTCTCTCGCTCCTTGCCTTAATCATACAATTTCTGCGATTTACTTATTTTAAAAGATGGATTCGCTGGTGCTCTTTGGTTCGCATTTGTAGTTAGAGGTCATTTGGGGTAAAGAAAAACCACAAATCGTAGGAAAAAATAAATGAACTTTTTTAGAATTTTTTGAGTCCTTAAAACGGCGGTAAAAAGGTGGTTTGATTCCAATACGCGGCGGATTTTCAATGTAAAAAGTTATTCTGTTCTGTTCTACGAAATTTATTCCAATTAAGCGATTGATTCAATTAACCAGTGATTCCAAAAAGCGGCAGCCACTGTAATAAAAATAGAAAGTGTCAAGAAATTATTTAATCATAGTTAAATCGTTCGAAGTGGCGAATGATGGGAAGTTGAATTCCCGCCTTAGAACAAATGTCCATGCTTGCTGCTAATATTGTAAAAAACAATCCTTCAGATTGCTGTCCAATGGGGTAACTTTGGCTATGGAGGGTAACTATGGCCCAAGCATTTCACGATACTAAATTTTCAATAAATACACTCTTTAAACATGTGCTTGTCTTTTTCAATTACCGTATATACTTGTGTATAAGCCGAGAAATTTTGGACAAATTTAGTGCCGTAAAAATCGGGGTCGACTTATACACGAGACATCGATTTTCCGAAAAAAATAAATCCCATATCTTTAAACTAAAACTGAATTTCAATCAAACTTAAGGTTTAAATACTATCTATTAAAAATAAAGACACAAAAGCAGTTAAATTTTGAAGATGAAATAAGATTGGTATCTATTCACGGTATCCACCATGTGATGCTTTATTGTTAGTTTTTTATGCATATTTTGCACATGTAGCTCTGGCACAGGGCAGTTCAGTCAACCAGTTTTCAAGGTGCAAAGAAAACAATGGCGGTCCCTGACCTTGGCAGCGTGGTCTTCACGCTTCATGGAACATAGTTTCAACTAAGCTTCTCCATTCATGGTCAGCAATGTCAAGGACACTCGGCGACGCAACCTGTTTTATTTTCATTGGGGTTGAAATTTAGCTTGAAAATAAATAAGAAAAATCACGGCCCATCATTAACTGGTTTCTTATTTTCTTCAGAAGGCCCTGACCGTATTTCCTACCTCAACTAATACACGGGTTACCGATTTTGGAAGGATATTTGGTTTAAAAATGGGGGGGTCGACTTATACACAGAGTAGGGTTATACACGAGTATATACAGTAAAGGCAACTCTACCTTGCTTGCCCTTGCCTACCTCTGCCTTGACCTATGAGTAAAAATATATTCAAGAAGAAAGTCAATAATAGGGTTTTTTACTTGAACCAAAGTTACCCTCCAGGGCCAAACAGGGTTCATACAACTTTTGGCTATCCAAATTCCAGGCCTTTTCAAGGCTTTTCCAGGCCTTTTTAATGATTTTCCAGGCCACCATGTTACACAGCGAAATGAAACTTCGATAACTCAAAATCAAATTACTTAAGAGTTATTGAAGATAAACTAGTTGACATAAAATTCGAATGTAAAATTACTGCAAGTTACAGAACTATATATTGAGTTAAATGATCTTATTATCAACCGTATTGCCTAAACCCAGACCAGATACATAAAACTAATTTATGAAATTATACCATAATATGTGGAAATAAAATAACGAATAATGTAAATGTGTAGACAAAATAGCTAATCAACTGGTTCTAATAGCTTAAATATATGAAATGATCAAACTAGTACCCAAATGTAAAAAATTAAACCGCCAAATCCGGACTCTTTTGAATTTCGGCGATAGTCCGAAAATTTCCAAAAGAATTCCAGCCCTCCATTTTCTTTTTGTTGCTAAAACCTGTCTAAAGCAGAAACCCTAGTATAGACCGAAGTAGGGAAAATGCCAAAAATAAAAAAGTTTCAAACGTATATTAAAAATTTTTTTTAACAATCTAGCTGTTCTTGTAATCACAAGGTCACGACTCACAAACACTTGATCAAAAGAAAACATTTGGTTGATCCATTGGCCTGAACCGCAGCTACAAAAGTAACGAGACGCTCTTCCGATCACGCAGAGGCAAAAAAAACCCTGTCAATCATTATGAGACAATGCAACCTCATTGGTGGATTTCGTAAAAATTACTAGGCAGCAAAATAAGTAAATCAGGAAGCATTATTGAATTGCACTGGCCAGTAACCGATATTCGAAGACATCTAGAATAATCTAATCTTAATTCATCTTCAAATTATTATTATTTTTGTATTTTTATTATTACAATTTATTATTTAAACTTGCTGTTTATTGAAATTTAAGTATAGTTTTCACTGATACAGACCCAGAATGGAGAAAACTTTTTCGAGGGTGTTTATGTTGAAATTTAATAAATTTCAACAAAAAACAAGTTTAAATACTACATTTTAATGATTAAGAAAAAAAATAATTAAAATTTGAAGATGAATTAAGATTACACTAAGGTATCTTTAAATATCGGATTCCGACAAGTGCAATCTCCCATTAGAAGAGGATCGTCTTTACCTGACCAAAAGTATGCAATCCAATAATGCTTCCTGATTTACTTATTTTGCTGCCTAGTAATTTTTACGGCAACCACCGATGAGGTTGCATTGTCTCCTAATGATTGACAGTTTTTTTTTTGCCTCAGCCTGATAGGAAGATAATTGCGTTTACTTTTGTAGTTCCGGTTCAGGCTAATCGGACCAACCAGAACATTTTCTTTTGATCCGTTAGTAGTGATCACAAAAAAAAACTCAACCTGCTGTTTAAGTAATCCAAAATGAAAAAAATTCCCTTATATTTTTTGAAATTTGAAAAATTCCCTGAGAACTTAGTTGTTTTCAAAAACCACCACACCCTACAAAGTACAAGAAGAGCAAAGCAGTAAGAATTCCACAACGTTCTGATCGCGTCCACATGAGGGTATCCCGAGTGATTGACACTTGAGCGGTGGTTCGGAAATGCGCAGAAAAAAGGAGATGTTTCGTCCGCTACGCTAGTTCGATTCAATTTTGAATCGGAATAAAAACTGGAAATTCAAGGAATTTCCAGGCTGTCTGTGGATTTTCCAGGCTATTTAAGGCCTTGAAATTAAAAAAAATGAAATTCCATGCTTTTCCAGGATTTCCAGGCCGCGTGCGAACCCTGGCCAAAGTTTCCGAATTCAGCGATACCGAAATAAAAGGATGGTTGACTTTGGACCCTTTTTCTCATTGTTAATGTAATAGTTCGTCTGTCGCTTCTTAGTATCTCAAATATTTTGATTGTGGAAGAGTCCACTTTGAAACAGGTAAAAAGAGCCTCAAGGGAGGCAGGGTTGCCAATCTCATGGCGTTTGGCGAGCATAGGGGACTGTTGAATAAGTTTGGTTGGAAATAATATGTCACACTAAAACTACGATTACAGTTGACTGCTGACAGGGCCGTCAACGATTACATGTGCATTACTTCGATACCTTTACTTGATCGTCAGTCGATTTGCACATCTGTAGAATGTACTATTTAAAAAAATTCAGTATCTATCTGTATTCATTGGGAAACTAAGTTAAAATATAGCTATGCAATAATAGTGAAACCGATGCAAGTTCACACTACCCTAAAATTAAGTTTAGTTTGAATTATCCTCGCACTAGAGCTATACGAGGGCTATTGGCGACGAGCGTCGTATTTTATAACCACAGTCAAGTGACGAGCCGACACCCGAGTAGGCACCCAACGCAACCGTTAAGGGCGACATCGTACGCAGCGTTAGGACTTTGAAGGATATTTAACGTGCACTGCCTCTACACTGGGTATTATTTATCGGACATTTCTGGCTGCACGGGCCGTTTATAGGTCGGCAGTTATTTTGGCGATGCCCGGACCCGAACCTGGGACCTTTCGCATGCTAGGCGACTGCCTAACCGACTGGGCTCCCCAGCCCCCCACCCTTCAATTAATAATTTGTTTCTAAATCTTAAAGAAATATGCGCCTGCAAAATTAATGAATCGCCAAATATAGTAACTCTTGCATAAACCAAAATCTATCTTACCCTTTTACAAAGTGGACTCTTCCACAATCAAAACATTTGAGATGCTAAGAAGTGAAAGCGAACTATACACCGATATCAAATGTGTTGTGGTGTACCACAACACTAACACAAATAAGGTATGAATTACCTCATGTGGTTCCGATATCAAATGTGTTGTGGTGTACCACAACACTAACACAAATAAGGTACGAATTACCTCATGTGGTTCCGATATCAAATGTGTTGTGGTGTACCACAACACTAACACAAATAAGGTATGAATTACCTCATGTGGTTCCGATATCAAATGTGTTGTGGTGTACCACAACACTAACACAAATAAGGTATGAAATTACCTCATGTGGTGAATGATCAAAGGTTTTCTTGATAAAAGAAGAGTCCTGTTCATCTTTCTTTTTAAAGAACGAAGCTATGGAGGGTTTCTTGATTTTGTGCCTTCGCATCCCTTTGGGATCTTCAAAGCGATGACCTTAAATTACAAACCGAAATTAGAATAAAAATTAAAGTGGTGATATGCAGGGCCGGATTTAGATTTTATGCGCACCTAGGCCCGTGGTTTTTTGTGTTTGCCCGTTTTTTTTTCTTCACACCATTGTAAAGGAGGGAGAAATTTGACCTCAGAAGGGTCTTTGTGAATATAATTTGTATTTTATTCTAATTCATCGTGAAGTAAAACTAATAAAATAAATATATAACAAATTAAATAAATAACGTGCTGTAGATACACACTGACAGCCAAGCGAAAGATTCGCCCGTCCAGCGTCACATAAGAGGAAGATGAATGGGACTTTTATTCGTGGAGAGCATGTAGATGTAGACATGTATTGTAGTCTATAACATTTTATGGAAATTTTCTGACAAAAAAAAATGCGGAATAATTTTGCGCCCCTCATCATGGTGCGCCCCTAGGCTCGGGACTATTGGTAAATCCAGCCCTGGTGATATGGTTCTGCTTGTTATATAGAGGTTTCAGAATACATAGATAAACCAGAATTCTTTTAACATGAAATACATTAAAGGGGGAAAGGGCACCGTAGCCAGGTCTTCAAACTAAAGGCTGCTCTCCGAGTTAATCCGATGGAAAAAAAATAATTTTCTAAGCTAAACTATTCTGGCTGTATTAAATTTTTTTACAAAAGTTTTTTTATATGATAATTGTAGCTTGCAGAGCTCTATAATTCCATTTTTAAAATGGGTTTGAATATTTTGTTTTAAAATTATTTATTGAATATTTAAAAAAAACATTCGAACCCATTTCAAAAAGGGGGGTATAGAGCCTTATAATCCAGCTTAAATATACGATTCATATAAATAAAACCATTAGTAGAAATATTCAATACAGCAGGAGTAATTTGGTTTAGAAAATAATTTTCCCCACTGGTTTAACACAGAGATAAGACTTCTGTTTGAAGACTCAGCTACCGCTCTCAGTTTCCTTTAACAATTTCAGTCCCAGTGATGTCATTTGGCATCATCATGTTTCTGATAATAATTTTAAAAAATAACAGAGCTGACATCTATTGGGATTAATAAAGAATATTTTCTAATAGAAAAAATAATTTGAAAAATCGAATGATGTGCTTTTTGATGTCATAAATGGCTATAGAATGTCGGAAAAAAAAATTCTAAAATGATGATGCCAAATTGTCATTGGGACTGAAAGGGTTAAGTAATTCAAAACACTGAGTAGGACTTAGCCGCTGCATCACCGCCAATAATTTAAAATAATCAGGCACTAGCGACTGATATTAAAGATAAGGCAGAAATAGTTAAAAGAAAATAGGAGCATCAGCATTTTGAATAACACTGGTCAACAGAAAATGCGACCGAAATGAAAGTACCCAATTCTGAACGATTTCAGCGTGCTAAACACTAATATCACCTTAAAACATGTTAGTCAGCTCTAGTTTTTGAGTTACAGTGTTTTTTTCATTATGTAGGATACAGCAAAATGAATGGGCGCATCAACGGCAGTTAAATTGCAGTCAATTTTGTCTACATGAAACCTCCAAATTTTTGCTCATACATGTTTTATTTGATATTATCAACATAAAGGTGGGAGGAGATGATAAGTTTCAAGGTTTTTGCACCCATATTAGCAGCGTAATACCCCTTCGTTAAGTAGAATCGTTCTCGCGTCAAGAGGTGCAGAAAAAAAGAGCAATAAATTCTTCCTATTTCATTCTTGGTTGTTTTAGAAGCTGTCGAATAACAAAAACTAATATTAGTGATAAATCTATAACTGTAAAGCCTTGTAAATGCATTAATAGCGCTAATAACTTCTGTTATATTTGCGGCAAAGTACCATTTTCTGCACAAAAAAAGGGAGCATCACTGCAAGTTATGAAAGCGTTTCATTTGTATTTTGGTTACATGTTAGGGAACTAGAAAAATGCTGGACCCCTCAAGTATGTTGTTAGACTTGTGCAGCAAATTTGTCACTTCGGATTCATGGGGGGAAAAGGTAATGCCATTTTCTGGGAAGAAAAATGAATGCCCTTTTATGGAAGGAGAGGGAATGCCATTTTAGGATTAGAAGGGAGCTAACAAATCATGTTATTTCTGCATCATCTCATCAGTTAAAGATGTCATTTAGAAAAAGATAAAAATTAAATAGCTTAAAATTCCTTCTACTCTGCACATCCGGTACAACATGACAAAGGACTCCCTGCTCCAAAGACTCCAATATTTTTTTAGTTTTAATGAGGATAATAGCCGTGCGTCTGCTGAACATGCTACAGGTCCTAAAAACAAGCATAGACAAAATGCAAGGAATTTATTGCTCTTTTTTTCTGCACCTCTTGACGTGGGAACGATTCTACTTAACGAAGGGGTATTAAGCTGCTAATATGGATGCAAAAACCTTGAAACTTATCATCTCCTCCCACCCTTATGTTGATAATATCAAATAAAGCCTGTATGAGAAAAATTCGGAGGGTTTCTGTTAACAAAATTGACTGTAATTTATTTTGTGTTTGATGCACCTATTCATTTCTCTGTATCCTATGTAATGAAAAAAACGACCGTTACTCAAAAACTAGAGCTAACTAACAATTTTCAATGTGATATTCGTGTTTAGCACGTTTAAATCATTCAGAATTCGGTACTTTCATCTCAGTCGCAGAAATGTTTTGAAATTTTGTTGTCCAGTGTAATCAGCCAAAACGTCCCTAAGCCAAAGCCCTATTTCTTTGTATTTATTCTTATTTTTTTTAATTAAAGTAAAAAACAGGATGTCTTTATGAACTAAATGTTGCAAAATCCTGATGCCGGACCAGAATATTTCTCCCCTTAAGTTATGCAGGTAATTAACCTTAAACTTCAACATCAAAATTATGATTAAACGGTACATCCTGCTTACTAGCCATATCATCAATATCGACCGACTGCAGAGTTTCAGCTTCTTCAGGCTCAAACACCGTCGTGTAGTTCTTTACATCGATGTTGAAACCATGGTGCTTCCTTCCTGCAGAATGTCTGCGATGAGATCTGCAAGAAACAGTGAATTGGATAATCAAGGGAAATTTATACAGAGAAAAGCCTAAAATCTGTAATCATAAAAATAGTGAAATTACCAGGTTTTTTTTTAGTAGCTAACTGCAATGACTTCCTGACTGAAGGGAAAAATAAGGAAATTTTAATTTTTAAAGGGGGCTCTTTGGCGGTCAAGCCTTTTGCAGCGTCGGCATATTCCACAGAACCGAGAGTAATTTTTTTGTGGCATCATCTAGGCGGCTCTTGGTACCAATTTTAATGTTCAAATTACAATAAATCTCAGCTCTCTGTATATCGCATTGTACGCGTAAAAGAGACCTATCACAAAAATACTAGTTTCAGAAAAATTGTCTAAAGTTTATTTTTTAGCATTATAGAAAAAATAACGATTCGCTTACTGCATTCCAACTATTCTACCAATGGACAAGTCGCATGAAACGCGAAATTCATAATATATGTGTTTTTCTGGTACATTAAAAGCTGCAGATTCCGAATGTAAGGTTAAATATTCACAAATATGTCTAATTTCAACAAAAAATGCATTTGAAATTTGCCGAAAATGTACGTCACTGAAAACCGCTCTGACGTCAACTGTTTTGTTTTTGGCGATGTTTCGATCTATGCTGTAATACACTTTATAAAATAGTAAACCTTACAATTTCTGCGAAACCTCATTAAAAGAAGAAGACAATATTATTTGTAACCAGTTCATATCAAGGAAGTTAAACAGCTTGTTCCAAGTTTGGTTGTTAGTTGAAATACACACACTAGAGCGCGTATGAGCTATTGCAGAACTATTCTATTACTATTCTATCTCTAACTACTATTGTAGACTGTTGGATCTGATCGGAATAGTCGAGTGAAATCGTTCAACGTTTGAAGAAATGAACTGGAATGAACATGACATGTTTTTGTAAAATAGCATAGCTTTTTTAAGAGTTTGATAAGGATGAAAGCACGTTTCACAGTTTCAAAAGCGATACAGTGAAACGTGATACGAAATAACACACCAAGAACAAAAAAAAGCCAACCGTGACGTCATTTGTTATGCTAAGAGAGGTTTAACAGGAGTGACGTATCATTAACTTTAAAAATGAATTTAAAAATAAATACATCTTTAAAACCAGAAATACTTGAGTTTTAGAGGTTTTTTAATGTGCTTAATCGAATAAATATGTTTGTGGAAAACGCTGTAATTGTCCATTGATGTAATTTTTGCTTTAATCGCTAGATATTTAAATTTTAAATATTATAGCATTTACAACTTGAAGTCATATTTGTGCGATAGGTCACTTTTCCGCATACAGTGTGATATGTTGAGGTTTAATTTTGCCAAGAGAACCAAAGGCAAATGGGTACTCAAGGAATCTTTTACATGCCTGCGGAGGATTTTCCCATCCTGAAAATCTGCTAACTCAGCAGGTGCTCGAACCTGCAATCTTGGACATATGAGACGGGCACATAATACCTCACAGCCATTCATCCAGGAAATTTTAATTAAAAAAAAAAGCTATGTAATGTATATTTTTTGTAAAATATATAGAAAAGTATTTCATTAACTTTTTTTAGATTGTTTGCAATTGTTGTGACTGAATTGTTGCGATGAAACTTTGAAATCTGTAGGGCCTTCTTCCAAGTTGGGTTTCGGTCAGGGCCGGATTTCTAAATAGGCTAAGTAGGCTGTAGCCTAGAGCAGCAAATTTCTGGGGTCGGCAAATGTTACGACCAATTAAAGCAGCATTCGGTATAAAAAAATTATCATAAGGATACTAATATTTTTAAGAAAGAAAAAATAATTTACATTACTGCGATAATCACAAACGTATATATAGTACTAAAACTAATATTCAGTAGTAAACATGGTATCTGCCACAGCAATTTCACCCCGGATTCGGAAGTTGAAAGAAAAATAGTACAACAGTTTAAAAAATTCGCCTATTATTTCGCTTTCGATTTAGAGTTTAAAGGTACATAGATGATTCTAATATGTAGAAAGAAAAAAAATAGTCAAGAAAACTATATCTGGCGGCAAATCGATCCTAGCCTACAGGCGGCAAATCTTTAAATCCGGCCCTGGTTTCAGTTGATCGAATTTAGGTTCAGGGAATTATAAGAAGTGAATAGTAAAGCTTTTCTTACTTATGCTTGTTTGTTTTTGGGCTTTCCTGAGAATCTCTCCTCATGTCTTCACGAGATTCCTTGCCTAAAAGAGAAGGTTGTTGAAAAAATGACTGTATGAAAGTGTTGCATTTAAATAGGTAGCAAATCGAAAAAGGAGTAAAAATTCTTCAACAGCATTAATTTTGGTCTTTAAAACAAGCGCATGATACAAAAAAGTAATAAAAATCTATCACATCAGTTATTCTGCAAAAAATGGTCGAGTCATATTTGGAATGTTGCAGAATTCACTTCATAACTTATTTTAGTTTTTTGTTAATACTAACTTTCATACTACAGTAAAACCCCGATTTTACGGTTCTCAAGGGACTGGGTAAAAAAAACGTAAAATACGGGAAAAACGTAAAATACGGGAAATAGTACATAGAATGCAAAAATCTCTTTTCTCTTAGTATCGTGCCATTTATAGGTACATTCACGGCACGAGCTTCTTTAAACCACTTTACTAAGATATTTTCCAGCTCATCGTACGGCGATTTTTTTAAACTTTTCGTTTCTTGGAATTCTTTTCACCCACTTTCTCAAAGCCAAACCATGATCCAGGAGAAGAAACCGGGTTTCAGAAAACAGGAGCCTGTGGAATGGGAAAAATATTTCTTATTTTAGAACAATTTTTTTTTTTAACTTTAAAGGGAAAACGTAAAATGCGGGAAATTCCATAAATAACAAACTTACAATCCGGGTTAAATTAACATTTACAATATCCGGAAAAAACTGGGACCTGATGAAAAAAACAAAATGCAGGAAAAACGTAGATTCGGGGGACGTAAAATCAGGGTTTCACTGTATTATGCAACAAGGAGTTTTAGCTTTATGATAATGCTGATATTAAAGCAGCTGACAAGAATGACTATTTTATTTGTATAAAAACTATTTTATTTGTATAAAAACTATTTTATTTGTATAAAAACTAGTTTATTTGTATAAAAACTAGTTTATTTGTATAAAAACTAGTTTATTTGTATAAAAACTATTTTATTTGTATAAAAACTATTTTATTTGTATAAAAACTATTTTATTTGTATAAAAACTATTTTATTTGTATAAAAAAATGACATAGCACGAGGGTCAAACAATATTTCAGATCTTCAAGATTCAGATCTTTCTTCTTCAAGTTCTTTCAGCAGTAAATTTAAATGCATTCTGCAATTTATTTTGCGGTTGAATGAAGAAGTTAAGAATTCAATAAATAACACATGTACCATGAAAAACGTAAAACCAGGGTTTTACTGTAGTTTAATTACCAGAGTTCATAATCTACCTATGACATCAGTTATTCTGCAAAAAATGGTCGAGTCATATTTGGAATGTTGCAGAATTCACTTCATAACTTATTTTACAGTTTTTTGTTAATACTAACTTTCATACTATTATGCAACAAGGAGTTTTAGCTTTATGATAATGCTGATACTAAAGCAGCTGACAAGAATGAGTAGTTTATTTGTATAAAAACTAGTTTATTTGTATAAAAACTAGTTTATTTGTATAAAAAACTAAGTTTATTTGTATAAAAAACTAGTTTCATTTGTATAAATTAATTTTTATTTTATAGAAAAAATTGAACATAGCACAGGGTTCAAACAATATTTTCATGATCTTCAAAGATTCAGATCTTTCTTCTTCAAGTTCTTTCAGCAGTATAATTTAAATGATATTTGTTCATATTTATATTTGAAACGTGTTTGAAAGATTGTAAAAAACATTTTTTATAAATAATTGAAAAAAAGTTTATTAGAAATGTTATTTGTATAAAAACTAGTTTATTTAAAAACATATTTTATAAAAAATTATTGTAAGAAAAAGACAAGAAAAATAAATCTAACCAAAAAAAATATAAGAGTAAAGAATTCAATAAATAACACATGTACCATGAAAAACGTAAAACCAGGGTTTTACTGTAGTTTAATTACCAGAGTTCATAATCTACCTATGACATCAGTTATTCTGCAAAAAATGTCGAGTCATATTTGGAATGTTGCAGAATTCACTTCATAACTTATTTTACAGTTTTTTGTTAATACTAACTTTCATACTATTATGCAACAAGGAGTTTTAGCTTTATGATAATGCTGATACTAAAGCAGCTGACAAAGAATGAGTAAAAGTTTTAATTTTGTATAAAAACTAGTTTATTTGTATAAAACCTAGTTTATTTGTATAAAAAACTAGTTTATTTGTATAAAAACTAGTTTATTTGTATAAAAACTAGTTTATTTGTATAAAAACTAGTTTATTTGTATAAAAACTAGTTTATTTGTATAAAAACTAGTTTATTTGTATAAAAACTAGTTTATTTGTATAAAAACTAGTTTATTTGTATAAAAACTAGTTTATTTGTATAAAAAACTAGTTTATTTGTATAAAAACTAGTTTATTTGTATGAAAACTAGTTTATTTGTATAAAAACTAGTTTATTTGTATAAAAACTAGTTTATTTGTATAAAAACTAGTTTATTTGTATAAAAACTAGTTTATTTGTATAAAAACTAGTTTATTTGTATAAAAACTAGTTTATTTGTATAAAAACTAGTTTATTTGTATAAAAACTATATTATTTGTATAAAAACTAGTTTATTTGTATAAAAAATGACATAGCATGAGGGTCAAACAATATTTCAGATCTTCAAGTTTCGGATCTTTCTTCCTCAAGTTCTTTCAGCAGTAAATTTTAAATGCATTCCGCAATTTATTTTGCTGTTGAATGAAGAAGTTAAGAATTAAATAAATAACACACGTACCATGAAAAACATAAAACCAGGGTTTTACTGTAGTTTAATTACCAGAGTTCATACTCTACCTATGATAGAGAAATTCAGGAGTTTCTAAGGAGTTTTTCAGAAGTGCAGCAACGTAAATTCAGGAGGTAACGAGGAATAAATTTGAATATGCATGTTTATTATCGTACGAGTCTAGTGACTTCACTGCACTTCATATTATGAAACTGAAGAAAAAAATCTTCTAAAGAGTTCTGTAGTGCATTCTAGGACATTAACCAGTATTAGGATGTCAGAACTCTTACATTTTTTTCGCAGTGGACTTATTCTGAATAAAGTACGAGAGAAAAGAGAAAAACGATTCCTGTCATCAACATTTTTTCAGAAGAGGGGGGAAAATATCAGGAGATGAGACAATTTTCAGGAGTTATAAGGGCCCTAGGAAAATTAAAATCAGGAGTTTTTCAGGAGGCGTACGAACCCTGATTACAGACTCACCACTCTCCGGATTTAACCAGGCAAATAATATATATTTAACTACTTTTGAATTTCCATGTCATGTTTATATCATGGTCGGATTTTTGAAAAGGTGGAAACACTTAACTTTTTCTTGGCACTAGCAATCTGGAAAATGGCAATATCCGAGTCAAATTCGGATAGTTGGTTGACCATCTATCCGTTCTGGACCATCGCCTCGTATTTTAGGTTGATTAATATCCATCGCCCCCTTTTAATTTTCATGTTGTGTCTAATCATAATTTCAGTTAAAGTGTAACTATAAAACAGTTTTATAACATTTACTACCGTTTATAAAAACAACCAAAGAAGCTTTATCTGGTCACTTTTAAATAAAGTAGAAAAAACATAAAACACATATTTTTAAAGAATAAAAGTGAAATAATTAACTAAGATATTTTTACTGGTTTCTAGAAAATTTAAGAGAGTTTAAAGTAAAAATTGGCTGGTTTGGTTATGGTTGGAGAATGGTTTTACTGTACAAAGGTACAACATTATTTTAATTCTTCCCCTTTGAATTTTCATCGCCCCCTGATTGCCCCTCAAGTATTTTTTTGCCCCCTTGATAACACAAATCGCCCACTTAGGGGGCGATCGCCCCCCCAGGTTGGGAATCGCTGATCTAGATGATTGGTGGTAACACGGTAGTAATTCAGCGCCATCTAGCGTGAATGTTATTTTGAATTGCACATAAATTAATTACCGTTCCATAAACACTCACCCAGCATGAACTTGACCTTGTGCTTCAAGTCCACAGGGACAGAAGGTGACGACTCTTCCTGGGTTTTCGTCAGTTCGGAGTCCGTGAGGCTGGAGTGGAGTGTGGAGTCGAGTCCGGTGGAGTCACCGGAGGGACTGGAAGGGAAGAAGGGATTTATATTCACCGACACAAAGTAACTCCCTTAGACTGAGGGCTTGATCTACCATAAGGCCTGTTAGGCTCAACCATAAGGCCTGTTAAAAATTCCCTAAAATATATACATATTAAAAAAATAATTATACCTTAAACTAACAGTGGGAAGGAGACTTCTAAGAACAGATTTCAGAGGGCCAGCCTGCTTGCTTTTAGCGTCTCCTCCTGTTTCCAAAGATGAAGTGCTGCCGATGAAGAACTGAACTGCGTCATCGTTCGATTGTTGAGGAACGCTCACCTGTAACAGAAAGGTATATACAGTAGAACGTCGATTATCCTATCTAATTGGGACAAGAGGTAGGTCGGATAATCTAAAATTCCGGATAATAGAGAATTTTCATTAAATAATAAAATTGATGGTATAGAGGCGAGCCGGAAGTTTGCGGACCTCAAATCTGCCATCGTCCGAAATCCGTGCTGGTTTTGTAAGCAGTAAACATTGAAGTTGAGTGTTAAGTTATCCCCGAGACTTCTTAGCAAAAAGGAAGTGCTAAAATTATTTTTAATTTCTGAGCGGCATTCTGGAAAGATTCTCGCTTTGACCTTTGCTGAAGTTTTGATATCTTAAAATCACTGCAATTTCCCGATTTCATAAACCCCGATAATTTCCGACCCCGATTTTAATTTTGAGAATCGGTGCAGAATCATCTGATAATTTGGATTTCAAAATGGCCGGAGATTCCCGATTTTTGAATCGCTTATTGCCAATATCTGTATCATCATAGATTCCTCACTTCAGAATCTAGCCGTGTGAACAACTGAAAATGACCTCGTTGGAGATTTTTTTTTGATGTTGACTAAGAGACAATGAGTTAACAGAGTTCCGGATAAAAGAGGGATGGATGATCGAGGTTCCACTGTAGTTGGATTTATGGATGCATTAAGGCCTTATCACACGACAGCTCGTTCGTTCAGCGACATCCGTGCGCCATATCAAAAACTGGTTTTTGGAGCAGTTTTTGCTCGATGAGCAATTTCGTGTCGACTCGAAAAGATCCGCCACATTTTTGCTGTTCGAACAGCGGCTCCAATCAGAAACGAAGTTCAGTCGTGACGTCATGGCCAAGCCTCCTCCTCCTCCAATACCGCGATAATACTGCTTTTAAGTTTGTGATGTCACGCATGACGTAGCCGTTCTCTTAGGATGTTTTTGCTGTCCCAAAAAGTTGTTCGACGAGCGACGTTCGTACCGTCTGATAAGGGCTTTATTTACAAAGTAAGGTGACCAAACGTAGTGCATTTTTCAGTACAGTATTACTATTTACAAGTAAGCTGTTAAATAACACTAATAAAGGAGAGTTAGGGTGAAAAAGATGCACATTCTGCCCAGGCTTCACTTCTGAATAATTCAATAAATTAAGGATTGTTGACAATCCTTAATTTATATATATTATGAAATATGAATGTAAAATAAGTCGACAGGGAAACTTCGGAATAATTAAAGATCTTTTATTTAAGAGCTATTCATCAGGAGAAGGTTGATTTGTCGACTGCAGTCGACGAGAGAGTGTGACCGATTGCCTACAAAAATGGCAAAAAATCTCGAGCTCTGCTCCACTGACCAATCAGAGTTATGAGAAAGTTTGAAAGATCAACTGTAAATGTGATGTACAATGTAATGTAATGTGTGCAACTGCAAGGTAATGTGATGACTAAATAAACAGTTTCTGTGGGAACGATTGATCTAGGCGACTGTTTGTCGCCGACAGGGTGTGGTTGGGATGTTAAAGTACTAAGTGATATTAAGGATATATGAAAAAGATAATTAAAGTTATTAAATTCAAAAAATATATAAGATTAAGGAGAGAGAGGGTTAAGTTATTAACTAACACTCCTAGATATAACTTCAAAAAAGCTGATTTCTTGAGCATATGGTTTTTGTTGTCTAGTATTAATTGGAATTTTTTTAAATGCTTTTGAGGATGTCAACTATGCTGTTGCTGGTTTTTATAATATATTAAATATGATCCTTGATCAAACTATACCTTTAAAGTACCACTCAAGTAAGTACCCTTTGTGGTATTCTATTGATACTATAAAACTTATTAAGACTAAGGCTAAAGCTCGTAAACTTGCTTTACGTAATCATGACCCTGTTTGTATTCAAAATTTTAAATCCTTACGTTCATCTCTTAAGAATAGTATAGCCAGTGATTATTCTAGTTATATTAAAAATACTGAAAATAACTTGATACGTCAACCTGATAAATTTTGGTCATATTTAAAAAAAGTCAGACTTTGCCTAATGAAGTGTTCTCTAATGATGCTTATTTTGATAATGATGTTGACATAGCCAACGCTTTTGCCAGGTATTTTGGTTCTGTGTATAAACAGAGTACAGAACATAGTCCATGTTATACCTCTCTAAGTGATCTTGGGGACGTGATCAAAATTGATTGCATCACTCACACAGAGGTTGTATCAGCTATTCAAGATTTGAAATCCTCCCTATCTACGGGGGTTGACAATGTTCCATCATTTATTGTTAAGGGCTGTGCTGAGCACTTAATTTATCCTCTACTTATTATTTTTAATTTATCGTTAAAAACTTGCTCATTTCCCAGTTTCTGGAAAAATACAAAGGTTATTCCTGTTCATAAGAAAGGTGACGTCAGAATTTGTCAAAATTATAGGCCTATTGCTATTTTAAGTCCGTTTGCCAAAGTTTTTGAGATTGTCATCCATAAGAAGATCTTTTCGCAAGTTAGTGGATTTATCAATGTTGCTCAGCATGGCTTTTTTCCCCATAGATCAACTCTTTCTAATTTGTATTGTTTAACTAGCAACATTATTTCCGCTTTTGAGTCTAATTGTCAACTAGATGTCATTTACACCGATTTCTCTAAGGCCTTTGATTCACTTGATTTTGGCATTTTTTTAAATAAACTGTCCCATATGGGTTTTACGGCCGATCTGGTTCAATGGATATTCTCCTATCTTACGAATCGTTCTATGTATGTTATATTAGAAATTCTGTATCTGTTGGTTTTGGTAATGGCTCTGGTGTTCCCCAGGGCTCTAATCTGGGTCCTTTATTTTTTATATTGTTTATCAATGACCTGTGTAACTCTATTGAGCATAGTGACTATCTTCTTTTTGCTGATGATTTAAAAATATTTAGAAAGATACTCTGTAATTCTGATACTAATCTCTTACAAAACGATATTGACAATGTGTTTAATTGGTGCATTAGAAATAAGTTGGAGTTGAATATATCTAAATGTAGTGTTTTAAGTTATACGCGTAAATCTAAGCCTCTCCTTGTTTCTTATAATATTAACAATACTTCCCTGTTGCGTAATTTTTCTGTTAGGGATCTTGGTGTGACGTTTAATAGTAAACTTGATTTTTCCGAGCACATTCAAATTATTACAACTAAAGCATACAAAATTCTAGGTTTCTTAAAACGCAAAACTACTAATTTCACCAGTCGAAAGGCTTTGGAGGTTTTGTATTTTGGCCTGGTTCGCCCTAATCTTGAATATTGTACCCCGATATGGGATCCTTACTACGAGAATAGCAATAGTGTCATTGAACGTGTACAGAATAATTTTTTACGTTTTTTGTATTTTAAGAGTTTCAACGCTGCTTCTCGGGAAGTGCCTTCTAGTGTACTCCGTAATATGTTTAACATTTTACTTTAAAGTCTAGACGTCAAGTTTATTGTCTTTTGTTTTTTTATAAAGTTATTAATAATATGATTGATTCCACTTACATTACTAGTACTATAAAATTTAATGTGCCTTCTAGAGTTACACGTAATCGTTGTTTGTTTTATTTGAGTTCTAATCGGAATAACTGCATTTTAAATTTTTGTCTATATAAATTTTATAAAACTTATAATAGTGTGTCTCAGGAACTTGATATTTTTTGTATGCCTTTTAATGTTTTTAAATCTAATTGTCGGAGGTTATTCTCTTTGTAATGTTTTTCTTTTTGTGTGTTTTTGTTGTTTTCATTGTCTTTTATGATGTGCATTATAATTGGATTTTTCTGTTATGTGCATCTGAAACAAATAAATAAATAAATAAAATAAATAAAAGTTATAATATAATATGTCATGAATACTCAAAAGAAATATTGAGCCTTCTACTGGTGAAGGGGACCACATCAGAGGCTTAGTTTTTTTTTCTTAGAGAGTTCCTCTCTCAGACTAGATTCCGCAAGTTTCACATCTTTTGCTAATCGAGTTTCAAGACTATTTAGTTGTTAAATCTTTAGGTAAGAACTGGGTCTACTATAATTTCGTTAGTAATATGTAGTGAAATCAAACTAGATCCTGTTTTTCTTTATCTAATCTTTAGACTAAGTGAAGGATTCCTGCATTATGCAATTAACCATTTTTGAAAAATGTAAGTAGTGTGTTTTATGTTTTGCATGCACTTCAGCGCTTGTCCAGAATGTGATGCTTTATATACTGCCTATATAGTTTCAAGATTTGTTTAATAAATCTTTTTTGAGGTTGACTTGAACATATCTGCAAAGCTTTATTAACTCAGAATAAAGACAACCTGCAAAAAAGTGTCAGAATAGCAGCTTCCGAAGTCAAGTGTGTTTTAACAGCGCCCTCTATTGGTGACAAAGGCGACAACATAGGCTCTGTCACAATCACAAATAGAGGGCAATGTTACGTGAAAACTGAATTTTAAAAACCTTAACATTTGTATCTGGAAATAATGGTGTGTTAATGGTATTCACAAAGTCGTCATAAATGTCATACCAGCACATCTTTCGCAGTCGAGTCTGTTTTAGCAGCGCCCTCTATGGGTGACAGAGGCGACAACATAGGCTCTTCCTCGGAGGGTTCGTCCCTTGGACTAGATTCCTCGAGGACCCTTGCCATCGCTCGGTGTCTGTCCTCCTTAGCTGCGGCATGCCGCTTTTTGTTCTTGCGATGCTTGTGGTAGAGCTTGCGCAAGGGCTGGTGGCACTGGAAGCTCTCTCGCCGGTGCACTAAAACAAGTTAAGTAGAGGACTAATGAGTTTATTACAATTAAGGTAGATTCATAGATTAATGAGGCATTTCCTTATATTACAAGTTTGTTTCATTTATTTGAATTTTTTTTAAAATTGTTAAATTACATTATTTAATCCTAATCTACCAGGCAGAAGTATATAGGGTACTACCAACAGGACACTTAATTCAAAGCCATATCAAGTAAAATAGCCGATACCTTAATCAGAGGTACAACATAACCAAATTGAGAGCGATGTTGGTATTCTGGATAACAACGGATTTCACCTCCCCACTTACGCTGAGATTTATACAAATACTATTCGACCCATCTATAGAAATGCAGAACACAATATTTATAGATGAAAGTTACACCACCAACAATAAGATGCCCCATCAAAAGAATACATATATTCTAGCAAGCTAATCATTGACTCATTCAGGTAGTTGTTCTCTAGGCAGAACACGGCAGATTTCATAGGCATGAGTCCCTACACTATTTCTCTTAGCTTCATAATCTGTTTCTAGTATGACAGTAGTAGAGATACCCATTTAATACTTATGCTCCGCTGAGTTTCATTGCATGTAATATGTCAATAGGAATAGGATAATCGAATCTGTAGGAAGCCTACAGATAGACCACCAAAAGATGGTGCCACAAATTCTTACCAGTAATCTAGTTAACTAATACAGTAGTATAAAAATCAAAGTAACCCATCTCTATCTTGGGGATAATTTTAGTAAACAATGGATTTCAAAAGGCAAATAATATCCCATCCAGGTTACTAATACTACTAGCCTTTTGCAACTCATCGTCTACCAAAACGATCCCCAACGTAGAGATGGGTTACTACAGCTTTTATACTGTATTAGTTGTTAACTAGATTACTGGTTGGAACTTGCATCATCATCTGCTGCAGTGCCAGATTTTGGCCTAGGCCTACAAGGCCCGTGCCTAGGGACCCAGTCAGGAAGGGGGCCCTTAAAAAGATAAAATCGCCAAATTCCGAGAACCTATCGCCCGAAGGCATCAAAAATGGCCAAATTTGCGAAAAAATCACCAGACCTGGCAGCCATAGTTCGTTTCTCCTGAGCGAGTGGAGGGGAAATGCAAATGGTCTCTCTGTGATGTTCCTATTAGGCTATATAACTATAGTAACATACTGTATTATTCTGATGTTTATTAAAGTCGATTAAAAATTTATATGTTCTGTACTAGTGTATTTAATTTGCTAAATTTCCAAAATATCTTCGAGGTGGGGGGGGGGGGCAAATGTTAAGTGCCTAGGGGCCCTGGATCTTTAAATCCGGCACTGTGCTGGTGGTGGTCTTTCTGTAGACTTCCTACAAATCCTCAGTTCTTGATGCCTTAAGGCATCATCCGCAGAAAAACAGTTAGATGGAAAAATCACACTTAATGAAAATACAAAGGCGTTTCGAAAATACACTGCTCAAAACAAAAGGGAGCGCATGGTTTAAACTCTTTTACCCCCAATGATTCTATTTGGAATCATCAGCTTGCGATTTTTTTCTCACTAAGTTGAGCTTGCACTTATTTATCCTTAGATGGAAGAATCATGTCTTTTGAAGAATTAAATAATGTTTGTTTTAATTAAATAAAAATGCAAAAAACATGGTAAAATAAAATTCATTCCCAAAACATTTTATGAAATAAATTGACCCTAAACTCTTCACGCTTGCATTCTTAGATGTTTAAAAATTGATTTTACCGGGTTTTTTACAAATAAAGTTTTGAAAAAATTATTGTTATAATTTATTGAAAAGTTACGATTCCAATTTCCCCCCCCCCCCCCCTCCTTAAATTTTCGTTAAAAAATTAAGATCCCCCCCCCCAGTTTTTTACCATTTCTTTCTGAATACATAATGAATTTATTTAACAAATTTTAGATTTTTAGAATAAAAATAAAAAGTTGGAACTGAATGGGTTAACAAAAATACGCAAAGTGCTCCCCTAATTGTTTTGAGCAGTGTAGCTGCTTAAAGGAAGATAAGAATTTGCGACTAAGGTAGTCGTTCAGCCACTCACTCTCGTAGTCATTCTCTGTGAAGTGCGGAGATCCCTTGATCTCTCCCGAGGTGAGATCAGCAAGGCAGAACTGGTCTGATGCTGGGTGGAATATTTCCTCCATCTCTTCATCCAAATGCTGGTCCTCCCAGCTGCGTTCTTCCAGCTCAGCCTGGACAACAAGGGAGTCCGGTTAGACCAGAGGGAAGATATTGGATCTACTTAACTAGATAGAGTTGACAATTTTGGTATTATGTAGTGTGACCAAAAAGTATTGCTTTTTGTCTTACTGCCCCGCTTTGCTATTACAGTTCTTCAAAGTTCCGAAACAAAAAAAAATATATGAATAATACAATATAGGTTTTAAAAAATATATTTTAATACTCTTTTTAAAAAAATTTTAATGAAATAAAATTATTATTAGTCCTTTAATTCTATATTTGATCACTCAGGATAATGGTAACTATCTACTTGTTATTTGCTTATTATAAGTCTTGTCTTATTAATTATGTCCTTGATTGCAATTTGGGGGGTGAGGAGGGGGATATTACATGAAAACTTTCAGAGAGGGGGGGGGGGGATATGCAGGCAGACAATGCCTTGCATTAGCAATGTGGTAACCCATTATAGCTTTGGGCATCTAAGCCGATACCCTTATAGTGACACATGTAGCATATGGATTTTTGAACACCAAAGATTTAACATGCAACATCCTCATATATACGACATTATTAGTGGGTGCGATTGATACTCCCCTGTTATAAAACAATGGCTGTAGTGAGGACAGAACGAGCCAAGGGGATCACAGCTGGCTCAGAGAGCTGCGAATCTCCACTTAATTATTGCCTTGGGCATGGAAAGAAAGCATTCACCAGAATCACTACAAGTTGATATTGAGTAAACCTAGTCTTAACTCAAGTGAGTCAAAAATAATTCAAAGAGTCAAGTTTCTCCCCTGAACAGCGCAAGACCAGCTCTTACTGGCAGTTCAGATGATCTTAGACTAAAGTGTACTAACGAAAAATGAAAAAAAAATTTGATTCTGTTCTGTAAATCCCATGCTGTATTCAAAATTCCCACGCACATCGTTTGAAAAGGTAACACAGAATTTGATTCTGCGATTTTTTTTTCTGATGATCAACGTTTTGAGAATATCCTTAATTAAATTAGTAGTGAAGGCAGCGTTACTTGTTAACTGAAATAAATCCATAGTTTTTAAACTTTATTTGCTGCATTACAAACACATTTCAAGAATTTTATTTTTGTCAGCGGCTCAGTGTCTGAAAGGTTTAACGTCTCCGCCTCGTAAGCCCAAGATCTCGGGTTCGAGCCCCGGCTGAGTCGTCTGATTTTCTGGATGGGGAAATCTTGGGCACGCATGTCATATGATTATGTGGCATGTAAAAGATCCCTGGAGGGCCCATTTGGCTTGGGTTCTCTCGGCAAAATTAAATCTTGGCATAATGTAACATCCACAGAGAGCTCACATTCATTGTAATCTGCGCATTAAAATTGGTAGCGAGAGTCGCCTAGATGGTGCCACAAAAAAAAATGGCTCTCAGTTCTGGGGAATATGCCGAGTCTGCAAAGGCTTGACTGCCAATATTGCAGTCCCATTAGCGAATTTTTTTTTGTCATTCACGATGTTTAGCAAGACAATTTGCCAACCGAAAATGAGCTTTCTGCTTAACTTTATCTGAATAAACAAAATACAAGAGAAATAAAGACCAGAGTAAGATGAGTTACACAAGATAAACAAATTGTATAAAGAATGTTCTTGTTAATGGGTTAAACATTCTCTAGATATTACATTTTTAAATCAGAAATTCTTTTTAGGACACCTTGTACACTGCTCAAAACAATTAGGGGAGCACTTTCCATACTTTTGTTTACCCTTTCAGTTCGAACTTCTTATTTTTTTTTTATTCTAAAAATCTAAAATGTGAAATAGGTTCATTATGCATCCAGAATGAAATAGTAAAAAACCGGGGGGAAAATCTTAATTTTTAAAATAAAATTTAATGGGAAAAAAATTAGAATCATAACTTTTGAATAAATTATAACAATAATTTTTTCAAAATTTATTTGTTAAAATAAGTTAAAAATCAATTTTTAGAAATCTAAGAATGCAAGCGTGAAGAATTTAGGGTCAATTTCATACATTTTTTTGGAAGTGAATTTTATTTTACCATGTTTTTCATATTTTCATTAAATTAAAACAAACACTATTTAATTCTTCAAAAAACACGATTCTTCTATCTAACGATAAATAAGTGCGAGGTCAACTTAGTGAGAAAAAAAATCTCAAGCTGATGATTCCAAATGGAATTATTGGGGGTGAAAAGGTTTAAACCTTGTGTTCCCCAAATTGTTTTGAGCAGTGTACTTTGGTGTGGACAATTCGGCTGGTACGTCGGGTGCCGCCAATCATTCAAAATAAAAAAGCTGGTTTTTTAAAGAAGACAAAAACTCCACCTTTGCCTGTTCCTCACTAAGTCTCCTCTGTTCTTCTTCTTCAGTTTCTTTTTTCCTAACCTTATCCTCAATAGATTTTCTTCTGTCCATACTATTTGAATTGTCAACCTGAAAAGAAACAGTCAGTCAATATAAGAATTCAATTGAACTCTTAAAACAATGCAAGCAATAGAATTTTATTAGAAAATGTCCTGACCCAACTTGTAAATGATTATTTTTTTGTGATTTTTAAAGAAATGGCGAATCTGTGAAATTATTAAAGAAATCCAATATTTAAAAAAATTGATTACAAATAACAAATATCTGCAAAGACCATTTGTGTACATATTGCTTACAAAAACGCTTAACTTTTGAATGTCGACAATTTTTTTTACTTATAATAAAAATAAACGTATTTTTTTCACATCCTTTATTTTATTAAATTTTATATGAAAAAATTAAAAATTATATTTATCTTAATTAAGAAATTAAATTTTCCGTTAAAATTTTAATCTCATATAGTGAAAACAAGATTAAACTTCAGCCAAATTGCGCATCTCGCACAGGGTTATTTAGTAACCATTTTTGAGGACGCATTACCCAAAATTTAGGGCTGCCCAGAAAATAATTAAACATTCTCGAATGCTGTGAGCTAAGGATATGGCAAAAAAAGAAGGAATCCTTTATAATGGTGGAGGTTTATTGAAAATGATATAGTGGTTATTTTTAAAATGTTTTTTGAAATTTTATGTTGATTTTTTAAATTTTAAAAATTTTCAGCTTGTGAATGGTTAAAACTCAAAGGCTTTTAGGTAAATTAATGGAGAGCTCCAAAAATTATTTCCTGTGTTGAAACATATGCGTACAAAAGTTGGTATGGGATAAGGTCTAGAGTGAATAGATTCTTTTTTTTGTTGAAAAAAGGATGAAGTTGAAAATTTACAAAAAATCTTATTTTTTGGCCATTTTTATACATAAAGCTACATAACTGTTTTTGTTTAACTGATAGCTCAATATCCATACCAACTTTTATAAAAATAAAGATGTTGTTGGAACATTTTGAAAAAGAATTCATTAAAAAATTCTTTAAATTGTAGGAGGAGTAGCAATTTGAAAAAACGGTAAAATTAAAAAAAAAAAATTAAACTTACGTTTCAATATTTATATTTTTTTCATATATGTTTATTGAATATTAGTTCTTTGTAAAAATAGTTTAATTTGAATGCTAGCGATAAAAATACTGGATTTAATTTTTTGGGTACCGCGTCACCTTAACACACTAATTTTTTAAATAAGGGACTTTCAGGATAACCTACTTTTTCCCAAAACAAGTTAAACAATTACATGCATACAATAGGTTTTCAGAGTACGCTAAGGCTAACTATTATGATAATCATAGACTACCTGCTTCATAGGAAAACTGATATTACATTCAACTTAATTATAATAAATAAACAGCTATAAAAATAAACTAACTTTAAAAATAACTAATATTTTAACAACAGTTCAAACCAGTTCGTGATAAAAGTAACATTCCATGCATAATTAACTTGTACAACTACAAAACCTCATATCCAACGATTGCGAAATACATGCTGTTATTTAGCAGAAATGTGTGCTCGGAGCTTCTGCTATTGAACGTGTTTCATGTTTATGAATGTACGTGTATAACTCCTGCGATTGTACACGGCTATTTTTCAAATTGATAAGGTTAGGTTAGTTCTAATTATCGCCGCACTAGAGCAACACGAGGGCAATCGGCCACGGGAGTCGTAATTTAAAACCACAGTCAAGTGACGAGCCGACACCCGAGTATGCACCCAAATCAACCTTTAAGAGCGACATCGTACGCAGTGACGGGTTTAGTTTGAATTATCGTCGCACTAGAGCTACGCGAGGGCTATTGGCGACGGGGCGTCGTATTTTAGAACCACAGTCAAGTGACGAGCCGACACCCGAGTTGGCACCCAACGCAACCGTTAAGGGCGACATCGTACGCAGCGTTGGGACTTTGGAGCGTATTTTAACGTGCACTCCCTCTACACGGGGTATTAGTCGTCGGACATTTTTGGCTGCACGGGCCGTTAATAGGTCGGCAGTTATTTTGGCGATGCCCGGACCCCGACCTTTCGCATGCTAGGCGAACGCCTAACCGACTGGGCTCCCCAGCCCCTACGCAACGATAGGACTTTGGAACATATTCAGCGTGAAATCCCTCTACATGGACGCTTTTGGCTGCACGACCGTTTACAGCTATCGGTAGTTATTTTGGCGATACCCGGACCCAAACCTGGGACCTTTCGCATGCATGGCGAACGCTCAAATTGATAAGAAGAATCAAGTTAACAAACGCTAGACCAAGTCGTGAAATGAATGTAAATTATTTTTTTTTAAAGTTAAGACCATTTGAATACACTGCTCAGAACAATTAGGGGAGCACTTTGGGTACTTTTGTTAACCTTTTCAGTTCCAACGTTTTATTTATTATTCTAAAAACCTAAAATTTGTGAAATAGATTCATTATGCATCCAGAATGAAATGGTAAAAGACAGGGGAAAAAATCTTAATTTTTTTAACTCAAATTTGAGGGGGGGGGGGGGGGATTCGAATCATAAATTTTGAATAAATTATAACAATAATTTTTTCAATACTTTATTTGTTAAAAAAAGTTAAAATCAATTTTTAAACATCTAAGAATGGAAGCGAATGCAATTTAGGGTCAATTTATATCATAAAATTTTTTTGGGAATGAATTTTATTTTACCATGTTTTTCATGCTTTCATTTAATTAAAACAAACATTTAATTCGTCAAAAGACACGATTCTTCTATCTAACGATACATAAGTACGAGCTCAACTTAGTGAGAAAAAAAATCGCAAGCTGATGATTCCAAATGGAATCTTTGAGGGGTGAAAGGGTTTAAACCCGGTATTCCCCTAATTATTTTGAGCAAGTGTAGATAAGATTGACTAAGCTAACCAATGCAGAGGGGGGGGGGGATTGCTTTTAGTATCTCGTACTTCGTACGTCTCGGTACGCCCTCCTAAGAGGAGGGCGTCCATAAACTGGTTACAGTCCACTCAGCCGAATGAAACTCAACCGAACGCCCTAATCCGCAAAATCTCGCCAAATTTCATGGCAACATATTCCATTATGGCGATAATGTTTTCAACATAGATTTTTCTTTCGTTATCCTGCACTTCAAGATGGCTAACGATTTGACTGGTTTATCGCTCTAAAATAGCAATTGTGCTTAAGAAAACAAACCGCATACATATAAGCACCCAACATATACGGCCCCTCCGAAGATAGCTGACAGCTTTTCATTAAGGGGCTGAGAATTTTACTGAAGAGAGCGGCTGTCATAATGAAGTCTTCGCCAAGCACAACCACACTTTATCACCAAGTTGGCTACTCTTTGCTGTTTCGGCTGAGTCTCATTCGGCTGAGTGGACTGCCACGCATAAACTAAATGAGGCAGTTTTAAAATTTGTCTTGGCCCCCCTCATTTTTTCTTAAATTTAACTTAATTTTTTCGCAAGTGTAAACTGTTATTTAGCGGGAGGAAATTACGAGACATTCGACTAGATCCCCCTCCAAACCCCTCACGCAATTTATAGATGCCCCCTTATTTAAAAAATAAAATAATAACAGCGAAGATAGACAAAGGGACCTTATTCCAATCGACAATTAAATTCTTTTAATTTAGTGTAAACATACACTCTTAAAACAAAAGAGTGAAATTCACTCCTATAGGAGAAGTGCATTTTCGGCACCGGAAAGGAGTGGAAATTAACTCAGACTGAGTTAAAACCGCTCGTTTTAAGAGTGTTAGGACGCAGATAGTTTTCTTTTATTACTTTTACCCACTCCGAAAAAGAGTGAAATTCACTCCTATAGGAGAAGTGCATTTTCGGCACGGAAAGGAGTGAAAATGAACTCAGACTGAGTTAAAACCGCTCGTTTGTTTTAAGAGTGTACATTAGACACAAATTTTTTCGTCAACATGTTCAAGAGTAAGACTGATGTCGCGCTAGAGCAACATGTTACACACTAATGTGGTTGAGGAAATATCATTATCAAACCACCCTAACTTAAAGGCGAATGAGCCCGATCGACCGCGGGTCTCCAAACCAAAGTGGCCCTTTGTTAATCGAATGGAAAATATTTTAAAAGCTACATTTCTTCGGCTATATTGAATATTTTCAAAAGCCGTTTTTTTATATGATAAATGTAGAATATATTAGCTACATTTTTCATTGCAAATACATATTTTTTATTTTCAATAAACAATTTTACACAAAATATCCGAACCCATTTCAGAAAGTGGGATTACAGAGACTTGTAAATCAGCTATATTTATCATATAAAAAACAGTTTGTAATAATATTCAATATAGCCGGAGAATTGTGTCTTCAAACAAAATGAATATCAGTATCATGAGACTCTAACTTACAGTCCCTGGACAAATTATTAGGCGCACTGCGAGATTTCATGTAAAATATTAATTACCGGGTGATATTGTACCGTTTTATTATTTTAAATTGATTGGTTTTTTATTTTTATATTATCCAATCAATTACCGATTTATTTGACATAAATAAAACAGTCCCTTACAAATTATTAGGCGCACTGCGATATTTCATGTAAAATATTAATAACCGGGTGATATTGTACCGTTTTATTATTTTAAATTGATTGGTTTTTTATTTTTATATTATCCAATCAATTACCGATTTATTTGACATAAATAAAACAGTCCCTTACAAATTATTAGGCGCACTGCGAGATTTCATGTAAAATATTAATTACCGGGTGATATTGTACCGTTTTATTATTTTAAATTGATTGGTTTTTTATTTTTATATTATCCAATCAATTACCGATTTATTTGACATAAATAAAACAGTCCCTTACAAATTATTAGGCGCACTGCGAGATTTCATGTAAAATATTAATTACCGGGTGATATTGTACCGTTTTATTATTTTAAAATGATTTGTTTTTTATTTTTATATTATCCAACCAATTACCGATTTATTTGACATAAATAAAACAGCATTCATTTAGAAAAGCGTAAGTTTATTAAATTTTAAAGAAAAGTGAAATTAATGTTAGTAAAAGTCAATATTTAGTTGAGCCACCTTTAGCCGCTATCAAAGCTTTAATTCTGCGCGGCATGCTATCAATGCAAGACTGTACTGTCTCCTGCATTTGAGGATGACGATTCCACACATAAATAATCTTATAATAAATAATTAATATAAATTAATCCTAATCATAATTATCTTAAAATAAATACAAATATGTAATCTACAACAATTCTTTTAAATAAAAATCAAAAATATTGTAGTTTAAATATACCATTATTGCATAAAAACTCTTAAGAAACATAAAATTACTAAAAAAAATACAGTGCGTCTAATAATTTGTCCAGGGACTGTAAATACGACGAATTATACAGCCAAAAAAAGCTTCTACAAAGATAAATTAACAAAAATAAATGCGCGGCATACACATGACATGTGCACAGAACAAGTACTATTAAAAAAAATTAAGACGTCGCAATGCCCAAATCGTGTGATACTAATGAAACCAGAGACCGAAAGATCTAGCAGTCAAAAGAGATTATTACATGCAAATAACTCTTTTTGTTGGCTTGGATAACGATAATAAAAAACAAGCTACCTCAGTATATATGGAGGTTACATAAGATGTAGGTACTTGGGAGAAAAACAATGCAAAATCAGGTTTGCCAGTGAGTCGAATAGCCGCTGTCACTGATCGCACCACTAAAAACCGCTTAGCGAATAGAAAGCCGTTCCTGAAAGAACTAAAATAACCAACTTTTCTGTTACTTAAATGCTGACGAAAATTCTTCCAATACGAACAGACAGACGGTAGGGGGAGGGGGTTAGACTGACGGAGAATCACCTTCAAAACATAGCCCTCCAATGCTACTCCTTTCAGACAAAAATAAACAGGAAAAAAGTCGCCAAACACAATATTAATTCTATTTAAAACCTTTAAACGCTAAATTTGACTAGTTTCATTTATTTTATTTCGAAAACTCAAGAATTATTTCAATAATTATTATCGTTTGCAAAAATTAATTTATTTCTTTCAATTTATTATTTCAAAGAATTAAAGTTTCTCGAATGATTGTTGCGAATGGCAATGGTGATTTAATTCTAATAAAAAATGGCTTCTTATGCTTTTTAAATGAGCATTAAATTTTGCAGTTTTTTAAATAATTAAAGTACTTCGAATTCGAATTTTTTTTCTGAGATTTTCAATGTCTTCTAATTTCGATGCGCTGAATTTTTTTTGACGTATCACACTTGTCTGTAGCAATTGTAGTTTTGGATATGAAAGTGGGTGACGGACGGACTGAACGATTATATTACCTTCCACTTTTTACGTTATAAACGTATTGTGGAAGATAAAATTGGACAGATAGAATGGAATTAAAAATAAAAAAACGAAAAAAAGGTAGTAAGGCCAATCATCAATAAAGATAATATAGTTAGGTACGCCTCTTACAAATTTAACAGTATGGTCAGAATGAAATTTGAAAGGGGAGGGGCGGGGAGGAACGGACAGGCGGAAATCTATACAACGTCGATAACTATTTAATTCTTTCGAATTAAAAAAAATTGAAAGACTGAGAATGTAGGAGTTTCAAAAAGTGTACCCCAGCAGCTTTGAACATCGTCATTATTTGAGTTTGAATAGCCGATATAATTTTTTGGGATTGAACGCTGAAATTATTGTTTTATAATGGAGTTGTTTCACGTCACGTCACGTCAAGGCTGGCAACAGCGATTTGTTTTCATTTAATGTCGGGAATTACTAAACTTGTGTTTTGATATTCGAAAATGAGCTTTCTAAGAATATTTTACTTATTAAATTTTTTAAATGCCAACTTCTTGCTGTGTTGTTGATTGCTCAAAACATTTGTTAAAGAAAGCTTGCATAGAAATAAAAGTTTCTTTTCATCTATATCGGTCCTTTTGAGAGTGAAACCGAAGCAACCAATGAAATCGCAGTACGTGAAACCGACGCAACCAATGAATGAAATACAGTACCAATAAAAATGAAAACAAGAGCGTTACATCATCTGATCATTTCTTAATTTCGCTATCCAAATCCAAGTTACGTTATACATATCGCGTCATAAAAGAAAATCGCGCGATTTTTGGACGGCTTCAACCTTTTTCTTCTCGCCAAGTGTCTCCATCTTATTATAACTCTAAGATTGAGAACAAACGCACACGTTGAGAAAAAAGTATAACTATTAATTTTATTGAGATAGGACAAACAGCTATTTATCAGTGATAATGGACTCATTCAGTAGCAATAAAAAAAAGTTGCAGTACACGCTGTGCATGTAAAAAATTGTGCATCGTGGCTTAGCTTTTCTATGGCTGGTTATTAAAAAGTCATCAAGGAAGATTTCTTATGAGACTTCATTTATAAATTACTAGTAATAGTTATGTTAACTAATATTTATTTTTCTTAGGAGATAGTAGTGTAGTTATACAGTCCCTGGACAAATTATTAGACGCACTGCAAGATTTCATGTATTGTAATGTAGTAGCGTGATCAGGAGACCACCAACAACCAAACACAACAACCACCAACGATGACAAGTCGATTTACCAAGCATTAACGTTTCAATTTTATTAGAAAACAATTTAGATTTAAAAAACCATTTAAACAGGTTCCTTCTTAATCAACCTCACGTCCATTTCGGACAAGCTCTCTATTCGTCCATAACATCCAGTTCCAAAAAAAGTTCTGTTCTCGTTCCGTTTCGGCGGGGAACTTCTAGAGTGGCCGCTAGAGGGCCACGGATCAGGTACGTTACAGTATCAATCAATGATAAACAAAATACCTTTAGAAGGACATTTGTATTCCTAAACTTAAGCTATTGAATAGAAAATACTATCTGCTATACTTAATACATATATCGGCATCTTTTTTAATGATATGGCATTCGTTGGTATGTTTTCATCATTACTAAAAAAAATACAGTGCGTCTAATAATTTGTCCAGGGACTGTAATATTGTGTGTTTTTTTCGTATATGAGGGGAAAGCTAATATTTATTTTAACATGCAGTAGAGTAGTCTTGGTTTTGTTTTGAATCAGAGGAATACAACGGTGCCGGACGTAAAAATTTGCTCAAAGTTTTTCAGTTAAAAAGTAAAATTTCTCAGAGTTATAACAACAAATAAAACATAAAATATTTTACGTCCGACACAAAGAGTTCTATAGTAGGGTAGAGACTGAACATTTCAACAGCAAGATGGACCAACACGGAGACAATATAGGGTGGCATGTGGGGCCCGATGGCCGAGTGGTTTGGATCGCAGGCGATAATGCTAGCTGTCCGCGCGTTGTAACGGGTGCTGGTTCAATTCCTGCCTTTGCCCTGGGTGTACTTCCTTTCTCAGTATCAAAATTATAAATTAACTAGCACTTTTGCCACTCTATTCGGGCTCCGTAGTGAGCCATGGCTGCCGATGGCAGCTCAGTACGAGTCGTTCCTCTACCCTACTATAGAACTCTTTGGTCCGACACCGTGGAATTGCCCATGACGTGACGTAAGAGTAGTATTTTAAAAGTATTCGCACAGCTGGGATTTTTTATATATTTTTCCTAAAACTAATTATAATTGGTATTAATTAAACTTATAAATCAGACATTTTACGCGTTTTTTGATATAACTTTTTAACTACTAATGCACTTAAGCACCGACCCTGAATTACACTAATCATCATAGACGAATAAAATTAATATTATTCTTAATGGATTACCATGAAACATTGCAAACGATTTCCAACTTTCAGGAAACCTTATATATGTATAAAAAAATTAATAGTTATATACAAGCAACTAGTGCCGAAAATAATACTTTATTAGGCGAGTGGCTTTTACGGTCTCGTGAAATAATGACAAGAGCTTAATAAAGTATTTGGCACGTGCTTGCTTACAATATTTTTTTTGTAATAACGTGCAAAATAGTATTTCTACCAATGAGTGATTTTCATGACATCATTTAGTTTCCATGGCGATATTCGGAGGTTTATACTATTGATGGTGTTTGGCGTGAAATTTGTGTTCTTACTTTTGTCTTATTTAATTTCCTTTAATAATTTTTGTAGTACTTGTAGTTTCCTTTCCATGGAGATATTAGAAAATGCAAAAGTAATTAACCAATAGAAATAAGTGAGTTTCGTGACATCATTTAGTTTCCATGGAGATATTCATGACATCATTTTGTTTTTCTACCAATCAGATACTCTTATTTACTTTACCGCACTAGTGCCGAAAGTACTACTTTCGGCACTGTCTGTGACGTAAGCACGTAAAGTGTCATTTTCGCAACGATTTATGAATGAATATGATATAAAAAAGTGAACTTTTTTGCACGTTGTTATAAAAATATTTTTTATTAAATAATTAGTTTACCACCCAATATTACCAGAATAAATAAAACAGAAAAATAAGTTAACAAGAAGTTCTAAAAAGAACTAAATTAGCCGCTTTTCCTGTCTCTTTAATATTCAAGGATAATCTTATAACAGACATAAAGTAGATTTATGATGTTACCACCTTTCATTAAAAAATATAACGATAAGAAAAGAAGTTGAAGCAGATAGTCAACAGAGAGGTAGACAGACGTCTATCCGGACGTACAGACAAATATATAAAAGATAGGTCTCTGTCATACTTTTCAAACAAAAAAAAACATTTTTTTAGATCGGTCGGTTAGAACGGAAATTGAAAGATGAGTGCAGACAGACGGACAGAAATTTCCACCATGCACTTTTCATTTTTAATTCTTTTAAATAAAAGAAAATAAGTTGAAAAATTTACAACAAAAAATAATAACTATTAAGATACATGACACAAAACATAATAAAGTAAAATTTTTGTAGAAAAACATAATACAGTACAAATTTTGTAGGAAAACATAAATACAGTACAAATTTTGTACAAACACAAATACAGTATAAATTTTGTACAAAATTAAAAATACAGTACAAATTTATGAGATAAAATTCACAACATCAGTAGACCGAGAAATTCTTATATTTTCACAAAACAAACAAAAAGGTGTAGAAAACACTTTCCTTCACTGTATAATTTATCGACCCCTACATCGTATGTAGGCAATTCATTTTATTAATCGTTAAGAAATTAAAAGGCACACCTAGAATTTTTAAAAACTTGATTGGTTTACTTACTGTTGCTATGGCAACACCTACGCTTAGGGTTCGGACTTAGAAATGGTTGTTATGACCAGTTCCCAGGATAAGTGAAATTTAAAGTCGTGGAAGAAATAGAATAATTATCTGCTTTTATGTTATTTTAAGACTCGTTTGAAATTCTTATAGTATATGGACAGGGCAGGATTTCTAAATAGGCTAAGTAGGCTGTAGCCCAGAAGTGGCAAATTTTTGGGGCGGCAAATTTTACGACCAATTAAAGTGGCATTCGGCAAAAATTATTATAAAGATACTAATATTTTTAAGAAAAAAAATTAATTAATTAATGAGTAAACCTTAAACGTATAATATATAGTACTAATATTAAGGAGCAAGCATAGCACCCACTGCGAGAGCAATTGCACCCTCTCCCCCCGGATTTGGAAATTGAACGATAAAATATTCGAACAACAACGTGTTCTTGATCGAATTCCAAAATTAGTTTTTTTAAAGTAATCTTTCACCAACCGATGAGGATGAACAAATTTTAAACAGCGCATACCACCATATTTTACAGCTAACCAGCTATCTTTCCCCGAAGGGGAAAATATTGTGACAGGGGCGGCAATTTGATCGTAGCCTACAAGCGACAAATCCGGCCCTGTATATGGATAGAATGAGATATGGAAAAAAAGTATCTGACGTCCTGTCTTTGTAACACACATACAAAAATCAGACTGTTAAGAATAAGTTAAAACAGACCGTCATAGGATCGACTCACGGAAAAGCTTACAAATCAACACTAAGTATATAAAAGATGTATCTGATGCCATACCTATCTAACGAAAACTATACTGTCAAACGAACAAAAAAAGAATTTTTTAAATCCGACGATTAGCATAGAATTTGTGTGTGGAAGAAGGGAACGGTCAGATGACGAAAATCACCATGACGTTAATACCAACTACCAACTTTACATTTTAGCTTCCACACTACGTTTATAACGTAAAAAGTGAAAGATTCATAATCGTTCAGCGTTGTTCGTAAAAAGCCCAAACTACATCTACACAAGTTGTACTCAAATCTAGTATCAATTAGTTATTGAAAATTTCAGAAAAGAATTCGTTTGAATATTTAATTATTTAAAAAAAAACTGAAAAATTAATGTCATTAAAAAATAAATTTATTTTAATCCTTTGCCATTCGCACAATCGCTCGAGAAATTTATTCTTTTAGCATATTAAAAAATTATTTTCGAATCGATGTTTGAAATGACGTTAATTCTACGAGTTCTTTGTATTATTGTATTCATTCTATTTAAAGCGAAATATTAATACTTATTTTGAATAAATTATTTTTCAAGATATAATAATATGATTTTCGAATTAAATAATGAACAGCAAATTTAGATGTAATGCTTATTAGATATAATGCTTGTTTGTCGCCACAACACAACTGTTTTTGGAAGCGGTAAGGACAGATTCACATACTTTGTTTTATTCAGAATTCTTTTTCTTTTACAGAAAAAAGAAAGCAAGTTAATAAAATGGAAATCTGTTGCATTTCTTGAAGCTAATAAGAACACATTGCGCTACATATGATATCATTCAAAACTGATTTATACGAACTGGATGGAAATTCCTTCGAGGATACTCAAGTTAGCACTTTGTTCAGTTCTGTAAAAAGTTGATTCGTAGCGATAACACTCATTATAATTTCTCACGGATCAAAACCAAATGTTTTTCCCATAGAGTGACACCTATTGAGTTTTTGGCGAAAACAATTGGAGTTAGAAGAAGACATATAGCGAACATTTTTGAGAAAATTGAGATAGTCATGAACATTTTCTTCATTTTAAAGATAATAAGATTCCTTTTATAAACTTAAATTAGTATATTTTCACCTTCTGTCTAGAGCATTTACGTGATAAGTGATAATGAAAAACTTAAAAGCTCATTTGCTCGTTACCTTGTCACTTAGACTTCTTCCACTAAGCTTCAATTAACAATGAAAAAAAATTTGCTTAAAATCCCGATTGTGGAATTGTGTGTGGAAAAAACGCAATCGACAGTGAATCACACACGTTATACAATCAACTTTTTCTTTTGTTCATAACGTTATGACGAGTTAAGAAAGTGGAAGGTATTATAATCGTTCAGTCCGTCTGTCTGTCACCCATTTTCATAGCCCAAACTACAAATGCTACGGACAAGTGTGATACGTCAAAAAATCCAGCGTATCGAAATTAGAATATATTGAAAATTTCAGAAAAGAATTCGAATTTGAAGTATTTCAATTATTTAAAAAAACTGCAAAATGTAATGCTCTTTTAAAAAGAATAGGAAGCCATTTTTATTAGAATTAAATCACCTTTGCCATTCGCAACAATCACTCGAGAAACTTTAATTCTTTTATACAATAAATTAAAATAAATTTATTTTTGCGACATCGATCAGTTTGAAATGACGTCAAATATATTTCACTACGAGATTCATTGTAAGTTGATATGAAATATTTTCATTCTATTTAAAAGCGAGGAATATTACATACTTATTCTTTGAAATAAAAATTAATTTTTGCAAACGATAAGTAATAATTAGTGAATTTTCGAAATAAAATAAATGAAACTAGCCAAATTCAGCATGTAAATGTTTAATATAGAATATTAATGCTGTGTTTGTCGCCTTTTTACCTGTTAAACACAACTGTTGTTTGGAAGCGGGTTAAGGGACAGATTCTGTTACATACCTACTTGTTTTTTACAGAATTCTTTTTTTCTTTTTACAGAAGAAAAAAGGAAAGCAAGGTTAATAAAATGGAAAGTTCTGTTGCACTTTCTTAGAAAGCAATAAATAAAGAAACACAATTGCGCTACATATTATGAAGTCATCCAAAACTGATTTATACGAAGAAGGGGGAAAAAAATCCTTCGGCGGACTACTACACGGTTAGCCCTGTTCTGCTTCAGTTCCATAGTAAAAAAACAGTTCGACTTCGTAGCGATCCAACACTCACTTTCATAACATTTCTTTACTGGAATCAAACACCTATAAGATGTTTTATTACACCTATAGATGTTTTGTTACACCTATTAAATGTTTTTGTTGTTGAAAACACAATTGAAGAGCTTAGAAGAAGAGCATACTAAGCGACATTTTTGAGAAAATTGAGATAAGAGTCAATGAACATGTTATTCCTTCTTTTAAAAAGATAATAAGATTCCCCTTTTCATAAACTTTAAATTAAGTATATTTTTTACCTTCTGTTAGATCCATTTTTAACGTATTTAAGTGTATAAGAAAAACTATAAAGCTCATTATCTCGTTTTCACCTTTTTGTCACTTAGCACGTTCTTCCACTAAGCTCTTCAATTCAAACACCCGTTGTGGAATGAAACTCGGGAAAAAATACGCAAATTATTCGACATTTTATATTCACACCCGTATATACCAGTCAATTACTTTCGTGTTCTTTTGTTCATGGAACGTTCTATGACGATGTTCTAAGAGATATATTGATTTCCTAACAGATGTCATGTCAAGATTTCGTAACCCAGACAACCTTTGATAGAGTTTTAATCGAAAAAAACCTTTGATAATACTATATAAGAAAGGATTAGGAGGAATGGCTAATTTATATAACGTTCTGAAAGAACAAAAACAGACCACTTTTCAGTTAACTTACAACCCCTTAACGTTTTCAAACCCAACTTTTTATTTTTTATTCTAGAAATCTTAATTTTTAAACTAATATTTAAGGAAAAGAATTTTGGAATTCTAACTTTTGAATAAACTATAACAATAATTTTTCGAAACTTTATTTGTTAAAAATAGTTAAAATTAAACTATTAAACAGTTAAAAATGCAAGCATGAAGAATTTAGGGCCAATTGATTGAATAGAATTTTTTTCAGGGTGAATTTTATTTTCACCATGTTTTTTTTATATTTTCAGTTAACTACAACAAACATTATTTAATTCTTCAAAAGACATGATTCTTCCATCTTACAAAAAGAAAATATATTTCTATAGATGTATGGAAAATTTAATAAAATTTATTTGAAATAAGTTCGAGCTTAACTTAGTAAGAAAGAAATCGCAAGTTTGATGATTCCAAATAGAATCATTGGTAGTGAAAGGGTTAAACGAACGGATAGTTTTAAAAAGAAGAAAAGTAATAAAAATGCCGAATTTGCATCCTTGGAAAATTATATAGAAATATGTGCAGGGGACAATATATACAATTTTAAATTTCTCATTTGTTTTTAGCTTGCCATTTAAAAAAATATCTAGGCAAAGCCAACAACCACCTTACATATATAGAGGGACTATAAAGAACAGAAAAACACAAACAGAATGACAAAAAGTATAAAGAGAAATCTCGGATGTCACACCTCTCAAACATGAATTATCGTCGCACTAGAGCTACACGAGGGCTATTGGCGACGGGCGTCGTATTTTAGAACCACAGTCAAGTGACGAGCCGGCACCCGAGTAGGCACCCAACGTAACCATTAAGGGCGACATCGTACGCAGCGTTAGGACTTTGAAGGATATTTAACGTGCTCTCCCTCCATACGGGATATTATTCGTCGGACATTTTGGCTGCATGGGCCGTTTATAGGTCGGCAGTTATTTTGGCGATGCCCGAACCTGGAACCTTCCGCATGCTAGGCGAATGCCTAACCGACTGGGCTCCCCAGCCCCTCCAACAGAAAAGAATTATTAAAATAGGAAAGTTAGAACGGAAGTAGAAAGGTGGATACTGTCAGAAGGAAATCTCTACGATGTTAATAATCTTTTCCAATTTCAATTCTTCAGTAATTAAAAAGGGGGAAAAAATTGAAATTTCAAAATGGTAAATAAAATTTTTCTTAAAAAAATTTGAGATGGGTTGAATTGAATTCACGTTGAATAAATTCAAACTGACCTTTAAATGTAACGAGAACTTAGGGGCATAAACCAGTTCGAAATATAGGGTTCTCGAATAGCGCATTTTAAGTCCTATACGCAGCCCCGAAGATGTCGATTCTGTTTTGGGACAGAAAAACAGATTTTAATCGGCATATTAGCGAGCGAAATCCAAGCGATAAATTAGTCAGATTAAGCCAAGCGTGCCTCATTGCGACAAAGCTTGATAAATGAGACAACGAAAAGTTCTCTGACATGCTACTGGAAGAAAAACGAATATCTGATAGAGTCACTAGATGTGTTTTACTAACGTCAGGGGAGTCATGACAATCTTGGAGGGTTTAAATTAAGGACCTTGAAGAGTTGAGGTGTACCGAAAATGATACATCGACCAACTAACAACATCATTACGGGCAATTATACACAACATTTTTCGTAAAAGGGAACTCAAAATTTTGTTGTGCCTCTATCATGAGTTTTTCTTGATAAGGCCCAGCCTGAGATTGTTCATAGTTCCGGACTTCAAAATACAGTAGAACTTCAATTATCCGAAGCGTTGCTGATTATCCGAATTTCAGGAAAAATCTACCCTGCCTATATCTGTCATGCCTATATTTTTGGCATGACATCCAACAGAAACGAACAGCAACCAGAGGACGAGTATAAAAGTTTGTGTCGCATATAAACTTTTGTACGAACTGCTTTTTAATTGGTACTCATATCTGTTATATAAACAGGAAATTGATTGATTATACATTTTCTTCCGATTAACTCCAATTATTCTAATGTAGTTAGGTCCCAATTACTTCGGACAATTGGTGTTCTACTGTGCTATAATCATATATATCATAGTTAAAGTATTAGATTGGCAGATCACGTGACCTCCAATGCTAACGACGGGACGCGCATGGAAGACCAAATAAGGGGGCAAATGGGCCAGTGTTGCCACCACGTTAAGGAGAAAAATACTACGAAAAAATACCATTTAATTCTAAAATTACAAAAAAATACCATACAAATACTAGCTGCATTTTGGAATCTTTTAAGTGACTTTAAAAAAAAAACGTGAAACGCTTTTTTTAAAGTATTTTTATGGTATTTTTTTTAATTTTAGAATTAAATGGTATATTTTCGTAGTATTTTTCTCCTTAATGTGGTGGCAACACTGGCCCATTTGCCCTCTTATTATGGCCTCCATGCGCGTCCCGTCGTTAGCATTGGAAGTCACGTGATCTGCCAATCTAATACTTTAACTATGATATCTATGACTATAATTAACACAAGTTAGATCAAAAGTTGAGAAAATGGGAAACTGTTTGCTATAAAGAACAGTACAAATGTTCCATCCACGTGTGGCATGGAGAACACAAGAAATACATTCAGTCAATATTGGTCATGCCTCGGCGCTTTTACAACGCAGACTATTTTTCGACACAAGGTGAACTAGTTAAGGGAATGTTCATGAACCATGGAGCAAAACTAATTTTCAATATTCTCTTCCAAAATTAGATTTTGTAGTTAAGAAAATCGTGTTTTAGAGGAATGGCGGAGAGAACTCGAGACAGACGTCTTAACTTCTCTTCCAAAATTAGATTTTGTAGTTAAGAAAATCGTGTTTTAGAGGAATGGCGGAGAGAACTCGAGACAGACGTCTTAACTTAAAGACTTATGGTCAAAGAAGGGAAAAAGGGAGAGGGGATTTTGACTATTTTGTGATAAGTCTTAATTTTCAAATTAGACTTGGGTGAAAAGGAATAATTCTATCTCAAATAAGATGTATGTGATATATCGTACAAATCTTTATAAAGTTATAATATTAACCACACAAATCTCTATAATATTCTAATATTCAGGTTATAATATTAATAGGGTCAAGTGGGGTAAGTGTGATAGGGGGTAAATGTGATAAACAGCTCTTGTAACTTTGGGAATCATTCTAAAAATCTGAAAATTTGCAATATATAACATTAGACAACTTATACTTAAACTAAAAAGAAATATTGACTTTAAATAATAGTTTAAAGATAGTTTTGAACTTTTGAATTTAAGTTCAATTTTCTTGGTTTTTTTCAAATTCGAAAGGTTTTCTTCCAAATTCCATAAGTGTCACATTTTTATAAAAATCATGTTTTTTCTTTCTCTGTTAGTAAAAAGAATAAAGGTAAAGATATAAAACTCTTTTGGTTTATTATTTTATATGTTGTGAAGTATGAAAGTACAATCACAGTTACCCCTCAAAATATCAGTTGTGGGTAACTGTGATTAGTGACATGGGGTAAGTGTGATAATCCAAAACACCCCATTTACCTTATGCAAAGCATACATAAAGATATAAAAAAATTATTATATTGTTATTAAATTATAGGCAGAGGCTACGCGCACGGGCACCGTTCACGCATTACGTGTACGGGTATTAACGCGCATGCTCAAGTCGGGGATTACTGGAACCGTGCTTACATTGCGTGCACGGACATGATATACTTGAAAGTTGAGATTACTCTTTTTTGGGCCCCGGGCAATTTTGTTTTCTCTATAAAAACATCAGTATCCAACATGGGCGGTACTGTAGGGCGCATTGAAAGATTAAACACTCGTTGGGGGCCCCGGGAATTTTGTTTTCTCTAAAAAAACATCAATTCTAGGCATTTGCAATGAAAGTTGAAAAAATTAGAAATTTAAATACTTCATGAAAACGTAAAAAAAATGCAAGTAAACTTTTCCAAAACAAATTTGAAACGATGATCTTTCAGGGTGAAAAAAATCTTATAAAAAATTTTGTAATTCAGCCGAAAGCGTGTTTTAAACCAGAGACCTATTGAATACCAACCTCTTATGCTACCACTAAGCAACGGTGGTCAAGGATGAATCGAACTAAAACTGTTAATAAGCCTCGGTCCTGCGCAGTTACTACCCGTACGCGCAGTGCGTGTACGGTGCCCGTGCACGTAGACACTCCGTAAATTATAAATTATAAAAAAAATGAATAAAAGGAAATGGCATTTCATTTCATAATATGCCGGAGGATTTTGAATTAGAAATACCAAAAACTGCCTTTCTGATGCTGGATGCTATACATTCTTGTTGCCTTTAAAAAAACGTACGGTAAAGCACTTTTTGGGACAAGTTCAGTCTGAAAATGAGGTGAATCGAGAAGGGATTACTGTAAAATTTCTTAAATATGATAGCATAACAAAGACATTTTCATGGCCAAATATAGATGACGTGTGCATAATTGATGAGGACGATATTGTTTTGAACCTCGCATGTTCAAATATGGACCGAAGAGAACGTCTGTTTTTTTTTTGCAAGATTTTGAAAATTACATTCTGTAAAAAAAAGCAGTCTAACTAATAATAAAAACTGAATAGCACCATAGATATTTTGACTTTAAATTTTTTGTTTCTTTTACATCCTAACTTTAGTTTATTATATCACAACATGAACCAAAAACGAAAATTCTCAATATTTTTGATTTTTATTATCCGTATATTTCTAATAAGATGTAAAATGCTAATAAATTTATGTTTATATTAAATAGTTAAGAAAAATGGATGCTAGGTAATTTATATAGCTTAAAAACTCTTATTGCAACTGAAATCACACTTACCCACATCAAAATCACACACTTACCCCTATGTGGGGTAAGTGTGATACCCCTATGTGGAGTAAGTGTGATAAATCAGCAATGGATTTTGAAATACAAATATTATTCACTTAAATTTGGAATTCAAACATAATTTTTTTCCTACATAGGTATGTTTCTTATAATAATTCACTACCAATTTTAGGATTTGGAATTTACTTGAAGCAGAGAACTAATTTTTTTAATGAAAAATGCAGAAACCCTATCACACTTACCCCACTTGACCCTACACAAATCTCTATAATATTCTAATATTCAGTCCTTCCTTAATAACTCTCAGTTAATGTTTTGCCGATCCATCGAACAGTTCCCATGTTTTAATAGGCGTCAATACATTCCTTTCCCACAGAGAAAATGCGGACGCAGCAGACTTTCTTTTGACTTCTGATCCACTCTTCTCACAACCATTACAAATAGAGTCACTTTTTATTTAGACTTCGAGATGTAAGGTTGTGTGCTCTTTTTGGCGGGCCGAGCTTCGGCTCCGGACTCCGTCCCGTTAAATACTTTAAATGATTTCTTTATAATAAAAAATCTTGGACGTCCAAACTATCTTCATTTCTGTAGTTAACTAAATAATAATTATGCTATCCGATGTGTAGTAGATGTTATTCTACTACATGTATAATAAAATACATAAAACTGATATTAAATTCAAAATTTTAGTATGCAGAAAAAAACGGCATTAAGGAATATAAAACAAAACGAAACACATTCACGACGAAATCACATTAATTAATAGCTCTTATAAACCACATGTTTCGCATGACGTAGAGATTTCCAGCTTTCATTCCACGGTTTCATTGGTGGTTTCGGTGATCGGTTTGAGACTATATTTTCATTCCCGTTGCCACATTGATAAATATTTTAGTTGAATAAAATATAATAAAATAAGTAACCATTTTCAAATGGGCAAAATTTTCAACAAAAAATAAGCTTTATTGGTCAAAATTTTGAGAAAAAATCAATTTTTGGAGCAATATATGGCAGAGAATTTTTTGAGCTTTCAGAACCAAATATATAAATCTTCCTTTATTTCATGGGAGCCTAGACTCTCGTTCTGCCAAAAAAGTTTCCCGATGCAATTTCAAAATTTCCATATTATACAAGTTGCATAATATGCTCACACTTCAAAATAGTTTTTGCAGTAAGCTTAAGAGGGACTGTCAGTCCCATAGAGCTAATGCATTAGTTTTGAAATCACAACTTTGGCAAAATAATTGGTTTGCCATGTTATCCCATTCTCACCAGGTATGGGAATCATCATAACATCCATTTAAAACAAAATTGAAAAGAAAATAACATCTGGTTATTTAATTATTAAATAATAAAGTTTTAAAATAGTGTCGCCATCTGCTGTAATTTTTGGCATTTTAAAACTTCAAAAATATATAATTAAATAGCTATATAACATTTTCGTTTCAAATTTGTTTCATTTTAATGTTATGTTGATTCCCATACCTGGGGAAAAAGGGCTAACATGGCAAAGCAATACTTCTGCGGAAGTTATGATTACAAAACTAATGCATTAGCTCTATGGGACTGACAATCCCTCTTAAACAAACGTTCTTGGCGAATTATTTGGAGCGTTTCTAAAGTGAAATTTGTGTTGGCTACTCTACATATATAGTAGACTTGACGATTTGGGGGGCGTTCATAAATTACGTGATGCGTTTAGGGGGTGGGAAGGGGGCGAACCAAATATCACAAAATATCACGTAGGGGGTGAGGAGTCTCGTCAAATATCACAAAATATCACGTAGGGGGTGAGGAGTCTCGTCAAATATCACAAAATATCACGTAGGGGGTGAGGAGTCTCGTCAAATATCACAAAATATCACGTAGGGGGTGAGGAGTCTCGTCAAATATCACAAAATATCACGTAGGGGTGAGGAGTCTCGTCAAATATCACAAAATATCACGTAGGGGGTGAGGAGTCTCGTCAAATATCACAAATATCACGTAGGGGGTGAGGAGTCTCGTCAAATATCACAAAATATCACGTAGGGGGTGAGGAGTCTCGTCAAATATCACAAAATATCACGTAGGGGGTGAGGAGTCTCGTCAAATATCACAAAATATCACGTAGGGGGTGAGGAGTCTCGTCAAATATCACAAAATATCACGTAGGGGGTGGGGAGTCTCGTCAAATATCACGTAATCTTTTCCAAAAAAAAAAACAACGTAAAATAGCGGGAAAATATAGTTAAAGTGAAGTAAAATATGTTTCTCGACTTATATCTGGTAAAATCTAATCTTAACCCCTCGCAATCTTCACCAGACGAGAGGGGGGGGATTAATGGACGGCCTTTTCTGACTAATTAAAGCTTTATTTTCAACGTATTTTTCTTATCTATGGAGGAGAATTCCTACCATCTTGTGCTACAGCCTACAACTGCGTTATTTTACATTTTATTGACACTTTTTAAGGAATAAAAAAAAGTAGGTTTGAAACAGAATCTGTCACTTAACCCGCTTCCACACAACAGTTGTGTTTAACAGGTAAAAAGGCGACAAACACAGCATTAATATTCCGCATTAAACATTTACATGCTAAATTTGGCTAGTTTCATTTATTTTATTTCGAAAATTCAATGATTATTACTTATCGTTTGTAAAAATTAATTTATATTTCAAAGAATAAATATGTAATATTCCTCGCTTTTAAATAGAATTAAAACATTTCATATCAACGTACAAAGAATCTCGTAGTGTATATTTGACGTCATTTCAAACTGATCGATGTCGCAAAAATAAATTTATTTTAATTTATTGTCTAAAAGAATTAGTTTCTCGAGCGATTGTTGCGAATGGCAAAGGTGATTTAATTCTAATAAAAATGGCTTCCTATGCTTTTTAAATGAGCATTCAATTTTGCAGTTTTTTTTACATAATTGAAGTATTTCGAATTCTTCTCTGAAATTTTCAATGTATTCCAATTTCGATGCGCTGAATTTTTTGACATATCACACTTGTCTGTAGCATTTGTAGTTTGAGCTATGAAAGTGGGTGACGGACTGAACGATTATAATACCTTCCACTTTTTACATTATAAACGTAGTGTGGAAGCTAAAAAATGATGTGATTTAGCATGAACTAACGTTGAGTGAGTGGTTTATTTAGGCTTAATAGGGTTACTTGGCGACATTCTGACGGATTCCCCATTTTTTCGCGCCAAGCAACTCCATCTTCTTAACTCTATAAACTAATACGAGTTATTTATGCACATATTTAACAAGTACTGGGCGTAAAACAATAGTTTCAGGATGCCGCCAGGAAAGACCAAGGTCATCTGAGCAGACTTTGCAAACATTACTTATTTTAGTTAAATACATATCTATTATTTGAAAACTTTCTTTTGAGTCAGTGAAAGTATTTATCATATTTGCATTCGGCATTTTGCTGATAGCATATGTACTCTTTAGTTTACGAATTTTTTTAATATCTTGTGACTGCAACTTTTACTTAGCACTAATTGAACGCAGGATTTATACAACTAAAAAAACAAGTTCCACTGTAGCGGCCTCAGTAACCCATAGTCTACCAAAAGGATCCTCGAGGTGGAGATGAGTTACCTAGGCTTTTATACTACTGCTATCGCTGTTATTTAGAATAGTGGTAGGAACGCAGAGATAAATCTGCACCCTTTAGCGTGAGGATGGTATATTGAGGTTGCGTGTGTGGTAATCGCCATAGAACTAAAATAGCATACTTTAAGGTTAATGAAATTCTTATCGAAAAAACAAGTAGATGTGCAACAATAACTGTCACCTAGAACAGCTTCCATACAAGATTTATATACCTTAGAGAAAATCACCAAACACAACCATTAAATTGTAATTTAAACTCTTCAAAGCAAAAATTGTCAGTTTTCATTCATTTTCTTTCGCAAAAAAATTAATAATCTTTATCACCTGCCAAATTTATTTGCAGTTCGAAGAATAATTATGTATTATTACTTGGGTCAAATGCTAGCATTCTTTCGGGAAACATTTGGAATATGTCACCAACGCTTTAAATGACGCGAGCTTTTTATCCTAATGGGGAATGGGCGCGCTGGACCGCGGGTCTCCAAACTCAAGTGCATCCGTGTTAATCCAATGGCGAAAAAACTATTTTCTCTGCCACATTTCTCCGGCTGTATTGAATATTTTTACAAACAGTTTTTTTTTTTTTAAATAAATGTAGATAACTTATAGGTCTCTATCTTCCCACTTTTTGAAATTGCTTCGAATATTTTGTGTAAAATTATTGATTGAAAATTAAAAAAAAATATTCGAACCAATTTCAAAAAGTAGAAGGTCGGGACCTGTAAGTCAGCTACATTTATCACATAAAAAATCCGCTTGTAAAAATATTCAATACAGCCGGAGAAATGTGGCAGAGAAAATAGCTTTTTTTCGTCATTGGATTAACACTGAGGCACTTGAGTTTGGAGATCCGCGGTCCAGCGCGCCCATTCCCCCTTAAATAAGTATTAACATAAAAAAAAATACTTAAAACACCGATATTGTTTAAATGTTATTCAAAAACGGAAAACATTGCCACTTGCTTAGTAGTCAGATAATAATTTTGTAGTAAGCAATAAGCAAGATTTTTGCTCTGGTCATGTGACAAACTATTCCCAATGCGTCAAAAAAGGTAAAAAATGTTTCTTTACAAGGTAAAAAAGTGATTAAATGTTAGTGAAACCGAGAAATAAAGGTGAAATAAGGTTTAAAAAAAGATTAATAAAGGTTTTCATTGAAAACGTCCCATGCAAATTGTTACACTTCCTTCGGAAGTGACGAATATTGGGGGAAAAAAGAGAACGATTTATTGATTGCTCTTATCAGATGTTAGATTATTAATAGTTCTTTAAATTTAAATCAGCCTTGCAGGAAATACGTGCAATATTTTTTCTAGAGGGAAATTGCTTTCGTCAAATGAAAAAAAAGTTTCTTCCAAAATAATATTAGCTGTCTTTTTCCGAAATTAACTTTTGAAACGCACATGTACGTCACTATTAATCAATTGTGTTTATGTATTGAAGACCATGGATTAACTATACTACGTAAAGTAGCTTTTTTAAAAATAAGATTTGTGAACTTAAAATTCATGACCACGATATTGATAGCAAAGTTAAAAAATCTCCCAGAAAGCTACCAAAAAAAAAAAACCGAGTTCAAAAACTACTATTATTATTTTGATATAAAAACTGCTAATTTCTTATTTAACAACACAAGATGAAGTTCTTTCTGAAAATTTCTAAAATTTAAAGATATCTAAAAAAACACAATACTAAACTTTTTTTTAATAAACTAGGGGCTGCGCCCCTAGGCTCGCACCCTTGGATTGCTGCGCAATCTCACTGGCTCGCAAGCTTGGATTCTTCCTCTCCGCCCCTGCTCGCTATCGCTCGCCAACCCATCGAGGTATAAGGGAGACACATTCCAGAAAAAGTATGGAATGATTGAATGAATATTCCATGCTGTTATGGCTGCGAACGTTTTAAAAGCCTATATACTTTAACATAGAGAGAGACTAATTTTTATTTTTAATTAAAAAACTATTTGGAAATTTGAAAAAAAAAAGGCATCGAGGCATAAGGGAGACACACCTTCCACACAAAAAATGTGGACTTGTAACATCAATATTTCACCCTGTTAAGGCTGCTGACACTTTAAAAGAGCTTACTTTTTTAATATAGAGAGAGATTATACATAACTATTACGCAAACATGTAAGAAAATATAAAAAAAATAACAAGAAAATTTACTTTTAGATCTTTCCATAAAGTATTCAGTCACCAAATTATTTCAATCAATAGCAATCAAATGCAGCATTCCTCACGACGCACGTGCCAGAGAAAAGAAATTTCTGTTCAATTTAAAACTGCGATGACTTTCATTGTGAGAAAAATTCTGCAACGTCGTAAGAGTTAAGAAGATGGAGATGCTGCCGGGAAAAAAAACAATACAAATACCGGTTTGCCAAGTGAACCATCGTTCGCATTGTAGTAAGCCCAGGCAAACGCTCTTATTGAAGTTTGTAAGGCTAACTACAGGGTGGCGCAAATAAAAGTGGCTACGGCTTGGAGCTACACTTGCAGGGAAAAGCTTGGCGAGAAAAACTATTGAAGCCACCTGAAAGCCTCCAAGTCGAAATTCATAAATTATTCAAGAGTGCAATGGCTTCACTTTTCAAACCTATTTTTTCATTGGTTGGTTTGGTTGGTTACTAAACTAGAGCTACACGTGGAATATTGACGAGTTCGGGCTGTGTAGGTGTGAGTTGGTCAGATCAGTGCACACACTGTTAAAAATTTGGTGCTAGGTTTCACCATGATATTGGTTGGTTTCACCATGATATTGGTTCCTAGTAGCTGCAACGGCTGAGTGGTGAAATGTTTCACCTTTTTTTCGGTGTTTGGTTGAACCATTTTTCTGGATTTGGAAACAAAAACCTGAGAAATGGTTCAACCTAATACAAAAAAATATGGTGGAACGTTTCACCATTCAGCCGTTGCAGCTACTAGGAACCAATATCATGGTGAAACCAAGCACAAAATTTTTAACAGTGCAGGTGAAGATTGCATAGTCACCGGCCAATAATTCGTCAAGCGTTTGTTTGGGCTTAATATTGAAGCGATCAATAGCTTCACTTAGCAAACCTGCCATTGCATTAGTTTTTGACTGGGCAGCATTTATATCTTATTCCTCCATAGCCTGGCTACTTTTATTTGCGCCACCTTGAATATAGAGCTATTCTAAAGTTGAGTTTGTATAGGCTGACTACTTGGCGATTACCGACTCTTTTTTATAAAAACTGCAATTACAACAAATTCATATCTCGTTATACAGTCTACAATCGCGCAAACAGGCATTTGATTTATTTTAATTAACGCCTTTTAGAATAAAATGATGCGTTTCAGTATGAACTAACGGATCAGATTTACTGTACGGTCCCCCTTGGCGCGATTTTTTCGGATTTGGCGATAAATATTTTTTCTGGCCACCTTTCTGACTTCGACTGAAGATTCTAATTCTGACTTCGCGCTGATGACGTTTTCCGGCAAACCGATCGGATTGTTGGTAGAGTTTTCATAAGAAATATTCCCATAGGATCTTTTCTTTGAATCGTGGTTTAAAAAAAAGTCGCCAAAATACGGAGTTTTGGCGCGATTTTGGAAAGTTCGCCAAGGGGGACCGTACAGTAAATCTCTACCAAACTAACATTGAGTGAGCGATTTGTTTAGGCTTATAAGTGTTGTTTGGTGACTTTCTGAAGGCTTCACTTTTTTTCACGCCAAACCTATATATTTTCTTAACTCCATAAAAAAAACTAATAAGACCAGAGATATTAGAATGGACTTCTCATTGGCAAACCTAAAAGTTTACATTCAGCAGTCACCAAGTCACGAGGCTTAGATCAGAGATAATTTGCCTATTTCTAGATAACTATATGCTTTGACTTTTAAAAAAAGCATTATAAAATCTATTATAAAATGTTTCAGTTTAGTTTAACAATGCAACATAGGCGTTAAACATACAGCACGTAGCAAACAAACAAAAAAAAAACTTGTGGGCATCTGCAACAAAAAGTTGCCAAATGTAACGATTCTTCTAGCCAAATTTATGATATTGGCCATCTCCTCAGGCGAACTTTTTACATTTAATTTAGCTACTCATTCTATGTAACTATAGTGGATCCGAGTGGATAAACACAATAGAACTATAGTGGATAGTCACAATAGAGCAGTGGCGGATCCACGGGGGGAAGGGGAAATACCCCCTCCCAAAAAAAAATCTTAAAATTCATACTAGATAGATTCAACTTGTAAAGAAATGTTTTTATTTTTTACAAATATTTATACTACAACTCGTTGCATTCTCAACTTAGAACTAGAACATGGCAAAAAATATTACGGCTCGGGCGCTTTGGGGGAACAGGTTATTACGCAATGTTAAAAAAAGAAATAAAAACTATCCCCCCCCCCCCTTCGGATTTATTTTTAAGCCAATCGCAATCGGAATAAAGATACATTTTTTATGGCGCCAATAACGACGGCTATCCTCTCGAATAGGAAGGAAGTATAAAAAAAATAATAGAAATAAAATATTGACAGATATATTTGAATTCGTTTTCAAGTATAATAGTGATTGATAGAAAAGAAATGGAAATTGATAAATCAAAGAAATTCCACTATGACTATTTTTTTTAATTTCATTTTAGGGTTTTATTTTGCTTAATACAAGTGAAATAAGTGTACTATAAGTTAGGAGTTTTTCGCGCTTTTTTCTATCGTAATTTCTACTGTAAAGTATCTGTAGTGAGTATGAATATGAGTATGTTTATTGTTACGCGCAGACACAAATTAATGTAGTCAATTTAAAATTTTATCAACAATAGAAATTTTCCAAAGAGCCCTAATAATATATGTTTTGACCATAAAGGTATAAAGACGGTTAACCGAAACCTTAAGTTATTGCATACTTAAGGGGCTGGGGAGCCCAGTCGGTTAAGGCGTTCGCCTTGTATGCAGAAGGTCCCAGGTTCGGGTCCGGACATCGCCAAAATAACTGCCGACCTATAAACGGACCGCGCAGCCAAAAATGTCCGACCAATAATACCCCGTGTAGAGGGAGTACACGTTAAATATGCTCCAAAGTCCCGACGCTAAGTACGATGTCTACCTTAACGGTTGCACTGGGTGCCTACTCAGATGTCAGCTCCGTCACCTGACTGTGGTTCTAAATTATGACGCCGGTCGCCAATAGCGCTCGTGTAGCTCTAGTGCGACGATATTTCAAACTAAACTATAGTATACTTAAAAAGCAAACTACCGATGACGAACGGTGGAGCTAACGTGACCAATATTATGAATTTCATTTAAAAATCGTTCTAAAAAAATGTCTAAACATTTGCAGCTGGCGTAATAAATCTTACGGCTTTTGTATAACACTTTAATTTTGTGTTTGTTTTTTTAAAGCTTGTGTTTAGAAGAAAACGGAAAAACGCGTCGGATCGGTTACAATAAGAAAACGGCAAGTCTGAAAAAAAAACCTTTGGCGTCGATTTTTTTTTTCATTTTTACCTACTGTTTTTTTTATGAGTTGCTTGTTTCGTGCGAACAAGATTTTGATTTTTTTACTTGGATTTTTTAAACTGATAACCAAAGAGACCATATTACGGGTGGTTGTTTTTTTCTTTTGGAATAAATGTGGCGTCTAAGCAGGTGACTCAATGCTTCAATCGGAGTTTTTCGCGCCTTCGGTCTCGTATGTCTCAATTACATTTCATAGGAGCAAAATAGATGTCATACGAGTAAGAGTAAGAAGAACAGTTTTTAGGGGTTTCTTCATCTAATCAATGAGTAAGTTCCAATTTATAACATTTTCTGACATTTCCTGTACTCAATGATATTAAAATGATTAACGAGATTAATGATAATGCATCAAAACTGCAATTTGTTGCACGATTAACATTTATTTCATTGAGATGTATTTGTATTTAATATTTATAATAAGCGTTCTGTTTTCATTACATTTTAATTGCTGTTTAAAATTTAAGTACATGTTTTATAAAAATAGCTACTATTTTTATATATTTTAACGACATAAATGATTAGGGTTATGTTGAATTATCGTCGTACTAGAGCTATAGGATGGCTATTGGCGACTGGTTGCCATAGTTGTGTTATTTAAAATGGGTATATAAACTTCTCATGCAAATCAAGGGTTTTTTTTAAAATTTAGATAGAATATTGATTAATATTTTATAATTACTAAAACTATTTAACTAACTTACTATTTTATAATTACTATTTAATTAAATGTATTCATTAACTACCAGTATAGTTAAATAATTAAGTTTTGAAATATGTTAAATATACTACTGTTTTTAAAAACTAAGTAAATGTAAAATTATTTATACACAAATCATTTTATAATTAAATTTAATAATAGAAGCTTGTCGTTTAATTGCTGTATAACAAATCAGGTGATTTAAATTATCTAAGTAGTAGTTAAATTTTAAATAAAAGCATTCTATAATTAAATTTTTCTTAATTGTTACTATTAAGGGGGTTGTTTCACGGAGGATCTGGCAATAGCTCTGCGGTTTTGTTTTTATGTCTCTCAAATTACTTTTGTTGCTACTCGAAATTGAGTTTTCTAAGTTTTGTTATTTTTTTAAATTACAACTTCTTGCTGTACTGTTGGTTGTTTTAATCATTTATCAAGGAAAACTTGCATTGTAAGAAGTTGGAATTTAAAAAAATTAACAACTAAAATATTCTCTTCGGAAACTCACTCCCGAATACCAAAACAACAGTAATTCGGGAGACATGAAAACAAAACCGCAGAGCTATTGCCAGATATTCTCCGTGAAACACACACCCCATTTTTATTCAAAAAATAAGACATTAATTATCTATTAAATAAAACAAATATGAGTTATGTAAAATACAAACTAATTAATGTTTGTAAAAAGTAATTAGTAATACATACTAAATTAATAGTAAAAAACTGCATTTACAATGGAAAAATAAATTCAAAATTAATTTTAATTAAAACAATGTTAATTAAAAATAATTGTAATTAAACATAATTGTAATTAAACATAATATTAAAAATTGTAATTTATTGATTAACATATGTAATTAAAATATTGTAATTACATAAGGCAACTTCCGTTTGTTTGCTTGTTTGTTTGTATAAGACACGAGATCTAAAGAACCACGCAACAGATTGTCACGAAATTTGGCACAAATTCATCTCATCTCCGGAACAAATATAGGCTAAGAATTTTTCGAATCAGACCATTCCTTCTATCGTTTCGAACGTTTTTCTGAAAAAACTACACCACTTTGGCTCAAATCCGATCATTTTTTTACTTTCCTGATGCCATCGGCTGAAAAAATTAAATAAAACTTTTAACAAAAGTAATTAAAATTGAAAATGTTTATTTTATTCTCTTGCCATTAACTTCAGAAACTAAATTCATTATTTGAAAAATAATTGACATGTTTCAAGTGACGTAATTCCGGCAGTCTCCATTCCCGGATTTTATTGTGGGTTTATTTGATGATTTTTTAATTGATTTTTCTGTTGACTGCATGTATGCATATTTAAGCAATAAATGTATAGTTAACCTATTACTGAACTATGATGGTTAATAAAGGCCGTCGCACTAGAGCTGCATATTAGGGTTTTATGTCTTTATTTTTTTGCCAAATACGTTGCCAAACTCGCCAAATTATTAACTAAAACTCGCCGAATGGGCATTTTTTTTATAAATAATTTATAAGCTGGTTGGTTGTTCGAATGTCATTGTGTTAGAGCTGTATAATGGGTGTGTTTGTAGCTATATCTATTTTCTCGCCAATTTTTTTCCCAAAACGTGCCAAATGAGCTAAAAGGTTTTATCTATATACATAAAAGGCAACTTTTGTTTGTTTGTTTAAGACACGAGATCTAAAGAACCACGCAACAGATCGTCACGAAATTTGGCACAAAAATTCATCTCATCTCCGGAACAAACATAGGCTAAGAATTTTTCGAATCAGACCATTCTTTTTATCGTTTTCGAACGTTTTTATGTTTCCCATTCAATGCATTGAAGACCTTAGAGGTTTATTGCTCCTTAAACAGCACGTTTTCACGGATTGTTTATTTAGTTTTATTTTACACATTTGTTAAAACGATTTTTAAGTATATTTAGTTTAATTACAGCTAAAAAATTAGAAATAAACATCTAAAACAAAAATCGTTTGCTAGCTTTTTAGCAGTTAGAAAAATATTTAATATTAAAAATAAAAATCGTTTGCTTTAGTATCTTTATCACAGTTTAAAAAAAAAATAAATATAAAAAATGCAAATCGTTTGCTGTTTGCTGGAGTAGCTTTATAACATCTAAACAATTAGATCATGTAATTCACTTTCATTAAGAATATTTTATTTTCTGCACGCAGACCAAGAGTGATCAGTTTAAAGTGAGATTTAAATTTTAACTACTTTGGAAGAACAGATTATACCAATCTTTGTCCTAAACGCATTTTTTTCTGCCATTTTGTACTGCTTATATTGTATTTATATCTACAAAGTGTCCAAAAAAAATTTACTTAATTTATTGGAGAACACCCTTGAATTGCGTTAAAATAAATGTTTGAGACCCTTTTAAGATTTAGCTTTTTTCCATTTTTAATTCTTGCTGATTATTTTTTACTTAAATATGTATTCTTTTTAATTTGCGCTTCTTATCAAAGGTATTTTTGAAATTAATATTAATCATTACTATATCCAAGTTGGGTAATTAAATGGAAAATTACTGGGTAATCTTCATATCTTATGTAACTAAAATGAAAGAAAAAAAATAGTTAAATTGACTGTTAAATTATTTTTCCACCTCTACCCGTGCAACGTCGGGTATAACAGCTAGTTAAACATAATTGTAATTAAAAATAATTGTAATTAAAAATAATTGGATTGTAATTAAAAATAATTGCAATTAAAAATAATTGTAATGTAAAAATAATTGTATTGTAATTAAAAATAATTGTAATTAAAAATAATTTTAACTACATTATTTTTATTTATTATAAGTTCCCCCCCCCCCCCCCAAATTGTCACCCTGGATCCGCCCTTGCAATAGAGTGGATAGTCACAATTTAAGGAGTTTACAATGTTTCTTTTTAATTTTAAAAATAAATCCAATTAAATAAAGTTATTAGTTTTAATAAGTGTATATCAGCTATACCGCTAACTTATTTTCGTTTAATGTGAAAAGTTGTAGTTATAATCACTTTTTACACACGTGACTTACACTACAGTAAGGGTAATTTTGCAAGGAATTAGCCCTATATATACGTCGTTGTTCATTGCGACAGCAATTCTGCGGTGTTGTTCATCAAAAAAAAAAATTTAAAGACGAAGAAAAAAAAGTACCAAGGAAATAAATTCTTTTACACGACTACATAAAGCAAAGAATAAAGAATAATTCTATCATTGAATGTAACAAGTCCGGAACGGTTGAAGTTTAGGAGGCATTGTTATCCAAGAACACATTACGTTTTTTTATATACTATTTCAAAAATTACGAAGTTTATTCATTGTTTAATGAATGGCACAAATAAAAAAAGTTCCCAAAAAGGTCATTTTGATTTATTGTCATTTTTTACGATAATTCTATATTATGACACGTAGGATATAAGGAAAGACTATTATTCAAAGACAGATTATTCAATACCACCGATCTATAATATATACTGGGTGGTTATAAAATAACGCTAGCTATTCGGAGAGGTCTGTAGCTTGAATGAATAATCCGAATGCAACAAACTTCGAGACACTTACTAATCAAGAAGGGGAAAAAAGAATGGAATCATAAAAAATAATAAAAAACCTCGTCTCTTGACCAGGGTTCTAAATTACGAGGCGTAATTGGCTGTGTTAAAGCTCCTAAAGGAGGCTAGAAATAGGCAACCGGAATCGATTACATTACATTAATGCAAGAAATGACCGCTTCTTGGTTTTGCCAATGCTTACAATATTGTGTTTGCAACTATTGATTATTGATTATTAACTTGTGATTATTGTAACTATTTCTTTTTTAATGTAATGTAATCGATTCCGGCTGCCTATTTCTAGCCTCCTTTAGGAGCTTTAACACAGCCAATTACGCCTCGTAATTTAGAACCTTGGTCAAGAGACGAGGGTGGGTTTTTTTATGATTCCATTCTTTTTCCCCCTTCTTGATTAGTAACTGTCTCGAAGTTTGTTGCATTCGGATTATTCATTCAAGCTACAGACCTCTCCCAATAGGGAGCGTTATTTTATAACCACTCTGTATATACTGGATAGAATTCTCACTGCTAAAAAAATACGACCTATGTCAAAAAAAAAAAGTTTAAATTGCAACTAAATGGCTGCGTTTCGCGAATTTTTTGGAAGAGCTTCTGGTGGCAGTTACTGTTCTAAACCTGCTTGCTTTTTTATCAGAATTAGGAAAGCAGTTTATTTTAGTTCTGAAGCTAATTATTTAGTTTCTCCTTAAACCTTGGTTTTGGGCTCAATTTGCCATTTTAATTAGGATCTAAGGGTTTGGCTTCAGAGAAGCTCGCGCCATTTTTAAGGCGCTGTGGCTACATTTTCCAACACGCCAAATGTCGCCGGAACGGATTCTAGGATTCGACCCGTGTAATTTTAAATACTCATTCTTCGAACTGTAAATAAATTTAGCAAACGATAAAGAATGTTAATTGAATTTGCGAAAAAAAAGAATGAAAATAGCAAATTCAGGATTTGGAAAGTTTAAATGGCTGTGTTTTGAGAATTTTTTGGAAGAGCTTCTAGTGACAGTTACTGTTCCAAACCTGCTTGCTTTTTTTATCAGAATTTCAGTATTAGGGAAGCAGTCTATTTTAGTTATTTTCGAACTTTTTGTTTTAAAAATATTTCCCTCTTAATTATAATTAACATTTTTCAAAGGCATCAATCACTTACTAATTAAAGTAGAAAACACGTCCGGTTTTGGCTTTCGCATGGGGGTTATAAGTCGAGGAACGGATGCAAGCGCCCCCTAGTCTTCTTAACACCAACTAGGCGACAGCAACCTATAAAAGAAAAGAAACATGAAGAAACAGAAGTTTTTAGATCCTGCACATTCCCAGTCTCAAAGTTAACCCCTTTTCGGGAAGATTTCGATGAAGGAGTAAGGACGCTTCGCGTCGATACTCGTCGGTTATTTTTCGATTTCAGAACAAGGGCATTTCAAGTATAGGTGCAGAGGTACGGGGGTCAGCCAAGTTTTGAACCCTCGCACACGTTGAGTGGTAGCCCAATACCGAACCGTCTGCAACAAGGTAATTAATTACTCGGTTGCGAGAATAGTGTATTTTGCGACAATCGCCTCAGAGGTTTATGTCCATTTAAAAAACAATTTTTTTTTTTAAATTAAGCATTTTTTCAAAACCTTTTTCTGTATTCAAAACTTTACAGACATCGGTGAGTATTAAAAAAATATTTTGATATGTTCAACGTATTTTTACCCTGAAAAAAATGTTAGGAAACACTAATATTTTTGGGGGAATGCGCAAATGGTAGCTGGCCATAGAACTTTTACGGTTTCAAAACATATCTTATAGGGTATATAATTGCCTATAAATATATTGATTTATTGAGTGGTAATTGAAAGAAGTGTGGTGAAATATGACCCCTTAGGTTTATTTTACGCGTTTCACACAAATGTTTCCGGTAATTTGTGCCTTACTTGCAATGCCGAATGGTCCAGTGTGGTGGCGACGCTGTAAGTGTATTGGATCTTTCACATTACAAGACACATTGTTTATTTTACGCGTTTCACACAAATGTTTCCGGTAATTTGTGCCTTACTTGCAATGCCGAATGGTCCAGTGTGGTGGCGACGCTGTAAGTGTATTGGATCTTTCACATTACAAGACACATTGTTTATTTTACGCGTTTCACACAAATGTTTCCGGTAATTTGTGCCTTACTTGCAATGCCGAATGGTCCAGTGTGGTGGCGACGCTGTAAGTGTATTGGATCTTTCACATTACAAGACACATTGTTTATTTTACGCGTTTCATACAAATGTTTCCGGTAATTTGTGCCTTACTTGCAATGCCGAATGGTCCAGTGTGGTGGCGACGCTGTAAGTGTATTGGATCTTTCACATTACAAGACACATTGTTTATTTTACGCGTTTCACACAAATGTTTGCGGTAATTTGTGCCTTACTTGCAATGCCGAATGGTCCAGTGTGGTGGCGACGCTGTAAGTGTATTGGATCTTTCACATTACAAGACACATTGTTTATTTTACGCGTTTCACACAAATGTTTCCGGTAATTTGTGCCTTACTTGCAATGCCGAATGGACCAGTGTGGTGGCGACGCTGTAAATGTATTGGATCTTTCACATTACAAGTGCGGAAAATTTAAGACATCGACAGTAAAAGTTGTTTCAGTGCATTGCCACTACAAAACTAGGGGTGTGTAACACTTCACAACTTTCAATTACCACTCAATACATGTAAAGGCAATAATATGCCCCCAAAGATCATTTCAAATAACATTAAAACCCTAAAAAGTTGTAAGGCCGTTATCGTTTGCGCATGCGCGATTCGACCCCTTTTGCAATGCTTTCATTACGTACCTTATATTTCATATTAGGCAAATGAACGTAGGTAAGTCTTAAATTTGCAAATACTAGAAGCAAATGTCATTGAAAAACCGTAAGTTAGGGGGAAAATGACGGCTTTACAATTGAAGAGCATAGTGTGAAGAACGTACGCCAAGTGACATTTTTGAAAAATTGGATATTTGTGTCAATGAACATGTTAGTCCTTCGTTTAAACAAAGTTAATGAAAAGGGGTGAACTTGTTAAGTTAAGTATTTTTTTTACGGTTTGGAAGTACCATTTAGCACGTTCTTCCACTAAGCTCTGCAATTGTGCTTGTGAAATAGGCTTTTGGGGTTATTTATTTTCGACAGAATTTCTTTCCCAGAAAAGTTACGATCAACAATTTCCCCTCCGCCGGCAAGCAATTCTCGAAGATCGGTCAGCATTCGAACGTTCTGGATTGGAACGCTTAAATTACATCGCATCAATTCTTAACCTGATTACAACATCACTCACTAAACAGCTGCTTGGTTTGCCAAAAAGCTACTAAATTCGAATAATATGGAGTGCATTTTGTACGATTATAAGAAATACAATGGATAAATATATACAAATAAGAAAAAAATAAAATTCAATCCACCTTTTTTCAAAAATTTCAAAATAAATACTTTTCAATTTTTACACTTTCAAAGGTACTTTTACAATTTTGCACTCAAAGTATTAATCAAAAACAAACAACGTTTGGGTAACAGTAACTGTGTACTTAGAACCGCTTCCACACACTATTTATACTACCTTAGAAAAAAAAATCCCACACACAGCCATTAGCTAGTTAAAATTTAAACTTTTAAACGACAAATTTAAAAAGTTTAATGTATTTTTTCTTTCGAAGATTTAATTAATAGTCTTTATAGGTTACTAAATTTTGCAGTAAAAATAGAAGCGAAACTTGTACAATATTATTTAACTTTATTTTGAAAATTAAAATACACTCGATTTTTACGCTAAAAATAGAACGTTCTCTGTCGTTTTCTAAATCAACAACTATTTCTCGCCATAATACCCCATTTTCATTTACTTTCTTTCACAAAATCATTTATCGTTTGTTAAATCAATTTCTATTTCGAAGTATAAATATTTAGTAAAATTGATGCTTTAAAAATAGAAAGAAAACTTTACATATATTTTATGCGAAGTTAGAACCCTCTCTGCATCAAACATTTGGGATTTCGCCTTACCAGCCACATTAATTGTATAACATAGTTCAAATTCTTTTAAACTTTTTTTTTATCTTTTTACAAAACTGTTCGTTACAAGTTTTCCAAACTAACACATCGAATTATTATCGCTGCCACCACAGACAAGTAAATAATTGGGAAAATTGTTTCGCTTGACTTTTCAGCCGATTTTCTATCCAATTAAAGCACCGATTTGTTCTCATTCGTCATCAATTATGAATGATGCCAAATTGATATTGATTCATCATCAATCGCTTCTCGGTTGCAAACTGTTGTTGTTTTTGAGAGTGTTGCCACTGATAAATTCCTCGAAATTATTACTCAAGAGGAAAAAAAACTTTTTGTTGCTGAAAAGAGCCGAATGTAAAGTATAAAACAGCGATTGTGTTTGGATAGAAATGTACTACTGAGTGGTTTTATAAATAAATCCTCAAATAACCTTTTTAATTTGGAAATGCCTGCATTTCCAAATCTCAGGTTAAGGGGACGCGGTGCCCAAAAAATTAAATCCTGTATTTTTATTGCTAGCTTTCAAATTAAACTATTTTTACAAAGAACTAACATTCAATAAACATATACGAAAAAATAATAAAAAATGGAACATAAGGTTTTTTTTAATTAAAAAAATTGAAAAATTTAACGTTTTTTTTAAATGCTACTCCTCCTACAATTTTAAGAATTTTTTTATGGATTTTTTTGCAAAATGTTCCCACAACATCTATTAATAAAAGTTGGTATGGATATTGAACTATCAGTTAAACAAGAACAGTTATGTAGCTTTATGTATAAAAATGGCCAAATAATAAGATTTTTATAAATTTTCAACTTTAACTTTTTTTTTTTTTAAATCTATTCACACTAAACCTTATCCCATACCATCTTTTGTTAATCGTACATTTCTCAACGCAGGAAAAAAATTGTGGAGCTCTACTTTAATTTACCTAAAAGCCTTCGGGTTTTAACCATTCACAAGCTGAAAAAATTAAAAATTGAAAAAATCAACATAAAATTTCAAAAACCATTTTACCAAACCACTATATAATTTTCAATAAACCTCCACCATTATTAACTATTCCTACTTATGTTTAATTATTTTCTGAGTAGCCTTAACTTTTGGGTAATGTGATTGAGGAATTATTTTTACTTCTTAAAGTGTCTATTTTATTTACATTTTATTTTTGTTATTAATGTGAAAAATACAAAATTAAAATGTAAATATATAAAGTAAGTACTTTTTTAGAATTAAATTTTTCATAACATATTTTTACTCAACTCTCGATGTTCTTAATTTATACATTACAAAATTTTTATTTCATGAGGCCCCAAAGGATTCGATTAAATAACTCGTCAAATATTCATCCAAATGTAACAAAAATTTAGATTCAGGGGTTTTCGAGGGTGCTTAACATTTCTAAGTTATTAAATCTGGGTGTTGCTATTGGAAATTTTAAAGTTAGTAACATATTTAATATGAAGACGAACCCTTATGCAAATTTTGTGTCATGCAATTAACTCAAAATGTTATTTATTCACAAAGTCAAAAAGGTCCGATTCCTTAGGTTGACTAACGGCCGAAATAATCAGTAGTGGGTACTTGTTTTTGTCCACAGCTGTACCATAATTTTTGTGTATTTAATGAAAATTCTGTATTATCCGGAATTTTCAATTATCCGACCTACCTCCGGTCTCAATTAGATCGGATAATTGAGGTTCTTCTGTACTATGTACATTTGAAAATATGTAAAATAAGTCGACAGGGAGTGAACGAATGCTCACAAAAATGGCGAAGAATCTCGAAAGCTCTTCCACCGACCAATCAGAAGCTCAGATTTTTATGAGAAAGTTTGAAAAGGTCAACTTTAAAATGTGATGACTAAACAGTTTCTGTGGAAACGATTGATCTAGGCGACTGTTTGTCGCCAACAGGGTGTGTGGTTGGGATGTTGAAGTACCAAGTGACATTAAGGATATGCGAAAAAGGCTATTTAAGTTATTAAGTTTAATTGGGGTTAAAATATAAGATTTAATTTGAGGGGGTTAAGTTACAATATGTCATGTACATACAAGCAACGCGTTACTCCAATCCCTGCTCGATATAGAATGCAAACTCAGGATATCCAATGATTGCGGAAAGAATGCTAGATATTCAAGGGCGGCCGACGTCACTCTGTCATTAATTTCAACTAATACATGAACACAATATCTTGTGTATGATGGGGAAGGGTTCAATGACCTTTAGTTTTATTAGCTTAATCATAACATAAGTGGTGCTTAGATTGTTAATAATACTGTGAAGTGTTCTGTATTGTGCTATATAATATTAATTGAAGAGCTTAGTAAAAAAAAATGCTAAGTGACAAAAAGATGAAAACGAGAAAATGAGCTTTTAACGTTTTTAATTTACACTCGGATCTGTTGAAAATGTTATTAACAAACCGTAAAAAATATAATAAACTAAGTTTATGAAAAAGGGGAAACTTGTTAAAGTTAAAGAAGCTATAGTCATATGTTCATTATGACACAAAAATCTCACATTTTTTTTAATGTCACTTAACACGTTCTTCCACTAAGCTCTTCAATTATTTAATTATATTATTTATAATTATTTAATTATATTAATAATAATTTATTTCACAATCTATGCTTGGAACTAAAACTGCGAAGAAAAAAAAGTCATAGTCCCCAGCATGCGAGGTCAAGAATTTGTTGGTAAGTTTCACCAAAAAAATATGGTTCCTAGAAATTGTATCACGTTCTAGTGAAATGTTTTACCATATATTTGGTTGGTATTCGGTTGAACCTTATTTCATACCTTGAGAAATGGTGAAACGTTGTACCGAAAATATGGTGATACAATTCACCACACATCCATTGCAGCTACTAGGAACAAATTTTTTGGTGAATTTTTGTTAAAGTTTTGAGTTAATAAAACGATATATAAATTAAACTCTTAACTGCATCTTACAAACTTGCATCTTGAACGTAATAGAAGAAATATAACTACTATTTAGTTTCAGAATAAAAATGTAATTTTTTTTAAATACTAGGGGGCTCCGCCCCCTGCTCGCTATCGCTGGCCAACCCCCGGAATTGCTGCGCAATTCCATTGGCACATCCACATCGAGGCATAAGGGAGACACACCTTCCAGAAAAATTTTGGACTTGTAACATCAATATTTTAGTCTGTTATGGCTGCGAACGTTTTAAAAGCTTATACTTTAACATAGATACTAATTTTATTTTTAATTAAAAAACTAATTGGAAATTTGAAAAACAAAAAAAAAATGGCATCGAGGCATAAGGGAGACACACCTTCCAGAAAAAGAATGGAATTCTAAGGTGAATATTTCATGCTGTTATCGCTCCGGACATGTTAAAAGAGCTTACTTTTTTTTAATATAGAGATATAATATTCCAAATTTGTGAATAATGTATATCTAGCGAATGATACAATGAAAAATGCCGTTTTGAGATGCATGCAGGTCCTGATCCAAAGGAAAACTCAGACTACAGGCACAATAAATTTTGGAGGCACCTTTACGGAAAATGTTGTGCATGATTTTTTTCCCCGTAATGTTGGTGCTAGTTGGGCGATGTATCTTATTTTTCGCTAACATTTTATCGGCTTCCTTATAATATTGCTCAAACCAATCACTTTAGGTTAATGTATGAATTAAAGTCAATCTAAAAACAAAGTGGAGGTCTTAATTTTAAAAGTTGCAGAAATTCTGGTAATCAACAACACTTAGCACAATCGAAACCAATATTTAGGGGCCCAAAAAAATTTTGAGGCCCTAGGGCCTTATGGTAAATCGGGCCCTGGGTACATGTATTCAAGATTAAACAGTTGCGCCAAGACGCAATATTACTTTTAAAAAATGATGTAAACAAGGAATTTTTGAATATGGGCATTTGGCAGCCTAATTCGAGGACTCGGGACTGTTGGCGGCAATTTTTCGAACAATGGGACGTCCCAACACAAAACAAAGAATTTGGAACTTAGTGAGATTTACGGGTCTCGTTTGGGCAATTTCAGTTTATGAGGTCTCACGGTCACGTACCTGAAATTTTCCGCAAAAATGGCGATAACATGAGAGTTCTAACTATGAAACTCAAATCTCCACTTTTATAACTTTAGGAAAACCGCAATCCCTGCTTATAATGGCGCCTAATTATTTGTCAAGCGGACATGAAATTTGGGATATAGGTTTGCCTTATTATTTTTTTTTGCTTCAATATGACGTAACCCACTTGTTTGTGAGACTTTAAGCTGAATTTCTACTTTTTACATTATAAAAGTAGTGTGGAAGCCAAAATAGATCAATTAAATGAAATTTCATTAAATAAAAATGATTTAATTAAATAAAAACGATTTAATCAAATAAAAATTATTTAATTAAATAAAAAAACAACACTATTACATGTTAAGAGTATGGATGGAGCAGAATTATACAAATTGGATGAGATTGCAAATACAATGGAGTTGTTTCACGTCGTGGATGGCAACAGCTCCAACGGTTTGCTTTCATTTGTTATCTGGAATTTAATTTTGTTTTGGTATTCGAAAATGAGTTTTCTAAGAATATTTTACTATTACTTCTTGCTGTGCTGTTGGTTGTTCAAAACATTTTTTAAAAGAAAGATTATATAGAAATTTTCATCTATATCGGTTACTAGCAAATAAATACCCGTTCTTCGCACGGAGTAAAAGAATATCAAATCGATCCAAGTATATGTGTCATTTGATTTGCTATAGGATAATAAACGTTGCCTTTGTTCCCGTTCATTATAAAGAATAAAATCTCGTTACTTATATTGCTTTAAAATTCCAAAATAAAAATACATCACTATAAAATGCACATCCTAATATCACAAAAATCTTCCTCAATATGAACTTACTGTCATCGCGATTTTCTTGATAAATTCAAAATTAACCATAAATGTATAACAATGTTATTTCACGTCAAAACCTCCATTCTGGGTTTTTTTTAAAAAATAAATTAGCTCATTGGCACGTTCAATTATTTTTCAAATCATTAATTTAGTTTCTGAAGGTAATGGCAAGAAAATATAAGCAATTTCAATTTTGATTAATTTTTGTATTCATTTTAATTTCTTCTCTCGAATGGCATTAGCTCTATGGGACTGACAATCCCTCTTAAATGACTAAAAATTAAATTTCAATGATAATTCAATTTCAATGGGTAATTCACAGACAGACAGTAGACCTATGCCCAGGGGTCCATCCAGGTTTTTTTTACAGGGTCCCTTTTTGTGAATTTGTGAAGTAATTTTATGAAAACTTTGTATTTTTGTGAATTTTTTGGCGTACATTGCTATTTTAAATTTTGGATTAACCTTCCATCAGGCGCAAGACATTGACAATCGATTTAACGGTGATTGAGTTTATAGATTTGTTAATAACGTAAACAAATTAGGATTTCAGTTGATCACAATGACTTTCTAGACAATTTTAAAGATTCTGATACACTTTTTAAAAATAGAAAAGTCAGGAATTTTAACTCGCTATTATTCATCAATTTTGTGAACTGAGAGGCCGTCGTAATTTTGTGAAGAGGCTGTTTTCAGCGATCGTAATTTTGTGAAGGGGCCATTTTTAACGATAGTAATTTTGTGAAGGGCCGCTAAATGGCCCCAATTTAGCTCTGGATGGACCCCTGCCTATGCCCGTTCGGACGTACAAGCAGGCGGACAAAAAAAAAGTATGAATTATAGATCTCTGAAGCTACCTCATACCTTTGTAACAACAAAAAAAGAATTTTTTTTAAAGATACAACGGATTTAACCTATTTTGGGAGGAAATTGCGAAGAGACGGACATCTTCAGCATGTCAATACCTACTTTTTCATATTTGTAATGCTTAAAAAAAAAAAGAAAATTCTAAAAAAGATATTTAAATGAAATGATTACTTTATTATATGTTAAGGGGAGTCGGATGGTTCTATCTCGCCCATGTTAATTTTCCCTAACTTTAGGAACATTTTTCTCAGGAACTATATGATATACCATAAAGAACTTTTTTATATTTTGTTCCTTACATTTAGCTTTTTGTTTAAACGCAGGAATTTTAAATATCTCTGCTAAAAAAATTTATATAACTTTAAATCTGATAAAAAAAATATAAATAAAAACTTATGACTTTAAATCTTGTGTGTGTGTTTTTAATACATATTTTTAAAAAAATCAATGTAAAGGTATTTTTATGACTTTAAAATATTCTTAGTTTAAATCAAAGAGCTATATGCAAGGAACAAAATATAAAAAAGTTCTTAATGATATCTCATATAGTTCCTGAGAAAAATTTTCCTTAATTAGGAAAATTAACATGGGCATCAGTGCATCAGTGTTAATCCATTGACGAAGAACCTATTTTCTCTGCCACATTTCTCCGGCTGTATTGAATATTTTTACAAACGGGTTTTTTTTTTAAATAATAAATGTAGCTGACTTACAGGTCCCGACCTTCCCACTTTTTGAAATTGGTTCGAATATTTTTTTAAAATTTTCAATACATAATTTTACACAAAATATTCGAAGCAATTTCAAAAAGTGGGAAGATAGAGACCTGTAAGTTTTCTACATGTATTATTTAAAAAAAAAAAACGTTTATAAAATATTCAATACAACCGAAGAAATGTGGCAGAGAAAATAGTTTTTTCGCCATTGGATTAACACTGAGGCACTTGAGTTTGGAGATCCGCGGTCCAGCACACCCATTCCCCCCTTTAGAGCATAAAATATAAATGAAGCCAGAATTAATTTTATTACAGATAATCGAAGTTCAGATAATCAGTTCTACTATACCTTTCGCGGCCGGCCAATGCCTTCACAAGGTTGAAACAAAAACTCGACGAATAAAAAAAAAAACGTTTCTTCACGTGTTCCCTTTTCCTTTCAATGACCTAGACCCAGTGATTTACTGAACCACGGGGAAAATAGTTCGTCAATGTTGACTAATATTATTCGCAACACACTAAAAATAAAGCCCAAAAAAGTTGAATAATCTCATCCTTGTAACCGGTTTCCGAGTATAAGGCTGAATTCCAGGCACATCATCAAGTATGCATATAGCAATGTTGCCATACTTGGCTAATATTAGCCATTTTGGCTAATTTCGGGTCCTTCTTGGCTGATGAAAATTGAAAATCATCAGCCAAAACTACTTTGGCTCATTTCGAATTTCCTTCAGATTGTTGATTTTAGTTTATCATTGAATATTTTTTAGCATCTTTAAATTAGGGTTTTTTTTTTTGCTTTTGAATGCGTGTTAACTTGTATTTTTAAAATTTAAATTTAAGCATACTTTGGTTAAATATGGCAAAAGCGACGAGTGGAAAAGTTGTCGTACACTCGTACCAGAAATCTCGCCAAATTATTTCCCAAAACGCGCCAAATGAGCTAAAAGGTTTTATGTATTTATGAGGGAAATGCGATGACATTTATGAGTGCATTGCATTTTATAGCGTATTTTTCATTTGGAATTTTTAGGCAATGAAACGGGATTTTATACTTTATAACGAGCGGGAACAATAACATAAGTTTATGATCCTGTAACAGGTTATATGGTACACATATTTGGAACGATTTGATATTTTTTAATCCGTGCGAAGAACGGGAATAAATTTGCTAGTGACGTAATAAAATTAACATTTGGTTAATTTTGAACATCGACTTGGCGACTTTTTGAAGAATTCATATGGCAACCTCGTTAGCATACTCGATTGCGAACGCATGGGAAAAGTTTTTTAGCTTTGTTATTTTAGAGTACGGAGAGAAGAAATTAATACATTAGTGTTCTATTTGAAGAGAAGTTATTTACTGGTCTGGTACACACTTGCAGAGATTTCGTATCTTTCAGGAAGTTGGTTTTGGTTTAATTGACGTAGCATTAAAGCTACAAAGAGGCGACGGACCTCGTAATTTTAACCGCGGTTAAGGGGACACAGTACCTCAAAAACGGCAAAAAATTGCGATTTTATTTTTATTTGCTAAAATTAAAGTTTGGAATCTTCTTAATAAGTCTACCAAGATTCAAAAGTGTAGCTATATTTTAAAAAAAGTTATTCCACTTTTTATGCGGAAAGGTAGGATAAAAATGCAAACGAATGAAAACTTTAAACGTATGTTTTTCTCGGTGTTCATTTTTCCTTGATGACAAGGTTTTCAAAACGCTAAGGCTTTTTTAATTATTTATAAAAGTCTGAGGAATTTGGTATGCAGTCTGTCAAATATGTTGACATTAAGAATTGGTATCAAAATTGTTTTCAAAAGTAATACTTTTTTTATAAAAAAAATACTAAAGTCGAAATTTTCCAAAAATGCTAAAAAAAATTGGGATTTTCTAGATAAATATTTTTTATGAAACAACTACTGAAGATAAATCAAATTTGGGTACCAATTCTTATGTAAAACAGCTTAATGTACATTATTAAAATGTTTGTATTTAAAAAGCCTTAGCATTTTAAAAAAGTTTTAAAAAAATATTTTTTTAAATAACTTAAAAATTAAAATAGTTTTATTTGTCATATTGTTTTTAAATATAGGTTGAACTAATAAAACACCGATTTTATAGTGAATATGTCAAAATAAAAAAAAAAATTGAAAGTGGTACCGTGTCCCCAGTATCGAGGCTAACTTCAGGACTAAGGACCACGGCAGATTTAACGTGCACCTGTCATATACACACAGAGCTATTTACTGGCGGGATTAGGTTTATTTCACACAGAACGATTCGTTTTTAGTAACGCTTAAGGGAGGTTGAGTTGAAATATTGTCGCACAAGAGCTACATGAGGGCTATTACTGGCGACGTGCGTCATAATTCAAAAGCTTAGTGGAAAAACGTGCTAAGTGACATTTTTTACAAAATTAAGATTTTTATGCCAATTAACATATTACAAACATCTTTAATGATAGCACGTTTCCTCTTTTTCGGAAACTTTAAGTTTAGTACATTTTTTTACGGTTTTCAAGTACCGTTTCTGACAAACCTTGTAAGTCAAACCAGGGCCTCCTAGAAGAAGAAAATTTAAGCAAATAGAGATGTTTTTTGAGCTTGAAAATATGGAAATTCTAACTCAAATGAATTGCAAAAGCCGTTTCGGAGGTCGTTCAGGCTCAGTGCCAAGAATCAATGGCCGGGCCCGAATACAATAATATTTTCCTTTTATCTTGAATATCAAATGAAGATTTATATTAATTTATAGTTGTTTTAAAGAAATCTGAAATATTTTTTTAATTAGAAAGTCTATCGTAAAGGCGAAAAACATCAAAATTTACCTAATTTTTTTTAAATTACAAAAAATATATTTATTTAAAATAAAAATTGTCACTTATTATTATTAATTGTGTTGGTGAACATAAAAATACATAAAATATGTGTATTAAAATGTATTTAAATAAATGAGTGTCAAACGTAGTCAGATACCTTAACGAATCAGCCAATCTTTTCGCGTTATCACTGTAGACTGATTTATATTTCATCCGTTCTGTTGTTTTTTATTCAAAACAATTGAAAAATTATATTGTATATTCATGGGATGGAGATTTTCTTACTTTCTGTGTGTCCGAAACCCCCCTGTACCCCTGTGGATTTATCCCCATTTTGCTTTTAGCTATCCAATTTCTGTATACATACTCCTTAAAAATAATCTATAGTTAAACTCATAGTTTCCTTGCACATAAGCCACGACCATGGGCGGAGCTATAAAACGCGCGGAGCAATCAGATGAAGAGGAAATGTCAGCCGTTTTATTTTGTCTTCATCTGATTGCTCCGCGGGTTTTATAGCTCTGTCCGTGGTCGTGGCTTCTGTGCAAGGAAACTATGAGTTTAACTATAAGAGGCTGTGGAGCCCAGTCGGTTAGGCATTCACCTAGCATGCGAAATGTCCCAGGTTCGGGTCCGGGCATCGCCAAAATAACTGCCAACCTACTAACGGCCCGTGCAGCCAAAAATGTCCGACTAATAATACCCCGTATAGAGGGAGTGCACGTTAAATATCCTTCAAAGTCCTAACGCTGCGTACGATGTCGCCCTTAACGGTTGCGTTGCGTGACTACTCAGGTGTCGGCTCGTCACTTGTCTGTGGTTCTAAAATATGACGCCCCTGTACCCCTGTGGATTTATCCCCATTTTGCTTTTAGCTATCCAATTTCTGTATACATACTCCTAAAATAATCTATAGTTAAACTCATAGTTTCCTTGCACATAAGCCACGACCATGGGCGGAGCTATAAAACGCGCGGAGCAATCAGATGAAGAGAAAATTTCATCCGTTTTATTTTGTCTTGCTCCGCGCGTTTTATAGCTCCGCCCGTGGTCGTGGCTTCTGTGCAAGGAAACTATGAGTAACTATAGGAGGCCTTGGTCAAACGAGACAACCACCAGCTCAGAAGTAAGATTTAAGAGGGACTGTCAGTCCCATAGAGCTAATGCATTAGTTTTGAAATCATAATTTTGGCAAAAGAATTGCTTTGCCATGTTATCCCATTTTCACCAGGTATGGGAATCATCATAACATCAATTTAAAACAAAATTGAAAAGAAAATAACATCCGGTTATTTAATTATTAATTGATAAAGTTTTAAAATAGTGTCGCCATCTGCTGTAATTTGTGGCATTTTAAAACTTCAAAAATATATAATTTAATAACTAGATAACAGTTTCGTTTCAAAATTTATTTCATTTCGATGTTATGTTCATTCTCAAACCTGGGACAAAAGGGCTAACATGGCAAAGCAATACTTGTGAGGAAGTTATGATTAGAAAACTAATGCATTAGCTCTATGGGACTGACAATCCCTCTTAAGTAAATAGCAAAATATACTGCAAAAAAAAAACCTTACTTCTTTCCATTCAAAACGATTTATTATAAAACATTTTCAATGTCATACAGAATGGCTAAGGTTATCTTTTTTTAATACTAACAGAGAACTGTAACCTTCCTTAAAGTAGTATAATGACAGTTCTATTGCAGTAATTACATTGTTTACTTTTGTGAAAGACGTAAGGTAACGCATGTTATTTTAGATAGTAGGCAAGTTATTTGAAAAAAAAAAGTATTATTAACAGCGCAGATTCAAGGTTTTCACTTTTAAGGGTTTACTTAAGAGGGACTATCAGTCCAATAGAGCTAATGCATTAGTTTTGAAATCACCACAACTTTTGCAAGAGAATTGATTTGCCATGTTATCCCATTTTCACCAGGTATGGGAATCACCCTAACATCAATTTAAAACAAAATTGAAAGTAAACTAACATCCGGTTATTTAATTATTAATTGATAAAGTTTCAAAATAGCAGGGATTGGAGTAACGCGTTACTTGTAACAGTTACTTTTTTTGGGTAACGCCGTTACATTTTTCAGAAAGTAACTGTAACTGTAACTTCGTTACTTTTAGCGGTAACGAAGTAACGGAAAATGTCGTTACTTTTCAGTTACTTTACAAAGGCTGTCTGAAGATGCCAATTTTGAAATTCCACTCCTAAGAATAAAACATTTCGCATTCCCGAAATAAGAGCTTTTCTTGGGAGGGTAAAAGTAAAGAATATAATAGAATTGTCCACTTTGGCTGCTAAAGGCGTGACGGCGGCTTTCAGACAGAATTGTAACAGTACGAATGTTTTTCCTTGTCTGTTTACCTTTCTAAGTATCACATTATAAGCCCCGCACAATTACAGGCATCTACGGAAAGAAGGTTGGATCCCTCAGTCCAAACCCCTTTGTGTCCCCCTACCTGAATGGGTTATACAACAATGACCAATAGTCCTTCGTGGGGAGAGCGATAGAGATTTCACATTAATTCTTGAGATACCCCTATTTCTGTCAGTACCTACCCGAGTGTTTACAGATGGACTCGTATCAGGGTAAAGGATTAAAATTAAATATAAAAAAAAATTATTAATTATAATTTCAGTGTTTTGTTTGAGCTTACATTTCGTTTATCGTGGTTCTCTTTGAAAAATAGTAAGATGGCTAAATTTCAATTTTTCTTATAACTTGAAATTTCAAAAAGTAACTGTGATTCGTTACTTTTTTTTAAAGTAACTGTAACGCGTTACTTTTCATATGAAGTAACTGTAACTGTAACAGAGTTACTTTTATAATTAAGTAACTGTAACTGTAACAGAGTTACTTTTTAAAAGTAACTTTCCAATCCCTGCAAAATAGTGTCGTCATCTGCTGCATATTTTGGCATTTTAAAACTTCAAAAACATATAATTAAATAACTAGATAACATTTTCGTTTCAAATCTGTTTCATTTCGATGTTATGTTGATTCCCATACCTGGGGAAAAAGAGCTAACATGGAAAGGCAATACTTCTGCGGAAGTTGTGATTCTAAAACTAATGCATTAGCTTTATGGGACTGACAATCCCTCCTAAGGTATTATAAGGATGTTTTATTTACCATTATTTTAGTTAAGGTTCTAAGGCATATAATTTATTTTTTTTTAAAAATAGTGAACATTTTTCCCATGGTTACCATACAACACTAACAAATTTATTCTCAATTATCTCAGTTTAAATTTTTTTTTTACTTTCAATTACCTGAAATGAAATATAAAGTAATGCGCTGAGCCCGAAAATCCGAAATGGAGATTGTGTTTTCTACACTTTTTGGAGGGTGCTGATTCCGAAAAAGTGGTCTTTGAACTTAATCCGTCTGTCTGGAACTACCCTACAGCTCGAATTAAAAGAGCTACGGACTTCAAACTTGATATATGAATTCCCAGTACCTGACGTCATCATAAGGTTTTCGAAAAAATTGCGAATGCGCAAAGAGTAGCTGTCATACGACTTTTTTTGGTTTTAAAGTTATTGAAGTTACCTTATAGAATATATAATTTAAATGAATAGATTTATTGACTTGTAATTGAAAGTCGTGTGCTTACACACCCTTATTTATATCTAGCACTATCATAGATATCATAGTTAAAGTATTAGATTGGCAGATCACGTGACCTCCAATGCCGACGACGGGACGCGCATGGAGGCCAAAATGGCCAGTGTTGCTGCTGCTATAAGGAGAAAAATACTACGAAAAAATACCATGTAATTCTAAAATTACAAAAAAAATACCATAAAAGGATTTAAAGTCACTAAAAAGATTCCAAAATGCAGCTAGTATTTTTAAGATATTTTGTTGTAATTTTAGAATTAAATGGTATTTTTTCGTAGCATTTTTCTCCTTAAAGTGGCAGCAACACTCGCCATTTTGCCCTCTTATTTGGCCTCCATGCGCGTCCCGTCGTTGGCATTGGGGGGTCACGTGATCTGCCAATCTAATACTTTAACTATGATATCTCCGTAATAGAAGAACAGAGTAAAAATACCACAAAGTTATTCTACACGTGTTTCGCTTAATTTTCTATCTGAATGGAGATTCTAGGAGTACACGCGCGCTCCGAATAAGTTTTTCGCTTGTGTGCGTTTTCTCTACTGCTGGCCTCGAAAAGCAAGGAATTAAAACGAACGGATTAGATAGACACGAGAGCTATTGGCGAGGGGCGTCCCAATCTAGAACCACAGTCAAGTGAAGAGGCGACATTTGAATAGGCACCCAACGCAGCTTTTAAGGGCGACATCGTAAGCAGCGTTGAGACTTGGAAGCATATTTAACGTGCACTCTTTCTATAAGGGGTATGGTTGGGGTTAGATGGTTATAAATGGCTCCTCCATGCTTTAAATTTGGTTTTGATTCTGGTTTTAAAATTTATAATAAAATTATTAAATTTATAAAAAATATGTTTGTTGCTGGAAAACCTGACATTCAGGTGACATTTTTATACGTCTGTATCCCTCATGAGGGTTAAGGACTTTTTGGAACAGGAAGAGATTAGTTTGAATTATCGTCGCACTAGAGCTACACGAGGGCTATTGGCGATGGGGCGTCATATTTTAGAACCACAGTCAGGTGACGAGCCGACACCTGAGTAGGCACCCAACGCAGCTTTTAAGGACGACATCGTAAGCAGCGTTGCGACTTGCAAGCATATTTAACGTGCACTCTTTCTATACGGGGTATTCGTCGGACAATTCTTAGCTGCACATGCCCGTTTATACGTCGGCAGTTATTGTGGCGATGCCCGGACCCAAACATGGGACCTTTCGCATGCGAGGCAAGCATCTTACCAATTGGGCTCTCCACTCGGGAGTAGAAGAACAGATTTATTTTAGTTTGAATTATCGTCGCACTAGAGCTACACGATGGCTATTGGCGACGGGCGTCGTAATTTTTTAGAACCACAGTAAAGTGAAGAGCGACACCTGAATAGGCACCCAACGCAGCTTTTAAGGGCGACTTGTAAGCAGCGTTGGGACTTGGAAGCATATTTAACGTGCACTCCCTCTACACGGGATATTATTCGTCGGGCACTTTTGGCTGCACAGTCCCGTTTATACGTCGGCAGTTATTGTGGCGATGCCCGGACCCAAACATGGGACCTTTCGCATGCAAGGCATACCATCTTACCAATTGGGCTCCCCACTCGGCAGTAGAAGCACAGAGTAAAACTACCACCGAATACGTTTTTTACGCTTGTGTGCGTTTGCGTTTTCTCCAACTGGCCTCGAAAGGCAGGGAATTAAACGAACGGATTAGAGAGACACGGATATAGGGATTTGGGTATTTTTAGAACTTGATTTCGTAATTGAAACTGTCAGAACTACTGCAACAGCACATTTTAATACAGTATTGGTTAAAAAAAATCGAATAAAAACCCGTTTATTTTAATGAAAACTTTAGACGCATAAAAAAAGCTGATATGGATTTTCTCCCTCTATTCAATAAAGTTCGTAAAAATTTTAAAATTTCATTTGCAAGGTTGCCATTGAAATTTAGTAAAAAAATAGTTGCTTTATTTGCCTGGAATAGTAGTACCAAAAAAAGTCCCTTTATTTTCAAAATAATAGCATCAAATTGAATAACTGTTCGCATAATCAAAAAATATAGGATTTATAATTTTAATTGATTAAAAAAATAGTTTCTTTGTTTCCAAAAGAGTTTCAAATAACTCAGCCTTTAAATTCTAAAAATGTAAGGGTATTTTTTTATCACCACAAAGTAAAAATCACACGCAATAAATATACTACACATAAATAACAAATTTCACTAACAGAATAGATCTTCGATGGTTTAACTTTTTAAACTTAAAATTAAACAAATATTCAAGAAATTGAATTGAAAATATTTAAATAAATTGATTGATAGTTCTCTAGTTAAGTTTGATTATTATCGATCCATTCCCAATTATTTTTTTAAAAATATATTAGAATTTTAAAAAAAAATAGTTTTAGTTTAGCCATAAACTCGTAACCGTAAGGTGAACTCGTTTTTTATTTTATTGAAACAAGAAATCGGGTTTTTTTTTTCCTGCAATTCATCTCATAGAGGTTTTTCAGATCACGTGAAGAAATTTTACAATATTTTTAGTTGTATCACTGCTTCGTCGCATTTTAAATTTCGTCACATTTTAAATTTAAATTTTTATGCTCAAATTAGTTTAAAATTAAGGGTTTTTTTTAAAAGATTAATCTTAAAATTCTTTCCAGCCAAAAAAAAATTACAATGTCAATAAAAATTTATTATAAAATTTTAACATTTATTGTAATGGGAATATTTCTTCTGACGTCACGTTCTATAATTTGCGATTTCATTGGTTGTTTGGTTTTCTTTGACAAAGTGTCGAAACAGCCCATTGGTTTAATAAAGGTCACGCGATCCGAACTGCGATGCCATTTTTTGTGGCAAAGTGTTGAAACAAGCCCATTGTTGGAAAAACCAGTGTATAAATTATTTCAAAGCACGTATCATAAATCATTTAAAGAAACAAATCATAAAAAAAATCTAATAAGGCATCAGGGAAATAGTTTACTAAGTGTTTTGTAGTCGGAAATGCACAATTTCCTTTTAAGTAACGCCTTATACCATTGAGTGAATGACTAATCCAAGGAAGATATCGAGCATCATAAATTAATCATCAGTTACAAATTTCACAGCGAATGGTTGATGATAAAAATTAGTCATTAGATTATTTTAGTTTAGTTTGAATTATCGTCGCACTACACTCTTAAAACAAAAGAGTGAAATCCACTCCTATAGGGGAAGTGCATTTTCGGCACCGGAAAAGGAGTGGAAATTAACTCAGACTGAGTTAAAACCGCTCGTTTGTTTTAAGAGTGTAGAGCTACGCGAGGGCTATTGGCGACGGGCGTCGTATTTTAGAACCACAGTCAAGTGACGAGCCGACACCTGAGTAGGCACCCAACCCAACGCAACCGTTAACGGCGACATCGTACGCAGCGCTAGGACTTTTGAGCATATTTAACGTGCAATCCCTCTCCATTCCATTAGATTTTCTCCATTAGATTTAATATAATCCATATAGGTACTCCATTAAATGACTTTAAAGTTTTGAGAGTCACGCTCGTGTTTTAACGATTACTACGGTTTTGTGCTTAAAAATCGGGATTTTTTCATAACTTCGGAATAAGGTTTTAATAGATATTTAGTTTAGTTTGAATTATCGTCGCACTAGAGCTACGCGAGGGCTATTGGCGACGGGAGTCGTATTTTAGAACCACAGTCAAATGACGAGCCGACACCTGAGTAGGCACGCAACGCAACCGTTAAGGGCGACATCGTACGCAGCGTTAGGACTTTGAAGGATATTTAACGTGCACTCCCTCTATACGGGGTATTATTAGTCGGACATTTTTGGCTGCACGGGCCGTTAGTAGGTTGGCAGTTATTTTGGCGATGCCCGGACCCGAACCTGGGACATTTCGCATGCTAGGTGAATGCCTAACCGACTGGGCTCCACAGCCTCTTATAGTTAAACTCATAGTTTCCTTGCACAGAAGCCACGACCACGGGCAGAGCTATAAAACCCGCGGAGCAATCAGATGAAGACAAAATAAAACGGCTGACATTTCCTCTTCATCTGATTGCTCCGCGCGTTTTATAGCTCCGCCCATGGTCGTGGCTTATGTGCAAGGAAACTATGAGTTTAACTATAGATTATTTTAGGAGTATGTATACAGAAATTGGATAGCTAAAAGCAAAATGGGGATAAATCCACAGGGGTACAGGGGGTTATTTAAAACCACAGAAAGTGAGATCCACACCTGAGTAGTCACGCAACGCAACGTTAAAGGGCGACATCGTACGCAGCGTTAGGACTTTGAAGGATATTTAACGTGCACTCCCTCTATACGGGTATTATTAGTCGGACATTTTTGGCTGCACGGGCCGTTAGTAGGTTGGCAGTTATTTTGGCGATGCCCGGACCCGAACCTGGGACATTTCGCATGCTAGGTGAATGCCTAACCGACTGGGCTCCACAGCCTCTTATAGTTAAACTCATAGTTTCCTTGCACAGAAGCCACGACCACGGGCAGAGCTATAAAACCCGCGGAGCAATCAGATGAAGACAAAATAAAACGGCTGACATTTCCTCTTCATCTGATTGCTCCGCGCGTTTTATAGCTCCGCCCATGGTCGTGGCTTCTGTGCAAGGAAACTGAGTTTAACTATAGATTATTTTAGGAGTATGTATACAGAAATTGGATAGCTAAAAGCAAAATGGGGATAAATCCACAGGGGTACAGGGGGGTTTCGGACACACAGAAAGTAAGAAAATCTCCATCCCATGAATATACAATATAATTTTTCAATTGTTTTGAATAAAAAACAACAGAACGGATGAAATATAAATCAGTCTACAGTGATAACGCGAAAAGATTGGCTGATTCGTTAAATGTGTCAAAGATGTTACAGTTACACGATCCGTCCTGAACTAAAACTATATTATAACAAGAAGTTCTTAAAGAACTAAAATAGCCTACTTTCCTGTTACTTAAATACCTACTGAAATTCTAATCGGGGAAACAACTAGGTTCATAACAGTAAATATCATCGACAATCGTTTCTACACTACATTTACACACATTAGAAAAAAAATCGCTAAACACAGCATCCAGCTTTAATTTAAAATTCTAAAAGCCAAAATCAACTATTTCCCTTAATATTCTTTCACAAATAACTTAATATTATTTATCGTCTTCTCGATTTATTTGTAGTTCGAAGAATAATTAAATATTTATTACCTAATAACAAAAATAATGAAACTACTCCAAACTGCATTAAAAAAATAAATGTAAATTAAAACTAAGCAGAATTGTATGCAAAAAATATGCCTTGCCACTTTCTTGGTAAACAACAATCAAAGAATCACATTGTGCTATATTTTATGACGTCATTCGAAAATGATTCTTGAAAAAATTATTTTGCTTCAAATATTTTTAAATGTAGTTTCTCATGCCATTGTTGATTTGGCAACAGTGATTTAAATGACTCAAAATTAAATTTCAATGGGAAATTCGCCGACAGATAGTAAGATTTATGTCCGTCCGGACGTACAGACAGGCGGGCAAATTTTTTTTTTAATTCTTTCGAATTAAAAAAAAAAAGAAAAGTAGGCTAAAAATAACGAGACATTACTGCGGTTATGCTGAGAGCTGTCAAGTATTTCGGGACGTCATCTAAATTGAGTGCATATAGTAATCTAAAATGTTTGTTTCGAAATTTGTCTGGGTTTTTTTTCAATAAAAAACTGGCTTCCATATGGGTATTTAGATGTTTATGAAGGCAATATGAACCGATATGACGATAGACCTGAATAGGCACCCAACGCAAGTTCAAAGGCGACATCGTACGCAGCGTCATAGGGACTTTAACGTGCACTTCCTTCTGCATTCGTCGGACTTTTCGGCTGCACAGACAGATAATATATAGATCGGCAGTTAGTTTTGGCGTTGCCCGTACCCGAACCTAGCACCTTTGTCATGCAAGGCAAGTGCCTTACCGACTGGGCTCCCCATGGATAAATGATTCAGCACGAAGCATTATTATTAGATATACTGCCACATTTGGAATCCGACAAATCATGTTTACGCACAGCCGGTGCTTATTTAAGGAACGAAACACCTGTAGGATACGAAAAAACAACAAATGTCCTTCACCTGTTATTTAACTAATGAGCCGCGGTAGCTCAGTCGTGTGAAGCGTCGTGCTCGCATCGGAAGGGTTGCGGGTTCTGTCCTCGGCGGTGCTCGCAATTCTGATGGTTGCTGGGTCGGCGCTTGTATTCGACTAAAGACCGCCGTGTTGCTAATGGTGGCTGGAGCACGTTGAATATGTCGTGGTCACAAAGTCCTCCATGTTCCCATACCAAATTAATACCTCTGGGGGTACCAGATCAGGGGGTTATCGGCCTTTGATCTGGATCAAAATTCCGATATGTGAGTGAGAATGGATGTGTGAAAGGGACCTTCCTGTAAAACGGATGTGTCATGCTGCGAGCAAAAGTCGGACTTCCTCCCTTGTGGCGCTCAATAAAAACGGAATCCGCCCCACTTCGCCTTAAAATCGGGTAGTTCTCTACTCCGGGCTCGGTTACCGAGTGGCATTAGAAACAACATTTAACTAATACGAGAATAAATTGTTTTTGAGTCGGAAGCAGAACATTTATTAATGATGCCCCCCCCCCTTAACTCCATACTTTTCATACTTTTACATGGATGATAGATACAGATCTTAACATGTATTCCCTGAATAGAGCTAGGGGTGTTAATACGTTATTCAATCATAAAAAGGGAACTGGAGGCTATTTACCTAAATAGCCGGACCAGAGGACATGATCGAATGAAAACGTGCTTTAGAGGAGGTAGAAAACATTTTTACATAGAGTGTCAAGAGTGAATCTTACCAGATATGTGTGCATTGAGAGAGTAGAGATTTTAAGCAGAAACTTGATAGTCATTGGAAAACTGGTAATGTAGCATTATTTTGACCAACCTTGCGGGCTTGCTGTTGTTGGTCGACAAATTTTGCATTTGATTAATGATAATGCATGTCATCGAAAAGTTATTTTGCACTTTTTCATAACGGCATTCACTTTTATTGGCCAAAACATCTAGTCATTCATTTGCTTTTTTTTTACTTCCTAAATGAAGTGAAGAAAAATTTTTGAAAGTATCGGAAATTTTGGTCAATATCATAATTTGATTTTACTTTATGACAACTTGCTATTTGGAGAGGTCGAACAAATTTTGCATTTGGGGTGCTTTAAAAGTGGTATTTGAATATTGATCCAAGTCTGGCAAAATCCTATTCAGAGAAGCTGCAGTGCGACCGTAATTCAGAGTTAAGCCGCCTTTGGTAATCCGAAGTGTTTTCTGAAGCTAAAACATTGAATTAGAAAGCGTGGGCTGTACTAATTATTTTTAATATTAATATAAAAGTTTATAGCGTTTTACTCAGTGAAATGCCCATTTTAAAAATTGTAAAAAAAACGCGAATTTTGAGAAAATGATTAAAAAGTATTTCAAATTTAATATTTTTTCCGTGTTGGCACACGGGATCGCCGGGCACCTATAATTCCACTTTTTGAAATTGGTTCAAATATTTTGTTGTAAAAATAATTATTGAAAATCAAAAAAAAAAAATATTCGAACCAATTTTAAAAAGTGGGATTATAGGCAAGTCAGTTACATTTTCATATATATATAATAAAATAAACAGTTTGTAAAAATATTCAATAGTGCCGGAGTAATATAGCCTAAAAAAATATTTTTTCCATTGGATTAACACAGAGCAATTCGCTTTGGGGACCCGCGCCCATTCGGTCTCAATCGCCGTTAAGGAGACTTGTAATTAATACATCTACAATACATGTCTACATTTACATGCTCTCCACGAATAAAAGTCCCATTCGTCTTCCTCGTATAGGTGACGCTGGACGGGCGAATCTTTCGCTTGGCTGTCAGTGTGTATCTACAGCGCGTTATTTATTTAATTAATTTATTCAATTTAATTTATTTAATTAATCTAAATTAAAATAAAGCGCTACAACGTATCAAATTAAAAATAATTAATTTAACTCATTTTGATAGGCTTGTGTATTTTCATGCTTTATATCCTAGCTTCAAAAATAACTGTTGTCAGTAAAGAACGTTAACTTTCTTGAACAAAAACAACAAAAAAACAGAAAACAGGCGGAACGGAAACTTTCATTTGACCTTGACCATGAAACGAGATTGGGTTTTTTTTCTTCTCAAATCTCAAGGAAAAGAAGAGATTCCTTGCGAATTGTTTGCCCCTAGATTGAGATAAGATTAGAACTGGAAACCCCATCAGGGCTGGGCTGGATTTACCAATAGGCCCTATAGGATAGGCCCGGGCCTAGGGGCGCAAAATTATTCCGCAATTTTTTTGTCAGAAAATTTCCATAAAATGTTATAGACTACAATACATGTCTACATTTACATGCTCTCCACGAATAAAAGTCCCATTCGTCTTCCTCGTATAGGTGACGCTGGACGGGCGAATCTTTCGCTTGGCTGTCAGTGTGTATCTACAGCGCGTTATTTATTTAATTAATTTTACTTCGATGAATTAGAATAAAATACAAATTATCTTCACAAAGACCTTTCTGAGGTCAAATTTCTCCCTCCTTTACGATGGTGTGAAGAGGGGGCGACAAAAAAACCACTGGCCTGGGGGCGCATAAATTCTAAATCCAGCCCTGAACCCCATTCAAACCTCTTGGAAGAAGGGTAACAAAAACTAAGGGTATATTACACTACACGACTTTCAATTTCCACTCAATAAAACAAATACATCTAAAGGTATTTCATACAAGATAATTTTTTAAAAAATGAAAGTTTAAAACTTTTTAGTTAGCTAATTAAACAAGAATGTAGTTTCTCAGCAATTTTTATATTGTTTTATTATATAAAATGCTCCTCTGCCTTATTTCTAAATAAATTATCTGACACTATAATAATATTAACCATTTCCATTAAAATGATAACGTTTACTTTGTGTTTAATAGCTATTTATGCAACAAGTGTTAAATAAAACTTCTTAAAACGATGGTAATTTGTTTATTTTACAAGAGGCAAGAAAAAAATTTCTTGAGATTTTAAGAGTTTAATTTTGAACTCTTCAAGAGACCTGCAAGTTATCTACATTTTTTATTTAAAAAAAACGTTTGTAAAAATATTCAATACAGCCGGAGAAATGTGGCAGAGAAAAAGAGTTTTTTCGCCATTGGATTAACACTGAGACATTATCTACATTTATTATTCTCAAGTTATCTACATTTATTATTTAAAAAAAAAGTTTGTAAAAATATTCAATACAGCCGGAGAAATGTGGCAGAGAAAAAGAGTTTTTTCGCCATTGGATTAACACTGAGACACTTGAGTTTGGAGACCCGCGATCCAGCGCGCCCATTCCCCCTTAAGGAGAAATGAGAGTGGTAGCCGAGCCGAGTGTCCAAACCGTAGTTTCTCTCTGTAATTAATATAATGTAAACAATATTTTTCAGAGCCACATTACTTTGGGAGTATTGAATATTTTTAAATATGTTTTTTTTTTTGTACTATGATAAATCTAGCTAGATTACAGGGCTCCATAATTATACTTTCTGAAATCAGTTCTAATGTAAACATATATTTTTTAATGTTTAAAAAAAATTGCAGCATAATATTCGAACTAAAATTGAAACAGACCGTCTTAGGATAAATGGAACAGAATGCAGACAGACGGACACAAAATATAAAAGATGGGTCTCTGATGTCATATCTTACTAAAAAAAATTTTAATCAGACGGTTACACCCTAATTTAGGTGGGGGTACAGACAGGTGGAAATATCCACGATGTACATAATACTACCTACTTTCCAATTATTTTAAGAATTTGTTTATTTTTTCCAATTGTTATTTCCAATTATAACCTAAAAATCATGAATGGATCAGGTTTTTTAATTTTAAAAAGGCAGAGGCTACGCGCACGGGCACCGTTCACGCATTACGTGTACGGGTATTAACGCGCATGCTCAAGTCGGGGCTTACTAGAACCGTGCTTACATTGCGTGCACGGACATGATATACTTGAAAGTCGAGATTACTTTTTTGGGGCCCCGGGCAATTTTGTTTTCTCTATAAAAACATCAGTATCCAACATGGGCAGTATTGTAGGGCGCATTGAAAGCCTAAACACTCGTTTGGGGCACCGGGAATTTTGTTTTCTCTAAAAAAAACATCAATTCTAGCCATTTGCAATGAAAGTTTAAAAAAAATAGAAATTTAAATACTTCATGAAAACGTTAAAAATGCCCGAAAGCGTGTTTGAACGTGAAAGCGTGATGCTTTTATGCTACCACTAAGCTACGGTGGTCAAGGATGAATCGAACTAAAATTGTTAAGCGCAGTTACTACCCGTACGCGCAATGCTTGTACGGTGCCCGTGTACGTAGACACTCCGTTTTAAAAAATATCTACCGAGCCACAAATAAATTGGTATTAAAACCCTAAATTGGTAACAAATTTAAGAAAAATATTGAAATTGAGAATTAAATTCAGCATTCAAAATATGTTAGAAAGTAATACCGAAATTAGTGTAACATTGTTTAAAGATTTAACAGTTTTGGCACTGTTGAATTGTGAAGAATAAAGATTTTGTAATAATATAAGAATTATCCATCAGCAAAATGAATACAAAAAAAGTTTGATTTGAAGCATTTTGGTTTTTAAACTTGTATATTTATGGGTTTAAAAGAAGTTGACATTTAGAGTTTTTGAAAAGTTTGAAAGGCTAAAAATTGTTGAAGTGTTGGCGATGGACAAACTAAGCCATTGTTTCCCTCGAAATAATAACTCAGTTGCGACATTTCTTCTGACTACAGTTAATTTAAAATTTGATCACCAAATCCATTGCAACCATCAACAACTTATTAGTCGCCTCTTTACAAGAAATTTAATTTTCCTCAGGCAGTGAAGGGAAGCCAACTACCAAAATCTTATTTTTACTGGACTAATATTTTATATTGGAAAACAAAACTATGTATATATAAAACTGTAATAAGACCAACAGTTATATATGGGTCGGAACCCTGGAATCAAAAGCGGGGAGCCCAGTCGGTTAGGCACTCGCCTAGCATGCGAAAGGTCCCAGGTCCGGGCATCGCCAAAATAACTGCCGACCTATAAACAGCCCGTGCAGCCAAAAATGTCCGACGAATAATACCCCGTGTAAGGGAGTGCACGTTAAATATCCTTCAAAGTCCTAACGCTGCGTACGATGTTGCCCTTAAAGGTTGCGTTGGGTGCCTATTCAGGTGTCGGCTCGTCACTTGACTGTGGTTCTAAAATATGGCGCCCGTCGCCAATAGCCCTCGTGTAGCTCTAGTGCGACGATAATTCAAAACTAACCTAACCTTGAATTTAAAGCAAGAGAAGATGTTAATAACTTAGGAGTGAAAAATTTAAAGAGCCATATTTGGACCTATCAAAGGTGATGTTTGGAGAAGGCGATACAATTTTGAAGTGGCTAGACTATTTGGAGAGAAAGACATTAACATCGTACAACAAACAAAGAGAATTCAATGGCTGGGACATACGGAAAGAATGGACGATAGCAGAGGCACAAAGAAAATTGTCAAGGGGACCTAGAAAAAGATGGATAGATGAAGTGGAAAGAGATCTGAAGGCCATGAAAATTAAAACTGGAAATCGAAGACCAGAGACAGGCGACTTTGGAGTCGCATTGTTAGAGAGGCCATGGTCCACAATGGACTGTAGTGCCTGGGAGTGTCAGGGTTGTTAAAAACCCGGGTTTTTTCATGAAAACCCAACCCACTTGGGTTTTTGGGGTTTTTTCAGTGTTTTTTCGGGTTTTATGGTTTTTTTCAGGGTTTATGAGTTTTTTCAGTATTTTGGATGTGCTTTGCAGAATTTTGTGATTTATTTAGGGAAGTTTTAACTATTTATCTATACATCACAATTTTTAAACTAACTGAACATCTTGAGAGAGATAGTCAGGAATGATGGAATTTAAATTAGAACAATTAAAAAATAATTGCATATAGTTGTTAGATAAATCTATATTTAAATTTAAATGTATTGTCTAGAACCAAGTATTGTTTGTTTGTATGTGTAAAATTATATAATCCGGAATATTGTAACGATAGAAATTTAAATTAGATTTAAAAAATGTATTTGTTATAGTTAATTGTTAAATAATTAGTATAAATTTAAATTTGTAAATGCATTTTAAAAATTGAAGGTACAAAAATGTAAATGTATATTAAGAATAATACTAAACTATTAATTAAAAAGGATATGAAATGTATATTTTTTGGATGTATAAAAGTTTTTACTTAATTTTCAGTGAAGGCAATTTTAAGTTTAATTGCCCACTTGGGTTTTTTGATGGGTTTTTTCAAGTGGTTTTTTTTAAAAAACCCACCTGGGTTTTTCGGGTCGGGTAAAATCATAACAACCCTGGTGTAGTAGTAATGTTTTATATTGTAAACTACTAAGCCATCGTTCACTTGAAATAATAATTTATGTATGTCATTTCAGCCTGACGTCTGTAAATTTAAATCTTGATCACCCCATCCATTACTCTAATGAGTATATCAATTTTTTTATTATTCCCCTCTTAACGTGCCATTCCAGGCCATTATTGGCAATAATTACCTCTGGCGGTGAAAGGAAGCGGTTCACCAACTCGCAAAAAAAAATCTTATTTTTACTGGACTCAACTTTGGTAGAGTAAACTACAAAGCTCTTGAAAAAAACCTAATTTATGCCACTTCGCTTGACATCCGTACATTTAAAATTTGATAACCCCATCCATTTCTCTAGTGAGACTATCAACTTCTTATTAATCGCCTCTTTATGAGCCATTCTATCGTTCTTATAACAATGCGAACTGTCGTGCAGCGACAATCCCAGACACAATGGTATGCTTCCAAGGTTTTTCTCTTGTATGTAGGGATGTGCGGTTCTCTTTTTGTTAAACAATGTTTCACCTACTTTGGTATCCCTTTTTAACTTTGAATCTTTTGAATACTGAATTTAATTCTCAATTAGCCAATTTCAATATTTTTCCCTAATTTGTTATCAACTAAACAGGTATTGGAAAGCTACTTTTAAAAAGTATTACAGTTACTTAATAATATGAACTACTAATAGTTAGTTATTTCATACAAAAAGTTACTTTTTTTAGGTTAGGTTGGTTTGAATTATCGTCGCACTAGAGCTACACGATGGCTATTGGCGACGGGCGTCGTATTTTAGAACCACATTCAAGTGACGAGCCGACACTTAAATAGGCACCCAACGCAACCGTTAAGGGCGACATCGTACGCAGCGTTAGGGCTTTGAAGTATATTTAACGTGCACTCCCTCTACACGGGGTATTATTCGTCGGACATTTTTGGCTGCACGTGCCGTTTATAGGTCAGCAGTTATTTTGCCGATGCCCGGACCCGAACCTGGGACCTTTTGCATGCTAGGCGAGTGCCTAACCGACTGGGCTCCCCAGCCCCAAAGAAATAGGGACAATTGGAAAAAGTTAAGAATGAAAATTCAGCGTTGTTAAAAGTTAAATTAAATTTAAGCCGAAACTGTGCCGAAAATATCCGTGAAGAGCGGCATGAGAACCAACAGAAAAGTAAAGACATTTTTAGTTACTTTGTTATGGCTGAAAGTAGCCAAGTTAGTAAAAATATCTAACACGGTTACTTGCAAAAAGTAACACATTACTGTAATCCCTGCAATTAAGTGTTTCAATACCAATTTATTTGTGGGTCAGTGGATACTTTTTTTAATTAAAAAACCCCGAACCATTCATGATTTTTTGATTATAATTGGAAAAAATAAATTCTTAAAATAAGTGGAAAGTAGGTATATATGTAACACGTCCATCATAAACATTTCCATCTGTGTGTGCAACCGTCCGATTTAAAAAAAAAAGTTAGAAAGATGTGACATCAGAGACCCATATTTTATTATAATACATATTTTATATTACAGTTCCAGAGGTATTGTTTTCATTTCTGGAACTTTTTTGGATGGTTGGTTGAATGATGTTTGGTTTTGAATAATACAATATTTTCTTACCTTACTCAAAAAGGTATGTTGTGTACAAACTCTTCTTTAAGTAGAACAAAAGCTATTATCTGTTCGTGAATCGCCTTAAATTGCTGTCGCACAACTTTGCTTAGTTTTTCCCCCCAAGAGACAAAAATGTCATCTAAACCGAAGTTTTATGGCAACATCAACGTTTTGGTAATGCTTATACATACTTTAAATTTAATCAAATTATAACCGATTAAGTTTAATAAATAGCAGGAATATAAACAAGTTCAGAAAGAATAAAATAGACAGATAAGCTGACAAAATGTATGCAATGATAGTGAAACCGGTTAATTTTAATTTGACGGTACTTCTGTCGCCAAGGGATTTGGCGCTTTTGTAGGGAGCGATAAACAATTATTTTTGGTGGTGCAGCATTTTCTGGTGAAATGCGTTGTGGCGTCTTTGTTGTGGCTAGGTGGCGCTGGTTATACTTGCGCGGATGTTATGCGCGTGGGATTTATTTGTTCTAAATTAGTTTTTGACCAATCGCCGGCGCTGGTAATACTTGCGTGGAATTTAGGTTGCGCAGATGTTGTGTGCACGGAATTATTTTTATTCTATTAAATTTCTCTTTGTTCTATCGTCATTACGTTTGGGGTTACGTTTGGCTTTTGAACATCCGATTATTATGGATGGTGCGTATTTAAATTATGAATTTTTTATCGGTTTGAAAATGGCTGGACAGATAGCTGTCATTCAGTTTTGAAAGAATAAAACTAAATTTTTTTAGTTTAATTTTTTTGTTTTGCTTCGTAAAACAAAACTGCCCGGGGCCCCAAACCAATATTTAGGCTTTCAATGGGCCCTACAATACTGCCCCATGTTGGATACTGATGTTTTTTAGAGAAAACAAAATTCCCCGGGGCCCCAAACGAGTATTTAGGCTTTCGACGGGCCCTACAATACTGCCCCATGTTGGATACTGATGTTTTTTTAGAGAAAACAAAATTGCCCGGGACCCCAAACGAGTATTTAGGCTTTCAATGGGCCCTACAATACTGCCCCATGTTGGATACTGATGTTTTTTAGAGAAAACAAAATTGCCCGGGGCCCCAAACGAGTATTTAGGCTTTCAATGGGCCCTACAATACTGCCCCATGTTGGATACTGATGTTTTTTTAGGGAAAAAATAATTGCCCGTACCCCCAAACGTTTGCGTACTGGATTGCCACTCATTCGTGTAGCTCTAGTGCAACTATAATTCAAACTAAACTAAACTGGATTGCCACTCGTGTAGCTCTAGTGCGACGATATTTAAACTAAACTAAACTGGATTGCCACTCGTGTAGCTCTAGTTCTACGAAAATTCAAACTAAACTAAACTGGATTGCCACTACTAGCCCATTGTGTAGTGTAAAGTTTGTTTTGTGTTGCCCAAAGCAAACCAAAACCCTGAGTCTGTTTTTTTTTCAAAAGTAACTAGGGTTACTGCATCGGCGGAAAGGAATCTGGCAATGCAGAAACTCGCGATGTTCGCCAAGTTGTTGTTGTTTCTGGAGCCGCGCCAAGCAGTACCGTGAAATTAAAATTTACCGTGAAACCTAAACAACCAATGAAATCGCAGGAAAGACAAAAATGGAAAACAAAGAGTTACATCATCTGAAACCTCATGAAATAAATGACAAAAATGGATTTCAAAGGGTGTGTGGTGCTATAGTGATTATTCAGTTATATTCTGTGGCAACATATAGCTTATTGTTGAAATTGCCATGTCAATAGTATATTTTTAAATGACCAGGCATACTGTAGTGTTTGTTTTTTAACAATCTAGCAATAAAAGTTGTGCAAATAGTCTCTGGTGAATTTTTTCATAGTTTTTTCAAACAAAAACAATGTGCTTAAAATATGATTTATGAAATTTTAATGATCATTTCAGAGCTGAAAAGATAATCACTGAGACAAATCTGGTCAGCCAAATGCATTTACAAATAGTCATTCTGTCAAATTCGAATTTTATTTATTACTTCTTTCTGTTTTCCGAAAAAAGAGCTAAACCAACCAAGTTTATCCCTAATATCATAAAGAAAAGGCACATCACATATTAATAAATTCTAAAAAGTAACATAATTAACAGCTTCATTACTGGTTTAATTCAATTTTATATTGACAACATTACAAGTGAATCCCTAGACAGAAATTATCAATTTCTATTTCACTTTGCTAGTAAGCCGGTCAACACACTATCTTTAAACTGACACCTTTTAAATCACTGATGAAAAAGCCGGCAACATATTCAAACCGAGATTACAACATAATATTCTAAATATAAACACCGAAACACTCCATTTTATCAATTTGTCAACAAACACGAACTATTTTAACATCCCAAACACTGAGAGTAAAAACGTGTAACAAATACAGATAATAAAAAGATAAGTGTAATATTATCTTATGCGGAAGAAAAAACAAAAAAGAAACTACTCACGTTTTGTTGAAAGATATGAAGAAGCCACACTTTCTAGAGAAAAAGTCCAACTTGATAAGAATGTTGACAATTGGAAAACCCTTGAAAAATATCAACAAAAACACATGGCAAGACAGGTTTTGACTTGCATTCGTTCCTCCAGTTGCGTTTTATTCAAAAGTGAAAAGAAAACTCGTGTTGTAGAACGCCGGTGACTGATTGTAGAGGTGCCTAAAGGCGGCGAAAAAATTGTAGTTTGGTGTTTAGGCGCTAGGGTATAAATCGCATCATAGACTATACATATGTGACGTAAAGTAGCGGCACGCGAAATGACGTATCGCTAATTAAGGCGCGTTCACATGTGCTGGGAATTTGGCGGCATTTAGCCGGCAATCTCGTGAAACCTTTTAGTCTATCAGCACGTTATCTTTTATGTTCACTACTACTCAAGGGCTCTGGCCGACAGGACTTGTAATTTCGTACAGCCGTTACGTATTTTTGTTAAGTTTTTTTGCTATTATGCACGGGCAGAAGTCCATATTTTGCAAGTGAATGGTTGATTCGAAAGGGGCGGAACGTGGTTTGTTTGTGGGATATAAGGCAGTGCTTGACATATTTGACGTCAACATAGCAGTGAATTTGCGATCTAGTTTGGCGAATCCATGCCGATCATTTTGAGAGTGAAACCGATACAACCAATGAAATCCCAGGACGTTGAAAGTGAAAACAAGAATGTTACATCTTCTGAAAAAAGGAAAAGTTTGACGTACTGTGATGACACCCTAGGCGTGACCGGTCTGGTCTTCCATTAGTTATTGAAACAAGAAAATTGAGAAAAGTAATATCAACCATTTTTTAAATTGTTTTTATGTTTCGGAAATCGATTTATTTTTAATTCGATGTAATTTGCAAGAATATTCAGAATAAGAATATTCAGCACACCAAATTGTATTTTTTAATTAAAATTTAAATGATTTATTTTACTAATTTTATGAAATGAATCTAGTGTTTTTAGCTGTACTAATTGTAAGTAATAATGTAATTTGCTGTTTAGTTTAACTTTTTAGGTATAACTATAAACATGAAATATCTTAAATAAAAGAAAATAGTTATATTCTTTAGAGCAAATTACAGGGCCTGTTTTTCAGACCTCGAGTAGCCGTAGTGCGACGTTAATCTAACTAGCCACACCAAATCAACACTAACATCTTCTGATAGAGTGCTGATAGGCTAATAACAACAATGACGTAATGACCACGCGGGGAGGCGGGGTTAGAGTTATACCCCCCCCCCCCCCAAGATTGAATTAAAGGTTTGATATTAAATATAAGTTTAATTAAAATTATTTCTAATAAATATAAATTTCATTGAAAAATGATATTAAACAAGAAGTTCTTAAAGAACTAAAATAGCCTACTTTCCTGTTACTTAATTACTTACTGATATTCTAATAGGAAAACAACTAGGTTCCTAACAGTAATACCTTTAACAATCGTTTCTTCACTAGATTTATACACATTCGAAAAATAAAAATCGCTAAAGACAGCATTCAGCTATAATTTCAACTTCTAAGAGCCAAAATCAACTATTTTTCTTAATATTCTTTCGCAAATTAACTTAATATTATTAATCGTCTGCATGATTTATTTGTATTACAAAGAATAATTAAATATTTAATAATAACAAAAGTAATGAAACTACTCCAAACTGCATTAAAAAATAAGAAATGTAAATTAAAACTAAGCATAATTGTATGCAAAAAATATGCCTGGCCGCTTTCTTGGTAAACAATTAATGAACAATCAAAGAATCACATTGTGCTACATTTTATGACGTCATTCCAAACTGATTCATGAAAAAATATTTTGCTTCAAATAATTTTAAATAAAGTTTCTCATGTTATTGTTGATTTGGCAGCAGTGATTTAAATGACTCAAAATTGAATTTCAATGCTATTTCAATGGGAAATCGGCCGACAGATAGTAATTTTTTGTCCGTCCGGACGTACAGACAGGAGGGCAAAAAGTATGAAAGTTGGGTCTCTGAGGTCATAGCTTTCTAACAAAAAAAGAATTTTTAAGATACGATCGATAGAACCGATTTTGTAAGGGGGTACGGACAGACACAGACAGACGGACGGAGATCGACCGCATGTCAATACATACTTTAATAAAGTTTCTCAAGTCATTGTTGATTTGGCAACAGTGATTTAAATGACTCAAAATTGAATTTCAATGCTAATTCAATGGGAAATCGGCCGACAGATAGTAATTTTTTGTCCGTCCGGACGTACAGACAGGAGGACAAAAAGTATGAAAGTTGGGTCTCTGAGGTCATAGCTTTCTAACAAAAAAATAATTTTGAATATCCGATTGATAGAACCGATTTTGGAAGGGGGGTACGGACGGACGGACATCGACCCGTTCAACTCAAAGTCACCTAATTTTTCATTTTTTTAATTCTTTCGAAATAAAAAAAGAAAAGTAGGCTAAAAATCACCCATTTTTATACCATTTCTTATTCACCATTACATATTTAGTTAGGTATGACATAGAGCAATTTGTAAAAGCGTTGAACAAGGACGGAAAATGTTTTAATTACATTTGCAGAAAATTTCCAAAGCTTAGTATGGAAAAATTGAAAGGTGGAATATTTGATGGTCCTCAAATACGGCAATTGATGAAAGACTCAGATTTTATCAAAGTTATGACTGTTCCGGAAAGTAAAGCTTGGAAAAGTTTGTGTTGGTTGTCGAAAATTTCCTAGGTAACCATAAAGCAGAAAATTATGAAGAAATTGTGCAAAACATGCTGACAAACTTTCAGACTTTAGGAGCAAATATGAGTATTAAATTACACTATCTCCGCAATCATCTAGATAAATTTCCGGATAATTTAGGAAATTATAGTGAGGAACAGGGAGAGCGGTTTCACTAAGATCTAAAAGTGATGGAGGAAAGATATCAGGGTCGATGTGATTGTCACATGATGGCAGATTACTGCTGGTCTTTGAAAAGAGATTGCCCCATGAAAAATTATAAAAGACAAGCTCATAAAAGGCGTTTTATGGAAATATAAAATATATTTTCGACATTTTCCTCTTTATTTACTTCGATGTATCCTAATTTCTCAATATATTACTGACATTATAAATATATCTGTTATTTTATTCCTCGTTTTTTTATTTTTGTAATGTAAAATGAAAATAAAGATTTAAAAAAAAATCAGAGCAAATCTAACAAAATCATTGATAGTTTCATGAATTGTGTGCATAAATGGACCCAAAATCATTTTCATATCTAGGGCAACAAAATCACTGTAGACCAGTGTAAGTAATAATTATTGAAATTCCGAAATAAAATAAATGAAACTAGCCAAATTTTGCATGCAAATGTTTAATATAGAATTAATGCTGTGTTTGGCGCCTTTTTACCTGTTAAATACAACCGTTGTGTTGAAGTGGGTTAAGTGACAGATTCTGTTACAAACCTACTTGTTTTTTTTGTTTGTGGACTTTAAGACAACGTTTGACGTCACAGTAAACGTTTCCAGTCGTCAATTACTTGTGTGTGTGGCACTGTTGGCAAACTAGTTCGGATGAAACTATGTTCTGAAGATTTTATTGTAAATAAGTGTTGAATATGCACGTTTCAGGTCTTGAGTGGCAACAGCTGAGTAAAAAAAAGTAGTCTTGATAGTCTAATCAATGCCACTAGGGGACAGAGCAACGATCGAAAGAAATACGTCAACTAAAACAAGCCGATCCGTTTATAGGATGAATATGATGTGAAGCCAGTACCACACCTCGGAATTTCCTTCTTAAGGCCCTAGCAACTCGTTGAAGGACCAACATATCACGGTTATGATTTTCCCCGACCCGAAAAACAAAGTGGAAAAAACCCAAGTGGGCAATTAAACTTTTAATTGCCTTTACTGAAAATTTAAAATAGTTAAAACTTTTTATGCAAACAAAATATATAAACTTCAAAACATTTTTAATTAATATTTTATTATAATGATTAATATACTTTTACAGTTTTGTGCCTTCATTTCTAAAATACATTTACAACTTTAAATGTATGCTAATTATATAACAATTAAATAGAATTAATAAGTTTTTCCATTTAAATTTCTATAATTACAATATTCTGGGTTATATAATTTTACACAAACAAACAATACTTGGTTATAGAAAAAACATTTTAAATGTATATTTATATAACAATTATAATTTTTTAAAAATTATTCTAATTTAAATTACAATATACCTGATTATCTCTCTACATGTTCCGTTAGTATTTAAAAAATGTAATAAATAGATAAATAATTAAAACTTCCCTTAATAAATAACAAATCTCGTTAAAAAACAATCCAATATACTGAAAGACACCTAAAACCCTGAAAAAAAAAACTAAAACCCCAAACAGGTTGGGTATTTCATGAAAAAACACGGGTTTTTGACAATCCTGTTGATAGTCTCACACTGGAGCAGTGGATAGGGATAATCAAATTTTAAATTTACGGAAGTCAGAAGAACTGAAAATTAAAAAAAAGTTAAAACTTTTTATGCAAACAAAAATATATATCATATCATTTTTATTTAATATTTTATTGTAATTATTAATATACTTTTACAGTTTTGTGCCTTTAAACTTTAAAATACATTTACAACTTTAAATGTATGCTAATTATATAACAAATAAATATTTTTTTTTAAATTTCTATCATTACGATATTCTGGGTTATATAATTTTACACATACATTACACAAACAAACAATACTTGGTTCGACACAAACATTTATAAATATAAATGTACATTTATATAACAATTATATGCAATTATTAGTTTTTAATTATTCTAATTTAAATAACAATATTCCCGTTTTAACAAATTGTAAAAAATATATACATAATTGAAACTTCCCTTAAACCACAAAACCCTAAGCCTGGTTGAAGAAGTAACAAATGACAAGATAAATTTTGAAATAACAATGTTCAACTCAACACTACAAAAACAGGTTAATATTGTTGTGAAGAGTTGTTGATGAAGATTCAAATAACTTAGTTAAGGTAAATCTCTAACTTGGATGGCTTAATTTTTTTATTTCTTAATATTTTCACTTTAAATTTCCAGCATAGTTGAAAAATATGAGTATTAGAACTACGCTAAAAAAATATTTTTATTAATATCCTTTTTAGTTTATGGACAAAAAGGTTGACATTTCATCCCGATTTTTCAAACATTTAAAACCCTACTCCTCCCTTAATTTTATAGATTCAAGTTTAATTTGTTATATGATTCCAAGAAAAACATGTTTAAAGATTTTAGTTGCTTTTAAAAGTACTTATGCACGTTCAGATTTTAAAAAAAAATATCAACACTGTAGGACAATTATTTTACGTAATAAAAGATAATTGGGTATTGTACTGTTTATAGGAAAATTATACTAGTTAAATAAATATGACTTATATAAGTGAAAAAACAGTTAACCATTTCAGTCCCAATGACAATTTGGCATCATCATTTTAGAATTTTTTTCTGATCGTCTATAGCCATTTATGATATCGAAAAGCACATCATTCGATTCTTCTAACTTTTTTCTATCACAAAATATTTTTTATTAATCTCAATAGATGTCAGCCCTATTATTTTTTAAAATTATGATTAGAAATATGATGCCAAATGGCATCACTGGGACTGAAAGGGTTAAATTGAGTTCTGTTTTTCATTTTTTTTTACGCAAACATGTTTCAAAAATAAAAATAATTCAAAGTATTCAATAAGTGTGAATTAGATTTGAATTTTTTTTTTTGCGAATAAATATCAGTTGCAAAAGGCAAATTATTGTAAAACATGGGTTTTTCAATATTTTGTCGATATATCGTTCATGGGTATTCAAATAAATATTAACAAAGGTAGTGTATCAGTGAATACAGTTAATCAAAGTCTACTTCTTGACTGTTTACTTCCGAAATGTATTATCATTGAGGCTGTGTCGTGAAAATAAGTTGAAAATCTTTACTATGTAAAAACGAAACTAATCTTATAAGCAGACGATAAATTGATAGAGGTTGAATTGTTTCATCTGAGAGGTCATCTAAATTGTAAGAAAAAACATGAACCAAAATGCTGACGATTACCAAATTCGGACAAAATATACTTCAATATGTAAGGTATCATTTCTCGTGCTAATTTTTTTTTTTTTGACAATTTCAAATTATTTTTCGATTTTCATGGTAGAGATCTACCTTAAGTAGGCTGGGACAAGCATTCAGAGGTGAATATTAGCTGGTTGGGTGGTTAAACGGCACGCTGGGCAAAGAACCCAGTGGGCTGGGACAAAGGACCACAGCTCACCGAGTTCTGCCCCCCAGAGGGCGTGTCACGGAACTCGGTATCGTTCCTTCTCTTTAGCCATTGTCTCCAATCTTTTATTGATCATGGATAGGAGTAGGAGATCCTTCCTGCTTACATCAATCTTTTTCTGTTTGGCGATCCAGGCTTCATCCAATCCAAATCCTTCACAGAGACCTGCCATTTTGGGACTGGGCGCTTGCACTGTAA